>JAGQAX010000016.1:25351063-26551063 GCA_019142605.1 Cephalopholis sonnerati
TCTGTCGAGGCATGCCATCCACCTGGGAGAACAAGCGAGAGGTTTACAGTCAGTGTCACCATCCTCGTTTCATCACAGTGCCTGCTGCAGTGCTGAAGGGTGCTATAAGGTGTGCTGCATACCTATGACATAAATCTTTCCTTTGAGCGTGCAAGCGGCTGAGCCAGAGCGAGCAATCTGCATGGGCGCAACCTCTGTCCACACACAAGTTTTAGGGTTGTACACCTGGGCGAGGTCTGTGCCGTCGCCATCCTCCAGAACTGCACCACCTACCAGGACAGAGTGGAGAGAGATTTAAACCCAAATCTCCTCAATAAAAAGCACAACTTTAAGAAGAATGTGCGTGTGTGTGTGTGTGTGTGTGTGTGTGTGTGTGTGTGTGTGTGTGTGTGTTTCCTACCAGTAACATAAAGCAGTCCATCAAGGGCCACCACAGCAGGGCTCGTGACGGCCATCTTGACGGACTCCGTGAACTGCCAGCAGTTAGTGTGAGGGTTGTAGCACTCCACAGAGTCCAGACGAGAGCGTCCCTCCCACCCTCCCACTGCATACACAAATCCGTCCAGCATCACCAGACCTGAGAGGAGTGAGGTAGATTAATCAAGTCACTAACAATAACAACTGTTTACATAAACATAAGATACTACATTTTACTTTCTAAATGCCGTTGTCAGCTGCAAGACCGCAACTCCTCCATTTGTAGGTGGTACTGCGCTGTCACTGCAGTCAGGAAATTACTGTAACAGCGAATAGCAGCACTTTCCACCATTTAAAGTTACATATAAAAGCTTCGAAACACAACCTATAACATGAAACATGTTAGGAGCGGCTGTGGCTTAGAGGTAGAGTGGGTCAAAGTATCCTTGGGCCAAGATACTGAATCCCAAACTGCTCCAATGGCTGCTCCATCAGTGTGTGAGTGCACGTGAATGGTTATTGAGTAGCGGGTGGCACCTTGTTTAGTAGCCTCAGCTACCTGTGTGTGAATGTGTTTACGCGTTTCGTGTGGTTGGCTCTATACAAGTGCAGATCCATTTTCTATCCATCCATTTCAGCAGGAATATGATCAGAAATTGGAGAGAAATTAACAGCATCAGCAACCAAGTTTACACGTTTCCTTGACGACAGCATGCAGCTTCATTTAGCAGTGAAGGTTACATGGTGTAAACATCTGCAATGATGTGCCTGGAGCCAATAACTATATAAAGATATGGCACACTGACATCATACGGTAGCCAGAGAAAAACTGTTGGAAATGGGAGTATTCGGTACAGATGGAAAGCTGAGGTTTTTGCTCACAGGGATTACTTCTACATAGGTTTTTGTGGGTCCCTAAAGGCAGCACAGGAAGAACTCTTCACGAGTTTTGCCGTTTTGTCCCCCCTCTGTTGGAGTACCTATCACACAGATCTGGTACTAAAAGGTGAAGCAAACTGATAAAGGAGGAAATACAGTGAGTGCTGGACGGAGCAGTGAGTGACAACAGCCCCGCCCACATGAAAGAGTTTGCAGTGGAAATGCGAGCGTCTAGGTACCATGTCTGGAGGGTTACTTTTGGTTCCAAAGGTACCATAACGAAAGTGTTTGGTGGAAACGGAGCTATAGTGTTTGGATCAATCAGAGCTGAGCTGATCAGAGGAACAGCTGCTGGAGAGATTAATGAGAGCTAACTTTCTTTTGCTGGTTAGACCCAGTGCTGGGCTACAGGGTGCGTGGTTTCCATGGGAACACAGCTGGTTTAATGGAAAATGAAAGACAACCCTTAAAATGTATGGATTAACGGACGGTTTAATTTCACTTTCACTGTGCTTGGCGCTACGCCATGAGAGAGAGCAAGAGAAACGCAGCTCCATAAAAATTTAAATGTGGTGGCAGATGCTCATATTGTGGCGATGAATGAATGAGTGGGAAACTTCCTTCACTGTAACACCATGTATAAAACACAAAATATGGAAAAGCATGACAGGTCTCCTTAAACACTTTTTTTTTCATGACACTGGAGGAAATTTGCTTTCATAGGAAGGCCATATGAAGTAATTTGTGGTAGTGTTAGTTTTCGGTGTAGGACAGAAGAAGGTGTGGCCGTAATGAGGCCGCCTCACCTAGCTCAGAGCGAGCGACATTCATGGGCGCCATCTCCATCCAGGAGTCGAAGCAGGGGTCGTAGCGCCACATCTCCCTGCTGGCTGAGCCGTCAGGAAACTCTCCTCCCGCCAAATACAGAGTGGAGTCTGCAGAGACGGAGAGGAGGAGGAGGATGGAAAGGAACATGTCACTTGTCATGTGAGCCACGTCTATGCTTAGCTGCGGCTCATTACAGGGGGGTTAATATGGAGTTTCACCATCTGCTCAGTCGTGAATGAGTTTAACTGGACCTCACAGCGTTTCCTCACCTGACACGACCAGCCCGTGTTTGCTCACGGCGAAGGGCAGGCAGGCCAGATTCTTCCACTGATTCGTCACAGGATCGAAGCTCTCCACGCTGCGCAGCACCACCTTGTCATCCTCCCCGCCAACTGTCACTATCACTTCAGCTGTCCCTGTTGCCATGGCAACAGGAGTAGAGGAGAAGAGAGAGGAGTGAGCTGAGGCATGATGGCCTTTGGATAGATATTCATCTTAAAAAAAATTTTTTTTTTTTTAAATCAGCCCCTGTAGGATACAGCGTAGTCGTGTGTAGGGCTGCAGCTAATGACTGCTGCCATTTTATGTTAATCCCTGTTTTGTCAATTAATTGTTTGGTCTGAAAAAAAGAAAAAAAAAAAAGCCTCTTACAGTTTCTTAAAGCCCAAGTTGATGTATTCAAATGTCTTGTTTTGTCTGGCTGTGTCCAAAACCCAGAGATACATGGTTTAATATCATAGAAGGCAAAGAAAATCTGCAAATATTCATATTTAAGAAGCTGGAACCTGTGGATTGTTGGCATTTTGGCAAAAATTGTTGGGTTCATGACGACTGACTTATCAGTTAATCAACCAACTGTGTCAGCTGTAGTGGTCTGTGAGCACGTAACAAAGTGCAGTGCAGACACCAGGTGTCTTAACTGTCAAAAAAGTCAAACTCTAACCTATGTCTCCCCCGCTATTTTTCTAAATGCAGTGGAAGAAAAAAAAAAAACATAGATTGACAGAGATGTAAAGACACAGCTTCTCTCAATGATGACAATGCATGCGATGAGAGTGCATTCACCTGTGGATCTGCGTGGCCTCGCTCTGGGGCAGTACAGCTCTCCGCGGCGGTCCTTTAGCAGCAGGTAGTCCTTGGCCTCAGAGATGAGCTTCTGGCATCCCTGGTTCTCCTTCACCACATCCAGAGACTCAATCACATCGTGGAGGTAGTAGGGGCTGATGAGAGGCAGCCTGATATGTTCAAGGACCTTGGAGGAACGAATAAAGGGAGGGAAATCTGAAGAACTGCCGCGCTGACAGTTATTATTCGTTGGTGAAAGTCTAAAGTCTAAAGGATGGAGTGTTTTTTTTTGTGTTTTTTTTTTTTTACCTGATCCTTGAGACCAAAAGGTTGACATTTTGGGAAATAGTTATTC
This sequence comes from Cephalopholis sonnerati, assembly GCA_019142605.1. Lineage (NCBI taxonomy): Eukaryota > Metazoa > Chordata > Actinopteri > Perciformes > Serranidae > Cephalopholis > Cephalopholis sonnerati. The sequence goes on from JAGQAX010000016.1 coordinate 25,354,608, forward strand.
ACCTTTAATGAGAAGACCAATACCACTCACGTGTTTGCATGTTAAATGAAATATGAAGCTCCATCAAGGAGATGGTTAGCTTAGCTCAGCACAAACACCAGATAAGTCACAAGGAAGTGACTAGAGGGGTAGAAAACACTTCACAAAGCACGAGAAGTCATTTTAACACCCTTTTTTTAAACAGAATAACGTGCCAATTACTGAGTTTTTGAGGTACTGGTAGGTGGGCTTACCTCTGAACAGAGCCAGGCTAGTTGTTCTAGTCTTTGTGCTAAGCTAAGCTAAGCTACAAAGCTGCTGGCTGTACTGAAGCCCTCGTCTACATTCTGACTCTCAGCAAGAACATGAAAGAGTGCATTTCTAGGGGTGGGAGTCACCAGATGCCCGACATTATGATATTATCATGATACAGTATTATTGAGATTTTAAATGTAATGCGAACAGATATTGTGATATACTGCACTTTAATACTTTAAGTTATGTCCTTAAGGGAAAATTTGTCAACATCTGTTTTATTTCATAGGAGAAAGTTTTAAAGATAAATGTTCTCACTTTATTTTATTGCAGCAAATTGTATCTAGTGGACTAAAAAAGCAAAAGATTTTATTACTCTAGTAGGCTAGCAAAAGTTTAACTTGTATCTACAACACTAATAATTTGTATAATTTAAAAAAAAAGTGATACTTGGCGTCCATGAATCGACAATATTGCTATACAAAATATCGTGATACTGTGCTGTATCAATTTTCCTCCACCCCTACGCATGTCCTAAAAAGCTGAACTATTCATTTTAATACTGAGCATCTGCTGACAACCGGTCTGATCTGATATTTATTTTTATAATATCTTAATTTTTCAGTGATACAGCTGCACGAACACAGTGTATACTTTGGCTGCAGACAGTACGCCTACATTAAAATCGACAGGGCTATTTAAATGTGCAGACAGCAGAGAAGCACGGCTCGAAGACGTCCGTCAAATGTTTCCTTTTATAGTTTCAGGATCATATTGTATTCTGTATTCTTAAGGAGGTCTAAACTTACAGCTGCTGAGCACTTTGATGGAACAAATGAGGCAAAACTCTGCTATACACATGCACAACAAAACAAAATGAGAACACTGCATACATTATAACATGGCTGCTAACAGAAAAGCAGCCAAAGCTTGTATAAACTGACCTTTTCAAAGCTCTGTTTCCGAGAACTACATTTATTCAACCACGACATGGCGGCCTCGAACACCATCTCCTCTTTAGGCACATTGAGATGATCGCTGGCGATGATTTCTGTCAGTTTGTCCATGCACAGAGACTGAAACTCCTCCTGGTGGGGGAAAAAAAAGACCTGCTTTGTAAACAGACTCACTATTCACAGGAGTTAATCACCTGTAGGTAGCAGTCTGAGTGCTTACAGGCAGGTAGATTATCTTTGTTAAGCCCCTTTCACACATGAAACCCACAAAACTGCCAGCTTTGATTATCCTGGTGAGGTACTAGTGGCACGTGTGAAGGCAGCATTGGGTTAATGTGATGATAGTATTGATGAGCTCTTTAATGTATCCAGGGAAAACTGACTGTACGTAACTGTCTTTTTGATTTTTGTTACTGGAGTCAGATTCTGGCTATATATTTTTAAATATGTGTGAGACAATAGATATTTTTCAACCGTCAGAGTGTACACAAGTGTGACATCTCTCCCTGTAAAAGCTCTGGTTGTATCAGACCATTGTGAGCCATGATGCAAATCAGCAAACTAGGTATTTAATCTTATATTTACTATCAATTATTTGACATTTTTTTCTTAACTAAGTGAATATTTGGTCTATGAAATGTCAAAATATGCTGTTTTTTATTGTGATAACTTGTTCTATCTGACCAGTCCAAACCCCAAATATATTTGACATAAAATAATACAGTAAATGAAACAAAGAATAGCAGCGAGTCCCTCACTGTGGAGGAGTCAGTTTGGCATTTCCACTTCATAAATGACTTCTATGACAATTAATTTTCAAATAAATGAATCGACTAATACTTTCACATCTAATTTAATTAACTAGATTAACCAAAAACAGACATTCCCATCTGGTTATTTTATCTACAAACTGTACCTACACTGTGACAGATTTTATCCACAACCCTATATTTGCCCTCGGCTCTATTTTATCTACAAGCCTGACTCAAAAAATGTGAGTTGCGTAAATAAAAACAGAATGCAATGATCTCTAAATCCTTTTAAGCCTATATTCAATTGGAAACAGTACAGTGATACAATATTTGTCAGTACAAGATACTTAATGTGTAAACTGAAACTTTTTTTTGTAAATATACACTCATGATGAATTTTATGTCTGCAACATGTTCCAAAAAGTTGGGACAGGAGCATGTTCACCACTGTGTTTTAACACCTTTACTTTTAACACTCAGCTAGTGTTTGGGAACTGAGAACACTAATAGTTGAAGTTATGAAAGTGAAACTCTTTCCCGTTCTTGCTTGATATATGACTTAAGTTGTTCAACTGTCTGAGGTCTCTGTTGTCATATTTTTAGCTTCATAATGCGCCACACATTTTCAACAGGAGATGGGTCTGGACTGCAGTCAGACCAGTCTGATACCTGCACTCTTTTACTACAAAGCCACGCTGCTGATACACCTGCAGAGTGTGGCTTATATGCGTTTCTGGAAAATGCGAGGACGTCCCTGAAGAAGATGTCATCTGGATGTCAACATCTGTTGCTCCAAAACCTGTATGTAGCTTTCAGCATTCATGGTGCCGTCACAGATGTGCAAGTTACCCATGATGACGCCACGAGCCAACATTGTTAAAGATGCTGGCTTTGAACTTTGCACTAATAACAATCTGGATGGTCCTTTTCCTCTTCAGCCCTGAGGACACGGCGTCCGTGGAGTAGTGGACTACTAGACTAGTCAGATCACAGCACACCTTTCCAATTGTGTCAGTCCATCTCAGATGAGCTCGGGCCCAGAGAAGTCAGCAGTGTTTCTGGATGTTGTTGATACATGACTTTTACTTTGCATAGTACAGTCTTAACTTGCGATGAGCTGTGTCTCCTGACAATGGTTTTCCAAAGTGTTGCAGAGCCCATGCTGCAATATTCTTTATACAACCATGTTGGTTTTTAATGCAGTGCTGCAGGAGGCATCAAAGGTCACACAGTATGTTTACATGCACGCAGTAGACGAGCTAACCTCATAGCTCGGCTAATCAGTCAAGTCGGACTTCTCGTCTGGTCTGAGTATACAAACAGAAGAGAAAATTGAATTTCTGACCAAGTACATCTGACTCCGCCTCGATAGACGGCGCTGTGTCCTTTTTAATATAGTGTGTATTGAACTAGTTCCAGTTGACACAAAGAGGAAGCTAAAGACAAATGAAGCTCCTTTAACTGTCAGCGCATGAATGTAGTTTCCTCATCCGTCCAGAAGTGCGTCTTCTGCTTCTTGGTCACCATGGTATTTGCTTGTTTTTCCGGAAGTTTCTGCTACATCACCTCCTTCTTCTTCCGGGTGAAAGCCCGTGAGAGAAAAAGTGGTGCATGCGCAGAACGCCGAGTCGGACTCCAGTCGGACTAAGTGGATACATGCAGCAATAGTTTGATTTTCATTTGAATGATCTAGATGTGTTAGTCGAGCTATGGATAGTCCAGTTTCAGTCGGACTAAGCTGTTTACATGCATTTAAAAGTCCGGTTTCAGTCAGACTAAACCAATAATTTGATTTTCTCAAGCTGCATGTAAACGTACTGAATGAGCATATATTTACAAAAAAACAATAGTTTATCAGTTTGAACATTTAATATCTTGTCTCTTGTATTTAATTGGATATAAATCGAAAAAGATCACAAATCATTGACTTCTGTTTTTAGTTATGTGCCAACATTTTGGAATCAGGGTGCGTTTAACCGCTGTTGCAAATACATCCATGTGCTGGAGTCAACACAGACATACTTACATATTGATATGTCTCAATCAGGCTCTCACCTGCTGAGAAACACTGGTGAAGTGCTCGTGAATGTAGTCCATGCTGCGTTTCTCCAGCACCTTACAAGAATGGGCCTCGGCAAAGCAGTGAATCCCCACACAGTTCATCTCATCCATCTGACGCTCCATAAATTGACAACAAGCCTCTCGAACGGCCATCACGTCCAGCAGATTGGCTGCTGCCAGCAGAGCCTGGATGCAAATGTGATTGGTTTTCAGCACACACACGCTTTTATGAAGGGTGGTGTGAAGAAGGAAAGATAAGCGCTGATACTTTACCTGAACATTTGCTTTCGAGATGTAGACCTCTGATGTGTAGGCGTAGCTCACCAGCATGCCAATCATCTGAGGCTCAACTCCATTGATGGCAACACGCTCCTGTTTGGACTCGATCAGGTCAGTGGAGAACATTGCCTGAGGAGATAAAAATGAAAATCAGGACATTTTGTGCCTGTCACTGGCATGGCTATGAGGGGAGCTGTGTGTACCTGGAAGTAAGAGCTGAAGGAGGCCAGCACGATGCGGTGACAGGGGAACTCCTGTCCTCCACAGCACAGGGTCACATCACAGAAGGCGTTGTTGAGCCGCAGGCTGTTGAGGCCCTGCAGGACAGTGTTGGGGTGCCTGGCCTCCACAAACAGATAGTCCTCGCTGCTCAGGGAGGCTGCAGGCAAGGCAGCAGCGGCGCTGGCGTCCTCGTGGGTCGGGAAGGTGACGTTTATGGTGGACGGCGAGGGCAAACCGGCGTTGACGGCGATTATTTCAGCCATGTCTCACTTCACTAGGCAAACCTGGGAGGTGAGTGGAGGCAGAAGAGACAAGATAGTTTGGACACTTTGACGACTAATTCACACTTTACATAAAACCAACGCTTTTAACATTAGCTGGTCGAGTACTTCTCACTAAGTTAGCTTCAATTTAAGAGCTTGTAAAAGTAGCGGGAGAAGCAACAAGGCAGAGAGACGACCTGAGATTGACTATTAATTAACGTTAGCCTACTAATGAGGCTTAGCGGCACCGAGGAGCCGTTAGCTCTCGAGCCAAACTAATCCGTCGGTGCACGAGACTAGTCAGCAGGTACACACAGGTGAGACTAAACGTCCAGAAGTTGTAATAATAAAGCATATTACCTGTTAGACATAATCGTGACCACTATTGAGCGAGTCCAATCTCCCCACACACAGTTAGTCTAACGTTACGGTCAGCGTTTAAAGCCTGTCACCGGAAGTCCCGCCCACAGGTCGAGAGACATCACCGCCGACCACTTCCGGCTTTGCTTCAGTCCCCCAACACCAACAATTTTTTAAAAGCAAAATATCATACATATTTACATATTTACATATTTTATCATACATTTATGATACATATATACATATTACTAACGTTACGGTCAGCGTTTAAAGCCTCTCACCGGAAGTCCCACCCACAGGTCATGAGACATCACCGCCGACTACTTCCGGCTTTGCTTCAGTCCCCCAAAACCAACAATTTTTTTTAAAAAGCAAAACATCTTCTACATATTTTCTCGTAAATTAATGGTACATATATACATATTAACACAGTCTGTGGTACCATATTCATAAATCCGAATTCAACCATTCTAAACATTTATTTATGGTATTTGAAAGTGAATCTAAACAGTACATTAAAGGTCCAGTGTGTCGGATTTAGGGACAGCTATTGACCGAAACGGTAGCCTATATATATATATGTTTATTTTATTTAAAAAGGGACAGTGTGCATTAATAAACATGATCACTTATGTCATGAAAATGTGCCAGATTTAGCCATACAGGCTCATTTTCATTTGCAGTCCCCGGCAGGTTGATGGTATAGGTGTATATGAGAGAAAAACATTTTTCACAGTGACAGTATTTTATTTTGGGGGGTAAAAACTGAGAAACTCAACCATGTGTTCATTAGTGGTTATTGCCTTCTTATGACTCAAAGTCACCATCAATTCTATGTTTTCTCACGTACCAGTTGCCTCTTCAAAATCTCTATCCACAAAGTAGAGGCTTGTACACATTTCCAAATTGTTGAGCCTCATTTTGTAAACATAACGTCTTTAAAGTGGTGGCCCCATACTTTCAACAAAGTCATTAGGGGTTGGTTTTTCCAACTGTATACCTAGATCTAGACAATTTTTATGCTGCACATGTGCTGTCAACTCAGTGAATTTCTTTCTTTATTTTTTTGTTTTGTTCACTTGCAGTTAAATGAGCTCTTTTGACCACTCTGTTTTTACCATACCCTGTGGGGATCAACTTTTCAGTCCACAAATGGAAGGTGAGTCCCACCAGTATGATGATAACGAGACCAAACACACACAAACACATACTAATGGATCACAGAATATCAAATCAGAGACATTGTTTTATGTTTTATTTATTTCAAAATTATTGTATGTTGTCAATACTCAAAATTCCCCAGAAAAGAGAAGAGTGATATCATAGATTTAGATTGAGTTGCTTATTATTACATTTTTATTGTCTTTCTGGGCGCTATTGTTGATATTGTAGGTCCTTAACACACCTGTCATGCTGTTTGAAAATTGGTTATAATTCCATTATTGCATAGCCATCGAAAATAAGCTCATTTCTTAATAGATTGCTGAATCACCTTTATTAAATACAGGAAATCAAACTCTTTGCTGTCTTTACAAAAGATACAGACTCATTTTTGGCGGCAATTGAGCAAAATCACAAAGAAGGAGTGGTGTTGTACTGAAAATCATCACGGCTGTGAACAGGTCGTAGACACGCAGCCGCAGGCCAAGAGAGAACAATGATAAGTGATAACAGATTATTATTTGTTTGTTTATTTCATCATTTATTTGGCTCGGCCAACACAAATAGTTCTGCAACTGCACTGGGACTGGACTGCTGTTAGGCAACACATAAACATTCTTGCACACTTGCGTCCTGGAGGACTGCAGTGAAGTATCCATGTTTCTTTCCCTGCCTTTGTCCTCTTCTGAAGACCATTTGTAATTTAACCCAAATGTCATTTGTGGAAATACGTTCACCTTTGTGGTGCAAAGTTTGGTACAAAGAATTAATGGGTAATGTAATTAAGGGTATAGAACAACTGTAAATGGGAGTAATACATGCATAGTTAAAGTTCCAGTGCTGTTATACTCTATATCGGCACTCATTGAATGCCGTCTGTCCAATTAAATTGGTTGGAACTAACTGTTGCATTAGCAGGATTATAAATCACTGTCCATGTGGTTTTTAAATCACAGGCAGCTGTCCTTTATGATGCCAGGTGTCTCCAGTGCGTTCTGTCTGCGAGCAACAGCCTCCAGGATCTTCTTCCTGGGTCCCAGCTGGATACGAATGCCTTTCAGGTCTTCATCGGAGCAGAGCATCAGCGCCTCCAGGTCTAGGTGCTCTCTGCTGAATGCAAGGGCAAACTCTGGCAAGGAGATGGCAGATAAGAACACATCCAGAGGAGAGGTTTCCTCATCTTCGTCATCGTCCAGTCCCAGGTCTTCCTGATCCCAGGGCAAATCAGTGTCACCGTTCCCCTCGAAGCCGGCGGCATCTTCCTCTGCGCCAAATAACTCGTTCTGAACAAGGTAGCCGAGACTTTCGTTGTTTCCACTGGGGATGTCCTCCGACTCCAGCCCCATCTTCTTCATGAAAATCAGACCTCCAAGGCCGGGCCGGTTGAAGATAGACTGTTTGACTTCGCCATCGTCATACTCGTCAATGTCTGCCATTCCGTCTTCATCTAACATGCTCTCATCCTGCTCATTGAAGACACCCAGAAACTCCGGCTGATCCGACGCTACACTCTCGGGTTTGAGGAAAATAACATTCCCATCTGCTCCTGGTCTCTGCAGCGTGCCTTTATCTTTCTTCCCGAGTTTCTTCTGGAGCGTGCCTTTAACCCTTGCTGTAAGGGAGCCAGATTTATCTTCAGCAATAAGCTTGGAGAACTGCCCGTTGATGCCGGACATGTTACCGCCGTCTGAGAGTGCTGATGCCATGCTGGCCTCCGACATAGACCCCGTATTGCTGGCTCCACGGTGCATCTTATCCATCTTGCTCTGGTGTTTCTTCTTCACCTTCTCACAAAGTTTCACACGCTTCCCTGCTTCTTTGACGGCCTCCTTCTTTAGATTGGCGACCTTCTTGGGATTTTGGTTGGTCTGCTGTGAGGCGGCAGCATCCAGGAACCGCACGCAGTCCATGCGGTCACGAGAAGCAGCGACATCCATAGCCGTGTGGTATTCATTGTCCAGTGCAAAAAGGTTGGCGCCAAAGTTGACCAGAAAGCTGAGGATGTGCATGTGGCCATTAGCTGCAGCGTGGTGCAACGGTGTGTTTCCCCAGATGTCACTCCTGTTGGGGTCTCCTCTGTGTGACACAAAAGAAACGTTTGATTTAAAGTAATGATCTGCAACTTTTTATTTTTTAGCCACTCTCTATCACTGATTGGTGCTTTATAATATCCAGTTCAGGTTCACAAGGGTTTGTGAAAGAAATGTTTTTCAATTAAATTTTATGGAATTTTTAAAGTTTAGTTTCCTTTATTCTTGCATCTAAAAACACACGGATTCAAGGAATAACATGATGAAGTGGAAACATCTATCCCCAACATGGTCCCTGATGTTAAAATGCAAATGTAAAATATTTAATACAATTTAAACAATAGAATCTGAAAATCAAAACTAACTCAGTGCAAACTAATAAAATAAACAAATAAATAAATATTCACATCAAAACACAACAAAAATAGAGTTTAGTAAAGTAAAAGCTCTGACTTGATATCTGATCGTTGCTCTTGTTTTTTAATATTTTAATATTTTATAAATAACTATTCCACAGTATGGCACAAATGTAAGAAAAACAAACTCTATCAAAATGAAATCTTGCTAAGAAGAAACAAATCCCACAGAGAACAGTTAAGTCAGTTAAAGATCCAGTGTGAAGGAACTGAAACTTCTCCTGCGTGTTTAAGCATGTAGGAAAACAATATAACTCTTTTTGTGATTTATCCTTTGGAGATTTATACTTTCGGATTTATCCTGGCTTCATGAGCAGAGGAAATCTATACTCATCGCTAAGCTAATTTATACAATGTAAAATGCCATAGGCTTGTGCTAATAACATTAGCATGTTATATTTGTTTGGAAAACGTGTTCAGTATAAGACAGTTGTTTTGCTGATGAACCTTGTGAGTCGTAATGGAGCCAAATTTTGTAACGTTACCTTTGTTAAATGTTGCTGTTGTCCCTGGCTTCATATGAGTGAAGAGAAGTCCGCTAGCCACTAGGCTAATTTATACAATGTAAGATCTCATAGGCTTGTGCTAAAAACATTAGCATGTTGTATTTGTGGGGAAAAGTTAAATTAAGCTCCTTCGAATACTTGTGTTTGAAATTGTCTCTATTCAGCCATGTTTAAAGTGTGTTTAAAGTGTGTTTAATGTGTGTTTTGGGTGTATATTGAATCAACTAAACTTCACAACACTTCAAAGAAACCTCTGCCACTGACTAGTGTTTTGGAGGTGTAACTGCAGAGTGATACAGACACACCACCGCACAAGTATAAATGCTCACAACGGTGTAGGGTCTGCCACACAAGTATAAATCCCCCTTAAGTGCATTTACCCAAAAGTCCTTTAAATGTAAGGTAAGAATTAACATAAAGTCTTTCAAAATAAACTCACAGCATTATAATAACGTACCACCAAACATGGCTGTGCATAATTGGTGAACTATTAAGATTTAAAGTCCTCCAGTGCTGTGCGTCATTGTCACAGCCATAAAAATCTCAATTGCTGTATCTCAGCAACAACTTCTCATAAATTCCAATGACCAAAGCGGAAAAGCTTCACTTATTTCTGGCCACGTAGGTGAGGCATGCGTTACGCCCTTCTAAATATCCTCCCAACATCTTTGCTGAACTTTATTTTTCAGGAGGAATGCTGCTCTAGATTTAAGCCTGTCTTTTGTTGTGTTGAATGAAGGATGGAGGTGGGGGTGGTGGGGGACAGATAAAGAGCTCTTTTGTTTTACAGGATGGCTTTGGCTGATTAAACATTTGGCTCTGCTCATGAAAGAGTGGAATTAAGTTTTAGCTCATTATATTATAGTGAACGACATGTGAACACCATCGAAACCCAGATGACATCCAAAATAACTGATGCTCTGTGTAAGAAAAATGTTTAAAACACATTATTTTTCAGTCATAAGTCTCACTGGATAATATGTTAACCTTTGCTCAGTGAACGCTATTTATGGTTCTACTCTAGATTTTAGTTTTGTTTAATTTAAGGGCATTATACATAAAATATTGTAGCAAGATTTGCATTAAAATGTACATATTTCTATGTCTTAGTGTGACAATAAAGTAAAAAAATCAAACATATTAATAAATATGAAAGCACTGAAGTAAAGGTTGTTGTGATCACAGGTTAATTTAGTATCTGCAGGCTATATTTGAGATGAAGCACAGGTGATAGAGAGGAGTGTCTCATGCTTACTCTCTGCTGCATATGAGCTGAAGAGCGTCGACATGTCCGTGAAAAGCAGCCAGTAAGGTGGGAGTCATGCCATCTTCATCCCAGTGTTCAGGTCCTTCCTTGTGGCCTCCTTCAAGAGGTCCAAGTTTCCATCAATCGCTGCCTTGTGGTACCTCGACATCTCTTCAAAAGAACAAGTCCAAACAAATCTGGCTCTTTCTTTCCCTCCAACACTCCTGTCAGATGCACAGACTGCGTCGACCACAGACCCGAGCAAACAAAGTGATCACTGGGCGTCAACGAATGAGCAGCAGCTTAGAGCCATAAAACAAAAGCAAAGTCCAGTTCACTGCTGTCAGCTGCACAGTTTCACCATTACTGCCTGAGATCATCATCAAGAGTTATTTAGAGCTTAATTATTAATTGCAAACACAGCAAGATTTCCAGTGTAACACTTCTGAGGCACTTCTCCTACTACTTTGTAATGCTTGTTTTCATTTTGACAACTATGGCTACCATGTACAGATTAAGATTTTACATATAAATGACCCTATATGAGACTTTTTACATTTTAAAGTGCCCAAAACTAAAATTTAAAACTTCACCTCAACCAGTTACAATGTTGAAGATATAGTCCACCAAATGTATTGTAAAACATATAATACACTGCATAATGACTCATTATATATACTTTAAGAATCTCACAACTTTTCTGTTGATACTATTCTGTAGTCCAGGAGTAAAATTTTGAAGGAAGGACTGTTACTTTGAATTATTTCAGATATTATCAGTGGTGGAAGATATCAAGATCATTCAGGCGAGAGTGGAGTCGGTTGGTACACGGGGATATCTGGGCAGTGCCTTTTTTAGTAAGTAAGAAACTATAGCCTTAGCCATTCACCGTGCTCATGCTCTGTTACCCTGTTCACTTTCTTTTTTTTAACCTAATTTTTATTTTTGAAATACAGTGTTAACTTATCCTTTGTCAATGCACATCAATGCACAAACCCTGAGAGAGAAAAAGAAAGCCTACAGAAAGTAAATAAAAGATAAAAAAAAATCACAAAAACTTGTATCACAAATAAAGCCTCTCACCCGCATATTCTTTTGTCTTGACTCATATTCTATTTCTGTCCATTTCCAAAAGGATGGCTATGAAAAGGTGGATTTAACAAAACTATATACAAGCAGAGAGGTAGAGATAAAGGCTAAAATGAAATAAAACTTTAAAAAAAAAGAAAAATAAGCTAAGGATGTGCCTTCAAGTAATTATCTTAACAAAGTCAGGTCTCAAAGGTGTGACATATTGCACCCATTTTCACGTCACGTTACATGTTATGTCACATCCAGTCATTTACTTTAGGACCTACGTGCATCATCCATTTTCCGGTCAAAGCCACCACTTTTACTCACAATTTATTCACAGTTTTGAAATAGAATATAAGTACATTTATGGCCCTTTTTTGCTTCTTCTGTCTATCAGCTGACAGGTGCCACTGAAATGGAGACTCTGAGGATGGCCAAATATCTCATTAGGAAATAAAAGAAATGTGTGAACAAGTGACATTGTGAATATAAGGTGTTCACATTAGATGTTTAAAGGATTGTAGACACACTGGTTTGCACACCACACATATATATGTATTTTATTCCTGTATATTTCTCTTGTATATTTTTATATTTTCAAGAATTTACCAGTTTTCTTTCTATCTATCTATCTATCTATCTATCTATCTATCTATCTATCTATCCATCTATCTATCCCTCCACTTCAGTAGGTGGCTGTAATGACTTCTTCCGGGTTGCTGAAAAACAGCAGTAGAAGAAGAAGAGGCCAACGAAGAAGCTACAGAAGAAGAAGAAGTTGTCAACCCGGTTGGACCAATGAATGGAGACTGGGAGGAAACATCTCTCGACACTTCTCTCTCTACACTGCTCCGTCTTTCTGGCCGCCTTCAGCCTTGAAGACACCATGAAGTCTGAGCTGTGACACTTTCTGTTTCTCCCCAAACACTTCCGCAGCCAGAAAAACCAGCCCGACCACCAGCTAGCTCTCTCCGGGTGTCTCCGCAGTTACTTTCCGGTGTCTCTCTGTGTGTGTGTGTGGTCTGACCGGGAGAGGCTGCAGAGATGTCGGACAACGGGGGCTCGGCTGTCGGCCTGCTGTCTTACGAGACGCTGGTTCACGCTGTGGCAGGTGCAATGGTGAGCAGAGAGCAATAAGAGCAATAAAGCAGATGTCAAACATTAATGAGGGAGAGCCTGTTTTTATTTTAATCTTACTAGTTTAATGTTAGCAGTGTTGCTACTGAGGAAACAGAAAAAGGGGAGTGACTGAGCCTTCTGTCATTTTGTTTTGTATATATTTTAGTTTCATTACAATGCATTGTGTTTTAGGGGAGTGTGACAGCCATGACCGTCTTCTTCCCTTTGGACACAGCCAAGAGCAGACTGCAGGGTGAGTTGGAGCTCTTATCATCTTGGACAGAGGTTACCTGATAGCAGCAACTCTAAACAGAGTTCAACAAGTTTCTAGTGAGGATTTTAGGAAGGCACGATATCGGATTTTCTCCCGATATCCCATGTGCCGATACGTAACAACTCATTTGACCGATAACCAATACTGATATCCATATACCCATTTTTTTTTCTCCACACCTAATTTTAGTGATCATCAGGTATCTTCTGTAGTGGAGTTAACATCATATTATGCATGCATACTCTTATTGTGAAGGCCCACCAGCAGATGGAGGCATGAAATATTGTGAAAATGAACACTCTCTCAGTCAGAGTATTATTTTGAAGTTGTCGGTCATGCCCAGCATTTTTGAACATATTTATTAATCTTTGAATCTATGAATATGTGAACACTTTATACATTAAACTAAAGAAGAGACCTTCTGTTTTTAAACACAAAAAACATTTTATTCTATCTTATTCCATTCCCCCTTCATCAACATTTGAATTTGTGCATTTTCATAAGAAAAACAACAACATTTCGGATAAAAAGCTGAGAAAGTACAAAATCAATTTCACATCCACATTCTTTGTTTTTTTTCTCATTTTCTTACGTCAGTTTGAATTGTATAAATGAAAATAATAATAATGAAAATAATATATGTATAGTGGAACATGTTGCCATGTTCTGTCTCTGCTGTGGTCGTCTTGTCCGTGTGTCACTGTCACCATCATGGAGATCCCATTCAGTCCCACCAAACTTGTTTGCTTCTTCGTCCAAATCGGATTCAGAATGTCAATCAAAACAGAAATTGTCAGAGTCTGAGTTCGTCGACATCTCCACGGCTTGCACAACCGTAAACTTTTCCGTTGGCGTCGGCATTTTCGTACAGATTACCAGCTGCTACATTTCTGTAAACAATATTTTCTTCTGGTTTCTAGCGGACCTTCTTCTTAGTTTGTTTTTGGACATGGCAGTGCTGTTCTCTTTCACAAGATGTGTAACAGCACCCCCTATCTTATAACAGTGAAAACACAGATTGTTGGAGTATCTCGACAATGGCGGGGAAGCATTCTGTCATAAATGACGGAAAATCTAGGCAATGGCGGGGATAGTGTTAAGAAAAAGCACATTAGCCGATTCTGATAGTTCATTTAAAAGCTGATATTGGCCAATATCAATGATGTACTGATATTATCAGCATGTTGGCCGATTCAGATATTTCATTTACAGCCAATATCGGCTGATACCGATAAGATGCTGTTATTATTGTGCATCCTCAGAGGACTGATTTCGCCATTACATTATGGAGTAACTATAACTGCACGCTAAAGATGTAAAGAAATAGTCCACTATTTCAGTATTGCACTATAACAAGGTCTCCTGACTTTTAGTCCTCACAAACTACACTCTAGGCACCTTATTAAGAAAGCAGCTACACGTCAGGCTGAAAAGATGCTATATGACTAACACTCACTTCTCACCTTCTTGAGACCCCCCATGCCTTGTTAACATCCTTATGTCTGATGGGTTTATTTTAATAATCATAAAAATAATCTTTATTTATAAAGCACCTTTCAGACAAGACATGAAAACAGCACCTTTCAAAAGAACTGATAAAAACACTTTGGTATATAAAAACAGAGGAAATAAAAGATGTTTAAATGAACTTAAAACGGGTAAAATCAGGGAAGGCTCTCCAATTAAAGTATGTTTTAAGATGGGCAGATCGTTCCAGAGCCTCAGAGCCCTGACAGCCTTGTTACTCAGAGTTTCTGTTGTAAATGTGAAGTGAAAAAACTCAAGCCATGGTAACCCTGATACAAGGATGGGAACTGATACCAAGGCAGATCAATTCGTCTTGTCAGTCTGATTCTGTATCGATGTCATTATTGATATCAGATCAATTTTCTGTGTGTGTGTGGGGGGAGGCCTACAAAGGTTTTCAGCATCAACATACGCAGTTTTCATCGTCTCAAGCGGATAAAATGAGAAAATACTTGTACAGCACTCAGTCTCATTTAGGTTTTCCTAGTCAAAGGAAAGAACTGCTGAGCCGGCCTGCGTGGCACTAATATTATTATAACAGGTTATTTCCCATCGGTAACAGACATGCTGCTTAGTGGGAAGCTGAGGAACTTGTGCATAGAGTGTCAAATACATGGCATTCCTGGAATTTAACCCCACGTTGCATAGAATCAGATGTTTTATCATTTTACAGACATTACAAGCAGCACTGTTGACATCTCTCTTCATGTAATGAAGCCACGCTTTGGACCGTTTCTTCCTCTCTAACATGACTCCTTCTTGTTGCAAGTTTACAGCAGCGTAGACGCATGAGTTTGCGATGCGTAAATGTCAGAAAAACATGCCGGCTTTGATAAAAGGAGCTGATAAACTCGGAGGCATACGATTCAGATGGATCGGACAATTTGGAACTCGTTCCCGATTCCCATCCCTACCCTGATGGCATCACATGGGTGATTTATTCAGACTTAAAGGTTCTTCAGACTTGGTCTAGTTGCTGTTATACTGTACATGCACCCGGATCAGGGGACCTGTTCACTGACTTTTCCTACTCTTGTTTGCTTTTTAGTGGATGAGATGAGAAAGTCTAAGTCAACCCCCGTCATCTTGGCTGAGATAGCAAAGGAAGAAGGCCTGTAAGTGTAGTTCTCTGCTGGGTTAAATACAAGCATTATGACCTAATTTGAACATTTGCTGGTTCTCTAAGTCTGACTCTCTACCACTTCTCCCAGTCAGTCTCTGTACAGAGGCTGGTTACCAGTCATCTCCAGCCTCTGCTGCTCCAACTTTGTCTACTTCTACACCTTCAACACGCTGAAGAAGTTGGCGGCAAATGGTCCAGGGAAGCCCAGACCTGGCAAAGACCTGCTCATGGGGGTCGTCGCAGGTAAACACAGTCAAACTAGAGGTTATGTATGACCTGGTGGAAACTATTAAGTACTAATGGTGATGACAGAAGGACTGAAAGGTGTCCTGTGGAGATTTCTTGTAAAGAAATAAACATGCTGACGTGTTAAAAGCATTTCCTACCTCCAGAAAATAATTTTAAAACTGTACTTTATGTATTTTTTTCTTTATTGATTAATGTGATAATTCGTTTTTCAACTAATAGATGAATTGTTTGGTCACTAAAATGTGAGAAAATTGTGAAAAATGTCCCTCATGGTTTCCTGGAGTCCAAAGGCAATATTGTCAGTGTCTTTTTTTGTCAAACAAGCAATCCAAAACTCAAAGATGTTCAGTTCACAAGGATTTAAAACTGAGAAAAATGGCAAATTCTCACAATACAGATGCTGGAGTCAGAGAACAGGTGAAATATTTGATTGAAAAAGGACTAAAACAAATCACTTACAGAAATATTATTCATTTTCTGTTGATTGACTAGTCTAATTGTTCCAGCTGTAGTTTATATCCATGTTAATTTGCATTTGTTGGTGCGTTAATGCCATCTGTAGATCAGTGGAATAATGTCAAACCATTGGCAGGAATGTGTGTCACTGCCACTCGTAACTGTGCTGCTCCATAGAGCTACTAGAGGTCAAAAATTAACAGTGACTCTAGAAAGCTAACGATCTGCTGTTCCTGCAGGGGTGGTGAACGTGATTACGACCACTCCCATGTGGGTGGTCAACACTCGACTGAAGCTGCAGGGAGCAAAGTTCAGGAACGAAGATCTCCATCAGACCCAGTACAAGGGCATCTTTGGTGTGTGTGATATATATCTGTTTTATAGTATGCTTTTTGTTGTCACTGTGCAGTTTTAAAACCTCGCTGTGTTTGGGATTTCTCTCTCAGATGCTTTCACACAGATCATAGCCAATGAGGGTTTGGGAACTCTGTGGAACGGCACTCTGCCCTCTCTCATCCTCGTCCTCAACCCGGCTGTGCAGTTCATGTTTTATGAGGCCATGAAGAGGAGGGCAGGCAGGGGAGGGAAGAAGGTGAGAGGACACCAGAAAGACAGTGTTGTGTAGAATTGAAACTGGGTGGGACTTAAATGGAAGTTGTTATTTTAAGCCTGAAATTGATACGGGTTGATCCAAAGTTGCTATATTTAATATTTATTAGAAACTATTTACATACAACAATCTCAGAAATTGAGCTTTGACATCAAACACAGGTACCCAGATGAAGATTTCCCCTCATCACAAGTACAGATATTGACACATTTTACTTGTATAGTAATCGTATTCGTATAAAATACATTATCTGTAGTATTCAGCCCAACTCCAATTGTTATCATTATTGTTCTTGGCTTGGGCGGCCCTTAAGAGTCTACATGCTAGCTGCTCTGTGAGGCTGAACTTGAGCTTAATGCTAATGTGTGCATGCTAACATGCTCACTATGACAATGCTAAAATGATATTTACCATGTTCACCATCTTAGTTTAGCACGCTAACATTTGCTAATTAGCACTAAACACAAAGGACAGCTGAAGCTGATGGGAATGATGTTGGACAAATTAAATTTTGACCTTTGGTGGCGCTAGACGAGAAGATGACTGTACAAAATGTATTGGCAATCCATTCGGTCATGACCAAATTGCTGGACCGGCCATCCATCAAATAGTCATGTTCTACTCTACAGTGACTGAAAACACTGGGTGTGAGTGGGTTAAATCTTTGTCTCCTACCACAGATATCCTCAGCAGAGATCTTTCTCATTGGAGCCATTGCCAAGGCCATCGCTACCACAGCAACGTATCCTCTTCAGACAGTTCAGGCCATCCTGAGGGTAAATAATATCTCACATAAAATGTCACCCTTTTGTTTACTTTTCTAAGAGGTCTGAAAACTTAGCTACTGTTGACAGATAAGCCTGGTGCTATACTGTTTTTGTTGATACATTTATATTGTCAAAACATTTGTTGATAGCGAGAGAAGGAGAAAGTATTATCACCAGTGTTCAGACTTAATTGAAAATCTGTGCATAAAAATAAAAATATATATTTGGCATAAAAAGAAAAAAGAAAAAGAAAAAATTTAATTAAATTAAATTAAATTAATTTTAACAAATTGAAAGAATTAATTTAAAAAATTAAATTAAATTAATACATTTAAATAAAAAATATAAATATACTTGGCATAAAAAAATATATTTTAGAGCCCTTTTCAATCACTATATAATGTAGACCATGCAGATGTTAATGTCTTCAAGAACTCATGACAGTGTCCGTTACTTAATCTCAGAACTCTCATCAAATCTCAAGGATTAACCTGCTTCATACTTTCTCATCAGTTCGGCCAGTACAAAGGTGATGGTAAGGGCGGATTGATTGGAAGCCTCTCAAACATTTTCTCCCTGCTAATGGACAGAATCAAGTGAGTACAGCGATGAGCACATTCACCGACACAGAGAGCACACTGGTGAAGATGTTATAATAGCTCACCATTAACACACATCTCTTCCCGTCATTACAGGAGGTACGGTGTTCTGGGGTTGTACAAAGGCCTGGAGGCCAAGCTGCTACAGACGGTGCTGACGGCTGCCCTCATGTTTGTCGTGTACGAGAAGATCACTGCTGCTACCTTCAAGGTCATGGGCCTGAACAAGAAGCTGAAGCAGTGAACACACACCTACTTGAATACAGTACTGCATTAGTACACTCATCATCAGCAGGTCGTATCAGTGCCTGCTGATGATGTGTTAATGCCAGGAATTGTTTCAGTCACCAAAATGTTAAAATAAGAGACGGGACAGGTGCCTTTTAGGACCACAGAGTCCCACACTTGCCCAAAACGTACACCAAAACCAGAGTTGGGTGTGATACTCGTAGTAATAACCTCTTTCTTAACCTTTAATGTCCCAGTGAAGTGGAAGGTATTTCACAGTGAAACAGAATATTTGGGCAGGGTACAGCAGTGTTGTAGTCAAGACCACCCAAACTGAGACCAAGACATGACCAAGACCAGAATGTAGTGAGGCACAAGACCAAGACTCTGCAGGGGTTAAGGGGTCATCACACTATTTTGTTAAGGGAAAGCTGACATCATATGACAGCTGGGGAAATTAGTCACACTTTGATTAACCAAAATTTGTATCAGTCTTCTCATCAAAATATCAGCAAGAAAGTGAACACACTTTGTTCCCAAAATGTGGAACTTTTCCCTCAACATTCGAGGTTTAATGGAAATGATGATACCAATAAGTTCAGCTATCTACTCCTGTATTGCCTCGATTCAAGATTCTGGACCATTCTTCACACACTGTCTTATGTTTTAACTGTGAATTTTACTGAGTTTGATAGAAACCTCATGAAATTTTTGTCAGATTAATGTTTTTAATATTCTGACTTGTGATGTCATTACTACACACATTAGCAGTAATAATAATGATGGTGAAAGGGAGAAGAGCTCCTATTCATTTATTCATTTATAGACTTTGGTGTTAAGCCTGCACCCACTTTTTCAGCTCAGAAAGGTTTTGATTTCAACAGTTATAATATATTGAGTAAAAATGAATTTAATATAAATGGAAATAAGTGCATAACAATAGGTAGGTGCTAAGTGCCTCTTAATTATATCTGAAAAACTTTACTATGAACTGATGTAAGTGACGTGATGACTGTTGACAAACTCATGATGCTCTTAATTGTGTACTGTCTTTACGACTGTAATGGTCAGTATGAACATTTTGTCGCCTGTTAGTAGCGTTGGTTATTCAAGGTTTTGCATTAATTTGCAGTATTTGTTCATCACAGTGCTCTTTTTTTTATTTAGTGAGTGGATGTTTCTGCTGCCTTTCACCTTTAAACCTCACTGACACTTGATTTACTTATTTCGTTTTTGTTTAACTGGTTGTTTAAACTGTTAATAGTGAGTTTTAACTATTACAAGAGGTGCTGCTCTCAATATTACTTTGTAACATCACATGTAGAAAATCCTTTTGTCTGTTTGTTGTATTAATCTGTGTGTAACCAAGGTGTGAGTAGTAAGGATACTGTCAATGTAACGACAAAAGGAAATGACATTGTTTACCAGATGAGCTCCTCCACTGTTAAGTTTCAGAGCTTTTTGCTATCTCACACACCTCCTGTTCTTAGGTACACCTTATATCTGAGTATCAGTGAGTTATATACCTGCGTAAAGGGGTGTAAGTTTCGTTTTGATATTGGTGGGGGAGACAAATAAGAAACGATGGGTTTGGGGGTCCTCTTAACTAGAAAAATTTTGGTGTCAAACACTTAATTTTTTTGCATTTTGGTGATTTTTTTATGCAACATTGTGTGCCTTTTCTCTACCAATATATGGGGTAAATATCTTTAAAATAAAATCCCTCTGCGGTCATGTTTTTTTTTTTTTTTTTTGAGAGGGATGAATGTGCGCTCCAGATATTGAGGGGGACAATTCCCCTGCGTTCCCCCACAAAATACACACGTATGGCAGCTACAAAATTAATTATGATGGGTAATGTTCCTTTTTAAATTCATTCATTCATTATCCAAAATGGGGCTGGAGCCTATCCCAGCTGGCTTTAGGCAAGAGGTGGCGTACACCCTGGACAAGTCGCCAGACTATCACAGGGCTGACACATAGAGACAGATAACCATTCACACCTACAGGTAATTTAGAGTCACCAGTTAACCTAACCTGCATGTCTTTGGACTGTGGGAGGAAGCCGGAGTACCTGGAGAAAACCCACGCTGACACAGGGAGAACATGCAGACTGGGTCTAAGTTAACAAACAAATGTAAATGTCAATGTAGGGCATTAAAATGTAGCTGTTGCACCTAGGTGCTTATGAACGAAAGAGCAAAGATTGAGGCAATAAATGTCCAGTAAATAGGAGTCACCAGAGGCCTCAAAATACGATCACGATACAATATTATTGTGATTTTAGACATTTTGCTATAAAATATATTGCAAATTTTCTCACCTTTTTTCCCTACCAGTTATGTCCCCAAAAAGAAAACTTTGTCAACATCTGTTTTCCCCTTTAAGATAAAGTTTTCAGTCTGTACATCTCACTTTAATCATTTTTATTGCACCAAAATGTATCCAGCGGGCCGAGAAAGCAACTGATTTTATTATTCTAGCAGGCTACCAAAAGTTTAATTTGCAATAGTGATCATTTATATTTTAAAAAAAGATACTTGCCGTCTGTGTATCGCTATAATATTGGCACACAAAATATCATAACACTATGCTGTATCGATTTTTTCCCCACCACTTTTACCAGTAAGGCAGAAAAATTGAAACTGCTGCAAGAAAATAGCAAAATCTGGTGATATTAAGTGTGTGAAAAAGCAGAAAGCTCTCAGCAAAGAAAATATCACTAACTCAAGTGAGACAAAGGGACAGCGTAAGTGTCATTTAATAGTTAAGGAGCCCACAGCTGGTGAATGTGTCACTATTTGTTTTAAAATAACGACAAAGGCAATAATTGCTAGACCACACCACGCATTTTTCATAACTGCTTTGTCCCACAAAGACCACTTGTTTTTTAAAATGTCGCTGTAAGGTAGTAATTATTTATTATCAGCATTCCTTTTTGAAACTGTTAATAAGGACCGTAATAAAATTCTATTACTAATGTTTTGAACTGAGCAGTTTACATGAAAGAAACTTTGTATCTGTGGACACAATATTAGCTTTAAGTTATCTTCATTTATTTACATCACAATGTTTTAAACATACACTGCTTTCTAACTTTGTTTCAATTAACAAACCGCTGTTTGGAGTTTAAATTATTATCATAACAATAAAGTGTGAGAAACAGTGTGAGATCTGCTGTTTTATTTAAATTCACCACATGCAAGATGAAAAAAGATGTTCTTACTGCTTAACAAGAAAAATTAAAAGCACCAGAGGATGACGTGGAAATGATGAGTGACACAAAAAGAAAATTCCAACGTACTTTGGTTAATAATCCTCCATTGGAGGTTTGAGCTGACAGTCCCAGTTGAACATCTCTTGGCTGTAAGTTACGTCTGCTGGTGTGAGTCTTGACCACTGGTCATCTCCTCCACATACCAGTGTGGCAGGAAGGAATACTGGGAGTCCCTGTGGATGGAGTAAGTCACATCTCTGTGGGGCTCCCAGGAGAACAGGTACACCACACTGAAAGGGAAACAATAATGATTTGTAAAATATATTTACTTAAAATTAAAGAAAGGTTAGCAATGTTGTCTGTCGCTGCAGCTCACCTTGGATTGTCTTCAGTAGCGATTTGCTTCACAAAAGACAGGAAGTCACAGCAGAAGTTCATACACACTGTCGGCCTCCAGCAGTTGTGCTCATTCTGTCCGGAAGAAACAGAAGATAGAAAAAATGGCTTAATGTTTTATTTATTCATGTCCAATAACTTTTTATTTAAACAGATTTCAAAACAGAGTTCTCAGTGTTTAGATAAGTTTTTGATAACAGGTCGTTTATCCCTGCTTTCCCATACCTTGATGATATGTGAAATCTTTGAGATGGGAAAAGTTTCCACAGCGACAACCACTCCTTCGTGATCCCGAAAACCTGCCACAACACGTGGGACTCCAGGGAGAAAAGACTGGGCCCACCACTTTAGCAGTTTGAACCTGAGGGCCACCAAAATGAGAGAAGCTTTAAGTCAGAAAAAAAACCAACAGCCTAACGTGAAAAATAAATGGTGATGATTTACTGTTTCAGCATCTACCTGTGGAAGTTGCTGCGCTGTTTGGGGGTGCAGATCTCCGCAGAGGTCTTCAGCTCCACGTAGCATGCAGGAGGAGCTGGAGCCTTGGGATCTTTATCCCGGCAGTCGACCTCACCGGAGAACAGGAGTCTGTGATCTGCGAGCCGAGTTTGCACCACTGTACAGAAGGCCTCATTAGTGTTGACCACTCCGCCTGGGTCAGGTAAACTGTGGACGCTATCTACAGGAAGTGGACGAATATGAGGCGTTATTATTTATAAGTGCTCATCACTGTCAGAGCCTTTACATGATTTGAGGTCTGAAAGAAAATTGTATGAACCTACCTACCTGCACATGCGTATTGCTCAAACTTGTATCCCCAGTACATCATCTCTTCATGTCTCTCCGTGCGGTTCTCTCGATCCCTACGAGCAGCTTCTGTTTCCACTTCACTGATATAAAGAGTGCCTCTGAACCTGGTGACCGCCAGCAACCAACCCTCCTTTGTCTCATAGGGAGTGGTCAGCAGCTTGGTCAGATGACCACGCCATGTCACAAAGTCAACATCTAGAGCACTGGGAAGAGCAGAGGGTGATCAAAGAATATGCGTCCAACAGGAAAGTTGAGGTGAGAGGTGGTTGAACTAGAGACTGAAGATCACAAGTGAGTCTCTACCTGACCTGGAAGTGTTACCCTGAATAAGAAGGACAATGAGGCTAAAAACTTTTGATAACACTTACCACGATGAGGCTGTGGTCGCCCTCGTGCTGAGCTTCGATCTGTTGGCCAAGATCCAGCGTAGGATGTGGTCCAGCTTTTCCTTCACACAATCATCTCTCTTCGTAAAGCGGTCCTTGTAGCCATCTCTCAGGTCAAAATTAGGACTTCTGTCAGGTTCCACATAGTATCTCATCTGCCTCCTGTCATTGAAGAATCTACGCTCGGAGTCGAGGGAGAAACATCCAACTTCCACAGGCTGTTTGTACACAGGAAAGTCTCTTTCATATAGCTCCCTTCTGGTGCTCAAACCCCGAGAGCTGGGCGGGTTTTGTCCAGGAGTTGAGCAAAACTGATGCTGGTGATGGTTTGGTCTGGAGTATTTATTCTCACTGTGATGTCTTCCACTTCCATCTCTCTGTCTTTTGTGCGCTGAGGGGCAATTTGGGTATCTGGACCTGGGACTGTGGGATCTGTGCTGGTCCATCTCTGCCTAGTGGAGAGAAGTGCAATGAAACAAACTCATGTCATAGGATCATTATTCATATCTTCTCGATTGTCTTGTTCTGTTAAAGCCCCAAAATATTCTGCCTGATCGTCACTTGTGTTGTCACTGAAAAGACAGTGTTAAAGACAGCACTAACATGAGACCCTACCCACTGTTTGTGTGCAGTGTATATAGTACCTTTTACTTTTGTTTTTTATGCTTCATATTGAACATAATAGATGCTCATAGTATACTAGTCTTTAAAGGGGAACTTTCCCCCATTTTCAAAATTCACACGTTACTCCTATGGTCTGAGACACATCAAAAATATTAATAAAAATGAACATATCTCTCCCAAATTCAAAAACTGGAGTGCTAAAACTCAAATGTGTGATGTCATAGTGTAGAAACCTTGGAGCTGCTCCTAAAACAATGAACTGAGAAAAATGTTCTTGATGACATGTGCCCCTTTTACAACGTCTCTTAAAGGCAGGATTTCACGCCCTTAAGCTGCCTTGCCGTTCTGTATAAAAGGCCCAATTGCAGAATGGGAGGACAGAGTTGTCTCACCATTAAGGCAGCATAGGAGGTCCTAACAGTGACGAAACTGCCTCTGTATAAATGGGACAGCTGTCAGGACGGGATCATGGCTGGCATGGGTGTAACATTTTGATGATGTTATGTGTGCGAACCACCACAAGACACTTTAAAAGTAGCTGATAGCAGTTAGCAACTAACTGAAAGAAGAAGAACAGCGGCCAAAAATGCCCACAAATTGGGAAAACAATGACGCCTGAAAGCTCCTTACCCCCTGAGTTGAGGACAAAATCAGCCACCATATGACTGGGATAATAAATGACTGTTATTGCCATATTAATGACATTGTTAATGTTTAGAAATTGCTGCAGATGTGGATGTTATATGTCACACTGGAGGCCAAAGATGTTGCATGTCTCGCCCAGCATAAAGACGGGACTTCGTAGGAGCCCTGTAGCACAATCTCTGTGTAAGAAGGGTTGCAGAGAGCACACAGAGGAATGTTCTGAGTATAATGGCACATTTTCTGTTTCACAACTGAGAACATTACAATAGAATAAAGGTCATTTAAGTGTTAAAAAGAAAACAAACATTTTGTGTGTCCGCAAAATCAGGCTCCCATACACTGTCTTCAGAGCAGCCCCCAGACTTTATACCCTATGACATCACAAGTTTGAGACTTCCTTCTCTGGATTGATTTTGAGAGAGAGTAACTCATATTTACAAATATTAATTGAACCTTCCTTGGCAATGGAAATACATAATACAATCCTTGAATTCTCTTGTGCACCTTGTGCATGT
This sequence comes from Cephalopholis sonnerati, assembly GCA_019142605.1. NCBI lineage: Eukaryota > Metazoa > Chordata > Actinopteri > Perciformes > Serranidae > Cephalopholis > Cephalopholis sonnerati. Next base: position 25,379,713 of record JAGQAX010000016.1, read on the forward strand.
ATTCTTGCATGAGCTCAGCAGTTTCTTATTTAACTTTAAGTGCACCACAGTTGAGCACATCACACATGATCTGTCTAAATGACTGTCTATTGTGTGTGTATGCGAATAAAGACATTGCCATAATGTTAAGTTGATGTTTGTGTTAAATGCTGTGTACAGTAAGTGTGTGTTTGCAATCTGTAAACACACGTGTTTGTGTTTATGCCTGTTGTATGTTAGCCTAACAAAGGCTGCCAAAAATTGCCGTTTTGTGTACTTAGCTTTGGCAATGTGCGTTACCTTGCCGTAATAAAAAGCACTTTATTACTACTTAAATCAAATTATCAGTGAATAGATGAAAACCTACGTAAACGTACCTTAGCCAGCATACACAACAAAACAAGCTAACGTAACGTAACGCTAACGTTGAGTTTCTGTCAGTGTCCTGTCGGTGAAAATTAAAAATAGGACTTTGTGTAAAAATATATCCTATGTTACACCATCTTTTCTAATTAACACGTAAAAAGCAAGAAAAAATGCATAAAGTATACTTGTCTCGCTAGCTGGGTAGCTAACTAGCATCATAAGCTAGCAGGACAACGTCACTTCCGGTAGCAGCAAAACTTCCGGTCTATATTTAAGTTGTCCCATTGAGCTGTGGACAGTCGTGTTGAACGGGACCAAAGCGATATGAATACTAATATTATTGCTATAAATAGTTATCAGGTAAGCGTTTTAACTAGTTTGACAGGTCAAGCATTTGCTTATATGTTCAGTGTACTCACAAAGTAGCGTTTGCTAGGTTAGCTAGCTGCATTAGCATTTGGCTAACAAGAAAGATAGCACAAAGTGAATGAACAAATAGGCTAGTTGTTTGTGTCCCATTAAAATGTGTTTCCAAAGTTAGTATGGCAGATTGAGTTTTTTTCACAGACCTGTACTTTGGGTTAAAAACTTAAACTTGCTTATAGTTCGTATCTTCACAAGGGGAGCTAACGTGAAGTTTTTGCTGGTGATACATGTTAACTAGCTAACTAAATTTGTCAGTGACACTTGTTCGTCCTAATACGAAAACGCCAGATGCTCACAAAAGGAGAACAAACTGGTATTTATTAGCACGTAAACGGTTTTATTCAGCTAATATTTGCAAGTGATGAGATGTATTTTCCCGATAGCCCATATTGCTAGCTCATGGGGTCTGTGTATTTCAGTCGAGTCAGCATGAGAAAAGCAGCTGTCAGGGTAAACAGGTTTTATTTCATGTTTTACGTCATGATTTTTCTACCGTATTTCTTTCCTCCAGGTATGAACAGAAAACGGGCTCTGATTTCAGACACTTTCAAAGTGAAGAAAAGAAGACATGAGACTATAAAGTTTGGAGATGTCAGCGATGGAGATGGTAGGTGTGGCTGCTAAGAGGCTCACTACAGAGTCCTATAAATCTCATCAACACATGCTAAATTCACTTTGCATTTACTGTTTTGCCTCACAGGACCAACCTGACATCAGATCCACCCTGAAGTACCTCATGACACTGTTCCCCAGGAAGCTCTTCAATGACACCTTGCCTCAAATTGTTCTAAAGCATCAACTCTACAGCATACACAATGACAAGACATTGGTGGACAAGGAGCTGGTAAGACTCACTAGAGACACAAAGTTCACATGTGTGTCTATCTAAATGAGAAACTACAACCCACTGCCCTTCTTGTGGTCCACAGAATAAACTGCGGGAACGAGGAGAGCTTCTGATGTTCCAGCTCGGGTTTGATGCAGAAGCTTTCGGGCTGGTTTTTGCTTCAGATTACAAGGCCAAAGTACTGGCAGGAGAGGAGGGCAGAGCGACACGAGCGACGGTGGAGAAGTTCTTGGAGAAACTGTTGTCGCCTTGCACAGAGCTGAGCTTCAGCAAAGAAAAGATGCTCAAGGAGTTCCTTTTCACAGACGCTGAGATAACGTATGAAAGACTACAATCTATCACGTGTTATTTTTACTTCCAGAACAAATCCTCTTGTGTTTGGAGCTTTTACAGTGTGTGAAAATACATTTTCAAAGATCAGCACTTGCTCTCTGTTCTCACCCTCCAGGGAGCTGGTGAAGTCAGGGGTCCTGACAGTGAGGGACGCAGGCAGCTGGTGGCTTTCCATTCCCAACTCTGGCAAATTCACCAAGTACTTAATACAAGGTGTGTGTTACAACAAACAGTCTCAACAATGCTTTACTTCACATGTAAATTTCTCATTTTGCAAGCTCTTTGACAGTGCCTTGCTAAATGGAGGATTGTTTGTTTGCTAACCAGCTTACCGCTTTTCCTGTCAGGTCGTAAAGCAGTGCTCGGGATAGTGAAGAAGTCCAAATATAGTGAAGTCTTAAAGGCAGAGCTGGAGGAGCGGAAAACAACCTCACATGTGAAATTCCACATGAAATACCACATCAGCGACATTGTTGGTGCAGAGCTGGTAGAAAGGTAATGTTTGCTTGTATACAGGTTGCTATTTCTTTAAGTGTTGATTTTTAATTTGAGTTGGTTTTCCAGTAGGTCAGAGTATACCTATCTGTCAAATGAAGAGGACAGGTACTAAGTGCAGCTGCTCTCAGTTCAGTAATTGAGGGGTTTGTTACTTGCGTTAACAACCCTCAGGCTAGATGCTGGCTCTTTGGTGTTAAAATATGTGGTTGTAAAAACCTTTAAAAACCAGCCAGCTCGATCCCTGTAATATGGATTTTCTTTAAGGACAAGACAGCTATAACTGCTGAAAATCGTAGCTTAATGCAACTGTTGTTTTTTAACCATATCCACCAGTGTTACATCTTTATGTACTGAATAAAGTCTTTGTTTTCCTCACAGCATACCCACAACGTCAGGGACATTGTTGCGATTTGTTGAGTCCTGAACCACAGCAACAAGACTGAAATCAGTGTCTCGTCGGAGCAAATGGGTGACTGAAGATGAGAAGATTGTAAAATAGTTTTTGTATGAAGACTTGGTAAATTAATTTAAGATTTCAGAGTTTGAATCTGTGCCAAATGCAGTGTAAAAACCTTGTGGGTTTATGAATTGTCAATTACGTTGACATGACCTTGTCTGGGTGCTTTGATTTATCTTGTAATAAAAATGATTTCAGATGTTTCTTTCCCTCATGTGAGAGCTTTGTTCACCAGAGTTGCCAGAATTACTTTGCCAGATCAGAGCTAAACCTGCTCAACTGTCATAGACAATTTCAGATGTCTAATATAAGGACATTTCCTATCTGCCAGTAATTACCCAGTTTCCCACTGGGCATCAATAAAGGTGTGTGATTTTAATTCTACATTTAGGGAGATTATAGTGTTCAATTTGTTGAAACTGTTCATTTTTATTACTCAGGCTGTAGTCAGTGGTGTTGCTGTACTGCACTGCATTATTGCAATGTGTTTCTAATATTCCTCTAGGGGGCACATCATTAAGAACACCTAAATATAAAGCAGTTCAACACCACTGCAAACTGCAGTCTCAATACTAAACTTGAATAAATACCTGTCTGACAGTTTCAATCCATGCTGAACAGTATTATCTTTGTAAAAGTACAATTTATGGCTGAGCTGTTGTATTGGATCACATTAGATTTTACAGGTGTGCCTAATAAAATGGAAACTTAGTGGATATTTCCTGTCATGTCCTGTGGCTGAATACCTGTCTTAAACCGTAGCCCCTGGTCCTCTGTTTGATATGTATAATTAGGTCTTTAAATCCATGGTTACAATAATGAAACATGATCTCTATGATGTAAGTATTCAAGCATATAAGGGTCTCTTAATCACATAGCTAACCAAATAATGATTTCAAAAAGGAAAAATAGCTCATTTGTAATAAATGTCAACAGTTTCTGTAACTAAAATTTAATCTAAAGCCTCCCAATATGCCCTCATGTTCCAGTATAGTCTAAGACAGGGGTGTCAAACATACAGCTCACAAGCCAGAACCAGCCCACCAAAGGGTCACTTACTAACTTTTAAGGCCTAATATGTATAAAACTTGAATTCAAGACATTTTAAGGATCCTTTGTATCAGATGTCTATCTCACAGACACTATTGGTGGATCCCTATTGCTTAAGCACTGTCACAAGGTTTGATTTGTAAACGGTTTGTAAGGCAGGGGACAACTTGACCTGCTTCCTCAATTGCTTCCACTTAAGCTTGCTGACGCCAGCATTACGACACAGGAGTGGACATGTATGGAAAAATGCACATCATAACTGTGAGTAAACTGAATGGGGAAAAATAGATATGTTGACGTTGCACTTATTTTTCTTTTGACATCTCAGGCTGTTCATCAGCTGTTTTGTAAATGGGTTGTTCGTTCATTGTTAAAAGGTTTTCAGGATGTGCTTCTTTACACTACAAGGAGGCACTGTTATGAATAGGTTATTATGCAATGGTTTTACTGGTGCGGCAGCTGTTTGACAAAGAGGCAGAACAGACTCTGTTTTACTTGAATTTATTGGCTTTTTCAAAAAGTGACAATAGCTTTTATCCATAAAACTAAAGAGTCACAACATTGGCTTGAATTAAAGCACAGCTTGATGTCTGAATACAATACAGATGAGCAACATGTACTTAACCCCTGATCTAGTAGTTCAAATACATTTTGTAAATAGGCAAAAAATATAACTGTTGCGATTCTAATCTTAGTTTTCAGTATATGTTGCACATACATGCTATCAGCATTAATTACAAAAAGCTAGGCTTGTAGGGAGATTAAGGTAGCGTTAACTGTAGAGGTAATAAAACAAAAGGATATTCATAGTGTTAGTTTGACAATACAGTGAGTGAAGTGTAACTTCTGTGAAGAAAGATACAAAACAGTCAAATCACATGATTATAACAAAAAGATGAGTACACTGTATACTACATCATAACCGACAGTAGCTTTGTTACTGTTATTAGCAGGCTTTAATGCTCTTCTTAGTGACATTGCTTAGCCAGTAGTGATGCTATTAAGAATCAAATGTGCTGCACAAAAGGTTTCGGATAAATGCCCACAGAGCATTGAAGGTGCTCTTGTTCCCACCACCAAAACACCTAAACCGTTCTAATCCAATAGCTAATAAAGTTTTCAGCGTTGCACTCCTGGGCAGCTACACAGTTGAGAGACACGAGGGGAAATATTGCGAAGAGGAAAAGGAAAAATACCATAAACTCGACGGGTCCGATTGGAGCCAAACACATAAAATACTGGATCATTTAGATTTGTCAGGGTTTAATAGCACAGTTGGTGTCAGAGGATCTGTTCCCAGTCTGAATTTTCAGTACGTCTCAGGCGTCATTTAATCCATGAGCATGAATTAACATGATTCGTGTGCTAGCACTGAAAGCTAACTGGTAAAGAGATTCATGGTGCACAAACAGTAATCTGAGGCAAAAAGAACTTCACAGGTGGTTACTTCAAGTTCCTCGTTGACAGTGCGATGACACGTGACTGCCGTCGCAGAGTGAAAATGAATAAAATGCCATCGATCATATCATGGAGCTGTACAAACAGCAGCGCACAACAGCAAATGGTCAGCTGTGCCTTGAAGGTTTCGAAGGTTTGAGACAACAGAACAGAGATTTTCTTTTTAAAATACAGCACGTCTGCAGGATGTATTTGGCAATATTTCTTTCACTCAAAACAAACAACCAAGACTGTAAACAAAAAAAGGTCGACAACCAGTGGAAGAACAAATTGAAAACATTCCACGGTCCATTTTTTACAAAACATCCAATCCATTTTAGAAGGCCTCAAGAATTTCATAGTCTTGTCTATACAGTATACGTTGTTGGGAAAAGAACTAGGGTCTATAATCTTCCAACCCTTTCTCCTAAATCTGACCCTATGTCAAATTTTTCATGGAAACGGTTGGTAGAACTGCTGTAGCTACACTTATGGAAGGAAAGAATCTGAAGTACATGGTTTTTGTGTGTATACTGGTGTGTTTCTCCTGTGTCTTTAGCCACCCCTCACCACTAGCGGCCATGTTCCCCTGTAACCGTTCCAGTGGAGGAAGTCTTAGAGGAGAGAGCACTTCTTCCTCTTCTTCTTGACGGGTTGAGGGCAGAGGACGGCCCGGATGGCCTCGTCGAACACAGTTTTAAGGCCACGTTGAGTCAGGGCTGAGCACTCCAGGTACTTGACGGAACCTGAGGAAACCGTACGTCAAATATTTGTATTCTTTAAATAGTTAGAAGAAGAAAAACAAGTCAGAGAAAACTCCAGTTACCAATCTCTTTGGCCATCGCAAGTCCTTGAGGATATGTAATTGGAGAGAGTTTCTTCTCCTTAAGCTTCTCAGTGGTGTCCTTGTCATCTCTCAGATCCAGCTTGGTACCCACCAGAATGATCGGAGTGTTGGGACAATGGTGTCTCACCTCAGGGTACCACTGCACAGTCAGAACAACATTGAGAAGTTAGAGGTGCAACTTTCCAAATCTGTCTTGAACATGCAATTTCTAGAATGACTGACGGGTACATTTGAACCACTATCTTTTGGAGGGGGCATGACAGCACAAGAGTGAAGCTGAGAGCAAACCAATACAGTGAAGCTGAGGGACAGAAAACCAAAACAATGAGTTGAAAGACACTACATCACTTGAGAGTCAGACGATAAAAGGATCCCGTGGGTTCGTCACTAACAGTGACTCCCTTCTAGGTGCATCAAGCTTCTCCAACCCACAGTTTGATTAGACTTTTTAAGGTCACAATTCAATAACTTTTATTTCAGCACTGAAGGCAACCATTGTTCGACTATCAAGTCTTGATTTGTAAAGATCAACAGATGATAGGTGTTATGCCCCGTCAACTGTCACGTCAAACACTTCTTAAGAAATATAGGTTACACGGTATCAAGTCTGATATAACTGCCTTATTTTTTCTTGCAATGTATCACCTAGGGTTGTCACAGTGTACAGGTATTGACAATAACTGTGACATTTAAAGAATAAAATACTGAGATCATGTTAAAAATAGTGATGCAAGGGGTTAGATGTCTACACCATTAAACATCCACCACCTCGCTAGTCAGCACCAGAAATAGTAGGCGGTTAAACGAATTATTGTTTTATTCACGTACAAGGCTGCTTGACTGTCATGCAGCCACCCACCACTAGTGGGGGCTACAGAGCCATCAGACAGCAGTCCCCCTCCCCGCGGTAATGCTCGAGTAGACTGGAGTTTTGAAACAGCACGGTGGGACATTGGAGAGATGTCCTCTTGCAAGACAAGCGCAGTTAGGCACATTTCAGGGGCAATTTATTTATTTTAGATGTTATTTTAGTGGTTACCTTTTCACTGAGTTGCCGTGATGTTCGCATTCATGCGGCCCAAAGTGTCTCGTACCTCAGGAGCATTTAAAATCTGACATGGTTGTTGAAGATAGTGATTAAAGGCTTCAAAGGGCTCGTAATGCACACAATATTTTTTGGGACAATGTTTCACATACTTAACAATGAATTGTGCTAAATTCTGACTTTTCCCTTTTTTAGACTAGTCGTCTAGTCTTAATTAAAATTTTCGTTTAGTTTAGTTTAAGTTTAGTTTAGTCTACCTTCCTACAATATTAATTTGACTGTGATTCTAAAAAAGAAAGGGACAAAACTCACAATAAAGAAAAATAAAAATGCATTTGACTGATAGCACTATTATTATCATTTTCTAAAGATTTTGCGATAATATCGTTCACGAAGTGAAAATCTGATATCGTGCCAGCCCTTGATGACAGTAAGGCCATATGGTCGAACATAAATAATTTATCTAAAATGTAATAAATAACAATAACTTATTCCACCAGTTGATGAAACAAACTGTTAAAGATAACAACGAAACGACGAGCCACTAGATGGCAGAGGGTTACTTTAGCCAAAGTCAAAAACCAAAGAGGGAGAGGTGGGGATACTGGAAGAATACTGGAAGCTCATTTCAATCAATTTCCAATTTTTAATGTAAATTGCGACACCCCTACTCCCTTCAAATACAGGTAGACAGGTGATCCACTGACAGTATAAAAATAATCATAGCTTTAAAGCTGCAAACCAGAACTTTCTGCACATTTAAACTAAAACAAGGTGTGTGACATTGAAAGAGTCCTGTAACACAGCTGGTTACCATCTGGCCCTGTTAACTCTGTATTTCTTTAATCCAAGCTGGATATTGTGGATTCTCATGAAAACACAGGACTATTGCATAATACAACGATATTTTCAGTGAAGTTATCAAAGTAAAAGCTTTAAAAAGTATGGAGATAACTGTATATGCCTTGTTTATGGTCAACGTTGATGACTGAGTGCTTATTTAGGGAGCCAGCACACAACTGAGGGCCACACAGGAAAAGTGCAGTTGTGAGTTCTCCCACATAATCGCTAACTTCAGCTAAGAGCAGTAGCACTGATGACAGAACACAATTCCCGCGACACTCATGAGGATAATTCATATTATGCTCGGGAGAGGCACAAAATGTTCCTGAGTGCCAACCATTGGCCTGCGGGCTGCACTCTAAGCAACAATCCTCTAGTGGGAAATAAATGCATTGATGCTCTTTGTGCTCCTTTTTCTCATAATGAACAAACACTATTAATAAGCAATACACATCATTACAGTGAAAAGTTCGTCTCTTTCTGCCACCGTAGCAGGAGACAAAAAAAAAACATAATTTCACTGCTAAATAAGGCTTAAAGTAAAAGGGGCCAAAACTGATCGCATGACTGGTCAGCTCAATTGGACTAAGATGTCTCATTAATGATTTATTGGAAGCCATCTTATATTATCTAATGGGCAGATACTGCTCGGCTAGCAGTCAGCATCTCAATGAGTCTATAAAGATTTCATATTCACAAAGGTGCCTCATGCTGCAGGGACGAATGAGCTGGCGCTCAAACCAAAAACAGCTCTGCAATGAAACAGCACAGGGGGCTGCGTTGGTGGGTGGGTGTGGTTTAAGATACCAGTGACACAACGAGACACAACCTTGGTAGTCCAATTTGAGTAACGGATAGCTGCGTATAACCAGATATCAGATGATTTTACAACTAGTAAGCCAGCAAAAGTTGAGCCTGATTCAAGATATTTGTGCTGGTACCCCCGCTGCTTAGAGGCACTAGCTTCATTCAAATATATGAACAGCTGCGTCTGTTTACTTTGGCTGCAGTCAATCGGATTATAGTTTGACAGGGAATTTATACTTCTACGTTGAATCTACGCCGTAGCCTGACCTGCATCTCTCCAGAATTGTAACTATATGTCACTGTGACGCAGACCTCCTGTCTGTTTCTCTAAGCTGAAACCATTTCCCTCAGTGGAAACAAAACTTTTATTTACTTTTATTTCAAAGATAAGAAACAATAAATTGTGAGGACAATTAAGTCTCCACTAAAATAGCATTTTAAGTCTTGTGTGTGATTTATCCTTTAGGGATTTATACTTCCGGATTTATCCAGGTTTCATGTGAGAAGGTGAAGCCTCTGCTTGTCGCTAGGCTAATTTATACAATGTAAAATGCCATAGGCTTGTGCTAGTAATGTTAGCATGTTATATTTGTTTGGAAAACGTGTTTAGTATAAGACAGTTGTTTTGTCGGTGAACCTTCTGAGTTGTAATAGAGCTGAATTTTGTAACATTACCTTTGTTAAATGTTGCTGTTGTCCCTGGTTTTATACGAGAAGAGGAAAGGATTGCTAGCTGCTAGGCTAATTAATACAATGTAAAATGCCATAGGCTTGTGCTAAAAACATTAGCATGTTGTATTTGTGGGGAAAATGTGTCCAGATAAAGACAAGTGTTTGTCTGTGAATGCTGTGAGTTATACTGAAGCCAATTTGTGTACTTGTGTTTGAAATTGTCTCTATTAAGCCATGTTTAATGTGTGATTTGGATGTGTTTTGAATCAACGAAACTTTACAGCACTTCACAGAAACCTCCGCAGCAGACTAGCATTTTGGAGGTGTGACTGCAGAGTGGCACAGACACACCACCGCACAAATAAAAATGCTCACAACAGCATAGGTGATGTGCAGAGGGTCTGCACTCAACTATAAATCCCGCCTAAGAGGCTTAATAGTGGCTGCACTGAGCCAGTCAGCATCAGGAAAGAAAACAATTCAGTGCAATTAACGTGCAGCATGAAATATCACGTATTTTAAATGTGGTCAACTTGAAGTTGAAGGCCCTGTTTGGAACCTATTTAACCAGTGTTTGAACAGCGAGTGTTTCCTCTTTAAATTTTAATAACGAGGCCGTAAAACCAGATAATGACTAACGAGCTAATAAATGCATTAGTGTTCCCATCAGAAACCAGTAATTCAAGCTATGGGTGAAAACAAATCTTCACAAATCTGAGTCATCCCTGGAAAAAACCTAGCGGCTGATCAAAATCTCCCCCAGCACCCGCATCAACTCACCTTGGCACGGACGTTTTCAAAGGAGGCAGGACTCACAAGCGAAAAGCAGATGAGAAACACATCCTGGGAAGACAAAGAAAACAACACAATCAGAGCCCCTAATAATCATTTCCTGTTAAGAACAGTAGAAACAAAAACCCTTCCGTGTTCATGACATGCACAAAGGTGTGGTGTTTTTCTTTTCCTCTGACTTCCTTATTCATTCAAGGCTACCAAACTTTCCAAACAGATTATGTAACAGCGCCACAGTCATCAAAATATACTACAAGGCAAACACCACACGTCAAGAGAGAATCACAATAGGTGAAATATTATACAGCATTGTCTGGCTGTTGTTTTTTATTCCGTACCGTCTGTGGGTATGAAAGTGGGCGGAGTCTGTCATAATCTTCTTGTCCTGCTGTATCCCATAGGCCCAGGTTCACCGGCTTCCCGTCCACCATAACATTGGCAGAGTAGTTATCGAACCTGACAGAAGTAATGATGTGGGAGTGAGTTAAACCCATCAGGAGTCATACACACAAATAAAATATTAATACTGGCATAAAGAGTGACAGGAAATAAAAACAGAACTAAAGTGTTAAAATGGAAAACAGGCTTTTGATTGATTTGCTGTTCTGTTCTGCTTCTTCAGCTCCCTCTTGAATATGACTCATCGCTTATTATTTGGCCCTGCTGAGCTAAAATCTTGTTTATCAACTGCCTGCTGTGGAGCCGGTCCATGCCACGCTGACAGTGATACAGCACAACACTGGGTCCATAGCCGGTCTACAATTAGATATGGTGTATGTTTTCCTTGTAACTTCCCGCAACACTATTCTCCCTGAATCATTTTTTAAGCTAAGTTGCTGTCAGCAGTGATTGTAACCTGTTCTGCAAGCTACTGCGCTTTCATCTAAACAGCAAGATCAAGATGTCAATTCCATCGTGCAGTGGCTGTATAGGAAACAAGGGTGGAGACAAATGATTGACTGCTACTGTTCATCGACTTCCAGTCTTACATAAATAAATAAATAAATCAGGTCTGCAGTCTCGGATACTCACACTGTGGGGATGTACTCTCCAGGAAAGGCATTGGTGGTGTAGCTGATGAGCAGGCAGGTCTTACCCACAGCTCTGGAGAGGAGAGGAAGAGGAGGAAAAAGACTTAATTTGTGTTTATATTGTCACCCCCTTGAAAAAAAACAACAGGCATTCTTGGTATGAACTGATATGGTTTCGTCTTCTGTACGACCGGACAACAGAAGGGTTGCAAGTGGTGATTAATATCATTATCAGTTAGGGTTGCAATGATATGAGAATATCAGGTATGTTAACAGTCTCAAAAAATATCACGGCTTCACAATATACTGTATTACACTATTAATATTACTGTCAAACATTTTCAACATGGCAGCTGGGTCACACATGTTCTTATTTTACAGCTAAACAGTACACTAAAAAATGTTTATGAAACATTTGAGACAAGAAATAGGCAATGCAGTAACAGAATCTTGATTCAACTTTGATCAGCGTTGACATGATGATGACTGACAGCTGCATTAGAGACTCCTTGGCTCTGATTGGTTGTTTTCAGTGCGCTGCAGTAGTTCTGAGCCAAAGCAATTAGAAGCATAGAAGGAGAGGAGACAAGATTTTGTTTCCGCAACTATCTGTCTCATGTACTTCTTTCAGAATATATTTATTTAGGCAACTACGACAAAAAGTTCATAAAAGTTACCAACTGTAGCTGTAAAGGACTAAGAAACAGACGTTTTTGGGGGTTGAACCAACGCTTTATAATAATGGAACCATTTTTTTAATAATGGAAGTATGTGTAAAAACACCGAAAGGCAGTCAAGGAGGAAATGAGATGCGGGCGCAGTTGGGATTCTCCGTGAGCAGGCTTTTTTTCTATACAGAAGATAAGCAAACGTACACAGTATGATAACCATCAGTTTTCATTCCACAGTATACGCTTTCACGGTTGACTGCTTCAACCCTTTTGTCAATTCATGTGACAATCATTCAACTACACAAAATGTTAGCAAATAGTGGAAAATGTCCACCATACTTTTACTCAGACTCAGATACCCTGTTTGTCCAACCTGTGGTCCAAAACCTAAAGACAGCCTGTTCAATTTACTAGAGTTGAGCCAAATACTCACAAGGAATGGTACAGATGACGTACTTGTTATGAGTATGTGTACCACACAAGTAAAATGTGCCATTATCCGTACTCCCGCTTAAGGAAAATCTCGTAGTCTTGTGGTAAAAAAAAAAAGATCTGAAGCTCAATTCTGAGGCTGCTCTGTAAATACTTTTCACATAGATAATAAATATTGCAACTTATGATCAATGGGTATAAATTTCAGGCTAAAAATAACAACTTCCAATTAGGCCCAACCCACTATTGATTTAAACTCCACCCACCTTTGGCATACACCCTTTCCGAGAACAGACACAGACACAGATACAGATAATGGTGTGCTCGCTCACCCCTTTAGTTCACTATCTTAAAAATGACACCACTAAGAAACTACTTGTAATCCAAAAAAGGCTTTTGACAGTAATTTCACATTCTAATGACAGAGATTCAGCTACACCTCCGTTTAGAAAATATTCATTGCTGTCTATAGATAAGGTAGATGGTTTTTAAACATGCTTGTTTATGTTTAAATACATTAACTGCAGGCAAGATCTCCCAGCTCCATTTTAATTTTCTGATTTTATCTTCAGGCATTTAATCACATTCAAATAGGCAAATATGATTTCCATTTATCTCACTGTTAAATTGTGTTATGGGATTCACAGAAAATGTTGTTGAAATTGTAAATCTCCCATGTCAGCTTTAAGAATTTTTTTCTTGACTCTTTTGGCATGTTTCTTCTACTGGTTATTTATATCTTCTTATTTTAGGTTTCTTTTTCTGTCGTTGCTGTTTTTTCCTCTTTTACTACTATTTATTTTCCATGTATAGAGATAATTTTGTGCTATGTGATCCTTGTTTATTTATTTGTAGCTTGTTTTGTTTCGTTTTGATGAGTAATGTGAGGGTTTTTTTATTATTTAAATACGAGGAGGACTTTGAATGAGCCAGCACTGCTGCAGAATTTTTGTACACAATCTTCTAAATGTGAATGTCCAAGTGTACCTTAGCCAGTTTATGTATTCAATTTCTAGTATATATTAACATATTTTTCCAGCTTTTTTTGTAGTAATCTTATTTTATGTGTTACATTGCTTGTTTTAGAGTTGTACCTTTTTATTCTGTATTTTTATTCTGTGTTGTCTGTAACTAATGTTGCTGCGTGTCTTGGCCAGGACACTCTTGAAAAAGATTTTTAATCTCAAGAGGTTTTTCTGATTAAATGATGGTTTAATAAAATATTTTTTAAAAAAATCTGGCGTCCTTCCTCTCTGGCACTTAAATTACTTCTCTAAATTATATGGTATTCTTATTATTTTGTGAAAAGATAAACCGTAACCAGCAAATATTCACAATTGAGAATCTGGACCCAGTCAACTTTTGTCGTTTATTTTTCTTGTAATATTACCCTCTGTACCTTTCTGTCAATCTGCTGATTGATTAGTCGACCAATCATTTGAGCTTTACTCAAGCCTCCAAATCAAAAACAGTTACTGGTAAGTTAACCCTTACTTTGGGGGGACAAGCTTGCATGTGTACAAGAAGATTACACAAGGAAGTGTGTTTTCCAAACATGAAACTAAAGTGTTAAACCACTTCTACTGCAACCTTCCCCTTAGTCAAAATCGAAAATAATAAATTAGACGCAGTCATGGGCCCATCAATGACTCTGCTGCTGTGGTATCCACCACACCCTGCACTAGAAATTATGAGTAGGCTATGTTTACCTCCCACATATTGTTACACATATAAAAGTCAGTCACAGTTCATGCTGTAATCATTCACCAACCTGCTGCCAGCAGAAACCTACAGACTGTACTTTAAAGACACCCGCCCCATGTTGAATAGAGCAATGCATTACACAGCAACTAACACCAGCACACAAACACAAGGCGCTTAACTCTTCAGATTTCTCCATTGTTAAGTAAATGTTGCCAAACTCAACCTTAAACTGGTTAGGAGGGATGGGTGAGCTGCCCTGTGATATCTGACTCACCCAACAGTGAGGAAAACACTAAGTCAAAGATTAGCCATACTAGCTATTTAGCAATGCATTTGTTTACTATGTCAATAATACTGCATATAATAAATGGCGAATGACTCGTGTAGTTACAAAGCTAAAAGTAAACTTAATAGCAGTGTAGCATAAACAGGTAGTTAAAGTTGAAGCTTGTTAGCTAACTTTACCCGTTGAGAAAAACTGAAGCAAAAGGCTTTAACGTTAGCTTGTCTCATGACAGCATTTTTATGCTAACGTTACACTTCGTTATTTCTTATAAATGTAACGTGGGGAGCATAAAGTAATATTCGGCTCGATTACGTTAACTTACCCGTCTCCGACAACGACACACTTTATGGCCTGCATTGCGCCGCAGCTAGAGGAATGCTAAGTTAGCCCGGGAGCCAGCTAACGTTAGCTCACAAGTCTCTTTTCCTTTGTCCGGAGTTGATCGCCGCTGAAATGTCCCAACGGCGCTTCGCTAACGGCTTTCGGTGGTGCCGCGGAGCTCGTGGGGTGTGGAACAGCTCGTGGGGGAACTTACGGGAACTTATCTAGCACTTTAGTACAAGTTTACTCAGAAATTCCCTCGCAACATTCCCATGCTTTCGTGGGCTGATCGGGAAGCTATGAAGCAAAACAGCGGCCACCACCCCTGAGGAAAAAAATGAAGTTAGCCACCGCCACCAGATGGTGCATCCGGTGCGCCGGGATGACACGCCCACAGGAACTACACCGGCCTCAAAACAAGCAGCTGGCTCCCCGTCGCTTTTTAAAAAGTCAGGGAAAATAAACTGGAAAAAATATGTCGAAGAGGAAGTTTTTTAAAAAGGAATTTCTTACAGAGATAAAAACAAAATAACGAGTAACACGGACTATTTAGAGTGTGACACGGATTAAGGAAATGACATCAGCTCGAGCCATGTAATTGGGATTTCTCCTGAATTCTGCCTTTCAGGCTGTGCACTTTGCCCCACAAACAATTAAGTTCCACATTGTAGAGCAGGCTGAGACACATTTTAGGTTCCATAAATGAAGCCTGCTGGGCAGCACTTACACTCACCGGCCACTTTATTAGGTACACCTTGCTGGTATCAGGTTGGACCCTCTTTTGCCCTCAGAACTGCCTCAATTCTTGGTGGCATAGATTCAACAAGCTGGAAACATTCCTCTAAGATTTTGGTTCATATTGATATAATAATAATGATAATAATAATAATAATAAGAAGAAGAAGAAGAACAGAGAGAAAAGTCCACAGCATACCACACAAAAAACAGATCATCATCTATGTCCAAAGTATGATATGATAAATATTATATATATGTGTATAGATGTACACTGATCAGCCAAAACATTGAAACTACTGACAGATGAAGTGAATAACATTGATGGTTTCATTACAATGCAATGTTCTGCTGGGAAACCTTTGGTCCTGGCATTCATGTGGATGCCCCTTAACGCACTCAACCCACCTAAACATTGTTATAGTCCAAGTACCCCCGCTTATTGCAACAGTACACCTGATGGAAGTAGCCCCCACACTGCAGAAACTGCTCAGGAATGGTCCAAGGAACACGACAAAGAGCTTTAGGCATTGAGCTAGCTTGCAAATTCCCTGAATCCCGATCTGATCAACCATCTGTGGGATAAACTGGTGCCCCAGAGGACCTTTGTCAGGGCCTCGTCGGGCCAGAGCCAAGTCCAATCTGCAGTGGGATATCTGCCTTGTTGAGGCTTGGGGACAAGACCTCTGGGGGTGTCCTGTGTTGTCTGGCACCAAGGCATTGTCAACAGCTCCTTTGAGTCCTGTGGGTTGTGAGGTAAGGTACCAGCATGCCCAATGGATGTTCAATTGGACTGGGATCTAGGGAATTTGGAGGCCAGGTTGACGTTTTGAGCTCTTAGTTACGTCCCCCAGGCCATTCCTCAGAGAGTGTGCACCCCATGAGGGGGTGTGTTGGTCTGTAGTGGGTGGTGCATGTCAAGTGGTATCAACATGAACGCCAGAACCCAAGCTTCCTCAGCAGAACATTGCACTGTAACAAAATGATCAATGTTATTTACTTCACCTGTCAGTGGTTTTAATGTTTTGGCTGATTGGTGTATATGTTAGTTGGACTGGTCTTTTAACACTGACGCCCTCTACAGTAGGGGCAGAACCACCTGTTCTTCTTGTGGACACTGGGGTCCTCTGATGTGTGTGTGGAGATGTTGACCATGTTCTATCACACGGTGGTGGCCAGTGCACTTTTCTATGCTGCACCAGCCGGGGAGGCAGCTTGATAGACAAAAACACCAAGCCATTGGCCAAGCTAGTTAAATGCTCGGCAGGAGACTGGACCCACTAAGAACTGTGGTGGAGACGGGCACGCTGACCAAACTGAAAGCTAGAATGGACAATAGCAGACACCCTCTCCACTGCCTCCTGGAGCTTCGCAGAACCATGCATTTCAACTTCAGCAGGTTGTCTTGATCATGTCTACATGCCTAAATGCATTGAGTTGCAGGGACAAAATGAGGCACCTCTTCCTTGTGTACCAAGCGGGCCCCAGGGTGTAAACATCTCCTACATGTCACGGCTAAAAGTAGAGGAGTGAGAAGATGTAGAAGATGCTGGAGGGAAAATTGTCAAAGTAAAGTGCCTGCACTGTCATGGAAATCATACAGGGTTGGAACAATCTCTGGGATGAATTAAAGACGTGAAAATGAATAAAATCAAAGTAGTAGAGGGATTATCATGCATGGAAGCTACCAAGAGGATGAGAAACAATGAAAGAGGAACACAGTGTAGAATAGAATAGAAAGCCTTTGTTGTCATTGTACAAGTACAATGAAATCAATAGTGCTACTCCTGGTCAGTGCAATTTATGCACCTAATAAGACAAATTAAGATAGACAACAAGCACTCATTCAATAAATATGAAACTAAAATAAATACTATAAAAGGATTTCACTTTAAAAACATGTGTATTGCATTTAAATGTTGAGAGATGAAGGGTAAAGTGCTCAGCAGATGATGGTATTCTCTATGGTGTTTGCGTGTGTATTGTTGGAGTAAAGTGTCCTGATGGCCCAGGGAAAGAAACTGTTCTTGAGCCTGTTTGTCCGGCTTTTGATGCACCTCAAACGCCTCCCAGGGGGCAGCAGGTTAAACAAGTGCTGTCCAGGGTGAGAATGGTCTCTGATGATTTTCCTGGCTGTGCAGAGACACCGTGAGCTGGAGACGTCTTCCAGGGAGGGCAGCCGATGATTTTTTGAGCAGTGTTGAAGACCCTTTGCAGAGCACTTACAGTTTACATCCATGTTTGCAAAACTATCTAAGATTTCATGCATCTTCCCCCCAGCAGCACAGAAAACCAATACAATCAGCACAGTTGAAGGTGGGCTTAGAGATTATATACTATATTGGTAAGATACCAATATAGCATCTTACCAGAGGTCTCACCTTCTCTTCCTGAGATATGACATTGACTGATGGCTAAAAAAAGTATTTTTGGCAGAATATTATGATGTCACAGTGAAGTTGACCTTTGACCCTTTGAATATAAAACGTCATGACTTTGTTATTATGTCCTATTAGACATTTGGGTAAAGTTTTGTCATATATAGCGGACGAATTCTTGAGTAATGGCCAAAAACATGTGACCTTGACCCTTGACTACTAAATTCTAACTGGTTCATTCTTGAGTCCATGTGGATGTTTGTGCCAAATTTAAGGAAACTCTTCAAGAACTTATTGAGATATTGCATTAACGACACTGAGATGGACGCAAGGCCACAGTGACCTTGACCTTTGACCACCAGATTCTTGTCACTTGGTTGTTAAGTCTAAGTAAATCTTTGTGTCAAATCTGAAGTAATTACTTCACGGTGTACATAAGATATGACATTCACGGTAATGAGACAGATGCAAGGTAACAGTGACTTTGACCTGTGACCACCAAATTCTTCATTGCATTGTTAAGTCTAAGTGGACGTTTGTGTCAAATTTAAAGAAATTCCGTGAAGATGTTCTTGAGATATCACTTTCATAGGAATAAGTTAGATGAGGTCACAGTGACCTTGACCTTTGACCACAAAAATCTAATTAGTTCATAGTAGAGTCCAAGTGGATGTTTGTGCCAAATGTGAAAAAATTCCCTCAAAGTGTTTCTTAAGATTTCACTTTCACATGAATGATACAGCTGAGGTCACAGTGACATTGACATTTGACCTATGACCACAAAAATCTGCTCAGTTCAGCGTTGAGTCCAAGTCGACATTTATGCCAAATTTGAAGAAATTCCCTCAGTGTTCTTAAGATTTCACTTTCACATGAAAGACACGGCTGAGGTCAAAGTGACATTGACGTCTACCTACGACCACAAAATTCTACTCAGTTCATTGTCGAGTCTAAGTGAACGTTTGTGCCATATTTGATGAAATTCCCTCGAGGTGTTCTTGAGCTATCATGTTCACTAGAATGGCACAGATGGATGGACAGACACCACCCAAAAATAATGCCTCTGGCCATGGCTATTTTTGGGGTGGAGGCATAAAAAATACAGTATGCACATAATATATTATTTGAATTATTTTTATGTAGTTATTTTTATGTGTATCTATTTTTAACACTCGTTAGTTACGATCAGTTTTGTTTATTTGTTTATATGTTATATATTTAGGTATTTTTTTGATAGTAAAATTTAAAAATGTGCCTGAGAGTCTGTGCTCGGGGAAAAGCGTGCACATGCACCTTTCTGACTTCCGTGTGTGTCACACCGCTATGAGTCCTCCCGTTGACCATAACAGGACTCGGTAGAGAAGCTGTCGGGGTGGAGCAGCTCTGCCAACACAACCAGGCAAATTAAAAATGGAGCTCGGTGTCAGTGAGCGATAGAAATATGAACTGTCACCCATCAGTCAGCACTTTGCTCGGTACTTCACCTCCCTACCTGACGCAGTAACCTGAGCAGCCGCCCGGGCAGACTTCGCCCGGATGGCGGGGCTGTCTTATTTGGTGCTCCGATTTTCGGGCTCCGCTGGTCGGACGTACGGAGTGTTTTCCAAAGGCTTGACGAGGACTTTGTTGATATTTTTTGATCTCGCATGGCGACTGCGAATCAGATTTCCTTATGTCTACCTGGTCGCTTCGATGATGTTTAATGTCAGATTACAGGTAATTATTCAAACACTCACCCTCCTTAAATTAAACACACCAGCTGGTCAGTTAGTGGCTGTTTACCAGCCTGCTTGTGACAATAACTTCACATAACTGTTTAAGGTCAAGGCAATATTGACCTTTTTTTATTTCAAAGATGTGTCCCCTCTACATAGATATTAGATGGCTCCATTTAAAACAGTCTATTAGGTACACCCAGCTAAGACTAATGCAGTTTAATGCAACATGATGGCTTCAGTTTGTGGTGCTGTTCAGTTGTATTGTGATATACTGACAGGTGTTTCTATTATTTTGTCCACCCCACTCACATCAATGAAAGCAGACTAAATACTGGATACAATTTTCTATATAAAACAACTAACTATATCATTATTATGAGCTAATCTGCCCAATGCTTTGTCAGTTAGTGGTCTGTAAAATATTAGAAAATGGTAAACATATCTGGGCTTGGCAGTATGTTGATATTATATCATTATTGTGATATCTGATGGTTTTAAAGGCCGCATTACAGTAAAGTGATGTAAGTTACCATTATGAACTTACCAGATTGTTATAGCCTTTCTGTTATTTGCCTTTACCCACCTAGTTTACATATTTACAATGCTTAACTTATTTCAGCCCTGAGGGGCAATTGGTTGTACAGGAAGTAAAAACACAGATAAAAAGGCACCAGTGAACGAATGAAAATACACAAACTTCACAATTTGGGGGGCCACATACATTGAGCTGAAACAATAGTGGACACTGGAATACAGCCTTTGCAATGTAAGTTAAAAAAAATGGCAGGTGCTTATTAATTAAAAATCTCATGGTTTAAATATTTTGGTAAAGAACCAGTAGTTATTCCTACAATATTGCTGCACTATTGATGTTGAGGTATTTGATAAAAACATTTTGATATTTGATTTTCTCCATATTGCCCTAACACATCTGCTGTAGCCTGAGTGATGCTGCATTTTTGAGGCCCATACTGATATCGATATTTGGGAGTTTTAAAATATTCCATAAGAATGAATTGGCTAAAAATAATTGGTGAAAAAAAACAGCACTTAGATGTTTTATTTTTACAACTGCGGCCAAGATACATCAGATATTTTACAGTTGAAAAACTCCCTTGTTAGTTCTCTCTCTGGTGGACAAACTGTGCATAGTGACAGTTTGTAAATGACCTGAAATCTAATCTGGTATTTCTGTGCTGCAAGTTCTTGTTTCCGATTGGCTGATATATAAACTGATACTAATATATCTGCAGCTAGGACAATACTGTATTGCAGTGGTTCTCAAATGGTGTGCCATGATGCAAATCCACATGCGTCGTGGGATTTTGTGATAGAATTAAGTTTTAACTGATTGTATCAGTATGTTGTGCCCACCCATTTCCTTATAAAAAGGCAAACTCTACCCCCCAAAAATATTTAAATTAATTTAATTTAAAAAACCTTCACAGGGAACCTTCTTGTCGCCATTCGTGCGAGGGAATTATAAGTGTGTGACACATCACACCTTACATTATCTTATCTTATTCCCCATTTAAATGGATGTGCTATTGGTGCTTTGATGTCATTTTAAAACATTTGGAAATGAATTTTTGAGTCATTTTGTCAATATTTCATGCATAATAGTTGGTTGTATATTTGTTATTTGACAGTAGTAAATAAAAACAAACATTTATGTTGTGATGAGAGTGATAACACACGTTATAGAGTCTGTTGTGCATAGATATAAATACAGGTTGAAAACCACTGCTATACTGTCCTGGTGGATATATCAGTCTCATTTATTATTGTATAAACTAACATAGAAAATCTTTACATTTGACCCACTGGAACCTTTTTTTCCCATTTTTGCTCAACAAAGAACTAAATTTATTGATGATCGACCATTTAACTAAGACATAAATTGATTTTTATGGTTAAAATAACATTTAACGACAATTAAACTACTTTCAGATCTTAAACTTTTACTGACATTTCAACTGCTTTCTCAACTACACACCACCTGACACTTTGACTAATTTAATGTCGATGCTTACGTACCAGCTGACACAACTGTCTCCGGTGCTTCAACGTCAATTAAAATCTAATTTCCTTAGTGTTTACAATTAGCTGACAGTTCAACTCAGGGTGTCTGCAGGTCCTTAAAGTCTTAAAATGTCTGTATTTTCTAAATATTAGGGCCTTAAAAGTCATTAAATAGTCTTAAATTTGAATTTGTGAGGTCTTAATTGCCACAAACATTTTATCTAATTTAATTTATCTGTGTTTTAATTTCTTTTTATCAAAATGAGTCAAGCTCGTCTGCGTGAAAATCCACATTTCTAATGTTACAAATCTTTAAACCTACCACAGAAACTAATAGTATTTTACTTTATACTTACACTCACCTGAAATATAGAATAAACTAACTCACTCTAATAACCATATTCCTACACACCCATCAAAACAAAACACCATTTGTCCAAAAATCTGTTCTAAATCTGGTTTAAAATGATCTTTAAAGGGTTTAGAGAAGCAGCAGATGTATGTGTCTAATAGCTGTATACACCCTGGCTCAGCTGCTTGTAGTGGCTGCAGAATAAACCTGATACCTTATATACTGGCAGCTGAACGCATGCTGCTGATTTGAAGTTTGAGCTCAATGACCTGTTAACATTTTCACGCATGTCTAGACTGTCTCATCCGTTCTTTTTGCCTGACAGCCTCCTCATCTCTTTACAGGTCCACATCGAAATCCACTGAATCTTCAACGCCTGTGTTTGGGCTTAAATCACCAAATTGCGGGCAGCGGTCTGACACTGCACAGCGATGTGGAGGAAGAGGACATTTCATTCTGTGTGATGATGCAACAAAGTGACACGGCTGGTTGTAGTGGTCAGCCCGTGTCACACGAGCCCAGTGCCTTCGCAGGGGAAGGACGACAGTGAAGTATGCAAAAAATGAGCCGGGGTGAGCAGTGATGTGGGAGGGTCAGGCAGAAACAATGCTTAACCCTTTTAACTCGCCACCTGAGATCCAGGAGCTGCTCGTCCTGTCCGTGGAGACTGTGTCGGAATACGGGTGGATTTTGACACTGCCTTTTCTCTCTGGATAACGAGGACTTTTGGCGTGGATTTGAAATCAGATGATTGTTACTGTGGTACTTTGTAGCTACTCCTCATTGTCTGACATGTATGTTTATTAGGTGCTCAGTGTCAACATCTCACTTTAATTTAAAAAGTAAATATCTACACCGCATGACACATGACACAAACAGCATGTTTTTTGTGAGTTAGCTGTATAAGCGGTACACGGTCGTTCAGCAGAGGTTTGTTGTAGGAGAACAGTACAGCTGCTACTACTGGAAATTTACAGTCTGTTATTAAGTGCAATCTCAAAGGGAATCACTGCATGTCTTCTTTGTGTTCGCACACATGTCGTCACACTCGTGTTTCTGCATATCGGTGGCACTGCAAAGGCGGAGTTGGTGGAAAAAAATGTTACCCACAAATTTTTTTTTTTAGCTGCATTTATTTTTATTTCTGTGAAAAATGTGTGTGTGGGGGTTTGAAGTCGAAGAAGTAAGAGTAAGGATGATTGAATTTGGGAAGTAATAAATTAATGAAATCACAGTTCTCAGCTGTTTCTGTCATTCTAATAACCAGTCATCCATTTTCCACATTCACTAAACTGGCATTGTCACACTCTGGTATTTGTATGTTGTTCCAAGACACGTAATGGACGACAGGCTGCATGTATAAATGGTAAAATAATATGTTAATGAAAATATGCATTGCCGGATTGTTAGCAAAGCAAGAGAGGAGCATTTCAGTATGTACTTTGACACCAAAGGTAGTTCAACACTCGCTTTAAAAATGTGCCAAAATATGTAATATTAGCTAGGATAAACTAGCTTGTCTATTTTAAAGGTCCAGTGTGTAGAATTTAGTGGGATCTAGAGGCCATGAGCTGCCTTCTTCGCCCTTTAGTTCAGAAGCAGTAAACCTAAGAAAATGCTAGGTAAGTATTTAGCTAGCTATGAAGTGTTGCATTAAAGGCTCAGATACACCAAACTGACTTTAAAGAACTAGTGGCAAAGAAAGCCAACTGTGGCCTTTGTCTTGGCCAAAAGGTTGCACATGAACACAACGCAACGACCACAACCCACATCCAACCAGCACATATGTTTTGCACCTGTGTGAGAAGAAATAACTCTCCACACCAGCAGATGGCGGGAGTCTGTATTCGTCGTTCAGAAAGGGAAACCGGAAGACTAGCATGACGATAGTTAGCCAGTTAGCACATTAACAACACAATCCAATTTTGAAAGAACAGAGTGTCTGTACTGTGTGCCAGTCAACAATAAAGAGCTCAGTGGCTAAAAAGGAGTAATAATCTTAGCTTATGTAAGAAGTTTGTCTTGGTCTCACTCCCTCTTGACTTTAGCTGTTTGTTTACTTTCCTCATTTCTGTTTCTCTTCTCATGCACTGAGCTGAACTGCCAATCAGAGTGATTTCATTCTATATAACTATAAAGTAAATTATTGCTATATATGGCCTCATTTATGTCACACTGTAGCAAGGTTTAATTAACAGTCGGGTTAGTGGTTTCATCTTGTTCTGGTTTGTAGTGCCGTGGTGTGTATGCTACAAATGTATCTCACCTCTACCCATTGCCAATGAAGGACAGATACTTCATGTCAAAATGCTGCCTCAGAGGCTTTTCCACACTGACCAGAGTACAGCTGTCTGAAATGACAATGAATACTTATTGTAGTCAACCAGCAGCTCCAGTACAAAAGAATCTGTATCAGACCTCTGTCTTAAAACAATATTAGTAGAACCCTGCTGCTGAGGCACTGACACAACTTCAGACTGTGAATGGTTTGTAAGGCAGGGGACGATTTAACCTGCTGCTTCAATAGTTTCCACTTTAGTGGAAAATTATGAAATATGTTATGAATGTGAGCAGCAGACTGACTGACTGTGGAAACACTGACACATACTTTTGAATTTGCACATATTTTTCTGAGGACATTGCGGGCTGTTCATCATTTGTTTTGTAAATGGATCAACATTTTCAGAATGGACTTCTTAACACATTAAAAAAAGGGCAAAATTTGAAGGGGCTGTTATTTATATGTTATTATTTCACCAGTCCGGCCCATTTGAGATCAAGTTGAGCTGTATTTGCCCCATGAGTTATAATGAGTTTGACATCACTGAGCTAAATGACAAAGTGTCTCTTTAAGGTGTGTAACTGCCCTAATGTTCCTAAGTGTAACCCCTTGACCTTTGGGGATTTGTGTCCCCTCTTCCACACCAATAATATGTAGCTGTGACATGTCTGTGATTTTTTAAATTCACATCTTTTATTTATTATAAGTGTCATACACCTAAAGATGCACAACACTACAAAACATTAGAAACAAGAGCAATGACATCATGCTATAAACCATATCTTTAACCCTTTGAAACTTGAGCTAATTCAGTAATTAATTTCTTTTAAAAACATGGAAAGAGAGTGATCAATGAAAAAAGAAATGATCCAAGAAAAAATTTGTAAGAATTTAGCAAAAAAAGAATTTAAAAACAAATAAACAAACAAACAAGGAAATGACACAGAAAGAGTACTTCAAAATCATAATAATTCTGTAAAATAATTTAAAATGTAATAATTATTATTATAATTATAGTTCTTCCTAGTTTTTATTTTCCTTTTTTTTTATTTTAAATAATTTTCTAAATCCCTTACTTTTGGGTGGTATTAAGGCAATTAGCAACAAAAGAAGAAATGATCCAAAAAATTACTAAAAAATAGTCTAAAATGAGAAAATTAATATAAAAAAGAAAGAAAAGAGAAAAAGGAAAATAAACAAACATGAAAAAGGCCTTGGGAGAGTGCTATAAAATGATACTAATTCTGTAATATAATTTTAAAATGCAATAATAATAATTATTATAGTTCTTCCCCAGCTTTTTTTCCTCCGTTTTTTTTCTTTATAATTTTCTAAATGTAGGAAATGACCTGGAAAAAAGTGATTCAAAATTATAATAATTTTGTAACATAATTTTAAAATGTAATCATAATAATCATTATATTTATAGTTCTTCCCAGTTTTTTTTCCTTTTTTTTATTTTGAATAATTTTCTAAATCCCTTACTTTTGGGGGGGATTAAGGCAATTAGCAACAAAAGAAATGATCCAAAAAATTTGTAAAAAGAGAAAATCTAAAATGAGAAAATTAATATAAAAAAAGAAAGAAAAGAGAAAAAGGAAATCAAAATAAACAAACACGAAAAAAGGCCTTGGAAAGAGTGCTTTAAAATGATACTAATTCTGTAATATAATTTTAAAATGCAATAATAATTATTATTATTTCCTCCTTTTTTTTCCTTTTTTTTTATAATTTTATAACTAAATGTAGGAAATGATCTAGAAAAAGTGATTCAAAATTATAATAATTTTGTAACATAATTTTAAAATGTAATCATAATGATCATCATAAATATAGTTCTTCCTTGCAGTACCAGATCTGTCCACACGGGGGGAGCAGCCTGTCACCTATCGACCTCCCTGCATGTTGAAATCAGACGTCATGAGTTGTCACCCTCTTTGAAGAGGAGAGCAGCTGATAGAGGAGAAACACACAGGTAATGAAGCTGTAATCTATCTATCTGTATCTGTATCTATCACAACATCAGTGAAAGCACAGTTTCTACTGCTGATGGCTGATATTTATAATATCAGTTTTCCTCACAATGTGTCATTAAAGAAGTATGGACAGGAAGTGTGAACTTGCACTATGAGGTGTAATTGGTTCTTCTTTGTGTGATCTACATCAATTAAACAATCCTCTGTAATCCATCTCTGTATTTAAAGACAGAGCGACCACTGAAATAAAGGAGTCTTGGCCAGCAGACCCATTTGGCACCTCCCCTCAATGTGCACTTCTTTTAAGTAGATTTTCAAACTGCTGACACCCTCGCTCGGCGCAAAATGTCCCCAGCAAACTTATCCTAACCAGCCGCTCTGATGCCAGGCTGCAGAGTAAAACCATCAGGGGTTGCCAAGGCAACTGTGCTCCTCCATGTGACAGACAAACCTTCCTGCCCCCCCCCACACACACACACCCCACCCACTTTTTCTGGAAAAAAGAGGATTTATTTCTCTGGGATTTGCCAGAGGAAAATATTTTAATAGGGTTATCATAGAGGACTGGCAGAAAGAGAGAGCGAGATCTATAGATGAAGGATAAGTCGGGTTATCACTCTGTTTTTGCCAACCACCATTTGTACCCTCAGAAAAAAAGGGGTTGTGGAATAAAGATTAGAGAGTTTTAGCCTTTGGCATCTACAGCAGCTCACATGTGTTTTATTTGAGTGAGTGTGAAAGAGTGATAATGCTGCAAATGGAAATGGCAGGGATTCAATTAAAGCTGCACTGCAGTATTTTCTTTTTTAATTCCATACACA
Organism: Cephalopholis sonnerati; assembly: GCA_019142605.1. Lineage (NCBI taxonomy): Eukaryota > Metazoa > Chordata > Actinopteri > Perciformes > Serranidae > Cephalopholis > Cephalopholis sonnerati. The sequence continues at coordinate 25,406,840 of JAGQAX010000016.1, forward strand.
TTATTCATAAACTTTAAACAATTGGGATCTAGAGAGCCTTTGAGCTTTTCATTTTGTTTCTCAGTATTTAAAACTTAAGTGGTGTTGTGTTTATCCAGGTTCGATTACAAACCAGTCATGAGGGGGCCGACGAGTTCTTACTGGTTTAATGTTGTCTTTATACTCAGTGTAATTAAGAGAAGTTTCCTCCTTTGTTTTAGAGATGGTGTCTGGTAGTTGTGTCCCTTTCCCAAAGCCTGCATAAACTTTATAAACCTCCTTACCTCTATAGTAAAGAATCTTCTCTCAGACTCAGTTTGTTAAGTCTTGTTTTAAATGAATTAAATTAAAATTAATTAAATGAACTTGTGTTTTTGGGGTCCAAGCATCAATTTTGTGTTCTTCCTTCTCAGCTGAAAAGGAATAGTTTTCGCTTATTTGCTTACATGCCAAGAGTTAGATGTGAAGATTGCTACCACTCTCTTGTGTGTATTGCAAATATGTAGCTTGAGCTAGCAGCTAGTTAGCTTAGCTTAGCATAAAGGCTGAAAACAGTTGGACTTTTTAAGACATTTTCCTGTTTTATGGGGTGAATGTTTTGTGCGACACTTTGGTTTTGGTTCAAATTAAACAACCAAGATATAACATGTTGATTAGTGAACTTTACAGGTGCCTTTTGCAACCTGGTCTCGTGAAATGACCACGATCTCTGGCGGTGTCGCTTGTCGTGTTATAATTATTTGTCAGGAGCTGAAATTGAGAAGTTTGAGAAAATGGTCAAAATAGGCTTTGGGACGTGCCTCCAACCTGTATTGTGGTGTTCAGAGGTTGTGGTCATTTTACGTGTTTCTGTTGTATCACATTGAGATTTGTTGCCTTTGGGTCGAGCCAAGCGAGCTGTTTTCCCTGTTTCCAGTCTTTATGCTAAGCTAAGCTAACCAGCTGCAGGCTCCAGCTACATTTGTATGCTGTACTAACATAAGACTTGCAGGCTATTAGCCTTTTTTTAAAGTCTAACTCTCTGCAGAAAAAGGAAGTATAAGTGTATTTTTCCAAATGTCAGCATCTCCTTTAAAACAACCTACTGCTTGGGGATAATAATGTATATCTCTTAGCTTCTGAGACTATGATGTTGGGCTGTCGGTGAGTGTCTGTCGCCCTAGTTTTGTGTTGTGTCCCACATCGTTGGCACTAGAACATGAATCGGCGTCAGTGCTGGAGGAGCATTAGTATATACTAATATTACTATTTGGTAAGAATATCTGGTTGATATGATACATCAAATAGGTTTTGATGGTGTATGGTAGTAGATTATACTAAGGTTATGTTTATATTCATTTATGTTAGAATACAGGCAGGTATGGTGCTGCAAGGCAGTGTAGTGCACATGAGTGGGAGATAGTGGGCAACGTCGTGCGTAAAGACGACGTGAAGTTTGTTTTGATTTGGATCGTAATATGTTTTTGACTGTGTTATGCAGTGTCAAAGTATAATAGCGGGAATACAATGAGAATATATAGAAATAGGGCATCGAGTCGGTAGTGTATCGTACAAGATGTAATTTTGGAAGGACTTGGCCTGCCATTTTGTTTTTCTTTTTTGGATTCTCAATAAACCTCGTTAAACTTTTTCCCCTCCTCTTATGAGTACTGCGATCTCCAGAAAAGGAACAAAACACGAGCCAGAACTGAGACACCTCACAAATTAAGTGGCCAAGGAACTTTGGTATGTTGAAACGGCCACTACAAGCTCAGAGCATGAGAAGAGAAACGGAAATGAGGACGGCAAAAAACTTAAGTTAAGAGGGCGTGAGACTGAAACAAACTTTTTATATTCAGTAAGATTATATTTTTAGTTATTGAGACTGTTTATCAACTGTTTGTGTTATTTTTTGCCAGCTCCTTCAACATCAGGATGTGTTGGTAATGTGCTAACTAGCATCTGAAATCATCTCGTCACTCTTCCGGTTTCCCTTCTTGAATGATGAATACAGATAACTGCGGCCTGCTGGTGTGCAATTATTTCCTCTCTCGCAGGCACAGAGTGTACGAGCTGGTTGGCAGTCGGCTGTATTCTTTACGGTGGAGACACAGGCGACATGAAAGGACCCAACAGTCAGTTGAGTCGATGTCGATTTGGTGTGTCTTGGCCTAACACGTCATTTTGAACTCCAAACTGTTCCAGTAATTTAACAACCAAACAGGAAATAAGGCCTAAATGGAGCAACTAAATGTCACGTATTGTTTGTAATCAGCTCCTGCACCTCCTGGAACATAACATCTGAGTCAAGATACCCAAATTTAGATAAAAACAAAACAATTAAACTCCACATATTTGCAAAGTGACTCCTGCTGTGTCAAATCACAATTGTTTATTTGGTAATAAACAGCGTTTCTATCGAGACTGAAAGCCACTCATGGGCATTTATAAATAACAACCATTAATACACCACGTCCATGCATGGAGAATGGATTAGGAATGCTAAATGTAATCAAACATTAATCCACATGATTTTTATCTCCCATGCTTTTAGTCTTTAAACGTGATTTATGCTGATCCCTCTCACCCTCAGTTTGAGGTTTTGCCACCGGAGAGCATTACGGCACATAACGTCCTCTTTGTGGTTTATTTAAATCGACCTGAGTTACACCTTCGATTTGAATGCCGTCGACCAGGGGGACGAGAGGCGTATGCAAAGCGTTAAAAAGGATGAGATCAGGTGCTGAGATGAGCTCGGAGCTGACCTCAAAACTGAATCAAAGGAGTGAGAGTGAGTGGGGGAGGAGAAGAGGAGGAAGCGTAAGAGAGTCAGAGGGAAATGTGGAGGAGGGAGATTTGTGTATTTGCTGTAGTCATATTGTGGGACTGAAATAGGTCATACAAGCAAAAGAGCATTCAAATATATGGAGCTATTTTAGGAGGTGTTAGTGTGACATTTCTCAGTTTTTGTAATTCTGTTTTTTAATTTCCATTCCTGCATTAATGTGTGGGATGAGTGCAGTTTCATTTTGTGCACAGCATCAAAACTCAGTGGAAATAATTGTTGCATTTGACTTATTAGCATTATTCTTTATAGTAATTTGAAAAAAAATGTAGGAGGTATTAAAGGATCAGAGTTCTGCTACTGATGCTTCATGCTTTTATGGTTGGATCCAGCATGTTGCACTCCTCTGTGCTGCTCTACTGCGGTGTCCTGATCACATAATCTCTCTATTGATAATCACTGAAATGACTTCTTGGGTAACTGATGAGCTCGGGTTTGTGTGCGTGTGTATTTCATGTTCTAATTGAGTGTGTGGACGTTTGCTAAAACTCAGGAGTGAACTTCTTTAAGGGAATAACCTTTACAGCTTGTTACGTAACCACAGCAGGTCCAGGAGGATTGTATTTTAAATGTGGGGACACACACACACTCACACACAGCTTCACGTGAAAGTTCTCGGGTGTACACTGCTGCCTTTGTGCCCGGCGGACAGAGTCCAAATAAAGAGTCTACTCATATGTGTCCTTGGGTGAAGAAAATCAACTCAACTTTGCCCTTAGATCAGATGGCGGTCGAGATGCAGAGCTGGATATAAAACCAGAGCGAAGGAAGGAGGAAATCCTGCTGCACTCTGCTTCCTGTGACCTTCTGTCACACACGCCACCACAGCACAGTTTAACCCTTTCACCTTCCACAACAGGAAGGAGGTTTGAAACTCCCGTCACATCCCGGGTTTAGGACAGTCTAGGTCATGATTTAAGGGACAAACACATAAAGGAAGATGGGAACTCCCAAAGTCACCTCTGAATCAGCATCATAGTCATCACAAAATAGTATGTACTAAAATTATAGAGAGGCAGCCAGTGTCACCCATTGGACTTTATATCTGAAAAAATATGTACAGTTGTCGAAACATTTTTGATCCTATTTGAATTGTGCCGTGAGTCACACACATGATGTGTGTCAATTTAAAAGATAATTTTGCAAGTCACTACTCATTTAGTTTTGTGTGAAACCCACTGACTGTATAAAATAACAGACTTAACTACTGTGATGTCACCCATTGTTTTGTGAATGCTCATTTTGAAGCCTCAAAATTGGCATTTCAGCCAAAAGTGACCATTTTTGGACAAAAGGGTGGAGGTGTGAATGAGCAAGGAGTGGACCTGACAACTCACAGACAGCCTCGCTGAAGCTGCCCTGCCCTTAAATATGTGTAACTTCAAGCCTTAATATAATGTAAATGGGTGAGTTAAATAAAAACTTATGTCGAAATTAACTATAGAGGCCAAAACCTTTTTAATACCAGGCTGTAAACATGTTTATTTCTGCTGTAAGGTCGGGCATTTTAACACGGGGGTCTATGGGAACTGACTCGCTTCAGGAGCCAGCCTCAAGTGGCCATTTAGGGAACTGCATTCATTTCATTTTTTAGCCTCAAAGGTTGCCGCTCGGTGAAACCTTTCAGTGAGCTACATCTCTCGTCCTGCACAATACATGTCATCTGCACTTGCTTTCTTGCTGACTCTGTAACTTAAATGTGCTCCGTGCACAATTGTTACATTATCTTACTGGATGTGTTTTATCCAGCGTAGCTAAAGAACCAGCATTGTAGCTTCAGAGAAGCTATTACATCGCTTACGCAAATTGCGTAGTCTTTCTAAGTATGTACTTTCACAGCCTTATGGTGTGTTACATTTGCACTGAGAAGCACAAAGAAGATACCCTGTTGGTTATTTCAACTGGAACGCCCCCTGATGTTGGATTTACCACCTGGAAAGTCAAAGAAACCTCATCAGCCCTGACTTTAAAATCCAAGATCGCTGCTCTGTGCAACAACAGTAGTGAAAGCTGTAGTAATTAAATTTTTATTCACACTTGTGTCTTGTTTGTGTCTCATTAAAACACTCGTACTTGTATTTGTGGACATGTAGCTACACTGTTGTGAACGCAAAATACAGTGCAATATGTGGTATTGCTAACAGTGGCTGACCTAGCTTTAACTGGTATTGCTAACATCTGCGCAATCAACTTGGGTATGACGTCATTTCAAGCTCCAGCTTTCAGGGTAAATGCAGTGCAGCATTATACTTAAACAATTTTACAACAAACTGCAACTTTCTTGACTTGTAATTAAAAAACTAATTTTTTCTTGCCATGCCATTAACTACCATCCATGGATTTTTTCCAAAACAGAGTGACGCAGGGATTTTTGTAGGCCGATATGGAAGTTAGTGTTGTCCTGGTTCCCTCATTATAAAGCCAACAGGACTTGTTCATTGGATTTTAAATTATTGCAGAAAATAAGCTCTGTGGCAAACAAATTTTTATGATACTTACACGTTTTGTTCAGCAAGATAATCTTCACAAATTAGCGCTACTTTAATGATTTTTGAAGGTTAAATGTGGTCGCCAGAGGTAAAAAGTGAACATCAGGCTGTAAACAAACTATGATGATAATGTTCTGTGGTCTCATTTAGCGACTTGTTAGCAACCGCCATTTTTAAGACAGCTGAAAGGTTAAAAATTCAGAGGTTGGGTATTTACTGAAGTATTTTATGTCATAGAATGAAACATGAAAGTCTCTTAAGCTTGTGTTAACCACAGACCAAAACCCATTCAAAAAACCCACTTACTTCAAGACGAGGGAACTGGGAGTGCTAAAATGCTAACTCTGCACCACTCTATAAGGTCCCATGGTGGTCCACTGGAAAAGGAGGGACTTTGCCTCCCACTGCTTCTCAAATCTCATTTATGCTTACAAAAAAATGTGGGTTCAGATACCTTTAAGAGGGTTCAGGCTATGATATTTGACTACTTGATTATATTGTGAAGGGAGTGATCTGGGGGAGTTGGAGGTGGTGAAACAGGGGTTGCTTGTGTGTGTCTGTGTGTGTATAATTATGGTTTGGGCAGTTTAAAAGGGAGGAGGTGATCACCCTCCAGGCATTGCTGTGGTGACTGAAGCATATGAAGTGGTATGACTGCTCAATCAGGTCACGTGAAGTCGGTCAGGAGTACCGCAGACGTTTCCCATGATGGTCGGCCTAATCTGCCAGACGTGCGTCTCCCTGGGGGCATGTATGCACCCTCAGCGGCACGAGAGTCAGACAGCCCGAAAACCTCACACATGTTCACTTAAAGCCACGGACTTTTACTCTGTGATTACTTTGCGGCCTTTGTTTTGTGGTTTGTAAGCGTTAGTCTAACACACTCTTAACTGACTGAACCAAACTGATGTTTTGTTGGTTTTAAAGCTTTAAATTCATCAGCGAGGATATCTGGGCCACACCGAGAGGTTTCTCTGATGACTCATAAACATATTAGCATGACATTTATGTTGAGTAGAGCGCACTGAGTGTGTTTGTGTGCCACAGAGACAGACTCAGGAATCTAATTGCTTTTAAAGGAACTCACTACTTCAGTGAGGATGCTCTGCTTGACCGGGTCCAGCGCTGACAGAAACGGACAGCAACACCGTATTTGTATAACCATATTCCCAAAGCCCGACATTATGCATATGACCTATTTTCCTCTTGAAGCACAGAAAACATTCAAATCAAGGTTTTCTCTGTGTGATAACTGCTTTGCATCAATCCACCTCGTATGTAAAACCCCACAACTAGTGGAACTAAAGGGACAAAGACTCTTACTGGGCCCCAAACTGGAGTGGCTTCACACAGATTTCCCCTCACTAAACACTCCCTTTTTCCCCTGTTTTCTTTTTTTTCCCCACTCTACTAAGTGGCGCACATCTCCAGGAATTAAGTTTCCTTTAAAACACATGGTTAAGTCTTCGCAACCTACGCTTCATGCCAGAGTGCAGGGAAAACAAACACCGTCTGGATGCATGAACTCAAACATCTGATATATTCACATTAACCCATCACCTTCAGGGAGTTTATCCAGGTGTAACCTTACTGTCGGTCTCCAGTTTCTCTTGCTCTTGTCATCTGGCACCAGACTGGATCGTGCTGGTTCGAGGGGGTTCAGTGGATTGTGTAATCCTGCCGATGTGAAGTTGTAGAAAATGACTCATGTCAGCTTCTCGTTGACTGCTCTGCTGCAGTACTGCTACTTTTTTGGAAGATGGTGACTCCATCTCAGTGTGAAGGAGGCATTTAATATCTGTTTTTATCAAGCCATGAAAGTGAAACGGATCATGCAGCTGCAAGTCATGGTGCTGTGCAGCTTTTACAAAAGTTTAGAGTTGCGATTATCAGTCAAATCAATCTGAAGAAGTCATTTGCTTCCTCTACTCTTATAAAACAAATGTCAAAGTTACAGCCTAAATCACACGACAACATAAGATCAGTCGAACTGTTTGTGTTATGTCTGGAGAACGTCACTTCGTTTAGGACAGAGGACTGAGAACGTAACATTTGTCCAAAAGAGACACCTATGAATAAACAAATGAGTGAATATGTTTAAACATCTGTTCATGCTTGACCATCGGAGTAATGCACACAGGAAGTGAGACCCCCTCCTTCTCTGCGGAGGCAGGAATGCTATAATTGAAACCACGTGTGCTGTAGAAACAAGCTCTCGCCCTCTCTCTTTCTGTGTGTGTGAGTGTAATTCATCCCACTATTTCCCAACCTGATCGCTCTCCCTGCTTATGTAAGAGTCTCGTCCACAAGTCCTCAGAATCTGATCTGAAATCAGTCCTTTATATTTTGGACTGGTGCGGATTACTACAAAGTATACTGATGCAGTTTAATTTGCTTAATCCTGTTTGGATGTTTGGACATATGTTAGAGGGCGGGCAGCTGTTGCTCACAGCATTCTTAACAAACCTGTCTCCTTACAAATGTGTTGCCTGTGTATTGCAGTCCGTGCTATATAAAGACCTGCTGACCACAATGCTTTGCACCAATGAAACATTGAGAGATATGAGAGAAATCACTGTGCTTCACAGCAAATAAATGGTCTTCTTGGTGTCGACTTATACTCAAAAACATCTGAGAGTAGTTGATGGTAATATTTGCCCTCACAGATATGAATGGGGTGGACAAAATAATAGAAACTCCTCTCAGTATAACCCTTTAAATGCATCCACCTGAAAGACCAGTTAAATCAACACCTGTGAAGGTGGGTACACCCTGGACAGGTCACCATACTATAACAAGGCTGACATAGAGACAGACAACCATTCACACTCACATTCACACCTACGGACAATTTAGAGTCACCAATTAACCTGCATGTCTTTGGACTGTGGGAGGAAGCCGGAGTACCCAAAGAAAATCTACACTGACACGAGAACATGCAAACTCCACACAGAAGGGCTCCTGCACTCCGGATCTGAACTAGTAATCCTCTAGGCGACAGTGCTCACCACTGCACTGCAATCATCACAGTCTGTGAGGGAACTAGTAGCTAAAGCTGTCTAATAAATGTGGTGGAGTAAAAGTACAATATTTCAGTCAGCTTTATAAAGCCATCACAGAATGGAACAGGTTTCCTGACACTTTAAAAATAACACAAGTTATCACAGTTTCTCTCGTGCTAACCTCGTGGGTGCACGTGTTGCTAACTTTGCCACATGTAATGTACTTGTTGTATATTTCTTACAGTAAATTGTATTGAGCAGCCTGTGCCTGCCATGTTTATGCCCTTTCTTTTTCTTTTTCTTTTTTTGTGTGCTGTTCTTTGTTTGTTTTATGTGCTGTTTTTTTAAATGCATGCTCTCTCTTTTTTCTTTTGTTTTGTTTTCACCATCATTTTGTCTGTTTTTTTTGTGCTGTTTTGATTGTTTGTTTTTCGTGTGCTGTTTTTTATTTGTTTTTTGTGCTGTTTTTGTTTGTTTTTGTTTTTTAACTGTTTGCTCTTTCTTTTTCTTTTTGTGTATTTTTTGTTTTGTTTTTTGTTTGTTCGATTTTTTTACCTGGATGCTCTTTCCTTTTTCTTTTTTGTCTTTTTTTCGCTGTCATTTTGTTTATTTTTTGTGTTTTTTGTGCCTTTTGTTTGTTTGTTTGTTTGCTGTTTTTTGTTTGTTTTGTACTGTTTTTTAACTGTTTAGCTTTCTTTTTCTTTTTGTGTATTTTTTTTTGTTTTGTTTTTTGTTTGTGTGATTTTGTTTTTTGACCTGTATACTCTTTCTTTTTTTCTTTTCTGTCTTTTGTTGTTGTTGTTTTTGCTGTCATTTTGTTTGTTTGTTTTTTGCTGTCATTTTGTTTGTTTGTTTGTTTTGTGCTGCTTTTGTTTTTAGAACCGTTTACTCTTTTTTTCTCTTTTTGGGTATTTTTTGTATGTTTGATTTGGAGCTTTGAACTGCATGCTTTTCCTTTTTCTTTTTTGGTGCCGGTTTTTGTGCTTTGTTGTATTTTAGGTAGTCTTGTGTAACACCTTGGCCAAGGGACTACAGATGAAAAATAGCCCTTTGGCTTTTTCTGGCATTTTTATACAATGTGTATTAATTATATTTATTAATTTGCACTGTCCCTTCTTAAATAAACTGAACTAAACTAAACTAAAATAAATAAATTGAACTTGTTCCACCACTAATAGTGACCTTGTACTATAGGCTACTATATCGAATCTATATCAGTACATGTTAATTAAATTGCCATGAATACTTGAGGGACATAACCAAATATCACATCATAATTAAACCATGTCCCTTAATCAATAAACATTATTGGTGTATTTTAGGTGTAATGTCACTACTGCCTGGAGTCACGTGAGCGTTGATCGGCGATGAATGCTGACGCGCAGCACGGGCTGTGTAGCGGAGCTGGGATTAACAACCACTGTCATTGCGCACAGAGTACCACACATACTTCCTGTTTTAGCTCCAAAATAAAACCAATACACTGCTGCATAAACCGTGTGTGAGTCTTTTATTTTGAAGACACAGTTGCCTACCCTTCCCATGTTGCTGTGTGTCATGTTGCCCAACTTGACGCAGCCGTGTCAACTACTCTCCCGATACTAGTGGAGTGAAGGCGTATTTGGAGGGATAACGATAACACGCTCGACCACTGTGGGCGAAAAGACACCGCTGCTGCCGCCGCTGCTGCAGACTCACACACACACACACACACACACACACACACCGGGACCCGGAGAGACTGCCGTGCGACTGTGAGGCGTAAATGGCCACAACATTTGCTAAAAGAGAGCCGCTGCCCGTGAGACAACCTGTGTGTGACCAAATGCGTCCTGGAAATTAGGACGCGTATTTTGCTGTATGCATTAGAGCCCCCTTTTTTCGCACAACGGAAGTTTCTGTGACCGATTTTTGGGGGATCTTTGATTTATAGGCTGCAAACATGGACGAGGACAACCAAGGTATGATTCAGTCAGTGCAATTCAGACCAATTATTTGTTGCTATTTTCAGTACCAACAGTCAGGAGACATGTGCATCTGTAGCCTCATAATAATAATAATAATAATAATAATAATAATAATAATGTTAAGGATCCTGACTTTGGCCTGTGGTTTCAGTGATGTTAGACTTGACATGGAGTTAGTTTTATCCAGGGCACATGCAGCAGCATTGATCTCATCTGCCCACAGTCAAACACAGTCATTTTGGGTAGAGGATACTGACTCCTAAATGAGCAAAACCTCCTTTACTCATGTTGAGTTATGGTGTTTCAAGAGTCCTACCTACTTGATGTGTGAAGGTACAAACACTGACCTACATTCAGGGTGATGGTTAAGGCTCAGCAAGGTTATTATCAGGCTTGAATGGATCAGCATGATGACTGTCAGGGCATCAGACTTGTATTAGTGCCGTGGCCAGGAGCCTTGTGTTTATCTAAGCCTTTGTCAGCTGTAGGCTGGTGTCACTCTGGCCCAACAGGTCTTCTCACTGTCACCCAAGCATAGCCATGAGACACGGATTCATTTATTGACTCATGAGTGAAGTGTTGGCACAGATGCGTCACTGCAACAGCAGCCTGCAGACTACATCCCCTCCTCGTAGTTCAGCACAGTGGCAGGTTGGGAAACTTCTGAGGTGAAATGTGTTGAGAGTGAGAGCATGTGTAGAGCCCTGCTTCTTGGCAGTAGTAACTACTACATTATTAATAGCTGCATTGTTTATTAGGGGTAATAAAAGAGTGCAGAATAGGCAACTATAAATGTATTATTATGAACCTTATCAATAGATAGCTGGTATTTGTAACTCCACATAGCCTAAAGCCACGGGCAAGTTATGAGAGAGCAAGCCCCTGGACACATGATCTCAGAGCGAGACAACCAGACTCAATTGCTGTGGTGTTGTCTGTCACTTTTTGGTTATATTGCATCTCCTTGTGGTCATTTTGTGTCTATTTCTGGTCACTCTGTGTGTCTTGGTGGTTATTTGGCATCTGTTTGTGATTGTTTTGTGACTGTGGTGGTTTTATTTGTCTTGGTCATCATTTTGCATCTCTTTGTGGTCGTTTCGTGTCATTTTGTGGTTGTTTTGCATCTCTTGGTGGTTGTTTTGTGTCTCTTTGTGGTTGTTTTGTGTGTCTTGGTGGTTGTTTTGCATCTCTTGGTGGTTGTTTTGTGTCTCTTTGTGGTTGTTTTGTGTGTCTTGGTGGTTATTTTGCATCTCTTGGTGGTTGTTCTGTGTGTCTTGGTGGTTATTTTGCATCTTTTGGTGGTTGTTTTGTGTGTCTTGGTGGTTATTTTGCATCTCTTGGTGGTTGTTTTGTGTGTCTTGGTGGTTATTTTGCATCTTTTGGTGGTTGTTTTGTGTGTCTTGGTGGTTATTTTGCATCTCTTGGTGGTTGTTTTGTGTGTCTTGGTGGTTGTTTTGCATCTCTTTGTGGTTGTTTTGTGTGTCTTGGTGGTTGTTTTGCATCTTTTTGTGGTTGTTTTGTGTGTCTTGGTGGTTGTTTTGCATCTTTTTGTGGTTGTTTTGTGTGTCTTGGTGGTTATTTTGCATCTCTTGTGGTTATTTTGTGTGTCTTGGTGGTTGTTTTGCATCTCTTTGTGGTTGTTTTGTGTGTCTTGGTGGTTGTTTTGCATCTTTTTGTGGTTGTTTTGTGTGTCTTGGTGGTTATTTTGCATCTCTTGTGGTTATTTTGTGTGTCTTGGTGGTTGTTTTGCATCTCTTTATGGTTGTTTTGTGTGTCTTGGTGGTTATTTTGCATCTCTTGTGGTTATTTTGTGTGTCTTGGTGGTTGTTTTGCATCTCTTTGTGGTTGTTTTGTGTGTCTTGGTGGTTGTTTTGCATCTTTTTGTGGTTGTTTTGTGTCTCTTTGTGGTTGTTTTGCATCTCTCTGTGGTCATTTTGTGTGTCTATTTGTGGTTGTCTTGGTTGTCATTTTGCAACTCTTTGTGGTCATTTTATGTCTCTTTGTGGTTGTTTTGTGTATCTTGTTTGTCATTTTGCATGTCTTTGTGCTTATTTTGCATCTATTTGTAGTCATTTTGCATCTCTCTGTGGTCATTTTGTGTGTCTTGGTGTTTGTTTTGAATCTCTGTGTGGTCTTTCTGAGTCTTTAGTGGTTTTGTTTATCTTGTTTACCATTTTGCAAGTCATTGTTGTCGTTTTGCATTTTTTGTGGGTTTTTTGTGTGTCTTGGTTGTCATTTTGCATCTCTTTGTGGTTATTTTCTCTCTCTTGGGGTTGTTTGATTCACCTGACAATAAAAATATTGTAACTGTTGATGTCACACCACCCAGAGGTCTCAGTGCAGACGCCCCTGGTCCTGTAGCAGATGGGCTGCTCAGTACTTTATCCATGATACTAACAAACCAACTGTTTCACCTCATGACTCTGGTTGGAAGGGAATGGGGGGAAGAATTCGGATTCTGGTCCCACCCCGGTTCAGCAACTCTGCTAAGCCTGTAATCATAAACTGCATCCTGCAGGTGAGAAACCATCACTCATGTTGTCTCACCTCAGTAAGTCAGTGGTATTCAGTCCCACATGCTCTCCGCTTGCAGAGCTGCAGGATGTGACTATCTGCTGGAGTATTGCAATGCATGGCATGTGGGCATAAAGCTGTCATTGTGCTGTTTGCGGCCAGCCTGGCCTCCAGCGGTGGCACACGTCAGCACAGCCCCACAGACAGACATATGGTGCTGTGATGCCGACCAGGGATAGCTGACAACAGCCGGGAGCATATAAACACACACGCGTACACACTTGCATATATTCATGGCTGCACACTGACACACTGACACTCACACAAATTAAATTTTGTCCTTATGGCACTGTTTGCAGTGAAGATAGATGGATGAATCATGACGGAGAATGATATGTGTGTGTGTGTGTGTGTGTGTGTGTGTGTGTGTGTGTGTGTGTGTGTGTGTGAGCAGGTATGAGTGTGTGATTTACGCCCCAGTCTGCCCTCCCATCTGGAATAAATAGTGTCCTGGATGCTGCAGGAAAGAGAGTCTGCAGTGCTCCTGTTTTTTGTTTTGTGTTGAAATGTTGGGAACATTATCCACAAATTGCTATACAACAGTTTAACACCCACACGAGCCCACAGCAGAGTTGGGTGCTCAGGGGGTCGCAGATGATGAGCGATTGTGTTTGTAAGGATTACAGGCATGGATCTACTTGGCGTGATTTCATGGGCATGTAGCAAGTTGGTTGACAAAGTTCAATATCTGACAGTCATCCCTCACAAAGGGACACACACATTTTTTCCGCGACACAAGTCGAGTGAGAGGGAGTGAGGTGGACAGAGTGAGATACCGAGGTGTCAGATGGAGAACAGACAAGTGAGGAAGGCGCGAGGATGGAAAGAACGTGTGACCGCAAAGAGTGAGAGTGAGACATAGTCGTAGTAGCAGTGATGGTGAGATGTCTGAGGGGGAATGAGAGAGCGAGACAGGAGGAGATGTGTGTGGAGGGGATAAATGGGGAGGGAAGGGGGGGTGAAGTGCCAGAGCAAAGTTGGAAAACGGCCAGAGAAGTATGGAGCAGCGCCAGTGAGAGACAGCGAGGGAGAGTGGTGGTGGACTAGATATTCTTTCTGAATCAATTCTCCCGTGTGTTACAGGAGTTTCTCTCAATGAAAGTCTGTCTTTTCTGTCATAATTAACCCACTGAACATTGAGCAGCAGTCCAGCCATCCGTGACCATCCATCAACCCAGGTCGCACTCTTGATGGATAGTCAGCTTTCATTTCTTTTCCATCTTATTCTCTTTGTTTTTTTTTTTCCTTGAAATGTTCTCTGTGTTGGAAAAAAGAGACCTAGTACCATTTCTGTGCACATGATTTTTTTCATGCTAGTGGCATGTCTCTATGGATGGCAGTGTTGGTTGTTGGTTGGCTGGTCCATCACTTTATTTCAGACTGAGGCATCTCAACAACTACAAGATGGATTACTAAATTTTGTCACTACAGTCCCAGACCCCAGATGATTAGGTGTAATGATTTTTGGTGATCCCCAGACTTTTTCTGTAGCACCACCATGAGGTTGACATTTATGGTTTTTATTGAAATGACCCAAAAACTGCTGGATGGATTGCCATGAAATCACTGATAGTAATAACTTTGGCGATCCTCTGACTTTTCATCCAGTGTTATCATCCTGTCAAAATTCAGTATTAAAATTCTTAGCATGTTGGCATGCTGATATTAGCATTTAGCTCAAAGCCCTGCTGTGCCTAAACGCAGCCCGTGGATGTATAAAGAGAGCTGGATACAGCATTGGAGGTGGGTATAGATTTACCCGCATCTTCCACATCAGTGGACCCATAGAGCAGACGCACTAGAGATTTCACTTGGAATAAAATTATTTAATTGCGTAACTCTTCATTTTTAAAAATATTATTAGATTGAATAAATCAAATTCCGATAGTGAAATGCGTAATTTCATGGCGATTGTGATGCTCAAAAAATGTATCCGTTGATTTATAGAAGTCTCTGTCACAATGTTAGTCTGTAGGAAAAAGTCTTTCTGGGCTCAAAGGCATCACATGATTTATCAGAAGTTGTAGTTACACAATTTAGCCACCATGTTAGGTTAGCTTTTGATGCACTTCTGGGGGCCTGGCACAGTCTCAAAGAGCTGTGAGCTTGGCTGTAGAGCAGGGAATCTCAACTTGCTTTACTTGGGGGCTATGTTTGCAAAACGACAAAGAGCCAGGGGCCAGTTAATAAACTGTGTATGAATAAAAACTATTTATTTGTACATATTATAAAGGACTTGCCTGTTTCCAACCTTTCAATGTTTGCCGTCCGATCTCATTTTTGCCCATCTGTAAATCCAATCCCAGTCACACACAGGTTAGGTGTATGCAGGGGCGTTTCTAGGATTTGAGGATATTCAGGGCTTAGCCCACCCCTCTGTCAGGGGGTCTGGGGGATCCTCCTTTGGCACTTTTTTTGATAAACAAGCTCTATTTAATGCACTCTGGCAAGATATTCACATTCAAAGTAAAAAAAGATTCCCAGTGTGTATCAATTTATTCTCATTTTGAATTAGAAAGTGGTCAGTGGGCCACCCAGCACCCTATGTGGCCTCTGGGCCGTCAGTTGAGCATCACTGCTGCATCACTGTGTCTTTTCTTTCTCTTGTTTGATCCTTTATCTATTGTTGTATTTTCTCATATCAGTTACCTTTCTGCGACCACAGTCGGCCGAACTGCACAAGGCTTAGAGAAAACGGGTTCATAGTAATCCATCTGACACGCATGACAGTCAACAATACAATGCCTTCTGCCACAACAGTCGCTCAATGGACAATAGGCCAACAAGAGCCCACAATGCTTTGCTACAGTGAAGCCAGTCTGACTGAGCAGCCTGAGCGTAGCTTACTGTAACACGTTCTGGTTCTGCATGACTGACTTTGACAGTCCAACAAATGTACACCTACAGTATCTCTGCTTCCTCTTCTTCAGTGTAATCTTTGTTAGTCGGTGAGCTGTGTGCACATCGTCAATAGAGACTTCATGAGTGATGTCCATATGGTATGAATCAGAGCATTTATGCTAGACACTGGCTTCACAGCACGCTTTGCGACGGCTTGCGAGTTTGGCCACATGCCGCTCTATTTACACACTGTGAAAACCAGCCATTTAATCTTGGCAGTTCAGTGCGTGAGTGTGTGTGTCAGTGTGTGGTCTGTGGGGTTATGGTACACTGCAGCCCAACTCGGGCGAGGAGAGATGCACACGATGAGCCGGGCTTTGAGATGTGTGTGCCATTCATCTGCCGGCTGCAGGACAGTGCCAGCAGCTTCCTGCTACGTTCAGGATTTGTGTTTTTGTCTTTGGAGTAGTTTTGCAGCTGCTGTCTTTTCCCCGCAGCCCACACGCTGTCAGGTGGCTGAGAGAGGAGCGTCCTGAAGTCTTCATGGTGCGTAGGAACAAATCATGCTTTGATAGTACACACCTCTTCAGACGGAATATTTTCTCTGTCCCATATTTGAACTCTTAAGAGGGGTCGCCTGGTTCATCTGTACTGCAGATATCTACAGATCATTGTGGCTGTGGATGTTTACTTCAAGCATGAGTAGGCTCAGGCAGGCAGTAAGGATCTGTATGCAGCCTGTGTGACGGAGGAGGACCTGAGGGCCCTGCAGGATGTTAGGGAGCACCAGAGGGACTATGCAGTAGAGGCCCTGTTCTTCACAAGTTACCTCGACATGAAGAGTTTGGTGTCTTACAGTGGAGGGTCATGTGCAGTCTGCTGTTACAGCTTTTTATTAAATGTATAATTTGTGTCACAGCTTGTTTACGATGTTTAAATGTTCTTGTTTAATTCAGGGAGGCTTTGGAGTTAAATTTGGGGCCTGGGTTGCAGGTCCGAAGGACAGGTGTGTTTTGATAAATGACGGAACAGTTGGCTACTGAAGGAAATTTGGCCTACCTCCTGCAACTTGTGAGCATGAGTTTGCTCCATTTCCCAGATCTGAGAGGAAAACGTTTCACACTCTTACAGCCACAGGATTGACCTCAGAGACGTCAGCCTAACCTGCCTAATTAATGGACTTTTTAATGGACAATTTTCCACGATACATTTCCTACTTTAAGGAATATTTCAACATTGTGAGTCAATGTTTGGCTCAACAGGGTTACATTTCTGACACTCAGCTCCCTGTAAAACCATAACTCAGCATTTTTACACTTTGTTTTTTCTATGGAGCAAACAAGCAAGACATAACGAGAGGCAGTAGGTGGATTTTTTGCGACACGCTGTTTCCCTCTTTTTCCTGTCTTTGCTCTAAGCTAAGCTAACTGGCTACTGTTGGTAGCTTCACATTTTGGGTACAGACACATGAGGGGTATTGATCTTGTCGTTTAGCTCTTTGGAGGACAACAAGGTAAAGTATTTCCCAAAATGTCAAACTATTCCTTTAATATGCAAGTTAATGGTAGGGATGGGGAAGGCTTATTTGTATTGGCTCTGATATACTTAATTTATACGTCTATGGAAAAGCTTCTGCAGAGCCACAGAAGGTTTGTAGATCTTGCAGAGAGGTGCTTTGCACTACACAGAAGTTTGATTGGACATCAGAGCCAAGAGGTGGATTTCCAAACAGCTGTGATCCCAACACACATGGGTGAAATTACACGTTATACACAATACGCTGCAGCGCTATGTAGGCCTGGCACACGCAGATCGTGCCCGCACCATCTCGCATAGAATGCATAGGCACACAGCTGCAGGAGTTTAAATTAGGCACTAGTTTTGCCAGTGAGAAAAAGTGTTTGGAGATATTGTAGAATTTTCCAACTGGTTACTGCCATCTCAACAACTGGCAACTCACACAGGTGTGTGTGTGTGTGTGGCAGTGGCCCACCTTTGAGTGGTGAGTTCACTGCGTTCCAGAGGCTCTTTTAGCTTTTTTTTCCTAATCGATAAACAAAATAAACTCACAAAATACCACCAAAGGAAAGATAACACCTACTTTCCTACAACCAAACAGAGAATCAGAGTTTAAGTTTCAAACTCAAGTTTCTCTCCTTCACCAAAGTAAGATTAGCTTATTTGCCTTTTTAACTCACTTCATTTAAACTCAACAGGAACAAAATTAAAGTCACTAAAGCCATCTTGATTAGCCTTTTCACTGTCCCAGCTATCACCAGCTCTGGTCTGGTCAAAATAAACCCTTATTTTATCAAGTTAGATGTAAAAATATGCTGGCTATGTACACTTTTCCCCCCGCTGTCTCTCTATCTGCCAATATAAAATAATAAAAATCACCCCCCAAAAAAACCTGCCAGCGATGCACTCAGCCAGTCTCTGATAGCCGAAACCTTAGTGAGAATTCTTTTTTCTTTTTGTCTGTGTGTGTTTTTTGGAAATGTGTTTGTGTGTATGACTCACCTCCTGTTAAACAGTGTGTGTGTTTTCTTTGTTTTGACTACCATGCACTTTCACTGCTCTCACACACTGTCATGCGCTACCAGTCCTGCTCACCACGGCGCAGTAACTGCTTTGAGAAGCTGATGTGGAGATAAAAGACCTCTGGCTTCTGTATGTGGGTTGACGTTACTGTATAGACTGGAGTCTGTGTGTGTGTATGTGTGTGTGTGTGTGTGTGTTTCACCTCCGACAAAAAGGTCAGTGAACACAGAGGGCCCTTGTTGAGTCTGGCCTGGCTGAATATCAGATAGCACATTACACTTACCCATGACACCCCCTTAGAGGTTTAAGTTGGACTCAACAGACATTAGGTCAGACTGACCCATATGGAAGTAACGTTCTGGATTTGGACATGATCCACTTGCATGAATAAAGGCTAATATAAAAGTGAACATGAGGCGTGTGTGCAAATCCTCTTGGACCTCCACTCTGTTTTCTCTGCCTTCAAAAAGGGGTTTGAAGTACTTTTGTAAGTGGCTGTGACGCTGATGGCAAGACTTAATTTTTGTCTGGAGCAGAGGAGGAGAAGCACACACGCGGGGGTTTTAAAGAAAGTATCCAGTTTCCTCTTCATCTAACAGACAGTGCTGCGTGGTAAAGGTCTACTGCTCCACGCAGTCACAGACTGGGATCTGTCTTTGTCGCATTAAGACCATCAAGGGGCTCGTGGAGGGAAGACGTGAGGCAAATCGGGCCATTTTTCTCCTCTTTGGAAAGAAAAATCAGAGCGTGCTAAAAGGTCCCGGGAGTCTGGAGTCATGTGCTGAAGTGAATTTCAGGCAGAGAACGTCCTGCTCCACTTGGGCCTTTGTGGGAGTTCATGGCTTCCAGTAAAGTGTGTGTGTGTCAGGTCTGTGTGTGTGTGTCAGGTCTGTCGGAAAAGGAAGAGAAGGTCGAGCAGAGTGGGCAGGAAAAGGGAAGGTTGGAACAATTATGTAAGATTGTTTGACCTGCTGAAGATGCAGGAAAAAGGTGTATCCCACTCTGACTGCCAGTACATCCAGTGCCCTGCACTCTGGAAACACAACACACTCCCCATAACATGTTGGAATACAATATCATTACACAAGCGTGACTTTAAACAGAAAGTTTCTTTCAACAGATTTCTAGTAGGTGCCAAAAAATTGATGTTTAGTTTCTCTTTTCTTGGCTTACATTACAGTAAATTGAATACTGCTGGGTTTTAGCCATTAGGTTTTTTAATTCAGCACTGATTCAGAACTGTGCTCTTTCTCTAGTGCATCTTTGTACTCAGCTTTGTAGTCCACTCAAAGGCTGGGTCACACTTTCTGCACTGAATGTCCTCAGACAGCTGTAGTCACACGCACTTGCACCTGGTTCTATTCATAGGGTCCAAGCCAGCCCCAAACAGTCAACGAGAGGGCTGGGAGGTGAGCTTACTGTCCTCCTGCTGCTAATATCGGGTCAAAGTGAAACTAAGAAGATGCTGCTGGATCTGGAGTGAACGTCTGTCGAGTATCCAACTTAAAACTAATGTTTGATTCATGCCTGACGCATCCGACATGGTCTCAAGTGTCCTCACGGCCAAAGTATTTACAGCCTTCGTGAAAGTCCCGCGTGGCAGTTATTCACCTGTCTATACACATCCAATATTTTCTAACTTGTTGATACACTGCCCCCGACAGTTAAGGAAAGTACTGGAGTATAAAAGATCCAAATGTTTCCTCGTCACAGTCCAGCATCAGCTCATCGCTGTGCGACCATCCTGGCGAAAAGCATACCTGAGTCTTAACTTCACTGTGGTGTGACAGGTGCAGCTGGCTGGATGGTAGTGTTTTGGACTGGACTACAATGTGGAGCAAGAAATTGAAGCATGTGCTCTTGCTCTGCGTGGTCACAAAAAATGCAGACACTTGCGCACATGGGTTGATGACGACATTTACGTCACACAGACCAAAGCGGACCCCTGCAGGCACACAGACGCGCAAACTAAATGGCCTTTACTTTTGAATATCTCTGCTCTGTCCTGCTCCAATGTGTGTGTGTGTGTGTGTGTGTGTGTGTGTGTGTGTGCACGTGCATGTGTGTGTGCGTAGAGCATCTGGCCAGCCTCCAGCCTCTTACAGCCCTCTTGTCTCCCCCCCCCCGGGGCTTGTGGCACTGCCACTCCAATGCCAGGCCTGCTTTTAAGAAGGGATTTGTAACACTCTGTGAGTTACTCAGGGGGTCAATGTGTCAGTAAACTACTACAGCACATCCTCAGTCTTTGCCACTTTTTTCTTTTTTCTTCTTCTTTTTGCAAAATGGGCATGTTTTCACCCGCCACCCCCACTCTCTTTTTCGCTGTAAGATGCTGCTGCATCATGCAAAATTCATTCTTCTTTCATAGGGAGAGAGGATGAGCTGTGACTGCGCCGCCGGTGCTGTAAAGACGGCAGAGGTTGTTGCAGCCGTAGTCTTTCCTTTCCCCATCATCGGCTCTGTGCTATTCAGAGTGGCAGCGGTGCTCCGTTTGTCACCGAGAAAGGCTACAAAGAGCACAGCAGGATGACCACGTGACACAGGGGCTCTTGAGCAACCTGTCAGTGTGTATATACACGTGCGCGTGTGTGTGTGTGTCGGTTCGTATATGTTTAGGTGAGAGAGATGGAGATGGAGACGTGCAGCAGTGGCACAGATTCAAAGAGAGACTGATAGGGAAGGGGATGCTGCATTCGGATTCTCAAAGTAGGTTAGTGGTGCAAGGCTCAGCCCAGGCTGTGTATACCTCATGCTTCTCTACTTCCACTATATCACTTGTGGAGGCATCTGTGTGTATGTGTGTGTATATAAATGTACATGCGTTACTGTGAGTGTGCGCATCTCTTTATATGGTGTGCACACAGAGGATTAGTGCGGACTGCGAGTCCTCTCCATGCGTAGACAAATGGAGGAGATCAAGTGGGGAGGGATATGGATGACAGTTAGTGGATTATAGGTCAGGGGCTCAGGCCGCTCACTGTCACTTCCTTACTAGAGTGAAACACACACACACACACACACACACACACACACACACACACACACACGTGTATATAAACAGATCAATCATGACAAAAAGGCAGCCCTGAATGGAAAAGAAGAGTCGAAAAAAACAGATATCCTCCGTTGTGTCTTCTATTCCTGAGACTGTAAAGTGATTTATAGTCTGGTGTGTTACCAGGATTTTTTTCTCTAGACTCCTCAGTATTTTTAAACCCCTGTTCTTCGCTCTGACCCTTGAATTGTTAAACTGTGTTCAGAGATAGGACAGCTAATGTTGCTGTAAGTGAGGACAGTAAAATATAAAATGAATGGCCTCGACAGAGCAGGTCAGGGCTCCAGAACACTCCTCAAGGGCATCGATAACTAGGTTTTTCTACAGGGACAACTGCAGCTTGACTACTTGAGGTGTTGTCACCCATCTCCTATTGCTATAAACTCACACACACACACATACATGCACACACATACACACACTTTCTCTCCTTGTCTCATAACTCATGATGCATCAATGTCAGTGCTCTCATGGATGATGATTGCGTATGATTGATAACCTGGTGTGGCTTTGAGTGGGTCAAGACCACTGTAACACACACACACACACTCACACAGCCATAAAGTGGCCTGAGGGCGAGTGATTTACAGTGGCTCTCGGGCACAGGTTCCCTCACACATGTATTTAATCTCTTTGTTGACCTCTGTCATGCTGAGTTTCTGCCGCGCACCCCAGCTAACCTTGAAAAAACCTTTTCAGTATTTTTGTCATTGTCTCCTGATAATGTAACGAGGCCAGAGGAACATGATCGTCATTATTCTCCTCATAAATTGACTTATACATAAACCAACAATGAAGAATTATTGTGTTTTCCCTCAGGGGAAATGTTAGTTAGTGATACTGAAAACATCAGCAGATCTCCATTCCTGAAGGTCTCAGGAGATCTGCGGTTGTCATAAATGCCTGCAGGCTGTCAGGAGGACATGCATGTACGTAGTTTCTAGGTAAAACATTGTGTTACTTGGAATCTTGAAGGAATACTGCACCCACAAAATGACCATTTGTGCATCAGTTGCTCATCCCGTGTTACGTTGAATTCATGAGGAGAGAACAATTCCACATATTAGTAGCAAGGTGTGTGCTTTTGAACTCTGCTTGTTTTCAAACGCCCAAGCTTTCCGAGGGGCGTTACTTGTCCGTGCATGAGACTGTTTATTCAGAAGCGTACTACGCCAACACATTCTCACTCCGACCTCGTCACATATTGACGTTTGCACTGGACTTTGCACATCCACGTACAATGTGCAAGGTACCCTGGGTGTGTTGGTTGTTGACGTTCTGGGACACTGTGTCAAGTTCTTTAAAAAAAAAAGCCAGTACAACACCGCAAATTGACATTTTTTTTCCTTCAACGACTAACGCACGTGGTTAGGTTTAGGCAAAAGAGCAGGGTTTGGCTTTAGAATCTTACGGGACGCAAACACCGCTCTCTTGGGTGAGGGTTGGTGTTTGTTGGACCCATCTACCACCCCTCCTGCCTGCCCCACTTGGACTTTTGCCACCCTTACTTTTGTCGTTGTCCCGCTGCGTATCCCCCTGAAGCTCCCGGGCGCTGTTAAGGTATAGCACCAACCGGCTGCGTATCAACATTAAAGGACGCCTTTTTTGTTGGTTTCTAATGCTGCAAGTCACTGCCCAAGCACCAGATTTCGACAACTTCAGAGTGAGACTGAGCATACGACTGGACTAATGAGACTTGGATTAGACTGCACGGGTTGTGTGAGAGTTTCTTAACAGTTTTCTTTCCAAATTTAAGATAACACAGGGTGAGTAACTGACATACAAATGGTCATTTTGAGGGTGCAGTATTTCTTTAAAGAAGCAGGAAACCAATGTACTAGTTTTTAGTTAGATAAGGACATTTGATATGCAAAGATATGACTCATGTTATTCCCCTGTATTACTACTGCTTTTAGCTGTAGGCTGTAAGCATAGGGGATCATATGAAGAATTTCATGTTGTAATGTTTAATGAAATCATGATTAGAGCTTTTACCCACCTAGAAACCTTCTGGCAAGTTTTGAAACGTTTGCTCATCTTCACACATTTATTATGAAGCTAATATTTAGCTAAAAACATATTGATTAAGCAGTATTTCCATCTATTTTTAGAATGTTACCACTATGATCAGTCCCTTTTACATTACAATTGTCGTTTCATACATTGTCATTTTTAAAAATATTGATTATAGATACTTTAAGGTGACCTAACATGACGTTATTTAGCCGATCTTTGACCCATGCCAAATTGATCTCAAGCAAGTTAAAGCAAATATAATTGGGTATTGACTGATGCTGTGTCATTCATATTTCCATGGGGAAGGTTCATCAACTCTCAGCTGGTCTTGTTCATTCAAAAAAAAAATTTATACATCAACCCTATCCTCATCTTGAAATTAGGTTTCTGTACTACCAATTTGCAGCAGCAAATATGTTTTTAAAGAAATATAATAATGCCCAACATATTGGGGAAACATAAAATGTGCGTATTGTGGCGTGTTAGGGGCTGAATGGAGGGGGTGTCCCAGCATGCTGTGAGACAATGTGTTAAAGGCCATAAGCCGAGTGAAACTGTTTAAATTTGTTTTAAATCACTCATGTGTGACCTGTTACGCAGTGACAAACTTTAATGCATTTCAAAATGGTTGTTATGGGTTAATATTGTGACACGGTTAGTGATCTCCCATCAGTGTAGATATCAGAAAGCTAAATAAGAAGGTATATTACTTTTGAATAAAGAACATTTGCTGGTTCAGAGTTCATCTCTCTGCTGCCTTCTTGTCAGCAAGAAACCCTTGCTCTCCACAATATACTGAATGTACCTGCTGCACTTCCCTAAAACATTCACTTGTGGCAAATTAAGCATAGTTAACTTTTTTCTGGGTTAAGTTAAGGGCTTGGTTAAGGTAAGGGAAAGATCACGGTGGTAGTTAAGCATTAAACAAGTGTGAAATCACCATAACTTTGACCACATATGTGCGTAGATCCACACGATCATGCATTCATACACATCTAACCTCACAAACACTTGTCACTCGTATAGAAAACCGGATCATGGGTTATGAAACGAGACATGTCAAAATGGTGTCTGTCTTTCTGTATGTGTGTGTTTCTGTAAAGTCCCTCGGCCAATTCGCACTTCACGTACCCACACACTTGATCTCTGTGCCAGAGTTCAGCCTCCCAGGGCAAAAGCTGTGGCCGCCAAAAGGTGGGGAATTTATGCTGAACCCATAGAAATGCTGGTTCCAGCTAAAAATGTCAACATTGACATAATACAGGACATCTATTCTCTATATTGAAGAAAACTACTACCTTTCTCTCACCTTAACCAGCGTGTTTTGGGATGCACCACACGAGGCCCGACGTCTGGTGGCAAAGACCTGTGCTTTGTACCCGCACCATCCACCCTGAACACCTCCCTGCTACAGCAGTGTTTCTTTTTTAGGAGACAGGATTGAATGAATTTGACTATTAATACAAAGGCTTCACCAACAAGGTCATCCCTGGTGCTTTTTTCATCTACTTCTGTAGGAAAAACAAAAACCTGCTCCTTTGTAGAGATGATGCAAGAATCACCACTGATGTTTACTTCTAATCAGCGCTCAACCAGCGAGATTTCAGATAAGTTAAAGAAAAAAATGTTCCAGTGTGCTGGGGCTTATAGTCTGGAAAACCCCTTTACACACAGAACCTGGGAAAGAGTGATGCTTTGACCTGAACCGCCCACATATTTTGCGTAATAAAGAAATCCTGGTTCAGGTTTTAACTCTGTTATGAACTCTCTCCTCCTCCTCATCCGCCCCCTCTCCTTCCTGCTGTCTTGGAATAACAAAAGCAGAAGTGAATCCTATTTGGCAGCTGGGTCGTCTCTTCATCTCTCTCTGTCTCTCTGTCTATCGTGTATCTCTCCTCTGCTCTCTTCCAGATTTAAGGCCTAAACCCAATATAAACAGCCTGTGTTGTTGGCTCCTTTGTCTTCTTTGTTTCTCTGTCTGCAAGTTCTGTTTGTCTGCTCAGGGCCTTCATACCAGACTATAGGCCGGTGAGACACTACAGTTATTTCCTGTGTAAGTGTGGAGGTCCTTACAGAGGCTCTGCTAAGACTTTCTGGATGACTCCTGCGTCCTGACAGAGTAAAGCTCAGTAGCTTTGTTTACTCAAGACGAGGGTTGCAAATGTTAAGCACTGTCCTTAATTAATCACTGGTAACATTAACAATCCATTAATCGATTAAAACTTTGCTTATACCAAACAACACCAAATGAATTTTTTCCTCAAAGCTCACAGCCACGTACTGCATCTGACAGCATTGCATTGACTATGGTACATATAAAGATGAAGAGGCCTGGACATATGAAACACTTTACATATATAAGAATATATGTTTTGCTTTGCTGCCTTATTTTTCAGTGTTGCAGCCGCGCTCTTCTTCCACACCCCAAGATGGCCGCCTTGTCATTAAATAGTTATATTGCGCACTTTATTTGTGAATGTTGTCATTAAAACATGCATGTAATAGAATGTAATCGGAGCCCACACATTGTCTGAATTTCAGGATCATATCTTAATTTGATTGATCAAATTCTGGTGGCATAGTGGTGTAGTGGTTAGCAGCCACCTCACAGCAAGAGGGTTCCTGGTTTGAACCCAGGGTAGGGGACGTCTTCTGTTCAAAGTTTGCATGTTCTCCTTGTGTCAGCGTGGGTTTTCTCCAGGTACTCCGGCTTACAGGTTAATTGGTGACTCTAAATTGTCCGTAGGTGTGAATGAGAGCGGGAATTTTTGCCCTGTGATAGTCTGGCGACCTGTCCAGGGTGTACCCCTACCTCTCACCCAATGTCAGCTGGGATAGGCTCCAGCCCCCCGCGACCCCTGATAGGATAAGCGGTTACGGAAAATGAATGAATGAATGATCGATCAAATTCTAATCAACAGCCGATTAATTGTTATCATTCCTACTCAAGACACGTTCTATTTTTTGAATTAGAGGCTACAACTCAACAGTGGTCGAGGCGTTTCTCAGATCTTTTACCTAAATAAAAGTAGCAATACCACAGTGAAGAAGTACTGCTGCTAAGTATTACTGTAACTGTTACAAGTTAAACATATCTTAAAAATAAAAAATGCAGACACATGTTAGCAACAAAGTGGCCTTTTGCTCCAACCATCCAGATGTGTTAGTGGGCTTTAAATATTAAATTAAAACTGTTCATCATAATGTTTAGTTGTTGCATGTTTGGTTGTCAGAATTGACACTCCAACCGTGGACTCAAGTTCTAAAGAATCGTAACAGGATCTTGACCGTTTCAGAGCAACTGCGTTTTGGTTTAACAAGTGACTGTGGTAACTTGACTCAGATGAATGCGTCATGGTTGCCTGTTGCAACAGCAGCTGAAAACACAAACAGAACATGTAGGTGTCACATTATAACACATACTCATCTGTGTTTGTTACCTACGGCAACCATTTACGTAAGCACCACCAGTTAACACGATCACTTGTTAAACCGAAACACCTTACCCCTACCTTGATGCCCTTGCACTCCGCCATACCTCTGTTGCCATATTGCATGCGCACCCTCACATACAGATGTCATCGTAGTTTACAAACTATTAAAGGGTCTATTAGCATCATAATTTACTTAATTATTGGTTGATAGTTTGGGAACCACTGTTGTAAACTCTAAGGCGAGCGATCAGGCTTTCCTGTGATCAGTCGTTCATACTGATAGGGGAAGTTGACATCATGTGGAGTGCTGATATAGAAATAGGGAGCATTGCTATCATCTTAACAGATCTGACAGAAACTTCTTCAGGGCTTAGTGTGTCCCACACATGCAGGCTTCCTCTGTAGGTGTAGTATTGGGTAACAGCTGAGTCCTTGGTCAACTGAGAAAGCTCTTGTCTAGACAGAGTGTGAGGTTGTAAAGAACATGATGTAAAACTAGATCAAGAAACAAAACAAAGCAGCAATAAGGTTAATCTCAAACATACCTTTGCTATTGCTGTCAAGCTGCAGATCTTTTACTGATTAAACAGCAGGTTGGCAAGATCACCATCTTTTTAAAATGTCTTTGCTCTCTCTTTGGGGAAAAAAAGTGAGAGACTGAGCAGGAAGTAGACTGTGTGATAAGATAAGGAAAAGGTCTCAGTTTCTAAAGTGGACGGATGGCTGACAGACATGTGCTGATCGTTTATCAGTTGCAAAACATGCAAAACTGTGTAAAAAAATATGCATTTAGTCAGAAGAATCCGGTACTTTGGTGCTGAGGATATGATGAGTGAGGTAAGATCAACAGCCGTAATGAAAGACTTTCGGTCGAGCTCGTAATTGAGCAAAGATAAAGAGAAAGACATCCTGCTGTCAAAACCACTCAACTAATTTGTCTGAGGATTGTGACATATGATGGCCCAAAAATAAACCAATCAGAAGCTGTTTTTCAAATCCAAAGGGAAGAGGAAGCGTCTTCTTTCAGAGTGAAATTTGGCAAACGCTGCGCTTGTTCATGAATAAGTGACTGAGACTAGTGGGTTCTGTGAAGAGACTGTCTTACTTCAAGGGATTGTGTTATAGGGTGTTTGAGGCTTTGAAGAATCAAACGGCTGTGTTGTGTTTGATGTAACCTCTGATTTTTTTCGTTGTAATCTAATTTTCATAAAGGGAATGTTGTGGATGTCTCTTCTAAGATGAGAGCTGACAACAAGTGACTGCTGCAGACTTAAGAACATTCAGTAATTTCTTTAAAGAGACAGTTCACCCTAAAACCAAAATACATGTTTGTCCTGGTGCCTGTAGTGCTATTCATCAATCTAGATTGTTTTGGTGTGTGCTGCTGAGCGTTGGAGATACCGACTGCAAAGATGTCCACCTCATCTTCAGTATATTGGAACTAGATGAACTAAAATACATTTGAAAAACTCACCAGCAATGTCTCTTTCCTTAAATTATCACCCATTCTCTACCAAACTACACGTGCATCTACTGCTAGCTCACCTAGCACCACAGAGCTAGCTAACGTTATCGCTCCACCGAGGATGACGCCATTAATGTTTACATCTTGCACTGTCACAAGCATGAGCCTCTCGTCCATGAGTTGCATACAATAGAGACAAGATACCGCGTGCCAAGATGGTGCTTATTCAGTTCAATAGATTGGCCCACTTGGTGCATAAACCACAAAAAAATTCTAGCTTCCAGTTTTACTTCTGCGATATTCCGCCCACTGGTCCTGCTCGTAAGCTCCCACTCGGCTCAGAGATGTTACGTTGTTATGACGTCACAATTTTTTAAAAAGCTTTTCTAGCTCCAGGAAAGTTTTAAATATATAAAACCTTGGTGATCAAAAATTCAAAATAGAAAGAGTCACCATTGACCTTGTATGTAGCTAGATGTCTCTTTAATATTCGTGATCCGTTAGAAAAGTCCCTTTAAGGCCGTAGGGGATTTTTTCACTGTAATACCACAAGTGGCAACGCTGAGCAGCGTTTCTGGGAGCCTGATGTGTATTCATGCTTCCTTCTGTGTGGTTGTACAGTAGGCAGGTGTAATTCGGTGAAAAGAAAATAGTTATTCCATGCAAATGCTCACAATAAGGTCATGATTTCTGGAAAGCAACATTGCTGTTGAGTTTTATCACGTCATTTTTTAGTGCTTTGACCCCACAAGCCAAGTGCCATCTAGTTCCATTATATTCGAGAGAAGGCAGACATCTCTGTGGACAATATCTCCAACACTGCAACTCACACCCAAACAATCTGTATTGATAAATAGAGCTACAGGTAAGAGGAAAATTATGTATTTTTTAATTTTTTTTGGTGAACTGTTCCTTTAAGGCCAACAAAGAGTGGAAAGAGACTTTTTTCTAGATTTGACAGGCCTTTTTGTGACACTGTGACAAAAGTTCACGTTTCAAAAGGATTACTTTAACAAACATTCATCACGGATAAGATATTGCTGTTTTATGATCTCTAGGTGTCTTATATCAGATATTATACAACAAGTGTTGCATCCAAGGACAACAGTGTGGTGTTCACATCAGATGTGTTTACAAGGCTGAAAGACTTAGCAGCTTTAGTACCTCTTGAAAAGACTCGTGGGAAGTTGTTGTCGCTATTTCTGCAGATGACGGTGAAACTTTTCACCCTCTTTTGTTTATAGCCGTGCGAACTGTCGGTCTGTGGAACACCTTGGTCCAAACTGAGATAACTATTTTACAGATTAGCAAGAAACGAGGCACAGTTATCCTCTGTGTCCAGAGGATCAGGACTGTTTTGATTCTGTGACTTTTCCTCCTGCGCCACCAGCAGGTCAAAGTGTTCACATAAGTAACCAAACTAATCACATTCCCATCAGCCTTAGCTGTAGTTTGTGTTTCCTCATTAGCAAATGTTAGCAAATGTAAGATAATGAACATCATAGACAATACCTGCTTAACAATAGCATGTTATTTTTGTTGTTATTGAGAGCATGTTAGCAAAGCCTCACTGAGCTGCTTGCATGTCCTGTAGACTCTTTTATTAGTCTGCGTCCCCCTGTTACTACCACTCTTGATTAACAGTGGAGCGAAAGACCTCAGCTGACCTTTGTTAAAGTGGAATAGCAGGTGAGTTCGTCATTTCTAAACAGAGCCCCTTTTTCATTTGGGAGTGAATCGAAGTGTGCTGTTGCTTGGCTTTGCTGGTCATGAAATTCCACTCAAGACATTGGCTTTACTGATGAAATACAGACGTAAATCGTAAATTTTTATGCACATGAAATCAATATTATCAAAGCCAGCATCACGGGGCAAATAGGAAACCAGCCCAGTGTTGTTAGTCTTTATTAATGTGACAGAAGAACTTCTTGGAAGATAGTGATCATAATGGATGAGATCTGTGTTCCTTTGTTTTAGAACAGAAACACACAGCAAATAAGTCTTTTTTTAATCTCAAACTTTGTGCCCCAGTTTATGTTGTTTGGCTGTATTAGTCATTCCTGAGTTGCTGCTTATGAAGATCCTACAAAAGGGCGCAGTCACAGATGCAAATCCGATGTTGGCAATAGTGTAAAAGTGACTCAGGAAGGTGGATAGTAACCTAAGCACTGTGGACTGGAGTGGCTGCTAATCCACCCTCATGAAAGTTGTAGCTGATGCTCTTGAGGCGAGTGGATTGTATTTAAAACAAGTGCACTCTGCTGTTGTTGCTGCACCCTCAATGCTACTGATCTAATGTGAAATACAGGCCAAACCAGCGTCATCGTAATAAATACCCAGAAGCCTTTATGATGCGAAGATGGGCCTTTTGGTAGTGTTAGGGCTGATGTCAGAGTTGATCGATCTCCAGGTGAAATGTGGAAAAGAGCTGATGGAGGTCTGTGTGTATCTGAAGAGAAGGAAAGAGAGTTGAAACAAAGAAGAAAAATGCAGAGGAATGGATAAAAAGAAAGGATGAGACTGGAGGAGGAGTACAGAGAGCTGGTTGGACCAGACTGGGCGGTTTTCAGTAGGAGGAATGTGGGCTATTTCCATACCACTACTGTCATCTGTCAAGAGGCAGGAACTGTCAAAGTGTGTGTGTTAGTGCTTTGTGCTCCTGTGTGTCTCTGCATGCTTGAGAGCTGTGAGTAGGAGTAACGCCGAGGGGGGGAAAACAATTACTACACACCTACCAGCCACAATCTAACGAGTACACGAGCGGGAAACAAGCTGCTAAAAGCTCTCACAGCCGCTCAGCTACAGTACTGACCATCTTAAGGACACAGACACCTCTGCTGATGGCATGTCAGCCATCATGGGAACTGGAGAGAGGAAAAGGCTATGTGGTATGTATTTTATTCAGAAAATAAGAAACTGAGGATTCGTGTTGTGAAAGTGGTCGAATCAGATGTGGGTGTCTTGTGGGCCTGCAGCACAGTGTTACACGGACAGTTTCTACACTGAGGTTAATGTGAACATGAGCCTTTTGGAGTTTTGTTTGTCAGTGCGTCTCCAACTGCAACACACTCTACCCGGCTTTCTTACATCACTCTTAACTCAGCCAGGTTGCATATATTTGCAGTAACCATGCCACTGTCTTGTGTTGTGGACTTGTGTAAGTACTCTCTAATTAGCCTGTGGTGGGAACAGCCTCTGCCCTCCTCATGTTTACAGGGTTGCTATTGTTACGGGGAGACCTGCCCAGCGGTCCTAATCATGGCAGACATCCCCTCCATTGTTACACATCAAGCCTGGTGGTAATCAGGAAGGGTTTCACTGGCTCTGTTTGTCACTCTAAAAAGTACAGTGCAGTACAGTGAAGAACGCAGACCTTGAAGTTTGTTTAAATGGGAGTTAAAAGACAAATCTTGATCAAATATTACTCAGAGGTTTCTCACAGTTGTGCCAGAGGGTAGAGCAATATCTGTCCTGGAAAAGGGATCCCTCCTCAGTTGCTCTTCCTGAGCTTTCTACCATTTTTTTTTCCTGTTCAAGAGTGTTTTTAGGGGGAGTTTTTCCTTCTTCGTTCTGAGGATCCATGGACAGATGGATGTCATATGCTGTAAAGCCCTCTAAAAGCAAATTGTGATTTGTGATGTTGGGCTTTGTAAATAAAATTGAATTGAATTGAAGGTTTAGCCATGAGTTAAGCAAAGAGAGTGTTACTGTAGTTCAGTTAGTTTAAGGGTTAAAAGACTATTATGGTTTTAGTTTTCAACCACAAATCCTAATTAAATCCTCTATCAATTATCTTGCTTTTGGATTGAAAAGAGTAGTATTTTACATGTTGTTGCTGCCGCAGCCTAAAATTAAACTAAAAGTGAACAGAGCTGCAAAACAGACCATAATTCACAGCCATCAGCAGGTTCGTTTTCATTTTTTGTTCACTTTGCTTTCCATGCAAAGTAGAGTTGCACTGTAATTAATACCGCCTTTCTTTTATCTGTCAACATTTTTGAGATTCGGGCATATTGTTTGAGTGAAACTTTATTGGAACTAGAACATGTTTATGTGCTTCAATGATCAGAAAACACTTTATTTTTCTCATACTGTCTCTGCTGGAACACCCACTGACCCTCTGTCTGACACGCTCCGTTTTAGCTCCTGTCTTTTTGAGCCTTCCTCCTAGAAAAGCCCAGTCTGCTCTGATTGGATCTGCATTTCTGGATCTTCCTTATCTCCGCTTTCGGTGTCTCAGGAATGACTGTAACATAGTATAGTGTGATATTCTACAGTGGAAAATCACCATAGCTTCTAAACCAAAATCTTTAAACTGGAGATATGTCAGCAGGAATATGGTCAGAAACTGGGGAGAAATTAACACCATCAGCAACCCAGATTACATGTTTTGCCAGCTGTTAGCATGTAGCCACGTAGCAGTGTAGGTTACGCAATGTGAAGGCTTGCAGTAGCGTGCCTGGAGCAGTTGACCATATAGATAATTCTGACACAAGCTGATGTTATCTTGTAGGAAAGTAGAAGAAAAACATTGGAAACAGAATGGAACAGTCTGAAGCCTGAGGTATTTGCTCATAGGGATTACTTTTCCATACATATACATCAATAATAAAAACTTCGGCCATGTTTGATGTGAATATCTGACACTGTAACATTATATAGATCACAGAGAAGGACGTGGCTGCAACATAACCCAACATGACAGGGGTATCAGTATGCAAAACCATCCTCTCCATTGACCTTGATCCCAAGGATACTGGAAAGACTTGACTGTCAAAGGCGTTTAGTCATTTGACTTCGCGATCTGCCAAAAAGGCCAGTCAGTCACGTGAATCAGATCCCAATCTCTCCAGTATCTCCAGAAGCATTGACAGTAAACTGCATCAGGACCGAGGTCTTCCTGTCCAGACTGTGGACTGGAACCGGGCAGTAATGTATTATTCAAGACCCTGAGTAGTTTCAGTTAATTGGGGTCTCAAGGTTTATCCACAGACTGGGCAGCAGCTCTAACTTGTGGGTCAGCACTTCTACTGACGCCATGCTAAAAACAAGTATTTATAGTTGTGCCTATTTACAGTAATCGAGACAGTGATCAGTAACTCCAACAAAGGACGCCATTGAGCTGAAACATAGCCTCTGTTATCAGTGACATGAATAATAAGCATGTGATCCGATTTCCTCTTTCTGACCCCTATGACTGTCTCGAGAAGGGCATGTTACACGTCTAACGGAGTCATGGGATTTACCACTAATGATACACCAACTGTAACCTGAACTGACAGTGACCTGAGTACTGTAAAACTAAAGAGTCATTTAATCAAGTTTCCCTACTTTGTGAAAATGACTTCACTGCATTTTAATGTTATGATACTTAAAGATTTCAGTCCTGGTTGATCAGAAGCTGTGTCGCCGCTAACTCATGTGTTGGTTTACAGTGCAGCCAAACAAACTGTGAGTTTCGGGACACATTGTTTTAAAAAGAATAAAGTCAATAATTACCATTTTTCCACCATGCTGCTGCTGAGCAACCAATGATCAGATCTCATAGTGCACAGTAATAGGAGTTGTATACCTTGATGACCTATTGATGGTTTGCTGGTTTGTTGCCTGCAGCTCTATATCCAACAGCTCATTGTGGCTGTTCCCTCTTGTTCCATTACTGCCTGCAATACTTAAAATTGATCCCATGACAAGAATTTCCAAATGTGACCTTGTCTTGTTTTGTAAACACATCAGTTCTAACCTCAGTGACAAATTAGATTATATTTCCTGTCATAATAAAAGCCACTCTGTAGTTTGCCAGTTGAATGCTTTTAATATGAAGCAGCAGCAGTGGAAAATGTTCATTTCGTGTTAGCAGTAACTGATACAGCTCGGAAACAGTGATCTCTGGACAGGAAAGCTTTTTAACACTGAACTATATGCATGCATCGTTTTCATGTGAATCCTTTGTTTGTGTGAAGGCACTTTAAAACCAGCAGTAAACTGGCGGACTCCGCCACCATAATGAACTGTCACCATCATTACATACACATAGTCGGTGTCCTGTTCAATTTAATCTAGTCTCACTTGGATGATAAACTATCTAAAAGGCTACAGTCCTTTAGGTCTGTTACGATAATTACGTTGTCGACTCATCGTACAATGTGGATATGACCTTAGTAATTTTGCTGACCTTGATATTGCCCTGTGTTTGTGTACATAAGAATGTCACCAACATTTGAGCCAACATGATGCCAGACTTGGACACAGCAATTCTCCCTCGTTTCTCTCCACCCTGCCTACTTGCACGAGTTCGTAGAAAAACAAAATAACATTTCAAAGACGACACGGCGTAGCTTACTGGTAGCCTGCAGCTGCACTTTGGAGAGGAAGAGGCACAGTCCCCATAGTCGTTAGCTTGCCAACCCCTTACAACCGAGCCAAACAGTCCATCATTTTTAGTTTTACCTTTTAACAACGTCATCCTCCACTCTGTAAGTTGGCCAGCAAACTGCCTAGTTACCAGGCCTGTCCATCCTTGGAGCTGACTACATCTCAATGGCCAGATTATTGAGGTAACTGCGCGTCTGTCAGTTGCAAGAGGCACCACTTGGTTTTGTTATTGTTGGCTGAATTTTGTATGAAGTCTTAAACTGAGTAATTTTGGGCTACTCCTATAAAAGGTACTATAATTTTACACATACTTTTGCAATGCATTAATGCAAATTCAGCCCCTGTGAATACTGCACAACATTGCAATTTTGTCCAACCACTGCAACTTTGCCACAAATTTGACAATTAAAACATGTATAATCGAATTTTACTGTTGAGCTGCATGCAGCATATTAACCGCTTAGCCCGTCCTTGCCCGTTTCTCTTTCTCTGTTTGTCATGAGACCACTGCTGTGCCTGGGACAGAGTCACACACAGTTACAGAGATAACTGTTAGCACACGGCTAATGTTACCCAACGTTTATTAACGGGTTTAATGACTGAGTCGAGCCATTTTGGTGTCAGGTGTGAGCAGCACAGCTAACCCAGAGCGGGGCCCTTTCCTGCAGCACAGAGTAGGTGAATTTTAACATCTTCAGTGAGGATAGTTATCATTTCAAGGGCACAACAAAATTTACCAGACTGCTTTTGAACACTAAACACAGGTTATTGTATTTAGTAACTGTTGGAGCTTTTTTAACTTAAACTATAAAGTGTCACAACTGCTGTCAAGCTGTCAGAGGCACATCGGGCTCTTTCTCACCTGGTGATGAAAATTTTTAAGATAAGCTGCTGTGAAATCCAGCATTTTTTTTTTCCAATCAAATCTCTGAATATCCTTATGAATAACAGTTCAGTTGTCTTTGAAAGGGTGCACTTGCATTATAATGCTACTATATTAACATTACATCAGTGAAAACAATAATATAATTTATCGCAGTTATTCCCCAACTAAAGAAGTTATCCAAACAGGCCTACAGTCTTCAATGTTCCCATGTCTTTGCTACCTTAGCGACACATCGATCGCAGCTGAACTTGGCTCGTGACCTCTTTCCTAACCCCTCGGAGATGGTGGTGACCCAGCTGGTTACAGCCGATGAGGAGACGAGAGCTTAAAGTGATTGTGAGATTGAAAAGAGGAATTTATAAACTCGGTGACCTTTCCTTTAAAAACATCTGGACCACGTGTCTGTTGGAGAAAACTTGAGCACAGTGGCAGTTACTCTTCCATGCGTGCTCTAAGACCGATGGGGGTATTAAAAGGCTAAGCATGCAAGTTTGAACTATTATGATGATGTATTGATTGTTTCTGGAACAGCAGCCCCCTAAGTCATAATATGAAAAGGCTGAGTGGTGTTGCATTGGTAATCTATGTGGCCGTGCCTGGGGTTAACTATGGAGCATTTGTATATAACCTAATATGGATTCAGGAGGGCTACGCACGCACACATAAACACACTCTCACAGATTCCTAGACTGTCATGCATAATGCATCAGATGTCCAGTCTCGGCTGTACAGTAGTAGTTGTCCTCACAATGATATCAGATTACTCTGCGTTTTCCTCATGCTACAAAACACACACAGCGGGGGAATTGTTACCCAAAACAGATTCAGTCTCCTCAGACAATCTGTCCCATTCTCCAGTCCAGGCGAGCTCTTTCAGCCAGAGTAGGAGGGATGGAGGAGTGTTTTTTGCGCATTACAGACGTAGGTTGCCTGCAGGGTCTCTTTGCTCCACAATTACTGCTTTATGAGGCTGTTTAACTGAAGCCAAGGAGAGAGAGCAATGGAGGCACAGAGTGTGAAGATGTCTGGTGTGCTGGTATCTGTTCGTACATCACTCTTGAGTCTTTCCCTTTCTTTGCTATTTGGCATTGAGAGCATCCTTTTGTGTCTTTGTTTCTTTCCAACGCAGATGTTGGCTGTTAACAACTTTTCAGACCTCACAGGCTGTTGACTGGGAGTCCATTATTACTAACTCATGTTGCATGGACAAGTTAAAACTCACAGAAATTTCTATGATGTATTACAGAAACGTGTTCAAAAGTATGTATGGACATGAGGAAGATTGATCCAAAGCTCCAGAGCACCTACCAAATGGACCTTGAAATGAAATTGTTGCGTCAACTACTGTTTCTAAGATCAGAATTTGACAGAAAATAAATAAAGGGAAAGCTAAACTCTATGCAGACATCCTGTTAAGTTCCAGGTTTTGTTTGGAACCCAAAGCAGATACTGATGCAGGTAAGTAACAAAAAGAGTTTATTAATAACAAGAAAAACAAAAGAGCAGGCAGTGGAGGCAGGGAGCTGGCTGGCTCGTAGAATATTCCACCGAAGGATGGATTGAAAAACTCAGGCACACGGTGAGGCACACAGGTCGACCTGAGCACAACAGGAAAAAACCACAGGTAAGTACCAAAAAACTCCAGCAACACTAGAAGAACAGGCAGCAAAAATACTGCTATGAAACAAGTTGATCACAAGATACTAAAGGTCTAAAGGTAAGGACACAGAGCTCTACCGAACATGACGAAATTATCTGGCAGCGTAGTGGAGTGAAGACCAGGCTTTTGTAGACAGGAAGATGAGGTGAGTGAAGACAGGTGTGCCTCATCTGCTGCTGCAGGAGAAGCCAGCCACACCCCCTGACACACACATGCACTGCAGAACAGAAAAGAGGGGAGGGGGAGAGAGAGCAAACACAAAAAATATACCACAAAAACCAAAATCATCACACATTCAACTCATTCACCTACATGGTCCAAACAACCTTGCTCCCGCTTCTATCACCGCTTAGCAATAATGACAAAAACTTAATGACCCCTTGCTAAGTCCCGCTCAGACCAGGGTCCGACAACAACACAGCTGTGCTCCATTGACTCTAATGCAA
Organism: Cephalopholis sonnerati; assembly: GCA_019142605.1. Taxonomy (NCBI): domain Eukaryota; kingdom Metazoa; phylum Chordata; class Actinopteri; order Perciformes; family Serranidae; genus Cephalopholis; species Cephalopholis sonnerati. Next base: position 25,444,394 of record JAGQAX010000016.1, read on the forward strand.
TCGTTTAATCATTTTCAGGCTGGTTTTGTGGATTTGGAGCTAAATGTTGTGCCTGGGGCACGTCGTGTATTAATGATACTCGTTACCTGGAGAGGCTGGAAAAAGATATACGTTTCTTCCCTGTTCCAAAACCAAAATCAGACCCAGGAAAGTGCAGCTAGCTAGCTACTGAAGATATAGCCTACTGAACGTATACACATGCTGCTTTTGCTTTGTAATGATTATGACAGTGAAACAAAGACCGACCCTGCTATACAGGAACCAGTGAAGGGAAGTCATCGCATTGTGCACAGATGAATGTTGTTTGACGTCCCCCAGAGACCCCTGCCCGTCTGGCAGCGGAGATCCAGGTGCTGGCAGCTGCAAGGGGGCGAAGCTAAACACCGTTCATCTGCACACACTGCGATGCCACACAGCTGGTTCAATATCAGCAAAGTTTCCCTTTATATTCATTGTCTTCTGTGTGGATCAGCAGTGATGTGGTGGTTCACTTTTACAGGCCTTAGTGAAAGGTCAATCGCAGTCTTACAGTTTATGATAAATATAGGATTGAACTAAATCAGCAGCAGCTGTCTTATTGCCATTAAGAGCATTTACAATTAACATTTCTATCACGTAAGACTTTTCTTTAATGCAGTCAAGCCAGTTAAATAACCTTTTTTGATATCTTGACAAATTAAGGGTGACTCATATCATTCAACTGCACCTTGCTATTTATACGCCATTAGCATCGTTTGAAGTCCCTATATCTTTTTAAAATGGGCTCTGTTTCTCTCCCTGCCATCCCTCTTTTGTTTCGTCTTGTAGAAGTCGGTAGATACTATGTGAGCATCATTGTGTGAGAGAGAAACGATCACACAGCCATCTGGATCCCTGCTCTCTTGACTGGCTGCTCGTCTGTGATAACATGAGCTCCAAGCCCTCAGAACGTAATAACCTAATAGTCAGTGCTGCCTCTGTCACTTTGTCTTCCAGAGCAGGACTGAGGAAGGGATTTAAAGAGTGTGTGAAAGAGAGATGCAGCAGATAGATAAAGAGGAGAGGAAATAACTTTACTTTTCTTTTTCCATTATTTACAGTCGGAGGGGAAACAACGGGGGGGAAAATGTCTGAATTGCAAAGCTGCTTAGCGGTATGATTCAGTCGGGGGATTTGAATCTGCTCTCACCCCCACTTCAAGCACTGGGGTGGAGGCGGACAAAGAGAGAGATAGAGGGGGAGTGTGTGTGCATGTGCATGTGTGTGTGTGTGTGTGTGTGAGAGAGAGAGAAACAGCGTAGGAGAAGCACAATCTGGTATAGCTCCATGTGAAAATGACCTACTTCCTGTCAGCCCGCTCTCAAATGGATTGCTGTTTTCTGATGTGTTGGAGGAGAGAGGGGGAGGTCCTCCGAGGGGTCTGGGGGGGAAGAGGTTGACGTGGCACGGTTAAATGAAAGATAAGGAGGTGGCTCTTGGGGACCCACAGTGTAGGATAAAATGTGTGTGAAGTGTAAATTCTATATGCATGGCGTACATATTGTGTACTCACCTGTGTATACAGTGTTTGCTCATGCAGCAGATCATGCGTGTTGCGTGATGTGCCGCTCTCCCTCTGCAGTGTTAATTACCCCCCAAATGACGGCCTGACGAGAGTTGACTATCAGAAAGCCAATATTTGAGGGGGCAGGCCTCACCAGATGCTCGGTGGTCGGTGTGTGTGTCAAACACACAGGGTGTTATTTATGGCAGTGATCTGCTTTCCAACAGGGAAGTTTTTATGGTTTTAATTTGGTTTGGAAGAAAATTCTCACGAGAAACTTCTTCCTCATCTGTGGCTTTTGTGTAATCAACATCTAACACCTGCTCTATATTTTAAGTGCATAACACTATTGTAAAGAGGCACTGTGTAAAGATGGGAAATGGTGCTTAATTTTTTAACTACATGAGATGTAAACAAAGAGAATACATATGAAGACAGAAGACAAGAAAATCCTATCGTTCAGCAGCGACACTCCTCGCAGTTCCATTGATACTGATCGTTTTAAATTACAACCACCACAGCAGGCTCAATAAATGCTTCTGTCAGACAATAAACAAACAGTTATAACTCACCTATGAAGCGAGATTTTAACTCACAGGTCAATATTAGGCAAACATAAACGCTGGTCATGCAGTCTTCATACACTCCTAAAGGTCCAGACGATTTAAATCCGGCAAAATATTTAGTCCAAACACATTTTTACATCAATAGATATCCATTAACTTTGGTCACATAATTTCAAAGACTCACATTTCTCCACATATTATTCGTAATTTCTGCATATTCTGCAAGTAATTATGTCGACTACTTGCCGTCAAAATGAACTCCTGACCTTTCCATTGACACCTCACTTGAGCCAGTAGGAGCTTCCAATGCTGTTGCCATGGCCTCGATAGCCAATAAAGGCCTGTGTTGAAACGGTGAGCATCCCTCACACTTACTGGTTGAAAGCTAATCAATAGCCAGGAAATATTCAGGCAAATATATAAAAATACCTTTTATTTTATTGTGTTGAAACCTATATAACTTAATGACAGAAGCATTTACAGTGATTCTGACTGCTGGGGAAAACACTTCTGAGTGTTTATGTTTCAAATGAGACCATGCATGATGTACACGTGCTAAAAATGGAAACGTACAGCTTTCGATTTACTTTGTATAAGCCTTGGACAGGTGTTTTAGGTGAATTTAGGTGGATTTAACAGGATGCTTAATGTAAACTGTAGATTTTACAAGTGTTTTACTCTTCTGTTCTTCAGAGTGTTCTGTCTTTTGTCTAATCTGTGTGCTTGGTAACAAACAGGACTAAGCCAAAGTAACAAATGTGTTTGAGGGCCTTTTCCTGACACACCTTTGAGATACAATAATAACGTAACCCTCATTTAGGAGTAGGACAGTCCTGCCCTCTGATATTAGATATTCTCATGTTTACTACTTTCCAAAGACTCCTTTCCAAACAATGTGATAATCTCTCCCAGTAGAAACATTAGTTTCTTAAAGACAAACAGGGCTCCAGTTAAAGTATTAAAAGGTAGTATGTTTTACTTCAGACTGTCCCAAGTGTCACTTGTTTATAATGGAGTTCAGTAAAAGATTATAATTGTAGTGTTTGGCAGTTGGATGAGTGGGTCATTCAACCTGCCATGGGACAAAAAAGAATATGGAGGAAAGACCTAAGCTGTAAATAGAGTGAAGCGTACCGATTTCACCTTTCACAAAGATATCTGAGAGTGTATGAATTCCTGTCCGTTAGTGTATTAATTTAGGTCATGATGAGTAATGTCTTTGGAATGGATTCATTGAAGAGGTATGCACTGCCAGGCTTAATCCCCATGACTCTGACTGGCTGGTCGGAAGGTGAATTAATTTAATCCATCCTCATAACCCTGCCCCTCCCTCTCTCCATCGCTCACACATGCTCTTTCATTTTACCTTCTCTCTGTATTTTCCAGTACCTGAGGACCTGTCTTTGGAGGAAAGAGATGAGCTGTCGAACATACGACGCAGGAAAAAAGAGCTTCTGGATGATATTGAAGTGAGTAACAATACAGGGATGATGTATTTATTTGTTGTAGCAGCGGAAAGTTTTATTATGTAAGGCTAGACAATATGATCAAACTATTGATGAGCAAATTATAAAGAGTTATTTACATGTTTTATATGTATGAGGACTTATGCATTGAACGTTAGTTTGACTGTTTTATGTGTGATTTTGTTTTGCCTACAGTTAGCACTATTGTAAAATGTCCATATATTGGAAAAATATACCTATGAAGCGTTCCCAGTCATCATCCAACTGTCGAACATCTAATTAATGCATGCCCTGTTAAAGCTACAGTTGGTAACTTTTATACAAATATTTTTTTATATTTGCTGAAACTGTCACTATATCCTGACACTAGCACATGAGACGGACATTCTGTGAAAAAAAACATGTTCTTCTGCGCCCTCGTAGTGCTCCTAATAGCATTTCTAAGAATCCACTCTATTTGAATGAAAACAACCAATCGGAGTAGAGGAGTCTCTACCGCAGCTGTCAGTCATGTAATCACTCCCTCTGAACTGCGGTCAAATCAAATATGAACCAAGATTGTGTTACTGCATTACCTTTTTCTCGCCTTTGAATGTTTTCAGAAACATATTTTAGTGTGCTGTTTAGATGTTAAATTATAAAGTTTTGCTCCAGCCAGTTGGTGGTGCTTGGTTTTGGCTCGACTGTCTTCAACCTGGCAGCTGGGTCACAAACTTTCTCATTTTACAGCTAAACAGTACACTAAAATATGTCTCTGTAAACATTTAAGATGAGAAATAGGCAATGCAGTAACACAATCTTGATCCATATTTGAACTGCGCAGCCTTATTTGACAGTTTCACTGCCACAGTTCACAGAGTGATGAACGTGATTGGCAGCTGCGTTAGAGACTACTCGGCTTTCACGGGTTGTTTTTTTTTTTTTTTATTCAGCTGTCGTGGATTCTTGCAAATGCCATTAGGAGCAGATTTTTTTCCCAGATTATCTATCTCATGTGTTAGGGTTGGGAGAAAAAATCGATACAGCATAGTATTGCAATATTTTTGTGTATCTTAGCACAGTGCCAAGTAGCGATTTTTTTTTTTTTAATGAAATAAATTATTAATATAACAAATACAAATTATACTAGAGTAATATCAACAATTGCTTTTTCAGCCCGCTAGTTACATTTTGCTGCTGCAAAAAAAATGGCTGCAATATATTTCATCACAATACTCTGTATATCGCATCATATTTAAAATTGCAATAATATTGTATCGGGACTTAAGTAAGATAATATCTTATAGTGGATCCTCTGGTGTTTCCCACCCTTGTCATGTACTACTGTTAGGAATATGACAAAAACTTATTTTTATAAAAGTTACAGCTTTAAGTTGATCCTATTAAGATTGTGTAATATTGATTTTAACCATGACGCCCAGCTCTAACTACAAGGAAACATATCATTATTATATTACCATCCAATTAAAAACTTCCTAGACAGTATTTTCTTGTTACTTCAGGGCTGCAGCTGGATCCTTGTTGTTCTCCCCTGTCTATCTTTTCATTAAAATTTAAAAAAAACACAAATTCTAGTGTATGGAATAAGTCACTGAGTCGTTTTATTTTCTTCCTGCAGCGGCTGAAGTTTGAGATCGCAGAGGTAATGACTGAAATCGAGCAGCTAACCTGTGTGGGAGAGAGGTGAGTTTTTTTAATTAATTTATTAATTGCTTTTAGGGCTGCAAGTAATGGATGTTTTCATTATGGATTAATCTGCAGATTATTTTCTTGATTAACCGATTGGACCATTAGTCTGTACAGTGACAGTGTATTTATTCAAACACAAAGAGATATTCAGTTTGGAATGATAGTTAAAGATTAAACGAAGTAAAGCAGAAAATACTGTCATTTAAGAAGCTGGTGTCAGTAAATTTTATTCCTCAAACAGGTAATTAATTTTAGTAGCAGTTCATAGTCTATTGACTAATTAATTACTTGACTAATCGTTACAGCTTAATATTGCTTAGTCTGTCAGATGTCAGAAAGCACTTCACATAGCCAGTGCTGATATCTTCCAAAACCAAAGGAAGATAAATTCACACTGATACAAGACAAGGAAAATGAGCCCATCCTCAAATTTAATGAGCTGGAATCAGTGAATGTTTGACAGGTTGCTCGACTTAAGCGACTAATCGCTTATCAAAACTATTGTGCATTTATTCTTTGTTTGACTGACTAATTGTTTCAAGACTAGTTCATTCTTTTTACGCCTCTTCTGCTCTTCAAAGCCACTGAGCCATGCTGTCGCTTCCGCCGTGAGCCTCACACCTGTCATTATATGTGTGTGTGTGTGTGAGTGTGTGTGTTTGCTAATCCCCCTTTGTTTGAGGAGTGAAGCGGGACAGTCCCTCATCTAAACAGTAGCCAAACAGTCTGTGCTCAGTGGCTGTCATTTGATTGGGTGATGAGGTGGAGTGAGTCTGTGTGTGTGTGTGTCTCAGGTGCAGCTGGCAAAGGGGCTCGAGCTATTTTTGGCAGACAGGAAGCACAGGGAGCATGTACACACACAAAGGTGGAGATTTCCCTGTGGGGCCCATGCAAAATGTGTTTTGCAGGAGGGTGACATCCAAAAGGCTGCAGGCTGGGTTAAACTGTTTATGCACACGTACAGTACAGGTGATAGTCACATGCAGCCATGTTTTGCTTTGTGCTGCGTTTCCGGTTGCTTTAGGTTAAATCCAATACGCACTCTTGAGTTGAGAGAATAGTAAACACAGTCACACCATGTCCTGGATGAACCTATCCCAAACTGGCCTACTGAACAAACACAGCAGCTGGGGGACAACACCACACCTTTAACTGTCACGTGATGGATGTTTTTATGTTTTTATTGCAGCAAAACCACACAAAGAAACAAACAGATCGCCATGGGGAGGAAGAAGTTCAACATGGACCCTAAAAAGGTCAAACTTTTACTGTTGAATAACACCTTTATGATTTGAATGGATTTTTATATTTATATTTCAGGTCAATTTAAACAGTAAAAAGGGTACTTCAGGTCAAAGTTTGCACTTCTTTTTTTTTAAACAGGGTATCCAGTTTCTTCTGGAGAACGATCTTCTCCAGAACACCCCAGAGGACATCGCACAGTTCCTCTACAAAGGCGAGGGGCTCAACAAAACAGTCATCGGTGACTACTTGGGGGAACGGTGAGCTCTCTGGTTTTCCCTCTGTTTTTCCTCCACCTTTCTTTTTTCCTCTCCCCATCTCTCTGTCAGATCTGCACCGCATGCACTCAGACGAGGGCATAAAGCCCCAGGAAATTGGTGGTCTGGATTTATGGAGCAGAGCAGCGACAGGAGACGGTGCCAGTAAAATAACTGAGCGGACATGTGGTTCTTATCGAAGAGAAATCAATGGGGATAGGACTGTCAAAACAACAGGGATTTCATGCTGCCTGCAAACACAGTGGCTTTCTGTCTGAAAATGGTGCTGTGCATTTACTTTCCACCTTGACCTCCTAAAACGCATGAAATTGTCACTTTTGTTACCCGTTTTCAGAAGTGAATCCTGTGTTAACAGTCTAGCCTCTGTGTAAATAGTTAAACATGTGTGACATGTGACCCTCCTCTCCTCCAGGGATGACTTTAACATTAAGGTTCTCCAGGCGTTTGTGGAGCTTCATGAGTTTGCAGACCTCAACCTCGTACAAGCCTTAAGGTGAGTTAACAACCAATAATAGCACCTTGTGGTGTGTGTGTGTGTGTGTGTGTGTGTGTGTGTGTGTGTGTGTGTATTCCTACGGGTGCTGTTGAGAAGATGAAATATGCTCCAGGGAGACCAGTTTGAGATATATATTCATAACAAAGCCTGAAGATTTATCAAACATCATACAAACTGCACAGTTGTTAATAATGCTATGAGAGAGGATTTTATAGCACATTATATTCAGTGTTGGGCGGCAATGCATTACTATTAACTCGTTTCAGTAATTCTATTACTTTTTCCAGTAACAAGTAGTGTAACTAATTACTAATAAAAATTTCAGTAATAATATTACAGTAACCTCAAAACCAACAGACTCATTGCAATGTTACTTTTGTTATCACATCACTACTGACTTGAAATACAACATCACTTCAGCACACTGAGGCAGGTCACAAAGCAGCAAGCTAGTTTGGAACGTGGAAACACAATGGAAACACTTACCTTAGCGGCTGGAAATATTCCCATTACTTTGATTTTGTCGGGTGGAGAGATGACAGAAACACTGTTGCTGCAGATAGTCGTACTAAAACTCTTTCCACTACAAAATACACGTCCCCAAACCTCCAGTCTGAAAAGCTACTACGACTGACAACACAACAATGTGAAGCTCCAGGAAATACACCCTACTAAAGGTGAGCCCTCCTCGGCCGTCAAGGTTGGCTCTAGCCCTGCACTGGCTAAACATCCAAAACTGGATTTTACTTGCAGGCAGCTGAAGGCTACAAAGACGTAATGAAGCTTGTGTATGGATATGTGCTGGATGAAGTGTTGCACTACACGTGACTACTTGGGAAAACATTGGTCACAGGCAACCGAAGACCCCAAGTAAAAGAAAAAAAAATTATTTGCAAGTGATCTAGCCGTAACTACACATTTGCCAGCTTTATGGGGTGTAATGGAAAAGTAATGTCACAGGTAGTGTAACGAATTACTGTTGGCAGGGAGTAATAAGTAAAGTACTAAAATTACTTTTGAAAAGCGTAATGAGTAATAGATTACATTTTTAGAGTAACAAGCCCACCACTGATTATATCATGGTATCATAAAGCTAGGTTTAATTTCTTTGCAGATGACTCTGTAATTTATTTTTCTGGAGGCCTCTGCATTGGCATCACTCCACAGTGGTCCTATTTGAAATGAATGGTATGATGGTGTTTTTCCATGCAGTGCTAATGTTTGCCATCACACAGCAATATTCTGCACTCACGAAAAACTTCCCACATTTACAATTTAACTTAAATTTGGGTTTAATAACCTCAGATGATTAATTTTGATTTTGGTGAACTGGGTTACTGTCTTTAAACACGCCTGCCAGCAAAAGTGAAAGTAAAAGCCAACCCCAGATTTACTCTTGTTTGGCATTTTGCCTTGCTATATTTGCATTTCTTGGTGTCTTTTAGATGCCTGCTGCTTACGGTCTTGCACCTGGGGCCTCATTTATAAACATTGCTCAGGCACAAAACAAGTCCTGAAAGAGGTGTTCTAGTTGTGATCTATAAAAACAGACTTGATGAAAGAAACGTTGACTACTTCTTACCAACATTTTGGAGATGGGAAGCCATGAGTGAGGTGAAAGCCTGATTGTAGTAACTGTCAAATATTTTTTGGCGTATGCCATTTTTGGCTTTTGTAGGGTCCTACATTTTTAGTATGGATCCGATGCACTGTTTTATAAATGAGACCCCTGGTTGCTATGTTTTATGAAGCCCCAACTTCACCTTCACACCTCTAGCGGGTCCAAAGGGACGATTGAGAGATTTTACGTCTGTATGAGTCTATACATTCTTTTAGGAAGATCCAACATGGTAGGCCTATATATTTAACATTATACTGATTAAAACTAGGGTTTTACACGTATGTTGGCTGATGTGAGGCGTCCATGTCTGTTTGCTTTTTAGACACTTCTGTCTTATTAAGCATCTGTTCAGACAGATTATATTTCCCTGTCCTTATTAGGACTTGTATGATGATACAAATGCTGTTTAAAGGTGCAAACACAATAAATACCATTACTGCATGAATATGGAAGTACTCACCACCCTACTGTCTTTTGTTCTGAGTCAGTAAAGGCAGTTCTTATTTCCTCAGTTTGATGACTGTTAGTGTTTTTCTAACACTAAAAGTCTTCTCAGTAAGGCTGTCTTCATTTATTCCATAGTTTCTTTCCTCTCTTAATAAAAAAATCTGCTGAGACATGTAGTGGGGTTTGTGTTTTACGTTGAAGATCCTGTAATATACATTTGTATCAATATTTCATGATCTGTCATTAAATTTTCTCTCTCCGTCTCTCCTGTTGTAGGCAATTTCTGTGGAGCTTCAGACTTCCTGGCGAAGCCCAGAAGATTGATCGTATGATGGAGGCGTTCGCCTCCAGGTACTGCCAATGCAATCCTGGCGTCTTCCAGTCCACAGGTACCACTCACACACACACACACACACACACACACACACACACACACACACACACACACACACACACAGTGCAGCAGACATATGAGTCAGACTCAGCCAGACAGTCCAGGACAGATAATATGGGCCAGCCAGACCACCTCAGCCTCAGATCAATGTTTCTGGCTGTCTGTCTTCCCCCATTAGGCATCTGGACCTTTTCAGGCTGCATAAATCTTCAGGATGTGACCACAACCCTGACGGTTTTCCTCAAAACACTGAAGAATATGACCACTTTCTGATATCTGCATTTAGAGAATCATACTTTGACTGGACCAACAGTCTGTTCACTTCTCACTCTCCCACCGTAGTTAGCAGCTTCCTCACTAACCACAGCGTGATCACTGTTTGTGTCTCCAGCAGCGATAATGAAATCGATTACCGGTCAATAGCGGTCATTAGTGCAGTCTAGGCCCGTCGCACGTCGTTTGCTGCTCCCGTGTTAACCGAGCGAGTGCTGAGGAGGACGCAGGTGACAGCTCAGGTCATGAATATTGATGTGGTGCAGTGGTGACACACCCAGACTTAGTTATTGGTCATCTCTCAGGACCGGAGCGCTCAGGGTCGTAAATTATAGTGCAGGGGATGTTGACTGGGGCAGTTAGTGTGTGGATGGATGAGGTGGAGGATGGTTAGCAGGAGTTATGATGTGGAGTCGCGGGAGCATTAGATCATGGATTTGTATGTGTGTGTGTGTGTGTGTGTGTGTGTGTGTGTGTGTGTGTGTGGGTGTGTGTGTGTGTGCGTGTGTTAGAGTTGCACGATATAAAGAAAATATGTGATGTGTGATAATGTTGTTGAATATCACAAACAATATTACTTAAACAGATATCAAAGTGGTCTGGACTCAGACTTGTACAGTACGTGTGCTTGTATATACAGGTAAATATAATTATATTGATCTCTCCTCTGCTCCGAACGCAAACGCCTGTCTGCTCTGGCACAACCAGCGTCACTCTCATCACTCTCAGGTTTTATCATACGTTCATGTATTTGTGGCAGCCCGTTACAGTATCAACATTTTTGGAGCTGGACTGTTCATCCGCAGCACTGTTGGAATTTACCATTCAGTTCTTCAGAGCACCACACTCTGGAGCGCAGAGCGTTCTCTGGGCACAGATGGAGCAGCAGAACGCCAGGCGCAGTACAAATGAAACTTTGCGTTCATTAATTAATATAGAAATAGAACACTCCATTTCTTACTGCATCAGCACTCTAATTTTTGTGTTGTGCATCGTTTTTCCAAAATACTTTGGATGACACCGTCTGCCTTCCAGTAAAAACCATGAATCCCTCAAATTTGCTTTCACTCACTTCTGCAGCAGCTGCTCCTCTAATCTGACAGTTCAGTCAGATCTGATCAGCTCTGATCGATAGATCAATGTTCCACCAGCGACTCAAACTCAACAAACCGCTGCTGTGGGAAAAAAAACTCATGAAGAGTTCCACCTGCGCTACGTTGTCAAAAGCAACCCAGTCGAATGTTTCTCCCCCAGTGAATGCTCTTTTCAACTTGTATGTTGTTCAAGGATTGATCGTCTTTTCATCAATGAAGTAAACAAGCCTGCGTGTGTCTTTCTTCATGTGGCGCGTTCTGCTCGAGCGAACACAGACACAGGCAGAGCAGAGGGAAGTCTTAGAGAGTCTTAGAGAGCAGAGCAGACGAAGTAATGCTACTCATTTGCTGACTTTTTTGAGCACTGACTACTGGCCTGATGTAACTCTTACTGGCCACGGGCCATCGGGCTTTCCTTATTGTTGGAGACTCCCTAACACAGAGGGCTCTGTCTGATTGGCCAAAGCATGGCGTATATCAGACGAAACAGATTGTGATTTAATACATTCTTACTGTATTCAAGATGCAATATCACAGTCTTTCAAGATGTGTTTATCACGCAGGTTGATATCACGATGACTATAAAAAAACACCATATTGTGCAGTTCGAGTGTGTGTGTGTTCAAAGGTCTTGGAGGGCAGCATGAGTCTGTGTGTCCCAGAATATGGGCCTCTTTGTTGATTAAAACTCTAGATTTTATTAGACAGTCTTGAATTTATGTGGTGAGAGAATTTGTTGATGGATTGCTGTCGTCGCCGTCATCTCAAAATCATTATGATAAATGTGGGAAATAATTGTTCACTTTTAATAAGAACTCATGTATTTGAATTTAAGGAAGAAAATGTTTGACATTTAAAGGTCCATTGTGTAGGATTTACTGATGTCTCTTGGCAGAAATGGTATATAATATTCTTAATTATGGTTTAATAAAACCATAAAACCATAAAACCATATTCTTAATTATGGTTTTATTAGTTTATAATCACCTGGAAACAAGAATCACTGTGTTGTCCTTAACTTGGGAAACGAACCGTTTATATCTACATATGGAGTGGGTCTCTTTCAAGAAGTCTGCCATGTTGTTTGACAGTAGCCCAGAACAGACAAAATAAACACTAGCTTTGACACTAGCTTTTTGAAATTCAATTCAATTAAATTGCATTTTTTTAACTTGAGTTTGCGTCTTTATAAGGAAATGGGTGCGCACAACATACTGATGCAGTCAATTAAAAATTCATTCATAACTTTTTGTATAGAGCCAGTTGAATATTGCAATAATAATATATCACAAAAGCCCACTGCACTAGACCTTTGAGCAAGTGAATGATCTCAATAGTCTTTATTTTATAATATCAATAATTTCAGATTAAGACCAAGTGACAAAAGATGGATTGTTTTAATAATTTTCACACTAATCTTTAAACTCCGAGCAAGAAAACGTGTTCTTACTCAGAGGTATGTGGGCTGGTGCTGTATTTTATGTTTCCCGGTGACAAACAGTGTATAATTACCTCCACAGACACCTGCTATGTCCTATCATTTGCCATCATTATGCTGAACACAAGCCTGCACAATCCCAACGTCAGAGACAAACCCCCTGTGGAGCGCTTCATCTCCATGAACAGAGGGATCAATGAGGGGGGAGACCTCCCAGAGGAGCTACTCAGGGTAAGAGCTTTGACTTTATTAGTTCGTTAGGTATGACAAATGTATCCAGTGCAGTGTGCGTGGAAAGAGAAATCCATATGAATTTCTCCGCCATGCAAAGCAGAGTCACGCTTCGCTAATTGAGATGTTGCTGCTCAGCAGAATTAGATTGTCTCCCCAGATACTGATGCTAATAATCTTTCGTTATCTCTCAAAGAAACACACAAAAAAAGCAAGCTGATCTACCCACATACTGCAGGCTGATGTCTTTACTAAAGTGCCCTTGGCTTCTTTTAAGTAGAAAAATACACTTTGTTTGTCGTCTTGCAGAGTCGTTGAGGTATGAATCATTGTCTCTCACTTTCTGACACCGAAATAGAATCTGTCAATGTCTTGTTTAATGCACCGTTAATCTGAAGGCTGGGTTGAATGTTTGGAGAAACAGGAAACCTGAAAGTGATAATGTGAGCTTTCCTTTTCCATAATGTTTCCTCTCTTTTTGATTTCTCTCTCCGTCCAGAATCTTTACGACAGCATCAAGAGCGAACCCTTTAAGATCCCAGAGGATGATGGGAACGACCTGACGCACACGTTCTTCAACCCAGACAGAGAGGGCTGGCTGCTTAAATTAGGTTAGTATGTGTGTCTCTGCACATTCCCCGTGCTGAGGGAATGCAAGACATCCTGGATGACTTTATTTGGTTACTCTCCCACTTATCCTCACTACAACGTGGCTTTATTCTCACTGGCGACTGAGAACAAGAGGACAGAGTGAGGTTAATATCACTCGTGCTCTCCCAGTTGATGCTGAAGTAGCGTATTTTAGACACAATAAAATGGAACAGATCATCACATCATTTATTTATTAAGGTTTCTGTGATAGGGACAGATACAGTATACATAGACAAAGTCAAACCAGCAATGCGACCCAAGTATCCCTAGTTTTCAACACCCATCCTTAGATTTTATGAAACTAAGACATGAGAACGGTGAGGTAAAAAGAGGGTTCTCTGAACATATCAAGACACAATAAAACACACATTACAAACATTTAAAAACTAGATAAGAGTACAGGCATGTTGCTGAATTAACCAGGATTTGTCAGCTCTTAAAAGTGGTGGAGTTTGCAGCAAATTTCAAGGGCTCAGGTAGTGAGTTCCAGGACTTTGTTCCTCTCACAGAAAAAGCTGTGTGAGCAAAAAATGTTTTGCAGGATGGAGCCTCGCAGTTGCCACTTCAAGCTGCTCTGGTGGATCTGCTAAAGCTCGTAATCTGTTGATGTATTTGCAGAGTGGCTGCGGAGCAAGTCCATTTAAACATTTTGTGTAACAGATAAGGATGAGATTCGTACATTTAGAGGAAAAAACTAATGTCTGCACCCCTGCTCCATGCCACAAAGGTTAAATCAAGACATGCATACATATACAGTAGTTTTATGCATGTAGACTTCAAGACAAAAGTTTAGTAGCATCTTTTAGTGTTTGTGCCAACACATCAGTTTCTCTCAGGTACATTTATGAACCTTGTTGAGGTAGAGTAATTAATTATACGCACATCACGGAGATGCAAGGTGCTTAAAACAGTGTGCATGAAGGAAAAAGTAATACATGCAGACTCCATGCCACAAGATCAAGACATCCTACTTGGAGTTTTTGACCCAATAAAGATCCAAGTAAGAAAATAACAATGATACTGTAAACATTATACATTGGTTTTCTTTTATACTATAAGTTTATATTGTCCAATTGAGCTGTAAAGTACACTGTGATTAAATTAGATCACTTTAGCTGAAATAATCTTTGCTATACTATTTTAGGCAGTTGCAGAATTAAGTTTCATTATTACTACTCCATCAGTTTTATTATCCAGAACCAGCAGATCCTTAAAATGTCTTAAATTCAGTTTCATAAATTGAAAGTCATTAAATAGTCTTAATTTTGAATTTGTGAGGTCTTAATTGCCAAAAATATTTTATCTAATTTAATTTATCCATCTTTTAATTTCTTTCCCTCAAATGAGTCAACCTCGTCCGCATAAAAGTCCACATTGTCTAAATCTTTAAGCCTCCAACTGAAGCTAATACTATGTTGTTACTTTATACTTGCAAATGTAGATCAACCTAAGTCACTCTAGTAACAATATTCCTACATAAAGCCTGCCCCTGCACAGGAGCACATATATACTACTTACTTTTATACTTATCTGTAATGCTTGGATAAGATGATTTGTCCAAAAAAAGGTCTTAAATTAGGTTAAACTAGGTTAACTATTATTCTTATTTATGTGTAACCTTTGAGTTGCTTATTCATGTCCCCTTGCCTTCTTACATGCTGGTGAAAACAGGGTTACATACTGTATGTCATAACCAGCTCGGAGGGCCTCCGAAAGAAGGGAAAGATAAGATAAGATTAGGTAAGATAATCCTTTATTTGTCCCACAGTGGGGAAATTTGCAACATTACAGCAGCAGAAGGATAGTGCAAGCAGGAAGCATCAGTAGAAAAAAAAAATACAAAGCAATATATAAGTATGTATCAGTAAAATGAAAAACACAGGTTGGTGTGATAATAAACTGTACAAAACAAAGAGCAATATAATAAGCAAAGAGTGTAAAAACAAAGACAATAGAAAGAAGCAAATTATAATAAAGAGACAGACTATTTACATTATTGCATGTCTCATGTGTAGATATTTCACAGAAAGTGAAATAAATATACTGATTTATTTACTAATTAAATAGGAGAAGACATGAGATGTGGATGGCAGTTAGCGCAGTGGTGTCAGTGAGTGGATGTGTGAGAAGTATGGTGTGTGAATGATGGGGACAAAAATGACAAAAGAGCCAAACAAAGCACATAGAGAGGGGTTTTCCAAAAGGAGGTGGCAGCTTTAGTAGTGACTGAGAGCACTGGGCTCAGGTGCTCCCAGTCAGATTTCAATGACTCCGAAGTCGTTGAAATCTGGTGCTTGGGCAGTGACTTGCGGTGTCAGAAAGCAACGAAAAAAGGTGTCGTTTAACATCAGCATGATTCACGGCCAGTTGCTATTATTGTTAAACAGTGCCCAATGTCGTCAGGGGAAACACGGCGGGACAAGGACTAAAGTTAAGGCAGCGAAAGTCCAACAAACACTGACTTTCACCTGAGAGAGCGGTGTTCATGTCCCTTAAGATTATAAAGCCAAAACCCTTTGGCTTTATAATCCCTTTGGCCTTTTTCTTAAACCTAACCACGCGCTTTTGTTGCCTAAACCCAACCATGTGTGTTTGTTGTTGAAGAAAAAAATGTCATTTCGCTGTGTTGTACGTACGTAGTGCTTTTATTTTGAAAGACACTGTATGTAAACGTTACATTTCCCGTGGAAGTGTATTTTGAAAGAAGACAATGCATGTAACAGGCAGAACCTGACACAGTGTCCCAGAACGTCAACAACCAACGCACCCAGGGTACCTTGCACATCGTATGTGGACGTGGAAAGTCCATGAGCAAACGTCAATATGTGACGAGGTCGGAGTCAGCCCAAGTGGACGGCCCCCGCCCACCAATTACATGTACCTAAAACTTCTGTGGTGGAGGGCCATCACACATACTTTAAATTTCCAGTAAAGCCATCTATATGTATGGTCTGGGGTGTTCGTAAGGTGTGCACATTCTCACTGCACAATCACTTCTTATAAAAACATTTTACAGTATGAAAATTGCTTGTTTTATTGAGCATCTGTAATGTTTACACAATCATCTTAATGTAGTTTGGGAAAGAACACACACTGTAATTATTTGCTCTGTATGAGTTCATGTGTGTGTGTGCCAGAGATTGGACGTGGTTGTATGCTTTCCCAATGAGGTAATACAGTTTTTGGTGTTATTTCCACTTTTTTTGCCATTTCGTTCCTGTTTGTTTACACATGTTTTTGATTTGCTCCCAGGCTCTGCAGTTCACACTACATTAAAGACAACAGTTAACATCCTTTCTTCAGCTCTTTAATTGTTGTTAGAGGTTGATTTATGATTGAACATGAAACAGTTTAATAGCCTGGATACTGTTTGTCAAAGGTTAAAGGGCAAATGCACTGTAGGCGATCAGTTTTATTACAGTGTTCACACACACACACACACACACACACACACACACACCTGGCTCTGACCATGCACATTCCTCTCACGCTCTGTAACGTCTCTTTAGTCTCATCAAACTAGTGAGTACGAATGCAAATAGCCCCATTGTGGCTCACAGACCTAACATGATTACATTCTAGTACGGTTCCTCCCTGGAGCCATTTCCCGCACCAGTTCTTGCTATAATATTTCTAATTTAACTCTCTAAAAATAAACCCTGGAGGATGTGAAGGAATAAATGCCTTTTTTAGCAAATCTCTCTCTACGCTGAGCGGAAATTTGGCCACGCTAATTCAATAGCCAGAGTCTATTGAAATGTAAGGGAACCCGGAGCTTTTGTAATTATGTGTGGCCCATATAGGCTCACATGTGAGGCGCCAGGAAAACAGGAAGGAAATGCTGCAGTGAAAAGCGTTGTGACCGTAAGGGATGGTTAGTATTGAGAGGAACTAATCAGGAATGTTAGGTCAAAGCGCCCACACAGGAAATGATCAGACAGTGCTTGTGCTCATGTGCACGTCTTCATGTTTTGTATCATGTGTGTTTGAGCCCAGGTTTGCGTTTGAATGTCTTTCTCACGGCCTGCATGCACACATCGTCGATGCGTCTCCCACCAGGAGAGCTTCCTCAGTGTCAGCAAGTGGTGTTTTCCTCCAACACTGCAGTCACTGCCAGAGGCTGAATTCTGCTTCAAACCAACGTGTTGGACGCTCGTGCTCTGTCTCTCTCTCTCTCTCTCTGCTTTTTTTGGATGTGGTTTGCACAAGTTAACACGTGAGGTGGTGAACTTGCTCTGGGGTCTGGTTTGTGTGTGTGTTTTTGTGCTTACATGTCTACATGTGTGTTCCTTCAGGGATGCTTTAGGTGCCACGTTAGTTTCATATCAAGTGCTGTTTGCTCCCCTCTCTCGGGAGCCGACGGGGTTTTATCTTGTCGCCTTTTAAAAATGAATAAGCACAGTCAGCAATAATTTATCAGTTGCGTGAGTCATCATTTAACTAAGATGAAAGTTGGGAGAGATAGTGGTGTCTGATTGTAATCGCATACAATTCAGTTTTCCTCAAACTGGCTTGCCTGCATATTTCTGAAAGTCAGAGTGAACTTTCTCTTTAGTGCAGGTTTACATTTGAACATCCAACCACTGCAGCATAAACCTTAAAGAGTGTTTAAAACATAGAGAGAACACATGCCCTGTAGCACCCAATAATGTAATAATTTCCTGAAAATATAATTAAATTTATGCTTAACCTGATCAAAAATGTAATAAAACCCAATCACTTAGTAACTTCAGTAATAATGTAATACCATGTCCTGGCTGTACACTATAAAAGTAATGCTTGTAGCTACTGTGACATCACCAATTGGGTCGTGGACTCCGGTTTTGAGGCTTCAAGTTCGGCATTTCAGCCATTGCCAGCTTGGTTTTTTGGAGCGTGACGTGACCATATTTTGTGGAGAGGCTGGCGCTGTTGGGGAGCAAGTGATGGCTCTGACTATAGTTGTCATTAATGTTGAAATTAGCTATAGACACCAAAACAGTTTTTGTACCAGGCTGTAAACATGTTTATTTCTACTGCAAACTATGAGGATTGACTCACTTCTGGAGCCGGCCTCAAGTGGCCATTCGATGAACTGCAGTTTTTGACACTTCTTAGGTTCATTTTTCAGTCCTGGAGTTAGACTCTTGGTCCTTACGGATATTGTTGGTGGGTCCGTTTTTTTAAACTGTTGATGTAATAATTTTGATGCATCATGGAATAATTTTGAAAAAAACACGTTTTTTTCTCTCAGAAAAATAAAGTGTGCAAGTATACTAAATTTACAATACTGTTAATGTTATATAAGTCTAAGCTGCAACCCCCAAGGCTGACAAATAAATGACTTCCAGGGCTGACAACACAGAGGTGCCAAAAACTGCAGTTCCTTGAATGGCCACTGGAGGCTGGCTCCAAAAGCGAGTCAATCCCCATAGACCACCATGTTAAAATGGGACAACTTTGCAGCAGAAATAAACATGTTTACAGCCTGGTTAAAAAATTATTCATCATTTCTATAGCTTACTTCGTCCTTCATGACAACTATACAGGGGGTGAATTTTTATATGACTCACCTATTAAAAGCTACGCATAATTAAGGGTGACGCAACTTGAGTAACAGGCTGTCTGCAAGGCGTCACTACAGTCTATGAGTCAGATCCATCCCTCGCTCCTGCACAGCTCCACCCTCTCCACTATATATGGTTACTTCTGGCTCCAAAAATCCAAGATGGTGATGGCTGAAATGCCAAACTCGAGGTCTAAAAATGTCCACACACCAGTGGGTTATGTCACAGTAGCTACGTCCATTATTTTCTAGAGTCTGTTTTTGCCCTCTGAAAACGCTAATATTTGACACTCATTTCACATTTGGAAACTGTAAGCTTCATGTAGAATTTGAAATTTATAACGGATGCTGAGTAGTACGTTGTTATCAGGCAAAGATGCATTAACCTGACATAAAAATAACCCCCTAATAAATTAATCCAGTTTATGTGATGGAAGTTAGAGACGAAGGCAAAACAGTCGTGTTAGTTTCCACAAAATGTTCTTTTTCATCTCAGCCAACAGTGATTCTTATTGAATGAAGTGTCTCCTTTGCCTTGCCTGATATTTTGGAATTTCTGCATTAGTAGAGGGGAGTTTAAAAACCTGAATATAAACCTCATAAGTACATTCAAACAGTCCAACCAAACTCCTTAAATAGTTCTGGGAGGGTAAGAACAAGTGGGATAGGGTTAGATATATGATGTCTCTTTAGTTTACGGTACAATTCCTTTGCATTATAATATCAGTCAGGACATTTATTACATTTTTGATCAAGTTAAGTGCAAATTTTATTACATTTCAGGACAATATTACAACATTGGGTGCTACAAGCATGAAAACAAAAGAAGTAACACACAGTATATTGTCAATTTTAAACCTTCCTTTACATGTAGGGTTGGACTTACAATAGAAAACTACATAAACTTTTGTCAGATCAGACAAATAAACTAATTGTCTTGTCAATGACGTACTGCTTATTAAGTATTAACATGTGTCTAAAGCCACATGACAAGATCATGTGGTTGATAATAAGCAGCCTGTCTTACACAGGAAATTGAATCACAGCTGTGAGCTGATGTACAAACACAAAATTTCATTGTATTGTCTTTTGTCATGATTCATAACAGATCTGGAGGTCTGAGTTCACAGCAGATATCCATACAATACTACCTTAGGTAAATGGACTGCATTTATGTAATGCTGTTCTAGTCTTAGTGACCATTCTGCCAACACAAGTACCATTCAGCCCATTCATACACACATTCATACACTGGTGGCCAAGGCTGCCATACAACATGCCACCTGCTCATCAGATAAGCATTCACACACACTCATACAGTGATAGTACAGCCATCAATTGAACCACCAGCCCTCTGATTGGCTGATTGGTAGACCACAGCTTTACCTCCTGAGCTGCTCCATAAAGTCTGTTTCATTTTACACAATTGTTCACGAGAATAAAAAAAGCAGAGTGAATGCGGGTCAGCCTCGTTAATGAGTGTCACATCCCGGCTCTCTTTCCTGATGGGAGACGGCCAGTCTGTCACTGTGGCCTTTGTGTGACTTCCTGTCTCCTCTTCCTCTTCCTCTCAGGGGGCCGAGTGAAAACCTGGAAGAGACGGTGGTTCATCCTGACGGACAACTGCCTCTACTACTTTGAATACACAACAGTGAGTGTCACACTAAGATGATGGTTTGATCTGTTAAGTGCCACTTTGCAGTTTGTGCTGGTTTCTGTGTTTGTTTGTGTGTCCACAGATGAAGACATGAAGAAAGTACACTGTATGAATATTGTTTCCAAATCCAGGACCTTTCAGAATTCGGGAGTACCATGACAGATCATGGAATTAAATATCCTGAAAACCCCTTAAGCAATTCATTGTACTTGTGTTCTGCCATAGCCCTGGGTGGGTTCTAGATGAGACCCTGGGTTCATGTTAGCACCCTTAAGGCTCCCTTGTACTCCCTTTACTTATGAGAATAGGTACGTCAGTTTTCAAACACTGTAAACGTCACTGTTGTCATACTTCAATGTGTCCTATATGATGGCATAGATGCAGCCAATAGATGGCAGGACAGAGTCAAAATAACAAATGAGGCGATGGTGGAGGAGGTCTTAATATTTTACCTCTGAATGGAGGCAGCGTTGTAGACTGTGGTGGTCTGTGCAGCCATTTTGTACATCCCGACATGTGGATGGAGAATTATTTTCACTGTTTTCTAGTGTTAATTTTGGCAGCTATTTTTATATTTGGTCTTAGTCTTAGTCCTGTGTCAAATGTCCTTGCTAGTTTTAATCATTTTAGTCAACCTCATCCTGTTTTTATTTAGTCGAGTTTTAGTCAACTAAAAGTCTGAGGATTTTAGTCTTATATTAGTCAAAGAAAACATTAATTCTTACCAGCTATTTTATGACCACATTGCTTCCCTTCTGCTAAAGCGATGCATTCGGTTTTCTTCTCAGTCTCATTATAACGAAAATGGGCCCAAATATCGCCTTGTTTTTTTTCTCCCAAGCCCCGTTGTTGTCGCAGACAGGACACAATTCTACCGTGCAATATTTCGTCTCCTCTTTTTTGTCAACCAAAATAAAGAGAGATTTTGGCAAAGTTTTCATTTTGTAAACTACATTTTTGTTTCGTCTTTTTTTGTCAACGATATTGCATGTTGGTAATCGTTACAGTTAGTGTAAGGTGACGACAGTGCTATCTCGTCATCGTCTCGTCTTAGTCATTGAAAAAAAGGTTGTTGACGAATATATTTCGTCATAGTTTTCGTTAACGAAATTAACACTACTATTTATATTACTATTACCGATTTGTTCCATTCCGCCATTATGGTAAGTTCTCTCTAGTCTCCTGTGGTCATATCTTGCTTCAACTATGTTACACTTTTCTGCGACTAAGTGACCAATGAAATCTTGCGGACTAAGGACCTTTCTGGTCGACTAACGTTTGGTTGACTATTAGGGGGCAGCCCCAGTCCACACAGTTTAATATATTCAGCGGCGTCATAGCTGTGTTTGGCCATGTCATCGAGCTAGTTTGCTGTCTCTGTCAAGTAGCGGTCCCTTGTTCACTCTCTCTACAGCAAGAAGCACTTCAAAATAAAAGCTCTGATTGGGACATTTCTTACACCATAAAAAGGTTCTCTGTCAAACCTCTCATAAGGGGTTCAGGGTGGAACCTTTCACTGATGGTTCAAGGTATGACAGTTTATGTTGGGTTCTGGATAAAACCCTCTGAAAAAGTTTCTTTAGAAAATCAGAAACCACAAAGGGTTTTCCCATGGTGATAATCTGAATAACACTGTATGGTTCTAGTCAGCACCTTTATTTCTAAGAAGGCAGATCAACGCAGGGAAATCAGGGAAATTCAGTGTGCCAGCGTCCTATAAATGCTGCTGTGGCTGCTGTTTAGCAAATGCTTTAGTGGTAATGAGTTGTCATCGGTTATGTCTGGCACTTGTGTAAGGTTACCCCAGACAAGCTTGGATCGGCCCTGTCTGGCAACAAAGAGCGTTTATTCATCTGTATTTTTTCTTTATGACTGCTAGTGTCCACATGTTTTTGTGTTTGTCTATCCGCAGTGTCACTCTCTGTAAGAATAAGTTTATATGTGCGTCATTGAAGATTTTTATCATTGCCTCAATGTCCCTGCTAGCTGCTACATCAGCACTGTCCTCTCTCTACTGTGGTATTATCCTTCAGGACACTATCATTATGTTCCGTCCTCTTGTCCGACTGCTCCACACACACACACACATTATCTGCTCCGTTAAAGAGCAGCGAGGGCGAGAGGAGGGGGGGACAAGGTTGATTTCCACGCTGGCAAAACATGTCAGAGAGGATTCTATCCCCTTTTCCTCTACTCTTCTCTTTATTTTTTCAGTTTGTCTGTGTCCTCCCGTCTAATCTTAATTTTTATGATTTTTAAAAGCACCACTTTCTTTGTCTTGCTTCTTTGCTACTTTTGATTCTTTCTTGTTTGCTTGCTTCCTACTTTGCCATCCGTTGTTCTCTTTGAATTTATATGGTTGTTTTTCTTTGTCCTCTCATGTTTCTCCTTCTCATCCCTCTCTCTTTTAGGACAAGGAGCCTCGTGGGATCATCCCACTGGAGAATCTCAGCATCAGGGAGGTGGAGGAGCCCAGGAAACCTGTGAGTGTTGCCTCATTAGAGATCTCACCCTTAGATCATACATCAAGTGTCTCCTCTCCTCTGTTAACGTGTTTACTGTAAATTTCTTGGCCAGCGTGCAGTCAAATCTCACAGTAGCACATCATTGATGCTCTGCTCTTTGTCCGTCTTCCAGAACTGTTTCGAGCTCTATAACCCCAATCACAAGGGCCAGGTGATCAAAGCCTGCAAGACGGAGGCAGATGGGCGTGTTGTCGAGGGCAACCACGTGGTGTACAGGATATCAGCACCCACGCCGGAGGAGAAAGAGGAGTGGATAAAATCCATCAAGTAAGACTCCTCACAAGTTGAAGCAAAAGTTTGACATTTTAGAAGTGTTTTTTTTGCCAAGAGTGTTTGTTCATCTGAAGTCTCCTCGTGGTAAAACCCCTCCCAAAACCATAACTTGTTTTTATACCTCACTGTTGCAGTGATTAAACAAACACAATACATAGAGGTGCTGGTAGGTAGATGCAGATGTTGTTGTTGGATCGAGTAAGGCAAGGTGTTTCCCTCTGTTTCCAGTCCTTAAGCTAAGCTAACCTGCTAAGCTATCTTCAAATTTTACCATACAGACAGGAGCGTATCAATCTTTTCATCTTATACTTGGTAAAAAAAAGAGTAAAAGTGTTTTTTTTTACCAAATTGTCCAAATAATTCTTTAAATCAAACCTAAATTACGTAACACACTAACATTAGGTGCTGTATACATGCCATGTCCTTTACTTCTTGGAGAACTCGAGGTCGGGCGTTTTTGTGCGTTTTTGAGCCAGATTTCATGAGGGCTCTGAGGTTGCTAAGCAACTTAACAGTCACCACATCATAGTTTATTTACATCAAATCCTGAGTGCAGAGTTGATCTTGTTCCAGGCACTGTTTATGTGTGTGGGCATGTCGTCTCTGGGACAGATGAGAAGTTTTGACAGCTCTGCACCAAAATGGTAAACTTTTCCGTGTTTATCACGGATTCATTTTTATAAAAGAAGGGAGAGATATCTGTTGGCTGTGATTGGTTGTTCCTCGTCACATGACATGCAGTGCGCGCTGCTGTGTTTCAAAAGTTCAGCTCGGTTTATCTCTGGGTGCAGCCGTTGCACCCTGAAAAATAGGCTCTCAGGAACACGTGCACGCTGCTCTGGCGTCGCTCTGGCGTTTGACCGTGCCTGCTACACGGCTAAATAGAAAACAGTGAATTTGAGGGCGGCATGTGTACGGCCCTATAAAAGTCAGTTTTCTTTTCATGAGTTGACTACAGTGCTTATCATTCAAAAATATTAGCTGACGACAGAACCCTTAAAAAACATTTGACGTAGAACACTGGTTAATAAACGAAGGTACGTGTCCCACCGGTGGTACATGAGCTCCCTCTAGTCGTGTGCAGAGGAATATCCAGAATATTACCAAACAAATTAAATACATTCCAGTACATATAATGCTATCAAAATAATACATTTTGAATGAAAATACTTAGACTATGAGATCCCTAAAATATATATTACATTAAGTTTTGCCTTTCCTGTGATATTTTTGTTTCTATGTCATATTCATGAATATACCACGTGCATACATCCATGATAAGTTAAAAGCTAAACTGTCATGGCAAGATAGTAAGTAAAGGGTGGAATGAATGGTTTAAAGTCACCAAAACAGGAAGTATTAGGAAGCAAAGTGCGCATCAGAAAGAGAATATTTTAGAGCAGCCCTGTTGAAACTAAAGTGGACAAGAATTAACCGAGCCCTGTGGTGTATAAGAGTTGTGTGGAATAGTTTCGGCACCAGCTCTAGTGCTATCTCTTTATACAGTGTGGCTGACAACCATCAACAATAAACAGAATTTGGATTAGGAATAAACCTGCCTCCTGCATGAACTCTCTGTAGCTTAATAGGGTAGTCCACACTACTGTATTTTAATGTCGGTCGTGATAGTGGTACTTGGAGAGCCTGATATTTTCTCAGGTGGTGCATGGTATAAAAAGTTTGAGAAGCACTGACTTATAAAGTGTAGTTTTTATCACAATCAGGCCTATGGACTATAAGAAGTAGAAGAGATTAAGGAAACATACTGACATGGGTTTACAAGCACCTAAATCTATACTGAGCATGTCGCCACAACATTTGATTAAAATACCAGAACAGAGAACAACAGTGTGCTTTCTTTCTGTCAGATACCATACATAGCTCTCAGTAATAACAACCTTGCTGTCGGTGACCTAAATGTTGCTCTGTAATCGCCTGCATAGAAGATGGTGCAATGTCAAAGAGAGTTGGCTCAGCAGAACAGAGCACTTGTATACTGTAATATAGTGCAATCACCCCCCTCCTCCCCCCTCTCTCCATACTCTCAAAGAGTATTCACTGGGGGAGTGATGGGGGATTAGTCACTGCTTATAGCAGCCCAGGGGTGAGCCAGCAAACCCAGTAAACCTATCCAGGAGAGGCAGCTCCAAACTGGGCTGACATACTCGCAGCCAGGGAGGCTAACGAGCCGCAGCTTGCGCTTCACCAGAGGGGTCCAAGAGGACTCGGGGTCTGGGGAGATAAAAGGCGTTTTATGGAAATGATGATTTTCCCCCTCTTCTAAAGTAGAGATGATCACAGAGGCAACGTTGTATCTGCTTATCTTGAGTCACAAGCACACAGACCCAGATGATGGTGGACCAACTGGGTCAGTGGAGAAAGGGGGCTCATAATTTAATAAACTGTGTCAGTAAAAGACAAAGTATGTATTTTTATATTTCCCATTCCAGCAAATATGTCAGGATTTTACACATTTCTAAGGACAGAAATGGAGGGAATGTTATTTCGTATTAGTCACGGCAGCCTTGGTTGGATTTGATCACTCCACAGTGGAGTTTTTGTTTCCTGAAATTGGGTTGTGTAAAATGACAATGAGCAGTATGAAAGAGTGGGATAGTCATCGCATACAGACTCATTCTTCAGCGCGTGGCGTTGTAAAGGGAATCAGAGATATCCGCAGTGGGGGGTTGAGCCTCTTCTTGCTTTGTGCTGGTGCTAACAGGATTTAGCAGCCGTGAAACTGGGCTCCTCAGTAGAGCCCAAATGGCTTCCTGACTCACTTGCTCTCATTGTGCGCTGCGTTCTCCAGCTCTAAAAAAAGGGGAAGCGGGTGAACCTAGAAGAGTCAATAATCTTGAGCACCTTTGTTCGCCCTCTTTTAGACCTATAAACCTACAGAATGGCGCGAGGCGGATAGTATGTGATTGTGTGTTTTACTACGAGTTCTGGAGGAGGTTCCAGCAGACTGGAGCACCAAGAAAAAACTTGGGAGGTGGGGGGGGGTTCCTCTTCAGAAACCATGGAAACCAAACTAGGTCACTGCACAAACTTTTTTCTTTTTTTTTGATCTAGTTAAGGCAGGGGTTTGTATAAATGTGCCTACATTTCCATATCAAAGATGCTCGAGACCCTCCTCTCATGTGGCCTTATTATTTATTTCATGGCTGTCCTTTGATTGGCTTCTTTTCCAGGGCCAGCATTAGCAGAGATCCATTCTACGACATGTTGGCCACCAGGAAGAGACGCATCGCCAACAAGAAGTGAAGAGGGACGATCTTCTCAACCTCCAGCTCCTCCATCTTTCTTTCCTTCAGTTCATGAACACGCAAACCACACACACACACACTGCGAAGCCGGTTCACCAGAGGTGACTGTCAACGGCGGAAAAGACAGCTGAAGACAAACCTCAGTTTCTCCCCTGGACTGTCTACAAGTCATGTGCACTTGCTGGGGAGACATCATGCAACTGAGGGGACAGCAGAGCTCCAGGAAACCCAAATATATGGACTCTCGCATGGAGCAGCACATAAACATCCAACCAGCCAGTTTGTCTCTCCTCCATCTCAAACACACCCCCTACCTCCCCCTCTCATGGTCATAACATGATTCTAGGTCTCCCTAAAGCACAACTGCCATGTTTCAGGTGCACATGCATGCATGTGGGTTATTATAGACCAATATGTTTGTGTTTGTGTGCGCGCGCGTGTGTGTATGTATGCAGCAGTGTGCATGCTATCAATGCACACAGCATCTACAGTATGGGTGCATCAGTGCTCCCTCCACTGTGCTTTACGAAAAAGTTGTAATTCAAAATCGGAGTTCAGACGTATGGTCGGCTTCACAGGGAGCAAAATGTGAAGGTCACGAGAGATGTTTGGAGGAAGGAAGGTGGGACGTATGGGAGACAGATGGACACATTTGGGAGGGGGTGAGTAGATCAGTGCAGCATAACCTCACCTGGACCATGTCGTCATCTCACTCTGGTGCTGAATTCTTCTCTCCAGGTGCCATGGCTGAAGCCCTGCTCAGAGTAACCTCAGAAAACAGTGCTGGCTTTCATTTAGGTTCCTAACAAAGCATTAACAGTCTTGAGTCAGCTGGGCTGATTTCATTTATTTGTGCAGAGCAGAGAATTTTGAAATGTGCATACTTTTTTATTTTAGTTGAGTAGAAAAGGCGCTTTTGCTGAAGCTTGAGATGAGACTTGCTTTTTGGACTCAAAGTTGTAACCCTTAAGATTTCAGATTAGATTTTGGTGACCCTGTTTAACGACGGTAACAGCATGTGTGGTTTTATCCTACAGAAAACTCTCTCTTTAGCAGCAGCAGGTCAGAAATGCAACAAAATGGCAACTGCTGTATCAATTTACAGTGCAGCCAAACAAACTGACAATGTTTTAATGAAGAAGTCAGTTAGTAATAGTCGCTACTGTAATGTGACTGCCTTTCAGTCTTTTTTTGTATATGCATTTAGCGCTAGCTTCAGTGACAAATAAAATGGGTTTTTGTTGACCACTTCACAATAAGAGCCACCTGGTGAAATGTTGGGTCTGTCGTAAGCAGTAACTTGATACAGCTCTGACACAGCTGTGGGAAGATTAACAATGAGGCTTATATCCATGAGATAAAATTAAAGACCGTAAGGCTGGATTGCATACACGCATCATTTTCTGTGAACCTCTTGTGCATGTGAAGGCAATTTAAATCCAGCAACAAAATGGCGGACCCCGCCACTACCAATGAAAACCATCATTCAGAGAGGTATTTCCAGAATGCAAATACATTAATTGCTGTCTATAAATAGCATCAAAAATGGGGTCGATTTCATAAAAATCTTAGGGATTTTAACTTTAAAAAGTCTACTGGGTTGGTTTCATTTATGGCTGTGCAATGGCCCAAGAGGGTACCAGTCCGATTAAGCTTTTTTTTCCTCTTTCGTATGGCCTATGTCAGTGAAGGTCGATGTATTGTTGTGATCCTGTTTGCATTTGGTTTGTATTCCTAAAGAATCCTTGCTTGCTTTTGTGTTCCTCTTTAAAAAGTATATAAATATAACCAGCTATCATTTTTTTGTATTTATTTTCATTTGTGAAATGGTTTAATACGACCTGTAAATGTTAAACAATGTATGCTTAAGTTATGTATGTATATATAATGTATAGGTTTTTCTGGTCTCTTTGTTGTAGTATGCACACTCTGTGTAACATGTTTGCATCAGCTGAAGTTTGGGGTCTTCTTTGCAAAAGCCTTAAACATAATCATAAGAAAACACATGATGATGATGATGATGATGATGATGATGATGATATTGGTCAATAACTGTGACGATGCTCTTTTAAAAAGCCATGAATAATGAGTGAGAAAGGTGGTTGTTTTTATGATGATACAGATTATAGTGAAAATGATGTTTGATGTTAATGATGATGATTATAGTGAAGTAATATCAGTGATGATGATGATGATGATACTATCATAGATGATGATGTCAAAAACTATAAACACCAGTAGTTTTCTATGTGATTGTAAAATAAAATGAAAGCCTTGTGGTCAGGGCAGAATATTATCTTCTACCGCCCTGTGTGGGCTTATAGTTACATTAACTTTTATATTCTCTGTAAAAGCTATTGGTCACGTTGTACATTACGTGTATCTATATAAAGTATACATAAAGCTTACAGCGGATGTGTGGTGTATTTATTATTGATGCTTGTCTTGACCTACTTATTTGCATAAGTAATGAGCTACCATTAATGAATTATACAGATATTTCTGGCGAGGTGACAAGCTCTCTGAATGTATAACATGTGGTCCTCCATCAGGCAGAGCATTAGTGTGTGATTCAACCTGGTCAAATACATAGTAAATTAACAGGAGAGGTAAAGGAAAACATGTTGAGTCCCAGAGAGAGAAATCTAAGAGAGTGTGATTATGTGGAGAATGACTGGGGAGAGAGCGCCCTCTACTGGTGTAGGAGATAAATGTCTACAACAGTCATGGAGTCAATGATGTATTAAGAAATTTAAGTATACAGTATGAATAGAAGCTATATGAATTTTAAGATTTTGAGGGATTAGAGTAAGGGCTGTGGTAGGATTCGGGGTCAGTCTTGGTAAAGGCAGCCCTGTAGAATTAAAGTTTTTCTCAATTACTTCAGCACAACACTTTATTTCCTGCAAAAGGCTGCCACTCACTCAAAATACACTCCACTTTATGAGGTACTCATGTGCAGTCTCACACAGTCCAACAGAACTGCTCTGTTTTGCTGCTTGGTTTTATTTAATTTTATATTTCAGTCTTGAGGTGTGTCTTGCAAATGAACCTTTCCCTTCTAACACCAAATGAAAGGATCCGTTAAAAGGTCCAAACCAAACAATCTCACAGGTTTCTCACTGTCCGTTTACACTTTGTACTTTATTCACAAGACAGTAACATTTGTGTGAAATAAAAATAGATAAATATAAAAACAGCTGATGTAATTTTATTGTACAGACTGATGTCAGCTAATTCAGTAGAAATGTTCTTGTCTGGCTACAGGATACCTCACTTCGAAGGGAAGGAAGAACATGTCACCTTTTATCAGTATAGATTATCTAAATTTACAGATCATTAATATTCAAAAGGTTGTGACAAGTGGCAGAGTACATTTTCATGTGAGGATTTATACAGAGATAATTAGTGTATTAAAAATTAGCAGTATAATCCCTTATGAGTCAACACATTACTGGATCAACTGAAGATAAAAAAGTTATTTTAAACACATATTTTTTAAGCATGTGTGGTGATATATACTCTGAAGAATTTCACAAAATCTTTAAAGAAACATTTTTATTGGACAACTGTGCTTGAGCAACTGTAAAACAAACTGTGACCTGTGAACATAAAATGTCACTCAAAAAAAGGCAGCTGCCTCCCAGTGGATAAACATGGAACTACTGTGTGAGGACATTACTTTACAGATGAACAGGCCTTTTTCATGAAGGACATTTTGACATGTCACAATAGGAAAAGCTCAGGTGTAAATAATAAGAGGAATTTCATTTAGCTGCTTTGATTTCAGGATCCTTGTATCCTCCATGCTGGCTCACTGTCACTGGAGCACTTGAACAGAACAGAGCTGTTGTTATTATTATTAACACCTGTGACGAGTCAAAACGTCTGCTGTGAGAGAGGCCTATCATCTTACACACTGTACCAAACATTTTTAATGGTGAAGCACAGTGTGGCCACATCAACACTGACTCAAAACAGCACTTAAAGGGACAGTTCACCCCAAAATCAAAACACATATTTACTCTTGTCTGTAGTGCTACGTATTAGTCTAGATTGTGTTGGTGTGAGTTGCTGAGTGTTGGCAATATCAGCCGTAGAGATGTCTGCCTTCTCTCAAATATAATGAAAACTAGATGGCACTGGGCTTGTTGAGCTCCAAAGGCCAAAAAATACATTAGAAAAACCACACCGACAAACCGTATCACTGCACAGAAGGAAGCATGCATCTACTCATGGACAAGAGGTTCAAGCTCTTGACTGTGCAAGATGTAAACATTAATGGCGTCCTCCTCGGCTGAGCTGTAACATTAGATATCTCAGTAATGCTAGGTGAGCTAGCAGTAGATGCATGTTTTCTTGTCACCAACAAACACTGCTCAGTAACACAAAAATTCCACCCTCAGAACTCAACAATTTTCTATTAAACAAAGCCGCTTACATAAACCCAAAGTGGTGAAAACAGTCTACTTAGCAAACTTGTCTCCAAACAAAACCAGATACCAGAGCAAAAGCACAACACATAAGAGCACACAGCCAAAACCATCACAGCTGAACCAAATCCCCTAATCAGCATGTGCAGTCAAGCATGTGCCTGCTGCTACCAATGGTACAACACACTTAACAAATCAACCTGAATGGACACGCCCTCAATTGTCACATGAACTAGCAATACAATCAAACTGGGCCAAATCACCACAGAGCCTGGATGTCATCTTACCAACATGGTGAATTTCAGCTTTGGACGAGCCCCCGCTTGTTATAGTCGGCAGGTGTAGCTCAGTAGAAAGAAAATAGTTCCTACATGAAACTGTTCACAACAAAGTCTGTGGATTATTTTGAGTAAACAGGCAATTGTTTCTATAAAGAGACATTGCTGCTGAGTTATTCAATTAAAAAAAATGTTGTTCATTTATTTATTTATCTATTTATTTTGTTGCCTTAAGCACCACAAGCCGAGTGCCATCTAGTTCTATTGTATTCCAGAGAGGGCAAACATTTCCACGGCCATTATTTCCAACACTCTGCAACTCCCACCAAAACAATCTAGATTAATAAGTAGCACTACAGGTAAGAGGAAAAATGTGTGTTTTTGATTTTCTGGTGAACTGCCCCTTTAATATTCAGCATAATCTTTACATCATTTCCTACCATTTATTCATAATGTCCAACAGCTGCACATATTTTATTTTAAAAAATCTATATAAAACAAATATAGATGATCTTATCTGGTTCACATTAATTTTAACTTTTAATATATACATATTCATTTTAATTTGAAAAGAGACATACACATTAAAATATACATTTGTCCACATTCAAACAAATGTAAATGCACCCATGTTAGCTGAAAGGCTTTGCCTGATGTTCTTAGGCAACCTAGAATAATTAAAACAATGCAATATGTACAATAGTTAAAAACATACATCATGGTAAACAGCATATACAATACAATCCGGACATATTTATGAACCTGGGGTGTCAATACAGCAACAATAATGCATCACACAAACCCAACGACACTTCAGCAGGCTGGGTGCTTGTCGGCAGGACCTGCCTCCGTCACCTGCCCTGCTGTCTGAAGGTTATTAAAGAGGTGATGGATTTTCCTGTCATTGCATCACACACGACACTCTGTCCCCTTGGGAGAAAGCATTACGTTTGCCTTGTCTTTGTTTTTGGGTAGATTTTTGCTGTGGGACATCATAAATACTGCCACAGAATAAAAAGGTCCAAAAGAATAAGGAGCATTTACTTATTGCAAAATGGTGAAGCTGAGATATTCACAGACAGAAAACAGCTATGAGGCACTGGAGGATAAAACACACAGATACAACTGAACCAAAATACAGAATTTTTTTGTCCCTTTACATAGAGGTCAAAGGTAATCTTCTGTGTACCACATTTTAATCTTTTCAGACAGAAAGAATAATAACATAACCATGTATCTTTTTCCAAATCCTGTGCACTTTGCCTCCACCTAGAAAAAAACGTAGGTGCTGCTACATCAACAAATTCTCAGCAAGCATCTGTGACTCTATAAAAAGCCACACACACGTCTCAGAAGTCCGTGGGTCAAAGCTGCACTCTTTTGCTCCCTTAAAAACATCACACTCACAGTTAGACATCTAAGCTGTATCTTCTTCTTGAAAGAAAACTCATTAGACCTTGTGACCCCATGTGACCCTTAAGTAACCTTTAGGTGGCCCCTGCCGTGGTGACCGACCCCTCAGCAGGGTGAAGAGGAGACTTGGTCATAGTCGGGGCATTTGAGGAGAGCAGGGTAGCTGGCACTCATCTGGAGAGAAGCTTCACTCGAGATGTCAGAGGGACTTCGCCCACGCGACCAGGCCTCCGGGTGGAGGAACTGGCCCGAGTGGTCGGAGCAGTTGCTGAGACGGGGGCGGTAGAAACTGGGGTGACGAGGCGGGTAGATCTCCTCTGCTGTATAGCGCTTCATGAACAGGTAGACGGACATGACGCCTGCGCTCTGCAGTGTATAGAGGGACACATTAGATTGGAATAAAGTCAATGGATTAAAAATAAACGACATTGAGCTCAGAGGTGCTTTTGTGTACAAGAAACAATTCAATTTACAATAAACAAGTTGTATTACAACAGCTCATTGATTGTTTTGATAGCTTGTTTGTGATTGCTTCAACTCTATTATACCACATTAAAAATGAATGTTTATTATTGATATGAATAAGTTATACCGATATGAACACTTAACATAGTGTTGCAGTGTCTCTCTGTGAACACTGGGGGGCAGTGAACACTCATGATTCTTACTCCCGCACCTCCACTGAGTAGAAAGGCAGACATAATGCTATATTAAAGGAGCACTTCACACTCAAAATTATATTTTGTACATCAGGAAAATCACTCACCCTGTGTTACACTGAACTGATAAAGAGAAATATTGTTCTCCCATGTCTCCACAGTAAACAGAGAGTCCAAAAATGAAAACATTCTTGATAAACTGAAGTCACTGGTGACCATACAAACTCTCACATAACTCCTGTTGTATAACCCAAGTCTCATTTATACGTTCGTTTGCTCAGTACTTCCCAAACAGACAGCCTTTCTGACGAGGAACAGAAAGTTAAACTTATCAAGGGGTGTTAGTGACATTTTGGGTGAAAATTAATTATATATATATCAAATGAAAGCTCTTGGTGAGCTCTTTCTACAGCCAACATGGTACTTGTAAATTCTAAACCAATCCAGAGTTCATGATCTCAAACCTGAGCGACTGAACTACTTGGAGCCAAAGAGGAGATACTTAAAAAATAAATACATTTTAATATAAAGAAAAATAAATATAAAAAATAAATATAAATAAATATAAATATAAATATAAATATAAATATAAAGAAAATCATCAAGCAAATGTTTTCACCATCCTGTAAAGTTGGTCGAATGTCACTTACACCGCTTTGGTTTTCATCACTCTCTATGCTCTCTTCAAAGCCAGGCTCCACTGACAAAAACAGTCATTTTACTTTACTTTACCTTTACTTTATTTATTCATAAGGACAACCCACATTAAGCAACATTTCTGTAAATGTGCCAGTGGTAACCAGCGGGCAAACTTTCAGCTGCAGTGCTTTGGCAAGATGTTTTGAAACCAATAAAACTTTGCTTAACATGGAAGCTGCTGGTGTACTGCTGCCTGGATTACACGGTTACTGTTTTGTCTGTGGAGTCAGGCTTTGAAGAGAGCATCAAGTTTAACTTTCAGTTCAGTGACTCGTGAGACAGGGCTGCAAAGTACTGATCGGCACTAATGTGTGACAGTTTGCGAACAGGTATTTTGGTATAGTTTTGAAATTGTAAGACACAAACATCTGTTACTTCAATTCATCAAGAATTTTCTCCATTTTTGGATTCTTCTTTCAGTGGAGGCATGCGAAAGAAAAACGTCCTTCATGAATTCAGTGTAACACAGGGTGAGTCATGATTGACATACAAATTGTCACTTAGGGGACTGAAGTACTCCTTCAACACTTTCAATAAACACCTTCAGAATGAAACAATTAAAAGAGACAGACATCTCTCTAATATTTACATTAAATATGTCATAAAGGTTGAAAAAACGTTTTTAGAGAGATAGTTAAGTGTGTATAAATTAAATTACATGTGTATTATTGGTGTGGCATGGTGCTGAAGTGGTTAGCACTGTCACTTACAGCAAGAACCTGCTGGCTGAAAAGAACATCAAAGGCACCGAAGTAGATTTTAATGACAAAAAAAAGAAAAAAAAAATCTAATAATTGCATTAGACTCTACAGTTAAACCTAATAAAATGGACACTGATGGGAGAATTCACATTAAAAAACAACCTATAATTCCTAAAGCACCTGCAAAGTGTGACATTCACCCCTAACTGTGCTTCTGAGCAAATAGCACCTCAGTGCTCCTGGGCTATTTGCCCATATTTAAATCAGGTAATATGCATACATTTGGCACTAAATTGGCCACTTTCTATGCAAATGAGCCGAACTGCAAAAACAGTCTAATTCACAAAGATCAGCGTTAGTAGCCACACGCAGTTACAATGAAATTATTGCCGTCTTTAGAGAGTTGGTGGTAACTGAAGTGCCCTGACAGGCTGGGATATTAAATCCCAAATACATTTTTTCCTCCATCACATTTAAATTGCAATACCTGAAGTTTGGAAGAATACCTCTAGACCTTGGTGCAGCTCACAGTCTGAACATTTCAGTTTTCTTTTGCTCTCTGCCATCTTTCTCCCTACTGTGTTCTTAGGGCAAGGGCAACATTTATACTCTGCCACATACTTAATTGCAGTCAGATGCAAAAAAATCATGGCCATGTTTGCACTGTAACATCATTGAGCAATATCTTTTGTGAATCAGACTTTGAGACAAACAGTAAGTGTTTTTGCTCCAGTAAAGTCTAGCACATGAGCAAAATTTTGGATGCAGAGGATGATGAGAAGCAGCTTCTGTGGTACAGTGAATTTGCTCAATTGTTTTTCCTTTCAGCTATAACTAAAGATTTTAATGTTTGAGTCATGTTTAGGAGTATTCATGTATGTGTTAACTTAAAGGAGCAGTGTGTAGGATTTAGGGAGATCTACTGGCAGAAATGGAAAACAATATTCCTATGTTTTTATTAGTGTATAATCCCCTGACACTATAAATCAGCTTAGACTGAGCCCTTTGTATCTACATAGCAAGCACCTACAGTAGCCCAGAGTGCACAAACTAAACACTGGCTCTATGCAGGACCCTTCACATATGCTGACTGAAGGTCACCATAGGTTCCCTACATCCTTACAAAGGGAGGGTTGAGATTTACTCAGTTGGTTGCAATCTACAACGTCACCACTAGATGGCACTAAAGCCTACACACTGCTCCTTGAAGATTCTACTGTTTGATTTAATGCTGCATGTTTTGTGTCTGTCTTGTAAAATCTTTGGACAATGGTGCAACTGACTGGTCTCACTTTAATACGTCATCTCTTAAATTTGTGTGTTTTGGAGATCTGTGCCAAACAGCTGCACAAGTCGTGTCTGTGTTCACTCGCTCACCTCAGTGAGCAGGAAAGAGATGGCAGCGAAGGCAAAGGACCAGCCGTACTTGTAGGTAAAATAGGCCTCATTGCTCTTAGTCCTGTTCAGCATTTCATCATTTATACTGGAGATGTAGAGCACCAGCCCCACCACCAGAGCCAGACCTGAGAGATGTAGATATCAATAATTAATTCAGGGTTGAAATAACACAAGAAGAGGAAAGAACAGAAACATGACAAGATAAGCAAGGAGGGAAGATCAGTGTACCTGAGAGGATGAAGAAGATCCCTGAGACAAACGCCAGGATGGTGCGGTGAGGCCGGACGTGGCCGATGTTGTTGAGGACAAAGCCGATGAACATGAAGAAGAGGCTGACGAGAGGGAACGGAGTGGCTGAGCGGATCATCTCTGAGAGGAGGAGGACAGCTGCTTTTCAACCCCAAAATATTCAACAAATGTGTCTCAATATTCTAGTGTTAAACTGACAAAGACACTTTAGAGTATCTCATTCAAGAAAAAGAGAAATTAAGGAATGTTTTCAGCTGTTTGAATTTGTTATGTTTTATCTAAAAAAATGTGTGCTGTTGGAAGGAAGGGTGACCCATCAAAGTTGAGATAAAGATAAAATTTAGACAATTAATTTGTCGTCTGCTCTTTTGCCAGATGTTTAAAATATCCGAGATTATTACTCTGAATCACTAGAGCAGATATATCCTTCAGTAAAGCTTTGACACAGAGTCACACTGAAGGACTTGTGAGGTGAGTTGTCTGTGAAAAGGAGATAAGTATTCAGATGATTCAGACACGTTTGTGCGGCTACATTCAGGTGATTTTTGAGCATAGAACAAATTTTTCCGATAAAAATATGTCCTGCTTTTTATGTGAACCACCTCAAGGGGTCGTCTTGAGTTATTATTAAGCCTGAAGTTACTCACTGAGCACGTTTACTGTTGACTCCGACGTCAGCTGGACGTTCATGGGCATGATGTAGGCGATGGTGAAGCAGCGACCAGACTCTTCACCTGAAGTAGAAAGAGATAAATGTTGAGACAAAGTTTTGTCGAAGAAGAGTTATTAAGAGACATGACAAAACTGTCCAGTGCCCTTTTTTAAAAGGCACAACCCATAGATGAAACAAAAGTCCAAAAAAACAGACAGACAAGATGTCCAAGAAGGCAGGCGTAAGGTCAGTACAGAGCAGACAGGAACAAGAACACTAAAAAGAGCTCGAACTCTACAGGTGTGGCAATGATCTGGATAAAAAAGCAGGTACTGAAGAGCTGATGAGGGAACTGGAAGCAGGTGTGCAGGTTGTTGTGGAGGTCAGGTGATGGTTAAAGGTGGAAACACACTGACTAAAATATAATACTGAAAGTAATCCCGATGTTTGCATGTCTCATGAAAATGAATGTTGCACTAATACTCTGGTTAAAGTGGTGTAACATGATGTTTATCACGCTAAAATACAGAAAAGTGGCTGTATACATGTCCAAAGAATGCTCCAAAAACCTGACTAATACCAGCATGTATCCCACATGTCCTAAACGGAAAAGGCCTAATGTGGAAAATCCAAAAGGAATATGCTGTTTACATGACCTGTATCAAATTCAGAATATTGTCATGTTCGGAATAATAGTGGAATATCTTGTAAACGTGAACTTTACGTCACTACTGCAGGACAGACACGGTTACAAGAGACTGACAGAATCCAGTGGGCCAAAACCCAAGACTGTCATGTCAACAAAAAATGCAAAGAGACATGATTTAATTCACTGTAAATTAAAGGAACAGTTCAACATTTTGGGAACTATGCTTATCTGCTTTCTTGCCAGGGGTTAGATAAGACGACTGATAATTGATACCACTGTCATGTCTGTACAGTAGACTAATCATGCAGCTGGAGCCGTTAGCTGCTAGCTTAGCTTAGCATAAAGACTGCAAACAGGGGGAA
Source organism: Cephalopholis sonnerati (assembly GCA_019142605.1). NCBI lineage: Eukaryota > Metazoa > Chordata > Actinopteri > Perciformes > Serranidae > Cephalopholis > Cephalopholis sonnerati. The sequence goes on from JAGQAX010000016.1 coordinate 25,482,561, forward strand.
ACAGCTAGCCTGGCTCTGTTTAAGGTAAGAAAATTCACTTCTAAGGATAATTAATTACAGGTTATATCTAATTCACCTAATCTATATAATAAAATGAGCATAATAAGGACAGTTTCTTGGCTGGCACCAGTAATTTCCTGGAGTCTCGACTGGTTGCTTGGCAACATAACCCCTTGTAAAATGACAATTTCACCCCCGAACAAATCTGGGCTGATTTATTCTGTATTAATTGTGCATGTGAGCCAACACAGACAACGTGCATCACATGGAAGATATAGGCATGGCTAACGCAAACTATATATTTTATTAGATAAGTTGTGTCTTTTTAATGAAGGATGGACGTCCCTCCTTCAAACCGTAATGCTCCGTTGTCCTTAAAATTGTCACCAACTTTTCTTTTTCTTCTCAGATAAGTGCGAGTTACATCACATCCTACGAAGTCAGCTACACAGTCATCATTATCACTTCAGCATCGTCACACACACTGACACCAGCTGGAGTTATCCACCAGCTAATTCTGTGACACGATGAGATGACGTGTGTCTCTGAAGACTTGTAGGTGCAAGTTTGTGCGAGTGTGTGTAGGTGTGTAAAATTATGTTGCTGGACTCATTTTAGACTGAATGTAACTTGTTTCATAGTGTTGCTCTTCTCTCACTCTGCCTCTTGTACTCCACACTTTGGTCTACTCACTCTCTCTCTCTCACACACACACACTGACGAAGTAATTGTCAATGTCATTCTGCGTGAATGTCAAAGCCAGCTGATGCAGTGACGATAAGTCTCACTGCTGCTGCCACATTGAGACGCTGCACAGTAAAAAAAATGAACATCATTGAATAAAGATCATTCCACTCCAAACACCGTTACATGTATCTGTGTCACACTCCTGATTTACACATGATTAACTGCTAAATTACTGGAGCACAGAAAGCCACACACCCACAGACTCATTACTCACCAGCCAAGAAGCAGACTCTCCAGAGGCCCGAGTGCAGCGAGGTCTTGATGTCGACACTCTGGTTCAGAGGCATAATGACACCCTCCTCCAGATACAACCAGTAGTCAGTGCTGACTGCCACTCCCAGCAGCCCCAGGCCACTGATTGCAAAGACGCTGCTCAGCAAAGTCAGGGCCTTCCTGCTGCACGCGCTCATGGCGACAGCGGGGGAAGCTTCCAACAGTGGTGGTTAAAATCAGGTGAAGTCCAAGAAGCAATCTGAAGGAGGAGAAAAGGGGAGAGAAAGTAGGACTGATTACTGGCGGGAATTTAAAGGAATAAGTATGACTGACAAAAATAAATACATGTAATATAATCATGAAATGGTAAAAAAAAAAAAAATCTAACACCTTTTTATGAAAGTCAGCTCATTATTATGAATCATTATTTCATCACTAGAGATTACTGGGGGTCAGCAGGTTAGCTTAGCTTAGCATAAAGACTGAAAACAGGGGAAACAGCCAGTAGCATGCTGTCTGAACTTAAGAAAACCAACTTACAGCTCCTGTAAAGCTAACTTATTTACACATTATATTTTATTTTTTTAATCCATACAAAAAGTGAGCTGTAGCTTTTTCTCCTTTCTCCAGTTTTTTATGCTAAGCTAAGCTAACTGGCTGCTGGCTGTAGCTTCATATTTAGCATTCAGACATAAGCATGGCATCTATCTCTATCTCAGTCTAAACTATTTATTTAAAAATGCATTGATTATTTCAAAATTTCACATTGTTTTATGTATTTTGCCAGCATTTTCACACATAATTATTAATTTCGTTATGTATATTTTTACACTTTTGGTCATTATACAGTAGGTATGGATTTTTTATGTCTACATTATTAGACTATTATAACAAACTCTATTTATATAGCACCTTTCAAGACACAGTGACAAAGTGCATTACAACCTGGGTCTTCAACAGGGGGTCTGGGACCCCTAGAGGGTCCTCAGAGTCACTGAAGGGGGTCCACCAAATTATTATTTTATAATTTAATTTAAAAAAAAAGTTTGAAATCACACATTAACATGAATCCAGCATATTATTAATGAAGATTAATCTGACTATTCATTAAATTTACAGTACATATCATTAATGACAGGCCAACTGTTACCTATGAACCCTTGTGCAATCATGTAAGCTAGCCGTAAATCACTGTGCGGTACTGATCCATAACAGCAAAGTTAACTAGTTAGCTAACATTCATTCATTTTCCGTAACCGCTTATCCTCTTGAGGATCATAGGAGGCTGGAGCCTATCCCAGCTGACATTCGGCAAGAGGCGGGGTACACCCTGGACAGGTCACCAGACTATCACAGGGCTGACACATAGAGACAGACAACCATTCACACTAACATTCACACCTACGGGCAATATAGAGTCACCAATTAACCTGCATGTCTTTGGACTGTGGGAGGAAGCCGGAGTACCCGGAGAAAAGCCACGCTGACATGGGGAGAACATGCAAATGCTGCAGATATAGGCCTGGGTTGGTTAGTGCTAACCACTACACCACTGTGCCGTCCCTAGTCAGCTAGCAGTTAAGTACTATTGACGTATACTGACCAACTAGCTGTAATATTATCCCAAGTGTGAGGACAGTCTTGTGGCCACAACAGATCATTTAGTAACCTATCAAGTAGAGGGTAAAGCTACTGCTTTGCAGCTACAGGCAAGCACAAACAAGAAAAGACCCCAAAATATTCAGAGACTTATCTGGAGTGCAACTCAGTTTTATATAAGATATGTTGTAGGGGTCTCTGCTGCATGTCGCTTTGAGCTACGGGGTCCTTGGCTTGAAAAACGTTGAAAACTCCTGCTTTACAATGAAACTAAACATACGGAGAATGAAAGAAACTAAAATGTTATAAAATGTCACTAAGATAAAAGATAGAATACAAGAAGGCCAAAACTAAAAATCAAGATAGCAAATGAGAAATTAAAAATCAATAAGAGAGCAAGAAACTAGAGAGACAGCTCAGAAAAAAACAGGACATGCTATCTGATAAAAGTATGTTTTTAGGAGAGAGTTAAACAAAGACACTGAGTCAGACAGCCGTGTTTCCTCAGGCAGCTCATCTCAGAGCTGTGAAGCCCTGATTGCAAAAGCTCTGTCTTCAGCCTGGACTCTGGAACAGACAATAGTCCACTGCCCGAGGATTTCAAACTACGCAAAGATTTATAAGGGATGAAAGGGTCTGAGTATAATCTGGAGCCAGGCAGTGAAGAGCCTTAAAGGTGATCAATAAAACCTTAAAATCAATCCTAAACCAAACAGAGAGCCAACGTAAAGAGGCTAAAACTGCTGTGATGTGGTCGTACCTCTTGGTTCTGTGCAGTCTGTAGTTTTTGGATTAAGACAAGAGAAGGGTAGAGAAGCAGTCTGTGCATCCCTTAAAGTTAAATAGAGTTATTTTTGCAATATGTCTGAGGTGATGAAAACATTATCTTTAGAAACCCTCACTGGGCTGCTGTTTACAGGCTCATATGGAAGGAAACGCCACATTTTAAGCTCCTGCCTGGTTTTTGCTTCATAAGAAAAAAACACACACACACACATATTCAGAGTGTAAATATGCAACATGGTACAACATATAAAAGAAACATCTCTGTACTGGGACAATCTCTCACCTTGTCCAGCCTCTGTATTCTGCCAATAAAGACCCGCCATGAGCAGCGTTCAGCTCTTCAAATTACCGTGAGAAACTCTCAGCATTGTGCAAATTTTTCATGTAAACAAACCCCAACAATGTGTGTTTTATGTAATCACCTTACTGGGTTTAAAGACACTGTAAGGGCTCTGGAGGTGTGTGTGTGTGTGTGTGTGTGGCCAGAAAAAAAGGAACGGAGGGGAGGAAGGTACGTGGGAGAGAGGATGACAGACAGAGAGGATGAGAGGGGGAGGACGCTCTTCTCTTTCTCCACATGATCTTTCTGAGTGCTTTCTCTGACAAAGCTGGAGAGATTTAGGAAGTCAAATCTACTCGTCGGGATGAAGCAGCTTATGAAATGTCAGGGCAGCCGGGTTACTGGAGGAATCGATAACATCTTTGTTTGGTTGTTATGCAGGTAGATCGAAATCTAAATCAATCAAAATGCTGTTTTCAGTTCAGGTTTTTGACTGCTTTGCAGACAGAACGGGCGACTTTTCACTACAACTCAGTATTTATAATCTTTGACCTGTCTGCTTCCTCTTAAACATTGAAGTTTTCGAGTCTCAAAACATTCTAATTCAGCACATGTCACCACTAACTCTGCCCAACCTGCCACATAAAGAATAGCAAAGTGTGAGTCAATAATAGAGCTGTTTGAGCCTCCAGACTGAGGGACATTAAACGTGTCACTGTGAATACAAATGCTCACATTATTTGAAATCCAAGACTGGGTTTTGACATTTTACAGCCGTGACTCCGAGCACAATCCCTCGAGAAAGTTGGACATTCATGAAAGCATTCGTAAGTCAGTAAGAGTGGGAATTTGACAGACTGAACACACAGTAAGACATCATCTACAGTGACAGGGTGATGATTTAAATCCCATTCAGGACACATATGACGGATATATGGACAGTGACAGAGGCAGGAACATGCTCGAGGACATACTGTCACTGACAGGCTGATTTCAATGTTGTCTGAATGACAATAGTTAAATTAGACTTAATTTTAGACTTATCAAATCTGTGCACTAATCCTTAAAGAGTGTATCAATATTGTGAGGTCATATTCTTCCTCACACACGTACTTGAAGTTTTTAAAACATCAGAATTTAAGCTGCTAAAAGAAACCCTGTCTGTTGCTTAGGGAGATCAGATATTATTCACATCAACATTTCAAAAATCCGCTCGTCCACTTGCAAGGTCACCTCTCTCACTCTGAAGAGGCCTCAAAGCTCATAGTGGTTTTCATATCTACTTCCATCTTTCTTCTCAGTCCTGATCAACAGTGTATTTTTACCCTTTTTGTATTAGATAGTGACAGTATGTAGGACTCGACTCTGGGACGTTGCAGCTACATGGTTAGAGTCTTAAACCTCTAGGCCACCAGAGGCCAAGGGGCCCAAAGTGTTAAGGGCTGTTCTGCAGGCTCAAAATGGCCAGAATGACGCATAAAATGACAACAAAGAGACAAAAAACAACTGCAAAGAGACACAAAAGACTCACAAACGGGCTTAAAATAATGACAAAAACAGGCCAAAAGGCCCTCCCAAAAAATACAAAGAGACACATAACAACAACAAAAAGAGGCAAAATAACTATAAAGTCTATTTGTCTTATTAAATGTACAGTTGAGAAAAGACCAGATGGGAGAGTTGGACATTAAAATGATAATTATTTGATTTGATATAATCCTGGGAATGTTCAGAAGTGTGCAGAGGGCTGCATTTCCCTTTCTAAGAGTCATCAAATGATGAATCAGGTCATTAATAATGTGCAAACACAGTGTGATTTGCAGGTGAAAAGACAAACTGAGCTACTGCACGACTATGAGCAAAGTAAGTCACGACTATAATCCTTGTCACATGCAGATCACTGCATCAGACCTACCATAATCATTGACACTTTCCTCAGACTTCACATGGGCTATCTGACAGATACAACGTCATAGGGACATTGATGTTAATTAATTACAGGCTGTGAGCGCCACCGTTCAGTATTCAAGACACATTCAAGAGATGGTGTTTGACTTAAGGGCAGTCTTCAACCACAGGCCAGTGGTCGTCCACAGCCAAACCACTGCACATATACACATGCTGTTAGTCTTTGTAGCAGATAACAGCAACGATTACATTTCTTACGTTGTCTGAGAGTTCATGGTGTTGATCAAAAATGTATGATTTTTTCAGGTAGTCTCAGAGAGCCTAATCAGGTACCGTATCACAGCTTGGTTCGGTAACCTCTCTGTGCAGTCAAAAAACAAACTCTTTCAATTAATCTATACCGCGTGGAAAATAATTGGTGTCAAAGAGTTCATTTCCAGGCAGACTATTTTAAACAGGTGACTCTACGTCAAGCCGATAAGAACATCAACGACTCCTCTTATGTTCTGCATACAGAGAGCGAGCTGCTGCCCTCTGGTAGAGAATTTTGAGTGCCTCGTTGCAGATTGAACAGATTTAAGAATTCATTCATGTCTATGTCTATAAGGCTTTTAAATAACGGCAGATAAAGCCACAATTTGCTGATTTGCATTTTAGCAATTTTTAGCGTTTTTGTGTGTTTGTCTCTTTGTGTTTCTTTTGTTATTGCTGCGTTGGTGTATAATGTTGATTTCTTTATGCAATGTGTTGTATTTTTATGGCTTCAGTGTGGGTGTAGAGCCCAAGACAAATTCCCCACTCTGCGAGACAATAAAGTTAATCTTGAATCTTGATTCTTGGATCTTGATTTGCCATTTGCTCAGGTACAATTGTACAAGGACAGAATTCTTGTATGCATTGTTGGTCGCTGGGTGAATGTGTGTCTGATTAACTAGCTTAGCTATGATAGCTAACATTAGCAATGGTTGACTGATAGGCACCCGCAAATCGGCCCATGTCACCAAAAATATTTGTTTCCCTTCAATTTCTGGGGGGAAGGGGGGGGGGCTTCAGGCTTCCCCATTCTGTAGAAAATGAATTGCCAACTTTCAATATGATGTAAATAGATAAAAACAGAAATATTCACATTAAAGGTCCAGTGTGTAGGATCTGGTGGCATTTAGCAACTTGGTCTCACTTTGCAGTTGTCGAAATCTGCCTTTTGGGCAGTGACTTGCGGTGTCAGACACTGACAAAAAAGTTATCCTTTAACATCGGCATGACACGTGGCCGGTCATCATTATAGTTTAATGGTGCTCAGCAGCATTAGGGGAAACGCGGTGGGACAAGAACTAAAGTTAAAATAGTGAAAGTCGAGTAGGGCAGGCAGATGGTTCCAACACACACTGACTTTCACCCATGAAAGCAATGTTCATGTCCCATAAGATTTCTAAAGCCAAGCCCTGTTTTTTTTTCTAAGTTAACCATGTGTTTTTGTTGCCTAAATGCAACCACGTGTGTTAGTTGTTGGAGGAAAAAAAGTTGATTTGTGTTGTACTGACATAGCGCATTTATTTTGAAAGAGACTGTATGTAAACGGTAATTTCCTGAGAAAACAGAGGTGTATTTTTAAAGAAGACAATTTATGTAACAGGCATGAGTTGACACAGCACCCTGAGTACCTTTCACGTTGTATCTGGATGTGGAAGGTCCATGACCAAACGTCGATATGTGACGAGGACAGAGTGAGAATGTGGTGAATTACAGTAAGTGGTGAGGTTGCAGTACTGAAACTTCTCCTGTGTGCCAAGTGTGTAGGAGATCTATGTTGGCCTGTGTGTGAATAATGCAAAAAAAAAGCTCAATTTAGAGCCAAACAAATCAAACAGTGTTTGGTTTGTCCATTCTGGGCTACTGTAAAACAACATGGCGGACTCTGTGGAAGGGGACCCGCTCCATATATAAACGCTCATTCAAAGGCAACAAAAACACAATGATCCATATTTTCAGGAGATTATACACTAATGAAAACATACTTGTGAATTTTATATTCAATCTCTACCAACAGATGCCCCTAAATCCTCCACACGGGACCTTTAAAGTCCTTATTTCCCTCCTCACAACATCAGATATCAACAACCTAACCTAACTGTCCTTGATGCTGAAACATCATTTCCAACATCAATGGTACATTTGTACAGTGACCTCCTACAGGGTAACCTTATTGCAAATGTCCAGGGCTATAGTTATTTTCCTGAGAGAGACTTGTGACTGTCACTGAAAATACTGAGTTTTCATGACAACACGTCAATGTCAACGCTTTATTAGACTTACAGTGCATTCATGCGATTGTGCCGTGTCATGTGGCAGTTTCAAATGCCCCATGGTAAGCCTAATATTCATATTATATACTGCAACTCAAAGAAATATTAGACATATATTGATATGTATAGTAGCTTATAAAACCCCAATAAACGCACAACACACATACTTAACAGTGAGTATGTGAAACTCGTTGGAGTATAAGAATCAAGTGTGTAAAATATGCAAACACTTCATGTAAAAAATGGCTCATTTACATAGTGTTTGTTCTCACCTGTTAGTAATGTGTCCAGTCTCTGTGTCTCCTGCACTTGGAGCAAATATTGTGCTGAAAGTTGCGGGTTAAAATCCTGCAGGGAAAGGACTGTCTGTGTGGTTGCGCGGCTCTCCGACGATTTGGTCGCAAATTCCTTCAGAAAACTGTAAAGTGAAGCCGCGAGAAGCTTTGAGGACCAAGACGACGCAGCAGTGCGTCAGTGCAACACTGTACAACAGAACAAACTGAGTCAGACAGACGCCTGCTGCTGCTGCTGCTGCTGCTCCACCGGCTGAATGCAAATACACAGAGAGAGGGAGAGCGTGTTTCAGGACCAAGGACAGGTCCACTCAGCTCTGACAGGAAGTGATGCCTGTTGAGATGATGTGTTGCACGTATGACGAAAAAAGAAAATGCAGGAAATACCTGTAGGTCATGCACAGGCACTTGAGTCATAGATCAGCAGCAAGCCATTATTAGGAACAAGTTTGAATTTGCAGGAAACTGAGGCTGCAATTCACACAGGCTCACCAAAACTGGACAATAGAAGATTGGTCTGATGAGTCTTAATTTCTGCTGGGACATTCAGATGGTAGGGTCAGAATTTGGTGTAAACAACATGAAAGCATGGATCCATCCTGCCTTGTATCAACGGTTCAGGCTGCTGGTGGTGTAATGGTGTGGGGGATATTTTCTTGGCACACTTTGGGCCCCTTAGTACCAACTGAGCATGGTTTAAACACCACAGCCTACCTGAGTATTGTTGCTGACCGTGTCCATCCCTTTATGACCACAGCGTACCCATCTTCTGATGGCTACTTCCAGCAGGATAACGCACCATGTCACAAAGCTCAAATCATCTCAAACTGGTTTCTTGAACATGACAATGAGTTCACTGTACTCCAATGGCCTCCACAGTCACAAGATCTCAGTCCAATAGAGCACCTTTGGGATGTGGTGGAACAGGAGATTCGCATCATGGATGTGCAGCTGACAAATCTGCAGCAACTGTGTGATGCTATCATGTCGATACGGACCTAAATCTCTGAGGAATGTTTCCAGCACCTTGTTGAATCTGTGACACCAAGAATTAAAAAGAGGGTCCAACCTGGTACTAGCAAGGCGTACCTAATAAAGTGGCTGGTGAGTGTAAATACTTTACCTATACACAGATAATAATGTTCAGTTTTGATTGACACTATCAGAGAGGTCTCATTTAATAATATGTTTTTTTTTCATATGTGTCTCCCCCAGAAAAGATCTATACAATCAGCACAGTTTCAAGGTGAACATTAACGTGTCACCATTTCAGTATCTGACCAAATGTCTCCCCTTCTGTTCCTCAGTTATAGTGTTGAATAACGTCCAAAAAAGTGTTTTTGCAGAACATTATGATGTCACAGTGAGGTTGACCGTTCACTTTTTTGATATAAATGTCATCAGTTCATCTTTTTTATGCAATTAGACATTAGTGTGAATTTTGATCAAAGCTGGTTACAGCTGAAACATTATTTTGTGAGGTCACAGTGACCTTTGTTCTTTGATCACCAAAATCTATTCAGTTCATGTTTGAGTACAAGTGGAAACCTGTGCTAAATTTGAAGACAATTCCCTCGTTCTCGTTTCTGAGATATTGCTCTCACTGAGAATGGGATGGATAACATACTAACAGCACTAAATGTAATGGTGCCGACAACATGTAGGCATAAAAAGCCAATCCAATTTAAACCTAATATCTTTACGGAACAATAATATTACCAACAATGCACGCATTACAAGTGCAGCTATAAATGGTGTGTCCATTATCAAAGCAACATACGTAAAACTGAACACTTTCCTCTCCCAAAATAAAACAGAGCAGATGACTATTTTTCATACTTTATTAATACACAGTATCCATCATACCACAATGAACAGAGGAACAAGAAGAATCAGGTTAACAAAAGCAGGGGCAGTGAAAGGAAACACATACAAACATCCCTGTGGCTCTAATTGTAGCCTGTAGTGGTACTGTACCCTGACTGGCCTGACATCTGATTATCTCTGTCATGGGTCCAAAGGTTTGTTTTCTTTTCCTCTTCTCTGATAAAGATTCTCAATGTGAGACATGTAAACATTCACTTTTCTCTTAACCTCCAAAATCTCATTTTGGTCCAGATGTGACAGCTGCAACATCAGTCTACATGTTAAAGAATTAACTCAGGGGGTTAAGAGCAAATTTGGCAGTTTCATGAAAACGTCACTGTTGTAGCATTGTGTGCCTCAGTAGTAGCCTCTCAAAAAAAAAAAAAAAAAAGAAACAGGAAAGAAAAAGATTGAAGATTGGCACCAGTGAACAAAGAGCCAACAGAAGCATTTTTACACGTGTTTGTCTTGTTTATAATTCAGCTTTTTAGCCAAACATGACAGGCTACATGACAGCAACCGGGAGGAGACGAAAAAAAAGCGCACGATGCTCGTTGGTTTGTCTCATTCTGCGCAACAAGGTGGGGAAACTCCATGCTCCGTGATCTCTGTATCATGCAGGAGGGGGGTCTTTCTCATGCTTAGGTCAGGCCTAGCCTCACGCATGCACACAATATACGCAAGAAAGAAAAGACATGAGTCAGGGCTCCAAAATCCTTGTACTGTTACTCGGTTTGGAATTAGTTACAGAAGCAGTCGGCCCTGAGACGACCAAGGCAAGAGGGCATTCAACCGCACGGTAGGTGCTGCATATTCGCCATGACACTGAGTAGTAGAAAACAATGGATAAATAGTGGAAATACATGTAACAAGGTTTGCTGATACCAAAGCTACCAAAGATTCAGCCAAACGTACATATATATATATGTATATATATACTCTTCTTGGGGTTACTCTAAACATAGAAATGTTCAAACTGTCTACGGTAGTAAAAGCACATTCAGTTTGTAGTATAAAATCTGCTCTTTTTGAAACATATCTTTGAAACATATTTACAAAAAAAAAAAGAAAAGAAAGGTTGACGTACAATAAAGGATTCTCTCTGGACGTAAAAGTTAAGCGGAACATAAAACAGGAACAAAACCTTTTTTCCTTTAACAATTAGAAACCTTTTCTTCAGAATAAGACTCTTTAAAACATACAACAATTATATATTAACATAGTTTATATCTTAATACTAAACTTTACAATGATACCAGACGTGTACTGCATCCTAGAGTCTACTGCTCGTACAGAGTCAGAAAAATAAGCATGCAACAGAGATCTGCTTTGTGCATATGGAAATAGCATCTTTATACTTTGAAACACTGTCTCTTTGATCCACAGTTTTCTGACCCTATATACTGAACTCCACTGCACTGACAGCTTGTAAGCATAATGTGCTTCTGTTTCTCTATGTTGAGTTAGATATACTGTAGCTCCACGTCCTACAAAACAACACATAGAAACGCTCCCTGTTCAGGGGTTTTAGAGTGTTGGGAAAACATTACAAGGACTTTAAGAACTGTAATAGAAATTAGATTTTCCCCACTTCTACTTTGGCACTCATGTAACAGTATACTACCTCTTTTTTTTTTAGTATATAAATATAAAATACACGTGAAGCGGTTCAGAAGTAGATAAAGCCGGGACAGAGCAGAAAAATATGTTCCGTTCTTGTCGTGCATTGCAGCTTGTTGCGTAGTAAGATGGGGGAACATGAGAAGGAAAAAAACATCTTGCATCTTTAATACGATTTCATATAAATGAGAAAGTAACTGATAGACACATTCGTACACAAGAAAAAAAGGCGGCAGGTTTGGATCAACACAGACACAGAATAAAGAACATATTATATGAGATGTTTGGGGAAAATTATGGAAAAATATCAGTGCCATGTAGGTTCTCTTTGACTCTTTGCTCCCCTCTCCTCAGTCACTTCTCTACACAGATATTGATAAGTAGAAGACAGAACACTGTAGAAGGTGATATGAGTCTTTTAACAGCGGGGTTGTTTCTTGGAGTTTGGAAGGATCCTGTAGTGAGCGACAGTCCATGCTTTTGTTTTTTTTTTTAAATCTGCCCTCTCCTCATACCACGCTGTGCAGGGATGGATGGGTGAACTGAGGGTTCATGTAGGAGAAGCCTGCGAACTCGCTCTGGTCGATGTTGGCGATGACCAGCTGGTCGGGAGGGGTCAGCACAGGCTGCGTACGTGTGAAAAACTTGTCGAAGTTCTCTGCTCCTTTGCCGCACTGAAAGAGATTAAAAGAATGTTGGGTGTGTTATTTTGATCTCTGGACTGTGAAAGACTACAAAAAGAAGCAACATAATTGTGCACTCATGATAGGGCTGCACGACATGCAAAACTAGAATTGACTTTGCCCCTTTATGATGGTCCGACAAGCTGTCAGAGTAAGCATGGAGCCCACACTGTAACTAACTGCACTCCCTGAAGAAATATTATCATATTTTTGTAAAAGTGAAACAATGATTCCAGAGAGAAGCAGACAGAGGGGTCTACAGTCTGTGTTTGAAGGATATATCCAGGATGTCAAACTGACTCAGCAGCAACAACAGGTTAAAAAGACAAAGATAGTTAGAAGCTAAAGCCCAACTATAGGCTACAGATCACAGTGGAAAAGTGAACCACCACATCACTGCTGATCAACACAGAAGACAATGAATATAAAGGGAAACTTTGCTGATATTGAACCAGCTGTGTGGCATCACAGTGTGTGCAGATGAACGGTGTTTGACTTCCCCCAGGGATCTCTGGGGGAAGTCAAACAACGTTCATCTGCACACACTGCGATGACACACAGCTGGTTCAATATCAGCAAACAGGGAAGAAACGTATATCTTTCTCCAACCTCTCCAGATAACGAGTATCATTAATACACGACGTGCCCCAGGCACAACATTTAGCTCCAAATCCACAAAACCAGCCTGAAAATGAAGGAAATCTGAAACCACTGCATTAGAGTCAATGGAGCACAGCTGTGTTGTTGTGGGACCCTGGTCTGAGCCGGCCTGATGCTACGTTATGATTAGCTAGTCTGCATCCCGGTGCGGGACATAGCGAAGGGTCATTTACCACCTCACGGTTGTATGCCTCTGTGAACCAGTCAAGTTCCACTTAACAGTTTACATCCATGTCTGTGAAAACATGGATGCTTCACACACATCAGTTCAGTATCTGTACAAATGTCTCCCCTTCTTTTCCTGAGTTATGATGTTAAGTAATGCCAAAACGTGTTTTTGCAGAACATTATGACATCACAGTGAAGCTGACCTTTGACCTTAAGAATATAAGTATCACCACTTCATAATTTTATCCTATTAGACATGAGAGTAAAATTTTGTCATAAGAAGCGTTTGAATTCTTGCGATATAGCCAAAAACATGTTTTGTGAGGTCACAGTAACCTTGACCACCAAATTCTAATCAGTTTATTCTTGAGTCCAAGTGGATGTTTGTTGTAACTTTAAAAAAACTCCCATTGAGAAATTTTTTAGATATTGCGTTCGCAAGAACACAATGGACAGTGACCTTGATCTTTGACCACCAAATTCTAATCAGTTTATCCCTTCCTCAAAGTGGACGTTTGTGCCAAAGTTGACGATATTCCCTCAAGGTGTTCTTGAGATATCGTGTTCACAACAATGAGACAAATGAGGCCACAGTCTCCTTGACCTTTGACCTATGACCACCAAATTCTAAAAATTTCATTGTTGAGTCCAAGTGGATGTTTGTGCCAAATATAAGGAAATGCCCTCAAAGTGTTCTTGAGATATTGCATTGCCAAACACATTGCCTCCGGCTAAGGCTTTTGCTGAATGGTGATTTTTGCATTTAATTTTCACGGAAAAGGAAATAAATAAAATAAAAATTAAAAATAAGATAAATAGAAATATCATTTTTTTGGGCTCTGTACTTAACAAGCATGATCCCTTATTTCTGTGAATATGATTTGCAGGCCAGGTCATCGCTGTAGCACCACAATGTTTTACTTATAATATGCAATGACACATTTTACCTTTATCAAAAAATCGTAGCTCCTAAGATTCAATATTGCACTTAGCCATATTGCGTTTTCAATAATAATTTGATTAATTGTGCCCTAGCTCATAATTAAAAGACATTTCCTCGTAAGTCTTTTAATAGAAAGCTCCCCAATGGTCCCAGAGGGAAGGTGGTGCAGGAAAATGTCGAAGCCCGATGTGTAGCCGGGCAGAAGTTGTAATTAGATTAGGAGTTAACCCTAAGCATCCACAGTGGAGGTCATCAGCATCAGTGTGCAGCCCCGCTCCAGGCTGTCATGTGTCTCCAGCAGCTGAATATATATATGCATATTGCTGTGTGTCACGCACAGTATCAGCTCAGTCACGACCCTTTTACAAGAAAGCAAGACAAAATCCTTCAGTATGAGTAATGCACAACACAAACAAATCTGTGGTTTACAGTGGATTTTAGCACCGGCTGTTTGCGAACACATTTTCTCAGGAGACGTATCAGCACGTCAGGCATTTTCAGCTGCTCTGTAATATCACAGAAGCCATAAAGCCTCAGATGGATCTTTTGTTTGCTGGTCCCTTCAGGCCAATTAATGACGTTGTGTGTGAGCTCATAACTGTGATACACCACACAAAGCTCTCTGAATGGATGGATCCACTTCTAGCAATGTCTTCCTTCCCCTCTCTGTGAGTGGAGAGACATACATCCGCTGTGTAACCCTGCATTTATTGTGGCCCTTGTGCGGAAGTAAAGGGAACTCTGCTCTAAGAGAGCTATTTTTAATCCTCTGCGGTGGCGTATGTGTTGCTTTGGGCGCTGTGGGCCGAGAGGGGGTGGAGGGTGTAGGGGTCCACAAACTGAAAATGAGTGTTTTTGTGGTGACAGGAGGAGGTTTAGGTGACAGAGGGGCTGGTGAGTACAGCTGGGATCCAACCTAAAGCTCCACTGGGTGCGTAAAACAAATGAAGACGAATGCCAACATACAATACACACCCATTCTTTCACACACACTTAAATACTCTACGGGGAAAGTATTTCATTTCTTCAACAGTGATGCATTTGAGGGTGACACAGATTGCTATTTTTCTGGCGATTTGCTGTTTTTAGCATCACAGGAATGGCGAGAAATCTAACCAGGCGTGTGAGAGGAATAAATCACACTGCTGGATGTTTTAAGGTCATTTTCTGATATGTGTTTATTAGTTCCTGTCGTCATCCATCTTCTCTTTCTGCGTCTGGAAATATCCACCTGTATTTGCTTTAACTTATGCCATTTCTCCCTCTCAGCTGAGGTCGATATGTCAATAAAGCTGAGCTAAATGTTGATGTAAACAATCTATTGAATCAGTTTAAATGTTTGAAACTTATTTTTGTTATAAAAGCTCAATAAATTAAAGAAAAAAACAAAAATGGCAACAGATCAAAAGACTTTAGTGTATGTGTGGTCAGATTTAATTCATGAAAGGAATGCCATACCCAGTGGAAAGCAACAAAGAAATGCCAGGAATGAACATGAATAACAACGGGTGCTCTTTTGATCTTGCAATCTTGTTGTCCAATAATCTTGTTGCCTCCTCTGGAAATTTGCATAAATTGATTGAAAACCACAGTGATTTGTCTTTTCATTTGTGAAATGTCAACGCTGCTGAACCCGATTCACACACTGAAATAGTTGTCATTGTTCGCTGTGCTCATTCCTTCTTTCTGTATCTGTATGTGAAGTGTAAGAGTGTGTGTTCACATATTCTTCTTCTAAAGAGAGATGAGGAGGGGGTGTGGCGGTCACAAGCAGACTCTTACAGAGAGGCAGAGTGTCTTTTTTTCCCCCAGAGTGCTAGGCCTCTTTTTCTTCTGGTTGAAAAACTCTGAACTTTTCAAAAAGGCAGTCATGTATTCACGATCACTTCTTTCCAGGCAACCAATCATACTGTGAGGAGAAGCTTGTTCTGGCCCAGTCTATCCAGGCTACAGGATTTCCATTCATGAAGTCATTCACTTTCCATAACAGCTCATCTTTTTCTGGGTCACGGGGGGCTGGAGTCTGTCCCCGCTGACGCTTGGGGGAGAGGTCACACCCTGTTCAGGCCGCCAGAGTAGCACAGGGCGGACACATAGAGACAGACAGCCATTCACACACACAAGGACCTGGCGGTGTCACTGAAAGAAAATGCAAACTCAACACAGAGGGAGTGGGTTTGAACCAAGTGGCAACTTCCGAGGCTGAGAAAGGCAGCTAATGCGTATTGTATCGTATTGTATTATGACATACTTGAAAAAATGTGAACCTATCCTTTAAAGTTTAGATGGAAATACACAGTTTGCGAAACACAAAATAAGGCTGAAGTTTTGGCCAATCAGTGTGTAATGTTATGGGCAGCATTGGGCAAGATGACAACGCAGTATATACTTCAACATGATATTAATTTGTCCACCACCATTTGTTTTTTTACAGGAAACTTTGCATATCTATTAGCAGGATACTTTTTGGCAATACTAGAATTTTATTTTATTTTATTTTATCTATGATTTTCCAGAAAATGTAAATGTCAATATAATATGTTACATAAGGCTGTATGATAGGCAAAAACATACATATATTACAGTTATTTTACAGATATTACATTCATGACATGGGTCATTTTTGCATTTCATTTTCACTGAAAAAAAAAAAAAGAAAATAAAAATAAAAATGATGAGAATGTTTTTTCTGTGGTTTGTACCAAACAATCACATTCCCTTACATCTGGAATATGATTTGTGGGCTGGGGCATCTCTGTAGCAACACAATGCTTCATTTCTCTTACACACACACTCTCTCTTGTGGCCTCACTCACCACTTTGGGTTTAAATGGCGGCTGGATCTCTCTGTTTGCCAGGCGCTCCCAGTCGATGCGTCTGAAGAAGGCCTGCTCCCTGATGTCCCTCTCCCCCTCTGGGCCACAGCCCAGACGCTTTGACGGATGCTTGGTCATCAGCTGGTGACAACAAACAGAAGAGGAGGGTTTAGAAGATGTGACAGGGGCAGTTAGCAGCTTGAGGAGAACGAAAAGGTAAAAATAGTGAAGCAGAGAGGAAAGAGTCAGAGTGTATCTCTGAAGCTTATACATCAGCTATTCACTTCTTCTTGTAAAATCTTTGCTTCTTGCCTGTGTTTTATTACACTGTCACATTATGCAGAGCCTGACTGACACTCGTACCGTTTCTACTCATCCAGCTTTATGATACTGGCAGGAAATTACCCTGACTTTTCATCTATAGCTCGATTTCTGATTCAGCAGCCACCTTTAATTTTAACCATGAATCATTTTTGCAAATGAGAAGTGAAGCAAACAATAAGAATGAGGATTATCTCCTCTGTCACTGGCTGTGAGATGATGAATGATATTTCTCGTGGCGGCATGCAGCTACAGGGTGTAATATCATAATAAATGAAGGCAGGGTATTTTATTAAGGACCTGATCTGAATGGGCCTGGATCTTAATTGAATCTTCTCTGAAGTGTGAATTGACTCTGAAAACTCATTTCCTTGTTGGTAAATAATCATAACAACCATGATGCTGCTTCACCGTGAGGATATTACACAAGTGATGCCCAGGTATGAGGGGAACGGGTGTCTGCTAAATGAAGGACCGTTTTTGAAAAGCTATACAAATTTTGACTCGACTGTACTGACTGTGTTGAAGGAACAACCTGTGAGATTATTTGCTGCTGTGACAAAAATGGGAACTGGAACTGGGTATTTTGTTTGTGCAGAACACTGTTACCCAGCAACTGCAAAAATGTGTTGCCTCCTGATGATGTAAATGGTATAAGAATTGGCTTTATGAAAGTATGAAAGCCAGCTGTCAAGGAGCAACCTTTTTAATGCGAGAAACTGCCAAATGTCTGTTATCCTTTTCACAACTTTCATGTTTTTTCACCAGTAATTACTCTGATGAACAGCAACAGCAAGGTAGCATATGATGGCAATGCTTTTGGATAGCTGATGCCGGCCAATCTGCTCCCTTAAATGAGATTTTATTTCCCTGTAGTTACAGTTAGACAGTACCCTAGCTAAAGGAGCAGTAGTGACAACACCAGCACTTTTCTGAAAAGTGAAGTGAATTGTGAACTAGAAATGCTCTGAGCAGCTGCTATTTTTCTAGGCAACAGCATGTGGTCGAATAAGCTTTCTCTTCATTGGAAACAACTGAAAAAAGATGCTTGCGCCCAGAAAAAACTGCTATGTGGACATGGGTAAGTGTAGTTTTTGCAGCTAACAAACCAACTGTGTGGACAGCAGTAACAGTGCTAACAGAGCTAATGGAATTAACCTCAAGGAGAACTGGAGAATGGACACTATGCTTCTGCAAAGATGCGATCCTAACATCAGAGGTTACTGCCATATGAGTGCAATGCAGAGTGGGGGCGATAAGCTATTACATGTTTTTTCTGTTCAGACGGTCACTATGTCAGATTAGACGATTGAGGAGTCATGAAATCGTGCTGTGAATATTCTTGTCCTATTTTCATTATCATTACTATTATTTCAGTCACTATGGATGTTCATGTGCCAGCTGCAATGTTATTGTAGTTTGTTAAAAGTGCCACCAGATATCAGGTGCTGCATTTAAAGTATTGCATGCAAACTGTGCAAGTCAATGAATCCTCCACAACAAGTTCCTGTAAATGTTTCACAATAAAAGCCTGTTAGGAAAAAGAAAGGATTATAATGGGCTTTCAGTTTTATACAGATACATGAAGTGTTGAGTTTGAAATGACGGTGCGATGCATGAACTTTAACAAGGCAAAGGGGAGCGGTAAAAATAGAATAATACAGAGGGAATAATAAATAAAAGCCCATTTATAATGCAGTCTGTTTCAAATGAAGCTGGTACCCTCTGCAGTTGTGGTAAGTAAAACCCTGCCACTATTTTTTAATTTTATTCCTTCATATCCTCCACTATGAGGAAAGCCTCTGCTGTTTCACGCCATCATTTCTCTTTTTTTTTACTCTGTGTGGTAACGTCTCTTGAGGAAATACCAAAAAGGCTGGGGTGTTGGTGATATACAGTTGTCTCCGGCAGCAGATTGCTTGGTGTTCCTATTGGTCAAAGTGTCGGCTGTGACGGGAGAAGTTGTGAATGACAAAAAGAAATTTAAACATGCAAGACTTTCTCTCGGGACATCGTGAGGCGTCCCAGACATGGCGTCAGTTGTCATCTACTATGACACACTACACAAGATTAAAAATGGATTATCGCGTACGGCACTTCTTGTCGTTCACGATCCGAGCCGTACAATGCTGCGGTGCACTTGTCGGATTGCTACCACAATAAAGAATAGAGAAGCTCTGATTACAGCACACAGAGAGATAGCGTCAAGAGGCCGTTACTCCACTATATCTTTACATAGCAGTGACTTGTATGCTGCTATATTAATGCTCTGAATACTGTGTAGAGCTCCTTTAAAAATAAAGTTGACAAAATGATTGCTGTTATTGGGTGTTAGTTTCAAGTCTCTGCAGGTTTTTTTTTCATGCCGCACCAGCAGTCAAATAAAAAAAAGTAAATAAGTAAAAATCTGTTAAATGCTTTGTAAAACAGTGTATGAGCCCTTTAAACAGCACTTACTCCCTTGCAGATGGAAACCGCTTCTTTAGACATGGACTTGGGGTAGGACACGTTGTGCTCCATGATGGACTGGAAGAGCTCGTCTTCATCCTCTCCGTCAAATGGAGGCTGAAAAGAAAGACAAACAATGTCACAGCTCGAGGGCTGTTCTGTGAAATCTGACAAGATACTGAGGTGACATGAGCAGCATGTGAAGGTGAGATGAGCAGTGAGGGCAGGTGTGTGTTACACCGCTGTCTCGTACTCATAGATATTTAAGTTCGTGGTCCCCTGTTGGTAATATGTGCATTGTAGGTACACAGATGATCTAGATCTCTGCAGATATTACACTTGCAGACTTATGTGCATTAAAACATTCACTCTCTCGTGAAGTCAAAAACAAACAGCAAATCCTGTTATAAGTGTTATTTTGTGTGAGTGTCTATGTGTGGGGTTCATCTTCAGCAGGAAAAATATCCTCTGCTACACTGTTGCCTGGAAACTGGAACCCTTAGGATGTAATCTTTCTGTAAGTGTCTCAATATTTCACTGGTCAGTCAAGATAACTTTCTTGTGGTTTCTTATCCCAAGGACACACGCTGTCAACAATTTATAAGCGCTGAAGCTAGTGTCAGACAGCGGCATGATAAAAATTTAAAGGCTTATTAAAATGCTGATTTTTCTTTATCGTAGTGATTGATTAATGAAAAGGTGTCATTTTTCCTCCTTAGATTTAATTTAGTAGACGACCCCAACATTAATTTAAAAACATTTATGTATAAATAACCTGCTATACTTTACAGGGGAGCAGAAACAAATACTTTTTATTGAATAAATCTTTTGTATATCAAAGGAAAATGAGAAGTCTCATTCTGAAATCTCACTGACTTTTTCACACTGTCGTTGTCAGCTAAGTATCCAGACATGACATTGAAATCTTTTTGATAACACCAAGTTGCAACAAACTCTTTCTGGCACCACTCTCTCAATCAGTCACTAATGTTTCCACCATTGTTTTTTCTGGAACAAGTTGCCTTTCATGAGGCTTCAGAATGAGACTTCTGATTGGTCACAATAACAAATAGACAAGCATTTCTCTTTTGGGTCTTTTCCATAATGTTGTCACACACTTATTATAACAATCTGAGCCTTTCAGTGGCAAAAACAAGCACTTTTAGTGGATGTAAATTGATGGTGCACAATTGCCCGTAGGGATTGCATGCAGCCTGTTATACCACTGTGGCTGCTCTCTCGATTGATCACTAAAGCCCTGTTTCCACCAAACACTTTCAGCATGGTACCTTTGGAACCAAAAGTAATCCTTCAGACACGGTATCTAGACATAGGCATTTCCATCGCAAACAGTAAATGTAAATGTAAATGTGCTTATTTATACAGCCCTTTACAACCACCCACAGATGAACCAAAGTGCTTTACAACAGATAATAAATAAAAGCAATAATAAAACAATAATAATAAAAACAGTAGAAACAATAACAACAATAAAAGTAATAAAATAGAATAAATGTGTCCCCACGCTACTGGGTATTAAAAGCCATCCTAAATAAATACGTTTTCAGTTTAGATTTAAAAAGGCCCAGGTGTCGCAACTGAAAAGGCTCGGTCACCCCAGTGTTTGTATTTTGACCTGGGCACTTCCAACAAAAGTTGGTTTGAAGACCTCAAAGTCTTGCCAGTATTCTTTCATGTGGGCGGGGTTGTTGTCACTCACTGCTCCGTCCAGCGCTCACAAGGCTGCACATGACATTTCCAGAACAATATAGAATAGGCTGCAGTGAGTCTCTCTCGATTGGATATACGCAGTTCACATAATCTGGTTGAAATTAATCAATAGTTTTAAACGCTTGAAGATCCACTCATTAATAAAAGTGTATGTCATCCTAGGGGACAATAAAAACTGAAATAATGGTCGAAGTTGTCACATTACAATTTAAGGTGTTGATGGATTCACGTCATCAACTGGTACATTGAGTAACAAAACAAGTCAACTCTCCTGCCTAAAAGTTGCTGGCGGTCGGCCCAAACACCATTTCATTTTATTGTTAGTTTAACTCTCCACAGTATGAACACTGGTTACGAAAGCCTCAAAACCAGCCACAACTCAGCCCTGAGCAAAAGTGACCAATCAACAGACTGCAGTGTTCACAGCTCCACCTTTTAATACCAGATCTGTGTGCTAGGTACCCCAACAGAGGGGGGACCAAAAATGGGGACGGTACAGTACAGTACTGTTTGGTGGAAACAAGAGTTTAGACACAATAACATGAGAAAACTGTGTCCATGCTAAAAAAAAAAGAAAACACAGAAGTCTCCTTTAATTGAGTAATCATTTAGGCAATACATTTTTAGAAAAGAACTAAAATGTCTGTGTCTCTTTTCTCCTCATAATATGGCTATACTCAACCCAGCTGCCAGAAGAAAAATGTTGGCGTCGCACATCTGGAAACCACAAATGTGTTATTTTTGTACGCTTCATACAAATCATATCAAAGTCTTTAAATTGATGTAGTACTGATTACATGTATACAAGCTAACCTTGTCATCGCAGGTAAAGGGGATGGTGACATGACATGACACCTTGGCGTGACCGCTGACAAGCTACGGATCACAGTTCAAGACAAACAACAAAAAGAGCTGTTTTTAGGGAGACATCTGCGGCGTTTCCAGCCATGACTGTGGCACCCAAACCAGCTATTCTAAAGCAAAACTTGAGTGGTTTTGTGCCCAAACATAACCACATGATAACCATAGCATTGTAGAAACATAAAGTTTCAACGTATCCGTACATAATAACGTACAAGTGTTACATATCTGTGGTTTGCAGAATCTTACAATGCCAATGTTTATTCTGGCGGCTAGGCTCAGCTACTCTGTGTTTAATAAGAACTGGATCAAGCAGTTATTCTTTAATACTGATTCATCTGTTGACTTGTTTTGCAATTCAGAAATTTCATGTTCGTTCTCATATGTCAGAGAAGAGTGAAAAACGCCCATCAGAGTTTCTCAGAGCTCGAGATGACTACTTCAAATTGCTAGTTTTGTCTGACAAAAGACACAAAACCCTCTCATTTGAGGAGCTGGAACCAGTGAATGTTGCTTTTCTGCTTGATAAATGACTTGAACCAGTTGTTGCAGTTGTTACAGGATGACTTTATAGATATGTACCACTAAATGTATAGTCCTAATTAAAGGATGATATTCAAAAAAAAGAAGAAAAAAAGGAAAATGGTGCAGTATAAAAAAAACCCATTACCTGTCCTGCCAGCATCTCATACAGAAGAACTCCATAAGCCCACCAGTCCACTGATTTTGCATAAGGCTGGTATGCTATAATCTGAAAAACAAAAAGTGAAAAGATTAAAGACATAATCACACATACACACACACGCTCCCCTGCCTCTATATTCAGACGTTCAAGTGTTACATATAACCCCAGAGAGGCACGGTAAAGCTATTAAGAGAAACAGTGAACAGCAGTGCTGTAAAGTAGCATTTCTCTCATCTAAACTCCAAATCAACCACCATTAAATATAGTCAGCTATTCTCAGCTGCCATAACAAAGGCGCTTTCTGCTACCATCCAATTTGCCATCCTACACCTCCCACCCACACACAGTCTACACACACACACACACACACACACACAAACACAATAATAATAATCATGCAGACGCTAAATCACAGCTGCACTTTAACAGAAACTGAAATGCAGCAATTTATCCAGTTCACAAAGTCACAATTTACCCACACACGATTTACAAGTATGTACGTCTCTCTGCTGATACTAAATCAGAAAATACCGCTATGACTTTGCATCCTGCCAAAGGTTATTTCTTGGCTATACTTTGCCTGGAAAATGATTTAAAAATGACTTTCTAGGTCAAAAGAGCACAGATTTTGTGTCATGATGGCACAAATTGAAGTGAAGAGAGCAGCGGAGCTGGCTCATGAAGTCATTACGAGGCATTCACTGTCCAGTGGGAAAAAAATGCTCATCGAGTTGTCTCGGATTTATTTTTAAAGCCCAGAAAATCTGGAAAGAGACCCGTTTAGATGAAGTTTCCTGTGAGAAACCAGGAGTAAGGGTTTCCCTCACCTCCCACCTGTGAGACAATATGCTCCCTCATGAGTCAGTGCAGACAGATGGGAGTGGGTATAAAAATACATGTACACATATTAGAAAACAAACAAACATCTTAGTACTCTAAATAAATCATCCATGCTCTTTAATCTGTGTAAATAAATCCTTCAGTATTCTTAATTTACTATATGCCGTACAGTAAAATATATATTAAGATACAGCATATCACAGCTTGATAACTGTAGTGAACAGACATCGTCTCTTAGCACAAAGCAAAAACCAATTTTGGATTAGGTTTGGATTAACAAACCTAAAATATTACATACATAGATAGAGACAGACACACATTTTGTCAGAGTGCATTTTCAGTCTGCTACAAAATGTATGGTGTGGAGAAACTGACTGACACACCTGC
The DNA here is from genome assembly GCA_019142605.1 of Cephalopholis sonnerati. Lineage (NCBI taxonomy): Eukaryota > Metazoa > Chordata > Actinopteri > Perciformes > Serranidae > Cephalopholis > Cephalopholis sonnerati. The sequence continues at coordinate 25,506,719 of JAGQAX010000016.1, forward strand.
TGTGCTTAGTTAGAGTTGCTAAGCTATTATTAGCTAATGTCTTTTCGGGGCAGAGGTTTGATGAATGGTCAATCACCTGCAATTAAAAATTTGTATTACAGTGGACAAGAAAGTCTAAAAATAGAGTGCAATGCAATCAATACTGCGATCTGGGCCCTGTTTCCACTTCTCAGTCTCACCTCTGGTGCGATGTAGTCTGGGGTGCCGCAGAAGGTGCGTGTGGTCATGCCTTCATACATGTTCTCCTTACACATGCCAAAATCAGCGATTTTAATGTGGCCCTCTGAGTCCAGCATCACGTTGTCGAGCTTCAGATCCCTGCAGCAGAGACAGGATGTGAGCATTTTTCATTTTTCTGTCTGGATTTGTGGCCACTTTGATACGTGTTGTGTGCTGCTGTCTGTGTCCAGAGAGTAGCACAGAAAAGTGTTGCTCTGCACCACTGCCACCTCTCTGAGCAGTTTATCTGACTGCAGCACACATCATATGCTGGGAAACAAACAATAATTTCTTGGCTTGAAGTCATTTTTTCCTCTTCGCTTTTTTGCTCTTACAATTCAGTCAGTGTCTCTGTGTTTCATGTCTCAGTTCTTCATTCTCTTCCCCTCCTTATTCACCACTCCTGGCAGCTATATCTGTCACAAAGTAGTGTCAGGATGCCAAGCACAAGGCTAGTGAGATATGCAGAATGGATGTGAGTCCTTAGCTGGAGTACTGAAGAGGAACAGGGTGACCTTCGTCTCTGTCAAGCATTTCTTTTTGTCCGATCTATTTTTGCTTTTTTGCATGCGGGGGATCAGTATGGGTTCACGTCTCCTTCCTAAGGGTATCCGAGCTGTGCGGTTTACACACAGCATATCAAATCTACATGTCCATTTTTAATCTCTTTCTTTCATTCATTCTCTCTCTCTGGACTTGCTTACTTTTCCTACCCTCTTGGTTTCTCTCTCTTGCTGTCTTGTCTGCTATCTTCTGATTGTCTTGTCCTTTGTCTGCTTCACTCTGCCCATCTGTCTCTCTGTCCAACTTATTGTCTAAACTACTTTATCTTGTCTTACTTCAATTCCCATATCTTGGTTTCCTCCCATTACACTGCCTCAAAACCACTTCCTATTGCTCTCTGTCTCCAATGAGTCACACTCTACTCCTTTGATTTTCAGCACACAGGTAGCCTTTATGTTTCTCTTCAACAACACTCATACTCACCTCATCTATCTATCTAAAATATTTTCCTCCGATGTATTTGTAAAATGTAAAAAGCCAGCATGTGTTTTGTTTCCCGCGTAGGAATGAATGAATTTGAGGTGAATGTATCTAGTCATTACATAAAAGTGGTTTCTCTCTGACTCACCTGTAGATGATTCCCTTTCGGTGCAAGAAAAACAAACCGACAGCAATCTCAGCAGCATAAAACCTGCAAAATTGAAAATGAGAGGATAAATATACATCTTCACAAAAGGCATTTGTCAGGGAAATGATACTAGTGAATAAAAGAAAGCAATACACAAGAATCCTTAAAGACTAAATATTAATAAATGTTGGGGTGACCGGATGCACTGACCATGAACCGTCACTCCCCATCTGTCTACTATTACTATCTATTAAAGGTCTAGTGTGAAGGATATAGTGGCATCTAGCAGTGAGGTTGCAGGGCTGAAACTCTTCCGTTGTGGCAAGCGTGTAGGAGAGCTATGGTGGCCGACGACAGAAGAAGCAAATGGTCCTAATGGTTTTTCTATTCAGGGCTATTGTAGAACAACATGGCGGACCCAGTGGGGAGGACCTGCTCTGTATGTATATCTAAACGTCTCATGCTAAGATAGTGAAGGCACATTATAAAATGGACACGTGAAATCTGCAATCTGATTGGTTGTTAGCCATGATAAAATAATCGTATATATAACAGCAATAACATCTCATTCCTTCGTTCAATTCCGTATCACTCCGTGTAGCCTCGTAACCATGGAAACTGGTAACAAACTAACTAGCAAGCTAGCTAAGAAACTGCTGCAACACGGATACATTTAAGTTTAACTTTGACATCTGAGGTGGCCCAATGGTGGAGTGCATATTTCCGAGAGAAAAATCTGCAGAGCCTAAAAGATGACACGCAGAGATATGTAAAAATTAAGCCAACTAACAGGAAGAAAACGAGCTACTGTGGAATAACAGCCTTGCCACGGCAAGTGACACACCTCCACCTAACAAAAAGTGGAAGCCTACAAGCAGATTTCACTAAATAAATAACCAAATGATAAAATCAATCTGTGATTATAAAATAAAAAACAAGAAAGTTCTATGTTGCAGTGCAACAGCCTTGTATTATCTGCAGGTGGCCACGAGGGCCTATTTCTTTGGAATGCTGTATGAATGTGAAGGCTAAGAGGTGTCAAGTTTGAACAGTGGGTCGATACTTCAAGTAAAATGCTGCTTCAGAGGCTTTTCACCCCGACCAGAATACAGCTCTCTGAAATAACAGTGAATACTTACTGTGGTCGGATTTAATCAAACTGAAAACTGTGTAAAATACTGTCAACCAGCAGCTTCAGTACAAAGAATCTAGATCAGACTTCTATCTTAAAACAAAATGGGTGGAACCCTGTTCAGCGCCTGGTGTTGTGATCACCTCAGGTGCGAATAAAACAATTCAAGCAAGTGAATTACACATCGAGTCAATGTCATTGACTAGATATAAATTACCACCAGGCAGCGTGATGGACACGACACAAATGAGCAACGAACACCACTGACCACTCGGTGAATTTCATGGCTTTGAAAACGAACGTTTAAGGTGGTTTTAGGACTGATTTACACATGGCCATAGACAGCATTGTTAAGCCCGGCAGGGGAAAGCCAAATTCTCTCAAATTCTCAGAGAAGGAGCAATCGTCAAGATTTTGGTCTTAACCACTCTATTTCATCATAAACAACCAGGAATGGGGCTCAAAGTGCAAAATACTGGACTTCTCCTTTAAATTAGAATACGTCTATAACCTTCATACTGCCATACTTGGTAACTGATTTATAAAAGCAATAGCTCCCTTCAGTTCATGATATGATGTGAGATTATATCACAGCTTTACGTCAACGCCTGAATACAGCCTCTTAGCTGTCATATAATCACAACATACCACAACCTGTCCTGAGCTTATTTTCAGGTGATTAGAAACTAATGAAAACATGACAGTTGATATTATTTACCATTTCTGCTAACAGATGCCCTTAAATCCTATACACTGGACCTTTACAAGCAAAAAGTGCAAAAAAATAAATTGTAAAAATAAATATAAATAGCGGTTATTTGCACACAAAGTAGGATCAGTGTAGCACAGTGCTGCTGCACTGATATAGAAGTAAAGACGGGTGTGAACCATTTTGATCAGCCTGTTGAACATCTTTGTCTTTGTGAAAACAGGTGCCTTTGGATAAACTACAGAGTGTCCTTACACTGCCTGTGGCTCCTTGAATTTGCCCATACGTTGGATATGATACATAAGGTCTCCCCCATTGATGTACTCCATCACAAAGTACAGCCGATCCTACATTGAGAAAAAAAAAGATGTTATTACCAAAGAGCACCTCTAAATGGATGCTACACAAAGAAAAGTACAGTACGTGCACACTAAAAACAGCACTGCACTACAGAGAATTATCTTTAGAATAAAAAGCATCGAATACATAATGTATCTTAACACCTGGTCCTCCAGGGCCATTATGAAATGCCTGAAATGATCTATTCTCTCAGGATGGAGGCTGCGGCCATCTCTCATACCTGTATTATACGTCAGGTAGCTTTGATCAGTAAATGTAGTTTTTATTAAAGACTCCTTGAGTCACCCTGTCTACGCACAGAGCTGACGTCATACTGGAGACTTCGTATTCAAGGGTGGTCACAGCTCAGTATCAATTTTCTCTGCAGGGGCGCCGGCAAAAGAGTGGGAATAAACGTAAGCAGGAAGAGCAAATACAGATGTAATGGAAGAAAGACAAACACACACCGGTTTAAAACACCAGGGACCGAACAGACCGCTGGTGAAGGAATGATAAGGGAGCACAGTGGCACCCTTAAAATAAAGTGTGTGTGCCTGCACAGTTCTGCAGCAGTGTAGGAAGTGAAAATAATCACGACTGTGGCTGAAGTTTTTCACACACCACAGTCTGGAAGCAGGAGTGGAGCTGCGTGAGGAAGGGTGGTTTGTCTCTCTGGGCCAAGACCCTCTTCTCCACCATCGTACATTCCACGTCATCATCCTGGATCACAACGTCTTTCTTCAGGATCTTGATGGCGTACAGCTCCTCTGTCGACTTCATCTCTGCCAGCATCACCTGCAGTTGATGAAGACGTCAAAGGTCACGATGAAACAGAGAGATCGTGGGTTTGAAACACCAAACAAATCCAAACTATCAGGCATTCTTTGACTGCCATGTAAAATCTGTGATCTCAGCTCTCACCTTGCCAAAGCTGCCCTTCCCCAACAGGGCCAGGAAGTTGAAGTCGCTCAGTCGCACTCGGTCCATGTTACCTGAGGGCAGGCTGAACCGCCGATGGTCTGACGGCGTGATCACTTTCTTACCGTGACCCAGCTTGGCTTTCTGTGGTGTGCGACAGTAAAAATGGCATTAAAGTGAAACATACATTTAATATTTATATCAGGTTTACATTAGAGGACATGGAGCGCTGAGTCAGCTGTCATGCTGGTGTCTAACAGCTGGTCTGGAGTCACATCTGGCTTTGACAGAGAGTCTCAGAGCAGATCACAAACTGCTACATGACGCAGGACTTAATTAGTGATTGCTTCATTTTTTTTTCTCGGTTGGAGGTGTCTCATCAGCGACTAATCACAGAAGGATTGTGTCGTGCTACAGCCTTTTAGTTAGATATAATCTCTATCCTAAAAACTGAAAACACATTAAAGGAATACTTCACCCCCCCAAATGAGCATTTGTGTTTCAATAACTCACCCAGTGTTACATTAAATGCATAAAGAAAACTTTCTCGCATGCCTCTACGATGAACAAAGAATCCAAAAACCTCATAAGGGTCAGCAACTATATCAAAATATCCATTGACAAACTCTCACACAACTCATGCAGTATAATCCAAGTCTCATTTATCCAGTCAAATGCTCATGACTTTCCAACTGGAACCTGAACTGAACGTGAAACTTATCTTCAAAGCCAGACTCCATTGACAAAAACAGTCATTTTACCTTGCTGAATATAGTACCTGCAGCTCTACCACTGCCTGATTAGTTTGTTGTGTTATTGTGTGACTCTGGTAAATCCGAATTAACACTTTAAAACAGTCTCAATTATGCAAAGAAACCAACCGATAAAAGGCAGTGGTAGAGCTGCAGGTACTGTATTCAGCAAGGTAAAATTACTGATTTTGTCAATGGAGTCTGGCTTTGAACAGAGCATAGGTAACTCACTTTCAGTTCAGTTCCTCGTTAGAGAGGGTTTTGCATTGAGCAAATGACTGGATAAATGAGACTTTGGTTATACTGTCCGAGCTGTAGGAGAGTTTGTAAATGGATGTTTTGATATAGTTATGAAGCTGTCGCGAAAGTTAAGTCGGGAAGACATTACTTTTCATGCTCAGGCTCTAAGTTTCTTTCTCACCCTGTCATTCACTCCTTGCATGTAAGCTCACTGACTATCTCTAGGTGTCATTGTCTGGGTAGGTCAATTGAGTCATCAGCCGATTCACAATCAACCAATAGCACAGCGACACACCTTCTCTGTCAGCCTTTTATGTTACTGCTCCTCATTTTAAATATGGTTCTTTCTTTGCCGTAATCACAAGTGCTATATCGTAAGCAACTGGACTTGCTCGCGTTTCTTGAAGATGTTTTGCCTCTCTGCTGTAGTTTCTTGCTGTCGCTGTGTGCGCCCTCCACCTCCCCATCACCACCTAGTCCTTTCAGATTCATCAGCCTAATCTGCCTCAGCAGTCAGCAGCCTCAGAGTCATCAGCCACCACCAACACCACCAGTGTCTGGACTCCATGGGGGGATTTATTTTGCTGTCACTCAGATGTCCCTCGATCACAAACTATCTCTCTCTGGTGTGCAAGTGACAAAGAGTTCTGTGAACTCTTAGCACAAATCATTTGTTAATTCATACACTCATATTCTGTATTAAATATTATCTTAGCTTCACTCTCTCGTCTCCCCTGATTGAATTGCTGCTGTTATATGTGGACCCGTTTTACTCCAATCCAAGTTTTTGGATGCCTGGTACACTGTTGAAGCATGTGAGAAAAACAAAGTTTTTTTCATCTTCACATGGGGTGAGTAATTAATATTCAAATTGTCATTCTGGGGGTGAGGTATGCCTTTAACAACTGATAATGCAATAACCATGAAAGCATTTTAAAATGTAATAAAAACGTCTTTCTAAATGGGTTGAAAATGCAAGAACCTCACAATGACTAGATTTCTGATGAAGTGTAATATATATAGTTGCATCAGTAACTAGAAATAGCAATGCAAAATGTAGTATAAAGAGGTGTTTGATATTATTATACCACACTGATTATTGGCTTTATGCAATTTGTTATGTTTTCAGTCCCATATAAGATATTTTACTGTATTCTGCATGCTGGCCATTACATTGCATTCTAATACATGGTGATAAATCCTGTAATTGTTGAGCACTTATTAAGTTCTCAATTGCTACAAGGTGCCGTGGTGGACGCAATAACATCCCACACCTTCATTAAAAGCTGGTTAGCTGCATATTAACAACTCAGAATCAAATCAAGTGTCTCCACTCTTTGTCTCCATTTATGTTGAGAGAACACAGTGATCTATTTTTTCCCACTGACACTGACATCCTCACAGACATTCAGCAGGGCCGTCAGCGGGGGGGTGCCAGCGTTGCAAGGTTCCCTGTTGTTATAATGACCGGCCTGCCAAGTGTCTTTGAACAAAAAGGGCAATTAGGACCCTGCCGGCTCCCATCATGGAGCTGCAGCCGTTGTCTGTTTCTGTCAGATAGAGAAAACAGGCGTCTGGTGGGGCGCGGAGAAGCTGTTGCCACGCCAACCGTTTCCCTACTCTTTACTCAAAGTGGTAATATACTCAACATAACAATTGCCACATATTTGACTTCAGTTAAGTGGCTCTACGCGCACACTTGGTTAGGTTAATTAAGGGCAGAGTAAAGTAAACAGTGAATCAGTGTGTCAGCTGGGGGAGAGGTCCTCATTTTGACCCTGGGTTGTGCCACCAGGTGCAGTAAGTCATTGCATTTAATTTGAGGTGTAATTGAGTCCCAGAGGAGACATCTGGAATGAAACCAAGCAGGAGGGATGTAAATCTGTAAGGTTTAAATCATTTCTCTTGGGGGATTTTTGAGAACCAGCATATCTTTTCACTAGTTTTGAGCAGAACCACTGTAATCAAAGATGTGTCATCAACAGAGAGCATTGCACAAAGCAGAACTTAAGTAGACATCAGTGGCAAGACGGGGGATTGCATTGATTACCTGCAAGCTTCTGTTCTGTTACTACAAATTCTTATTTTTATGTTTACAACAAGGTGATGTAACAGACTATTACGTGAAAGACTCTATTCAGCCTACTGGAACCTGTTCCATGTTGATGTAAAAGGGGTACTAGAAGTATAATTTATTTTTTAAATATATCTAAATCCATGTATCTGAGTAAATATGACCCGTTACGACCCACCCCTGATTACATCACTGTTGCTGCTTTCATGCATTTTGTTTACTGCTGCTTTAAATAGTTGTTCTATGATCACTCTTACTTTCAAATCACAGAACATTTACACAAACTGCACGTCTAACATTTGCTCACATGAAAATGAAACAACTTCACATCATAAACAGCTCACAAAAACCACACCTGTTTCATCACAAACAAAACTTGGAATATTTATGTCCGTGGCCACAAAAAGTTGTATTCAAACACACACACACACACACACACTGCAGCCACACCACAGCCTTATCATGAATATAACACTGCCACCGTGTGGAGAGATTCTGCATGCACATATGAAACAGCTGTCTGTGTGTGCATTCACTCATACTGTTACAGTGCATTCGTGTCCGTCCATGCTTCATGTCCTAAAAGCCTTCTATAGTCCACGCTAAGGTTGGACTAGTAGAGGGCAGACTGTGGACCACACTGTCAGCCAATGAGGAGCGAGTGTGAAGCTCTCTTGGCCAATGACAGTTCACTGATAGTGGTAAAGATGGTGACACCAACAGAGGCCTGAGTGGTCCACAAATTTACTAACAACAATGCTGTGTGGTGTTTGAGTGCAGAATAGGGAGTACATATGTGCAGCACTTTTATTTAAATTTTATGTTCATATTAATGGTGAAATCTGGGCTGTTATATTTTTGTGCTGGAGGAACACCAGCTGCTGTCCTGTCTGCATTGTAAAGCCAAATGCAAATGCTGCAAATGTCAGACTTTGCTGATGCTGACCTTTGCCGAGCAGATGCTGCAGGTGCTGTAAAATCCTCAGCATTTATGACTGACTTGTTTCTTTATATTCAAATTATATGTAGTCCCTTTCAGTTTATGTTTACATGTGTTAAAAAGCATCAGTCAAAAAGAAGGAGAAAGTTAGTGTTTCAGTGTGAGAGGAGTTAGAGAAATGTGTGTGTGACAGCAAGCATTTGGGCTGGTTCAACTATGAGCTGTTGAGAGCCTTTGTTAGTAAATCAGATTAATTTGTGGAAGCCCGGCAGAGATCCACAAACAATCCTGATACGGTAAGTAAAGTGAGCGTGATGCAGAAATAGAGACGGAGCAGGCAGAAGAGCTACCTTGAGATAGTGGATATTTAACTGGCAGGCCTAGAATAAAAGAAAGAAACTCACTTATTAGTGCGGTCAAAGGTTAGCTGCTGTGTGCATGTGTGTCTTGCTGGGAAAAGAAAGTGACAGAATACAAATGTGGACTTGAGTCCAGCCTAATCATTTATCTTCAGCGATAAAAATGAACAAAGGCATGACTTGAAAACGGAGTACATCCTTTTCTGTCACATCTGGTTGCATCTCTGCATCTCGCCCCAGTTTCCACGGCAACCGTGCAGTTGCGTGAAGACGCTATAGCCTCGGAGGAAAGTCAAGGTCAGCGTTGCACATTATGGAGAGAAAAAGAAAATTAAAAACAACAAGACTCAGCGTCTTGAGAGCTGCTGTGGGGAGATGACATTTACACTCAGTATTAGAACACCTGTGTGCACACACACGGAGCTGGACTTTAATAAAACTGCCCTCGCTCAGTTTGAATCCCATACGTCTTTGCACTTGTTTACAATGCAGTGTTAATATAGCGGGCACCTTCTACCTGCATGAGAGTGACGTGGGTGTGAAGATGTTATGAGTTTTATATAAAGCATGGATGTTTTAATGTGCTACTGTAACAGAAACCTCACTGCAGTAAACACACCAACCACGAGAGAGCGAGAGTTCGCTGCTTTGAATATTTCCTTAGATCTGGTTAAAGGACCATGCCAGTGTTGTTACATGACTTTGCTTCACTTTACTACAAATGATCTATACAAAACTACCAACCATTTACAAAGCAATCTGTAGTGTTTTTGAGTTTTGAATGTGTTTTTCTTTCAGGCTATTATTCATTTTAATGTCCATACAGCAACAGGAAGTCTCAAAACCTGCTTAAAGGAAAACTTATCAGAATAAACATCATATTTCCTTTTATTTTAGTTAAAGTTACATGATTGTTTTTACATTATTTTTTAGCAAAGTACACAGTGTATGCACCTACAACTACAATCACCAGAATAAATGTTGGCATTGTACGTTTCTGCAAACCACAGACACATTACATTTGTACATTATTATTGAGCATTTACAGTTTTTTATGTTTTAAAAATGCTTTGGTTAACATGTGGTTATGTTTAGGCCCAAAACCACTTGGCCATAGTTAGGAAAAGATTATGTTTTGGCTTTAAATATAGTAGCTTTACGTGCCACTAACCCAGCAGTAAAAAATAACCGTAGCGACACCAGTATCCCCAGTGGAAACACAGCAATGGGTCACTGCAAAACACCCATGTTTGGTGGCTAAAAAGCCGCTGGAAACCCAAAAATAACTTGCTAGAAAACAACTGATTTTGGAGTTTGTGGGTCTCAAACTGTGATCTGCAGCTTGGCAGGAATTTCACCTCTGTGTCACACCATCCGCTATCCTCTCCACAAAGTTAGCTCATATACTATGTCACTTGATATGATTAGTATTTGTGGTTTACAGAAATGTACAAGGGCAACATTTTCTTCTGGTGAATAAAAGCAACCGTGATGTTTACTGCAGATTCTCTGCAACGATGTGGTGGACAGATGTGGTGTAAGGTATGGATGATTTTAACTTAAATGGATAACACATGAGAAAGGAATAATCTGGTTCAAGAAGCATGATTAAGAGAGAATTATATTAAGGAAAAATAATTCAAAATAATCAAGATGACATATTAGAAAGAAGGAAAAGCGTGTTTCCTGGTGTTTGTCTGGTTTAAAGGAAACGTGGCCTGAATTAAACAACAAAAACTGTTTTTTAGATCTGGTGTTGTGCTTTACATCTGAGTCAAACCCTTTCTGGGCTTCATTTAAACCAGTGGCTTCCAAGTGGTGCAGCTACGGGGTCCAGATTTCTCCTAAGTCATTAGCTCAAGGTCCACACAGTTTATTCTATTTAGCATCATACTTGTGTTTGGCCATGTCTCAAGCTAGTTTGCTGTCTCTGTTAAGTAGCTGTCTGTTAGTTACTCACTCTACAGCAAGATACAGCACTTCAAAATAAAAGCTCTGTGCCAGAAATTCACTATATTTCAAAATAAAGCATGTTTTTTTTACAAACTTGACTGGTTCGCAAGTCACTTGCGGGCCATTCAGAATGAACCCATGACCCACTTTTGGACTACGACCCACCAGTTCGATACCATTGATTTAAACCATCTATATGATATTTTCTTCTTCATGTTGACATATTGAACCTAAGTAACTGCACTGACGTAGACAGCCATAATTGATTGTTTAAACAAAACTTTTCTGCTCATCTTTATTTTGACTTCCAAATAACTGCTTTTGAGTGTAGTTAGGATTGGGTTTGCTGAAAAGTCGTCACCCCTTTACTGTTTCCACTGGCAGGTGTGAGCATCTTGAATTATCATCTGCGTTTGCACCTGCACTCCTTACATAACGCTCACAAGAATGTGATCCCTTTGTCCACTCTAAGCTTGTCCTCTATATGCATATGGGGATTTTTTTCTTTAAAAATCAAGAACATTCACTTTAACGCAAGGAGTAAGTGATCTTCCGCTCTGGCACGCAGGGTGAAAAGCACAAGCAGGAAAGAGGATGAGGTTACCATGGTGACAGGAGGGAAGAAGTGAGTGAGTACAATATACATGTGTGCATGTGTGACAAAGAAAACCTACTGATGGTTTTATTGGATCCGTGACCTGAGTTGTCCTCACCTCAAACTTCTGTCGGAGCTCCAGGTTGACGTCATCCACCTCGGGGATGGGAACGTTGTAATATTCTCCCTCCTCCTGGTTCAGCAGCTTGTACCTGAGAGAGGAAAAGACAAAGATGGAGAAAAGTGAATCTACATTTTATCTAATTTTCTGCAAATCCGCCATCCATGAATCTCTTCCTCTGTCTTCCCACGCAGCAATAAAACTTTACATCTCTGCACCACTTCAATCATCAGCAGATGATTCTTCTCTTTTGAGTGTTTGCAGGTCTCCTCGTCAGCAGTGCCAGCTAGACTCTCCTTCCTCTCTAATGTACACATCCCCTGGCCACTTGTCTAATGACCTGGAACATACAGCAGACAGTAGTTCCCGAAGCTGTGGACACCAAACGTTTCTGTGCACAGGTATTTCCTGGAGCTTTGTAACTGTGCTCAAAGCAGCAGTCGATCAGGCTCGGTTTAGGCTAGGTGGCGGCAGGTATGCTAACATGGCCGTGGAGTGTGAGTGTGTGTTTATCAGTGTGAGACAAAGCAGGCAGACAAAGACATAAAGACGGGGAAATGACGCCGACAGGTGCTGTCTGTTAGACTGATGGAGTCAGCAGTGTTTACATCTGTTTCACGCACAATGTGCTGCTGTTTTACAGTCATGTTGGTTAGCTGGCGGTGGCCAGGGTAGAATCATGGTCGACTACTGAAACCACATTTACTGTAATCCATAGTATTCTGCTTCAAATTCTGCTTTAAATTATGTTTTTAGTTATTGTTTTTTTTTTATTCTTACATGTGCTCCTGGACATGAATTACCAGAATTTTTTTTTTCAGTCGCCTCTCAGGGCCTCTGTACTTTATATACTACCAGAATATTAAAGAAATTCAGTGTTTTTAATTATAACTTTAGTCTCCTTTTGCACTTTTGATCACTCATCAGTTTCAGAAACACTGGTCGTGACACTGGTACAATACTTCACATGCAGTACTGTACTTTACTATTTTACATGATGTACCGTGCTCTATAAATGCAGCATGTGATGTCTTTGTGATTTCTTTGCTGGCTGGAGTTGGCAATGCCTCACACTTGCTGATGTTTTGGAGAATCACAAACTTTAAATGTTCACTCTCCCAAGAGAAAGAGCCGAGGAAAGACTGACTGACCATCCGCAGTTGGTGGATTTGATGAGCTCGGACACTCCAAACGACATGGAGCCCATGAAGTCGTTGCGAGTGGTTCGGTCCCAATCCCACACCTCGATGGACAGACGGCGGTCCTTATCTGATGCTTTCAGCTTACTACATAGACACATACAGGGGGAAAAACGTGACCACAGAGAATTCAATGATAAAATGCTGTCCTTAAAATGTCTCCTAAGTTCATTTCGTAATCTTTTATTTTCTTTCATACTGTAAAATGATCATTCTTGTCATCAATAAGCATACCCAACAGTAGACACACTCAGACTTGTTGACTCACAATGTGAAGGACTCGTTCCAGCAGGGGTTGAGAGAGGAACGGATGGTCCTAGTCTTCTGTTTGGTCTCGTTCTTTGGGTCGGGGATGAGCTTGAGTTTAACATAAGGGTCTGATAAACCATTTGGATCCATAGGAATCAGGTTCCTGGCTTCCCCCACTGGAAGATGAAAGGGAGACAGAGAAAGAAAATGTAACCATATGTGTGTGTGTCTGTGTGTGTTTCAGCCTTGAGCCAGATTCAGATACTTCATGACTCCACACTGACTCCGGGGTTAAAATGGCCAGAGATGGAGCGGTGAGTCACCGCAAGTCACTCCAAGGCCAGGCAGCAAACAAAAAAGATATGAGCTTCGGTCCCGGGGAAATTACTGCTCTGTGCTATATATCTGTGTGGATTAATAATCTCAGCCATGCTTTGATTCTATGCAAGTTGATTTTCAAACAATACTGTCAAAAGAAATGGGAACAAAGGATGTCTGTGAAATATAATGGGAACTAAAAACAAAAGTTACAGATTTAGCAAGTACTCATGCTATATTGTAGTTTAATTTAGCTATTCTTTAAACAGCTTAACAACTAAATTTTGTTTAGGTAAAATTCTTAGTTCAACTACTGTAGTTCAGGCAACATTGAAAGTCACTGCATCATTCAGAACACTAATATAGCAGCAAACCTCGTTTTGTGTTGGTGTATTGGTGTCCTGAACACGAGAATGAAGTCGCACTCCCTCTGTGTGTGGTGTAATATGAGCTTCTTTGTTCGTTGTTGTGATAGTCTGTACATGTGCGCCTGCATGTTAGTGCATGTGAGTCCCTGTTAGTGTGTCCAACTGGCTGGCTAATTGCCACCGCTCTGCACTTTGCTCCTAGGGTGCTTACAGCTGATATCAGGACGGCATCATCACAGAAGCATAACGCCCAACCCCTTGTTCCCCACCACGTTATCATAGGTTGGCTTCTTGTCCAAATGTAACGGAAATTTTTAACCAAACTGGAGTACTTTTCCATCTGCTTTGCAAATATTGGGAGTTGATTCATCGAGCAACAGATGGCGCTGATTCTGCAGTCAGGTGCCACTGTAGAAAAGGGCTGAACAAGATGACCTAATTAAAAGAGCGTCACTCAAACCTCAAACAAAGGAAAACAGTTGATGTATACTTAGGGAGAAAACACTGGACAATGGAAATTAAGTGTTTTGTACAATTAATACAATAGCTGTGTACTTCCTGCGTGCATTTAAGTGTGTTAAAAGCCATCCAGAGATGACGACTAGAGGTTGCAGTGGCCTGTGCTATGATGGAAACGTTATGTCATCATTAATTTGCTGAATCTGTTTCCATAGCACTTGGTTGCTTTTACCTTTTATCAATACGACTTTACCAACTCCCCCAAATGTTTTTGTGTGTTTCCACTTAGGTTTTTAAATCAAAAATGCCCATAAAAAGGGTGAATGGAAGTGTGCTGGCTCAGTCAGCACTGTTGACGTTGTTAGCGCTGCTTACGGAGTTAGCACCTTTAGCTGCTAGCCGCTGGCTCAGCCACCTCCATGTTAAGAGCAGTGTGCAGACAATCCTGCCCCAGGGTCTGAGTCATAGAAATGCTCTGAATGTTGCACACAGCTACTTTAACATTTGGAAAGTTTGGCTTCTCCTTTGTCAAGTGAAAAAAAAAAAATCTCAAAGTTTTGTATGCTTCTAAGGCAGGGGTGTCAAATGTATGGCCCCTGGGCCAGAACCGGATTTCATCCGGCCCTTCAAATGGCTGTACTTAAGAGATGATCGTACCTGCGATATTGTTGTCCACCAATTTCATTAGCCGTCTATATACTATCATAATATTCTCACAGACCTTTCTTTGATACTTGATATAATAGTGACTTATTATAAAGTCTAACGCCACATAAATCCTAAACTACGTGGGAAAACACAGCTGGTCTAAAAACAGCCACCTCAGTAATGGTTAAAAACTATAAACCATAAGCCATCATGTTCTTAACAGACCTATTATAAACACTGTGACTTTGTATTAATACAGAGTGAAACCATCACATAAAAACTAGAGACGGGGTCTAGTTATTACGCAGTGGTTGATGGCTTCACAGGTCCAGCCCACTTGTCATCAAATTGGGCTGTATGTGGTTTCCAAACTAAAATGAGTGTGACACCCCTGTTCTACGGCATTCAAAAAGTATAGTTTTGATATTGTACCAAACTTAGATATCACTACTGCTGTTGTATAATAGATAGATACTGTAGATAGATAGATAGATAGATAGATAGATAGATAGATAGATAGATAGATGTCAGTGTTTCTGTCCTCAGTTACTCAGCTAATGGCTCATTAAATCAGAGACCACATACGCTGATAACAGGTGCTGCGAAGCAAAACATACTGTCAAAATTTACTTGCGAAACAGCACCAACTGGATAATAACACTGGTGGGTGTTAGGGCACATGCAAATGTAAAATCAACAAAAACAAGAAACACTGCAAAATACTACTCGCACTAAAAGTCTGTCTCACACATTCTGCTGTAAAACAACCTAAACAAGACAACAGATGATAATTACTGTGTGTGTACTCTCCGTCTCTCGTGGTCAGGCAATAGGTGAGCAGATAATGTGATGGAGGCGTGACGTTTCCCGTGTGTGATAACTGACAAATGGAAAGAAAAGGAGTGCTGTAACATAGCAACGGTGGAGTAAGGGGGGGTGGGGTGGCGGGAGCATGGCACTTTCACCATGGCGACAACATCTACTGTAAGTGGCCAATGGGCCGACTCCACCACTGCCCCACTTAGCAACATCATGTGAACACATAAATAAATGTCAGCTACAAGAGAGTCACACACAACATGGATTAAACAAGAGTAAAGAAAGACGGTGAGATAGAGAACGCCAGGGTACATCAGAGAGAAAATAAATGTGAAGTTTCTGACTGTGAACACACAACAAAACTCTAACAGACGGAGAGCAGAAACAGGATCACACTAAATCCTCTGTTTATCAGCTCCAACCTCCCCGCTCTGCATATTTAAATGTAATCAGACACAGCGAACAGGGAAGGCTCTAATCTGAATGTTTCAGGGAGTCAGTGTGAACTTTCACACGAGGACACGTTTGCCAAGATTCTCCATTAAAACAGTGGTAATGTATTTTCTCTCCAAAGCATAAATATTCCAGAGCTGAATACAAACGCAAAACGATGGGAAGGAAATGTCATTTAGAGTCACTGCAGCTCATTTGGCTCTGTGTTTGAGAGATTTAATCTGATTTATTTTGACATTTAGCTCATCGCTGGATGTGACAGTGAGGTTTAAAAGGCAACACGGATTTTTATGAATCATGTAAAAGTCACAGGCATAATAAAATAATGATGAAACAGAAAGTAAGACGAATGAAGGCTTCTTGTTTATGGGGTTAGGGCTACAACAGCAAGTCCATTAACTGTTAGGTAATCAACTGAATCACAAAGCAACTATTCTTATTGTCAATTAATCATATGATTCTATTTTCAGGGTGTCTACAGTTACTCTGAAGACTATATAAGACCTTTTAACACCACCTTATATCAAATTTAAAATCAAACCTGCAATGGATATACATATATTATATATAAATTAAGAAAAATGGGGCCTTATATTATGAATTTATATTATTTTCAAGTCTAAATGTTGGGTTTGCTGCACTATGCTGGATTTTCTATTTTGTTTTTTTATTTTTTAGGTTCATGGGTGTTAGCCTACTTTAGTAAGTGCTGTCCAAAAAACAATATATGGCTTCTTCTAAAGGGAGGAAAATAAGCTCTTGGTCCTGGTCCTATTTCATGTTTACCCAAAGCCCTTATTTTTGAGTGGTTCTTTGTCCCAGAACAGAGTGACAAATGGTACTGGCTGAAATCTTTCCCTGTGAGACATGACAACCCTTCAAGAAACTAATATGTCATCAGTAGTCGTTAATGGGGTTTATGTAAACAGATGCAGCTACAGCAATGGGTCACAATGACATTTGGCATTTATCTGATAGAGACAGACAAGCATGGACGATTACGATTCATTCACAACTCAAGTTTCAATCAATCAAGCAATCAAACAAGTCATCAAATGAAAAGGAACACTGCTTCATTACCAGGCTACTACCAGCAGTGCTCTGTAGGCTAATGTTATTAACCCGTGCTCCTACCCTGCCAGTCTGCTCTCATATTAGAGGAGCAGTAACAAGTGCAGCAACTTCACTGCTGAGCTAGAGTTAAATTTTTAGACATCATATACCAACAAAGAGGGGGATGCAACATGGACTTTGTGGTGAGAATGCAGGAGACAAGAACTCGATTAGATCATTCTTTACTCCAAGCAGGGAAAACAGCAAACCGAAGACCTCACTACCAAAATAAAGACCCAACAAAAACTGAAGTGAGCAGCTAAATACAAACTAGTCTGACGAGGGGATGAAGTGCAGGTGGAGAAAAAAGGCGGAGGAGCACAGGTGAGGGGAATAACGTGACGAGGCAGAAGAACAGGGGAAGAACTAATGAGGCTGAAACAGGGCAGGTGTGGATGGGTAAATGAGGGAAAGGCAGCACAGGAACACAGGAGGAAAAACACACTACACTGAAACCCAGCAACCAAAAAAATACAGTCTTGTTAGTCAGGCTGACTCATGAAGTCAACTTAAATGAGTCTTAAACAGACAATGAAGGCATCAGGACGCAGCAGACTGTGACTGAATTACGTCAAACTGTGGGAGTGGCAAACACAAGTTGGCAATAAGTTAGCTACTGAAACTTCAGCATACTACTGTTGTAAGGAAAACCCGCTGGTCACAGTGTTGTTTGACACTGATATTTGATTTAATTTAGATTGAGACTTCAGGGGTGTCCATAATAGACACTACCTTTGCACAAAACAAGTCCTGAAAGAGGCGTACACCACTACTTTGACACATGCTTATGAACATGTTGGAGATGGCAAACTGGCGATGCAGATGGTGAGGTGGAAGCCTGATTGTAGATATTGTCAAATACAGCGCACGAACACTTTTAGTATAGATCCTACGCACTGCTTTATATATGACGCCCCAGGTGACCAAATTCAATGTCAGGACAATATTTAATGCCACTGTCAATTAAACGACAGATGAGGTTGATATTTTGTTGGTTTTATGTTGTGTTGTTAAGTAACCAAAATCCAAGTCCTCCAAACATCTCATGCCAACGACATCTTGAATTATGCAATTTAGTTGTACAGAGAACAAACCCGATGTCAGTAGGACATCATGATGTTAACACCCACACAACAAGAAATTCTATTGTAGTGGGACCTTTAAAATATTGTCAACCTAATTTTCATTAAAACTAAAATATAGCGTCTGTCTGACGTAAGCATCCATCGTCTTTCTGACGTCATAACGATGTCAAGCGCTAGCTAGAATGGAGCATAGTGTATTTAGATAACATTAAACTACTGTATGAAGCGACAATGCTAACTACAATGGTTAGCACTGTCACTTCACAGCAAGAGGGTTCCTGCCCCTATGTGTGGAGTTTACATAATTTCCAGTGTGGGTTTTTTCCAGGTACTCCAGCTTCCTCCCACAGTTCCAAGGTAACTTCCAAGGTTAATTAGCGACTCTAGATTGGCCGTAGTTGTGAATGTAATGTTGTTTTTAAAGTGCTCTATAAATAAAGTTGAGCTGAGCTGAGAGTGTGACCATGAATGGTTGTCCGCCTCGCTGTGTCTGGTGACCTGTCCAGGGTGTACCCCACCTCTTGACTAATGTCAGCTGCGACCTCCCACAAGATTGGCAGTTATGGAAAGTGAATGAATGAATGAACAGAAATTGATGTAGAAAATTGATTTGTGGGTTTCATTTGTTGCTTGTTTAGCCTCCTCCCTGCTAATTTCTCATAACACTCAGTTTGGAGTGTGCCTCTGCAAAACCTCCATTAGGAGGGCCATGTAGCCTTAACACGTCACCCTGTCCCTCTATCCCAGCAAGAATTGGTACAGCCTACACACAAAATGGAGGGGTAAGGGCTAAGAGGTAGGGCAAAGGGGTGTATTGGGATTCATCTTTGTTTTCATCACTGAGTGAAGAGATGAGCAAGAAGGAGAGAAAGAAGGCAAAACATCACTTTATGGCAGAAATATGAGTGAAAATATTATATTATTATGCCGTAATTTGGATTAAAATTAGATTAAAAAACACTTATGAGAAAAATTATGTGAAACAAAAACCAACCAATCACAGAATTTATATCGTGAAGTTAGAAAACATGAGAGACAGTAAGACGGTAGTATTCTAATACTTCTTGTCATATGCACATTTTTTCCATGCTCTTCCAGCTTGATGCAGTAGAGGGCAGTGCAGGTCTCTCGCTCCGAGTATCTGACAGAAGACGCCAGAGTGAGAAGCTTTTACCTTGTTCATGAATGTAGTGCTTCAACCTCATAGTTCACTCTTTATCCAATACAAAATCTCAGCTACAGTAATCCTCCACCCTGTCTTTTTGTCTCTCTCTCTGTCTCTGTCTCTCGCTCGCCCACAAGCCTACACACACACACACACACACACACACACACACACACACACACACACACACACACACACACACACACACAATGAAGTACGAGGAGCAGAAGGAAAATCTGAGCATCCCACGTTCTCATCTAAATCCTCCCCTCTGCTGGCTGTGGCAGCGTTAAAGGCATCAGTCACTTCCATGGCAACGCTGGCGCCAAACAACGCCAGAGCAACTTCGACACGCCTGTAAACATACTAATGAGGCAAAAACACACACACACATGCAAATACACACATATGTAGAAAAACTGAAAGCGATGGTTTGGCACTGTAAGCGTGTGTGTATGCAAGTTACATCACAGTAAATGTATTTGTGCACATGTGCTGTCTCTCTCTCTCTCTCTCTCTCTCTCTCACACACACACACACACACACACACACACACACACACACACACACACACAATGAAACATCATCATCAGCAGTGATCAAGGACCATCTCTGCTGTCTGTTGTTGCTTAGATACAACAAGAGCTGCTTTCCTTCTGTATCCTCCCCTCTGCTTGCTCCTTATGAGGTAGTTACCAATAAAATTAGAGTGTGTGTTTTTCTGTGTGTGCGCGTTGTTTTTGTCACTCGTTTGGGGTAAAACACACATGGCATAGACAGAAAACACACACATTTATTACGTGTCTGTTAACTCGATTAGAGACTTCATCAATCCATTATCACTGAGAACAGGGCTGCTGTTTACATCATGGAAACACGCATCACGGGAGAAGCAAAACTACCAGCAGCTTGCATCCACTCTGCTGCTGTCGTGCAAACGCTCTGCACTGGGGCACACAGGGGTGAAATGTTCTGCCTTTATACGAAAACAAAAACACAAGAAGAAAGTGCGCTGGCACTTAGATGAGACTGGATCTTTTGTTGTTTAGAGATAATGAATGGCAAAGTTCAAGTTCTTTCTTCTCTCCAAATGCTTATTTGTTGTCTTATATCTCAGATAATCTCCCCAAAGTGCTGAGTGTTCTTCCATGCACTTCATGTTACAAGAAGAACTGAAGACAATTAGCTGAAAGACAGCAACCATTTCTTTATATTTCTGTGACGTTCCCTGGAAACACTCATCCATGCTTTCATTATCTCCTGTATCTGAACTGCTTAATGAAAGAAATATGCCACAGCTAAAAATGACATATCATCGGGATCCCGGGGCGGGTGCGTGCAGGGGCTGCAGTGGGCCGACAGTGTAATCTCCCGAAAAAGGCTTTGAAATTCAAATGTGTTGTTGCATAACAATGCCATGTGCAACCAATGAACGCCTGATAATCTGAAGGGGAGAGCTGCACGGCCAAACAGGAGCTGGACGGATCCCCGCAGTGCACTGTCAGGGATCTGAATGCAGACGTCACACACACACACACACACACACACACACACACACACACACACACACACACACACACACACACACACACACACACACACACACACACACACACACACACACACACACACACACACACACAGTGGAGGGAGAAGATGAACTTAAGGGTTTGTATTTGTAGTCGTGGTCATTTTGAGAAAGTGAATTAAGGTAATTCAACAAATACTCAGGCTTTAAAGGGAAGTAATGCTCACTGATACTAAGTGAAACATGAGTGGTGCTTTAGGTCTTTTTAGATTTCCACCTACGCTCCTTTAAAGTAAAATTCATTGAGCACTTGCAGTGATGTTTCTTTCAGTGAGAGAGGGTTTAAGTGAATTATTGAAGGGCCTGAAGGATAATGACATCCGCACAGTCGACAGCCAAAAGCAGCATTATAAAGCATATAAAAACAAAACCTATCCCCCTAGGAAATAACCACAACCCCCTAATTTAGTTTGTTAACCCTGTGTAAACACATAAAAAAGATTTGTAACACAATATAATATAGCTTTAAATAAAAATTATGACATTTTAAAGTGTTAATTACCATATTTTTTCAATGGCTAACATGCAATGATTAGACTAGTATGTGTTCTATGTGCAGTATATCCACGCCCAGGGACAACAGATGAAAATAAGTGAAATGCATATATTGTGCCTGTTTTATATAAACCAAATGAAAACTGAAGTCACACTGTCAAAACTCTTCACACAGTCAGCAAAACAGAAGTCTATGTGGACCAAACTGTGAATCATTTTTCATTGCTTTCACACAAAATGCATTCAGTGACCACATTTTCCAAAATCCGTGAACTCTTTTCTCATTCATAAACCACTGCCTGAAAAACACTTTATATTCACACGCTGCTTTCAAAGCTACAGAATGATGACAAATTTAGTGGATTTCTGCATTAACCATATTGAAATATGTAGAAAATCTTCCAGAAAAAAAAAAAAACTTATGTGATTTTGTTGAGAACTTAAGGCCAAACAGAGGAGAGACAGAGGACACTTATTTTACTGTAGAGTAGGAGTAATTAAACTGTACGTGCTGTTTATGGTTTTTAAATTATTATTGCAATCCTGAATTGTCAGGAATTTATTTCGACTTTTTATTTTTTACAAGCACATTACTATATGCAAAAATGTAGGAAAAAAAAATAAGGATATTTAAGTAAACTGCTGCATTTCTGATTCATTCTGGTTACACATACTTTAGCACAATCAATTAAGTGTAAGGGTGTTATTTTATTTAATAATGGAAAACTGATTCATATAAAAAAAAATTCCATCATTTATGTAATGTTCCCTTTTGTCAGTATTTTTTACGTCAGTGTTATGAGTCAAACAGTGTATGAGAAAAGCCTGTGTGAGTGACATGTATGCTTCCTGAGTGAGACTTTTCCCCTGCATTACGGTCCAATGAGCTTATTTTGAGACATGTATGAAGTGTTTTGGTGGTTTGAGTCAGATTTGGTGGTGAGATTGGCTCAGATGCATGTTGGTAATGCAGACTGTATGAAGAGTTTTGAAAAAGCGGCTTCGGTATTTATCGTTGCTTGTTAGCGACTGAAAAAACTGTAATTGCTTTAGAAAGCTCCAGGGATGATGTTTTTCTGTGGGCCGACATGGAAATTAGTGTCACCGTGGTTCCCTCTTCAAACAGCCTTTGGGATTTCTCCATTGGATTTTGGATTATTGCAGAAAATACGCTACAGTATGTGGCAAACAAACATTAATGATACTATAAAGCTGTGTTCAGTGCGATGACATTCTATGTTTAGCTGCTTGTTAGCAACGGCCTTTTTTTAGGACACATAAAATTCACAAGTGGCGTATTAACTGATGTATTTTATGTCTTAAAACAAAACATCACAGTCTCTTAAGCTTGTGTTAGCCCCTGACCTTATTTAAGGCATCTAACCATAAACCCACTGATTTTGAAATGAGGAAATCGGAAGTGCTTAAATGCTAACTCATAAGTAATTCCTGAAGCACTCTATCCCTATTTGCACGGGACTAGATTTACTAGGAGGCCCTAATTGGACTTAGACACCCCCCTTCCCTACCAGAATGTCAGAGTTTGATACAGCACATTTACAACGCTACAAACGGTGATGTACAGTGTTAACCTCCTTTTCATCTTTTAAATGTAGGTTACAAAAACAGAAGTGATTCTGCAACACATTTCACTCCTCTGATGGATATGGTCTTTCTGCACATGGGTCTCCATACTGTATGATGAGACGAACCTTCTGCACCCAAAATGCAATCAGAACTGTCATTTGTAATTTCCAACTCAGCCTCCATGATTCTCTGCAGCAGTGTTCCCCAACTGGTCCAGATTTCTCCCTAGTCATTAGTTTGAGGTCCCACAGTTTAACACATTCAGCCTTATACTTGAGTTTGGCCATGTCGTTAAGCTAGTTTGCTGTCTCTGCCAAAGAACAGTTGGTTGGTCACTCTATAGAGGAAAACAGCACTTCAAAATAAAAGCTCTCTGCTGGAAATTCACTGTACTTAAAAATCATGCGTGCTTTTTTACAAATGGCACCTTTGCAGTCCATTCAGAATGGGCCCGCGACCCACCTATATACCGTGATCCACCAGTTGGGAACCACTGCTCTACAAGGAAAGAGGCAGAAACGAAAGTGTGGAGAAAACAAAACTCCCAAATATGACCCTGAATCAAAGAGATGCTGATTCACAAAGGGCTAAGATTATCAAGAGACCTCTGTGTGTGGCAAAATATGGTGGATAATTTGCGGTGGAATTTTTACTTTCCAAACTACAAACATGGCAGATTCACATGGAAATCAAACTTATTACTAGAGGTCAGGTAATACTAGTCTCATGCGGTAAGGGCTTATGTCAACAACTGACCGTATCCTAAACCATCCCTCAAACTGTGAGTGAATGTAATCAATAAATACATACTCCATTCATTATATCACAAATACAAATAGTTGATACTTCCTGACAGGAAACATAAATATATATATGTTATGTTTTCATGCTCCAATCAGACAGAGAGACACACACACAGTGAGTGTGATCTTCATATCTGTCAAAAGCCTCTTAGAATAAAAAGCCTAATATCAGATATTAAGCTGTTATCTGTACGACAGGCCTGATGGTGCTATGAGCTGTCAGTTGAGGGGAAAAAATGTATTCTTGTTCAACTGTGCTTTAAACCTGAGGCAAACATGTCAGCAGTCTCACCCCGAGTAAACCGCTGTGCGCTCACTATGTCCTGATCCTCAGATGCACTATGAGTGTGTATCTGTGTGTGTGTGTGTGTGTGTGTGTGGGCAGGTCATGGAGGGACGTTTGCATGTTTGCCTTTTCTTAAAACCCCAGAATAAACCTCTGCTCATGCCCACAGGTTGTTTATGTCACTTTGGCTCCAAGAGACGTTGATCAGGGAGAGGAGTAAGAGAAGGATGAAGGAGGTAATTAGCGGGGAGGGAAAAAAAAGAAAGGAACAAACAAGGTAGAGGAAGGGCACAAGAGACAGAAGATGCAAGAGGAGGAGAACATTGGAGCCAGAAGGAAAAGGACAAGTCACTCAATTGAGCAGTGGTTTCAGCTGGTAGAAGAAGAGAGGATGATAGAAAAAAAGGACAGATGTTGATGTCTTACTGAGGAGGAAAAGGAAGAATGGACAGGAGCTCAGCAGATGTGGAGGGAAAATGGATGACGAAAGTGGGGGAAGACATGCAGGGGTCTCGGTGGAACAGGTAGAGGAAGATAACAGGAAATGTCAATATTGAAAAAAAGGATGTAGAGGAGAGATAGAGGGAGGAGAGAGAGAGCCCGGAAGATGTGTCTGTTTTCTTGGCTGGAAAGATTTAATCAAGTTCACATCGGTGTGGTGAACCACAAAGGCCCGCCACTTGTCTGTGGGAGCCGGAGGGGAGCCGGAGAACAAGCTGAGGCTTCACTGTTCAGACCGCTGCCATTAGAGAGGAGGAAAAAAAAAAAAGAACCCAAACAAAACACCGTGGAACATACACTTCCTCCCTCCTGTAATGCTCTCAGTATTGATCTTTATTCTCTTTTCTCTGTCAGTCACAGTCCACGCTCTGTCTCAACTGGTCCATCATTATTACAGCAGTTTACTTCTGCCTTTCAACACTTCAACACAACTCTCTGACCTAGTTTGCACCTGATGATAAAGACCTTATACTTAAACGGGCTGTTCTCACAAACTGTTTTCCTACAAAAAGTGATGCACCCAAATTCATACATATTCCGTGTATTTTGAAAGGCTGCAACATATGAACCATTCAATGAATATACATTTACTTAAAGCTGCATTAGTCAATATTTTTATAACAAAAAAATAATCAAATAACTATGTGTACTGTGAAAAGTGTCACTATAATAATTAACCCATGAATAATTACCACCACCCACTCCGTGTTTTAGCAATGTTGAGCTCTTTTTTTTGGTTTTCGGGCCGAAAATGTTAGTTTTGATTCAGTCTCACAGCTCTCTACATCGTTTATTCAAGCAGCAGGCAGCTGTTTACTAAAGCCCTGTTTACACCAAGCAGTACAGTACAGCATAGTTCAGTTCGGTACAATTTTTTTTCTGTTTCCTCCGTGAAAAGTTGTGGATGGTACCAATGGAACCGTTCCGCACTGTCCCCATTTTTGGTCCCCCCTCTGTTGGGGTACCTAGCACACAGATCTGGTACTAAAAGGTGGAGCTGTGAACACTGCAGTCTGTTGATTGGTCAATAGAGGATGGTCACTCTGCTCAGGGCTGAGTTGTGGCTGGTTTTGAGGTTCATGTAACCACTGTTCATACTGTGGAGTTTTACATATATTAGCAATCTGTAACTATAAAATGAAAGGATGTTTTGCTGCCTCTCGCAGCAGCTGGAGTCTGACAAATAAAGTGAATTAATTGGTCCTGACTTGTAATGTTACTCAATGCACGAGTTGAAAGCATAAATCCATCAACACACCTTGAAATTCAACGAGCAACTTCGTGAGAAAGGTCCCACAAACTGCCAAAAATTGACAGATTTAGGAAATTATTCAAAAGCTAGGGAAAATAGTATTTATAGTTATTATTATTACATATCTAAAATAATGTTACAGGATTATTATAATTTTTATGCACTTTTTCCAGGTAATTTTCTTGTTTTTTAAATTTTATCTTTAATAATCTTTTTACTAATTTCCTGCAAATGTTTTGGTCATTTTTTTCTTTGTTGCTTACTGCCTTCTTCCCATGTTTTTTTAAAGAAATGAAGCCAATTTGCTCAGGGTTCAGAGGGTTAACAAAGATGGCAATGGTCAAAATGCCAAACACTTAAAGGCTTCAAAAAGGAAGTCCACAAACCAATGGGTGATGTCACAGCGGCCACATCCATTATTTCATATTGTCTAAAAGTAAAAAAGCAATTGTTAGTTGACAAGTTTGCTGTTACAGCTCACAAGGTTGGTCCCCTGCCCCTAGGTGGCCAATAAATCAATGCATGCAGCTTTACCATACACAATCAGTAAGTAAGCATTATATACAATTTGTGCTGAAATCATTTAGGTCCATTAAAGAGGAACAGATTCTTTTATTCAAGTTGTTTATCAAGCAAATACACCACATAATTGCTGGTTCTAGCTTCTCAAATAAGAGGATCTGCTGCTTCTTAGTTTTTTGGTCATTATAAATTTAGTGTGTTTGGACTATGTGTCACACAGAACAAGCTATTTCAAGATGAATGCTTCATCGCTGGAAAATTGTGACTGGTATTTTGACAATTTTGATTTTTTTTTTTGCTTTGGCTTCTTGATTAATGGCAAAAATAATCCAATGATGAATCAATAATGAACCGATCATTTGTGGCAGCTCTAATAAAGGCTGATAATGAAAGGAAAATAGACACAGATGTCCAGGTTTTTTTTTTTTTTTTTTTAAATATCAGACACCACATATGCCAGCAGCAGGTGCTGCAGAACATACTGTCATATGTTCCTTGAAGTTGACACAGTGTGAAGCAACACTTTCATAAACACTGGAGCTGGTGCTGGCACTGGTGGGTGTTTTGGTGTGTACATGCATAAAAACCAAGGACAACACAAGCAGGGAGATAGCACATCAATCTAACTGTTGTCTCTCCATGAACGTGAGCCAGTTCAGTTTCAGCTGTGTCTGTTTAGCCTAATCTGAAAAGACTGAGGTAACCACGTCAACTAGACCGCCGATGTCAAACTCTGCCTCACTCTTGCTGACGGTGGTCGTCACATCACGACAAGGACATAAAACAGGACGTGTAACTGGCACTAGATCAGACCTTGCTCAACAGTGAAACAGACAAAAGATCTGGGTGTCGTGTACAGCAGGGCAAATAAAAACACTGCAACATAATAAAACAGAAAAGCAAAGAGAACAAATGCTGTAAGCCGGCTGTGACTACAGCTTCCTCTCTTTCCGTATTTCTTTCCATCTGGATGACTACAAACAAACAAAAACATTTTTATGAAAGCAATATATTTCCAAGTCAATCACATTTGCCACTCTGTCCCTGCTGTGGCTGGAGGTTATTCCGGTTTGATCCCCACTGAGTTAAAAACACTTTATTGGCCTCAGCACTCATATTCCCTGACCACCACTGTCTTGCCGTGTTTGCGTGTGTTTGTGTGACAGAGGTTGCGGAAGTGACCCAGCAGTCATTTCTCTTCCTGCTGGAGGGGTTTTAACACCTGAGAGTTGTCCACTCCAGGTGCTACTCTTGACTGACAGGATAATTTGGAGGTGTTGAAAATACACACGCACAGGGGACACAGAGGTTTGAAGGCAGTCATGGCTAAGATTTATGCTGACACTGATGCAAACTACAGTGTCTTTAAAGTTCTCTGTAAGTGTTTTCCTTTTCTTATGAAGTCAGTTTTATTTTATTTGTGTTATAGACTAAAATTAAGTTGAATTATAAAGAGACTTTGTGTTATTTCAGATAAAACCTTCAGCAGGAAGCAGAGTGTTCTTTTAAAATGCACTGCTTTTAAAATTGGTCTTCCATTTTTTTTTTTTTTTAGATTCGGCATTTTTGCTCTATAGTGAACGATATATGCTTTAACCACTAGACAAGCAGGCACCTTTGTTCCCAAATTTTCACCCAATTTCTAATGCTTAATTCCCTGCATACGTCTGTCCTTGTCACTGTACCTTCAGTGTTGACCTTATGACCTATTACAGATGGCACCCAATGCATTTCATTGAAGGTTTCTTACAGCTTCCTTTAATAAAAGGTTGGACACAAAGGCGTGTATTGTTTTTCAAACTATATTTAGATTGAGCCACACCCACTTCCACTGCCAGAAGTAAAGCCCCAATGATTGGCTGCCAGCGGTACTGATAGAGACTGCTCCTAGCTAGCTCCACGGATGTGCCCTGTGGCCCATCCGCCCCCCTTGCTGCCACTCAAGGACTACATGGTTGGAAAGTTTGCTGACCTGGCAGCAAGTCGGGTGGTGGCCCAGCTCCTAACTGGGTCCGTCTCAACAAAATATGACAGCTACGGTGGCTTGGAAAGTAGCGCTGTGAGTGCTTTAAGGGAAATCTGCAGATTTTCAATCAGCTCTGTGTCATCGCATCGGGGGCAGAGTGTGCAGAGTGTGCAGGTAAAAGTCCGGTGGAACTCTGCTGACAAATAAGTGGGGAGCTGCAGGTGCTTGTGCCACAGGTTGAGGTGTGTGTGCACACACTGCGCACACTGCGATGACAGATCTGGTTGGAAAATGAGCAAACTTTCCCTTTAACGGCTGCAACAACTTGAATCAGCCAATT
Organism: Cephalopholis sonnerati; assembly: GCA_019142605.1. NCBI lineage: Eukaryota > Metazoa > Chordata > Actinopteri > Perciformes > Serranidae > Cephalopholis > Cephalopholis sonnerati. Next base: position 25,535,418 of record JAGQAX010000016.1, read on the forward strand.
ATTATAAGTAAAAGCAGATAAACACGGAGGAGGCACACACATGTAAACAAGATACGATATATAAAGGAGGTAGCGGAGCATCGAAACCCAACATCCTGCCTCTAAGTAGCAGGATAAGAGGAGGAAGATGTCCTCAGTGTTTTTTGGCTAAAGCCACTGATGAACTCAAGCTGTGCCGATTCACAGGACACCCAGCTATAAGACTCTCCTCTTTGAGCCAGCATCCGACTTCCTGTGTGCCTCAGACAGCTGTAGACTGGCACCCATTTTCATTAAGTGGAAGTGGGCGTGGTTTCATCCAAAGCTGGCTGGAAAAATTAAAGATGTGCAGTGCACACTGCAGTCCCTCTCTGGCCAATTTCCTGCTGACTCCCAAAATAATTGTGAAGAACTCAAAACTAATTTATTCATTTGGCTCTTCAAGACTTTTTAATCTCAATTTGTGATAATATAAATAATGTTTCAGGAGGGTTTGTGACATTTTTTACAACTTTTTTTATAATCCTAATGTTGTATGAGCAGAAGTCTTCTATGGGTCAGTCAGGAGTCACATGATCTGCAGTCCAATGACTGCCACTCTGCCAAAATCTCCTCAAAGCCCAGCACTGGTCCTGGCTTGTAAATGAAAGCTGGGGTACCTCAACAAAGTGGCATTTGTTATCTGTGTGCTGTGAAAGACTTCCCAGTTGAGTCAGTTGAGTCGATATTAATCCAAATCCAAAATATAAACATTGGCAACAAAAGTGAGGAGCCTGCACCGACAGAGAAAAGTTCCTCAGCATCCTCTCAGTGTTCCTGAGCAAAGGAGCGACCACATAAAGCAAAAGTCTGGCAGAGAAAACACATTTTTCTGAATAGTTTATAAGTACAAGTCTGAGCCATTCATACTAGCCCAGAGTTATAAATATGAATACATCTAGAGATTTTCTTTCAATGGTCTGAAAATCAGCCACTCACAGTCACATCAGGGAGCCTATTGCTCACGTCACTCTGAGACTGAGCAGTCTCAAGTACTGTAACACACAACTACACAACCATTAAGAATCAAACCAACCTGTGACGTGTAGCCTGTCCAAGTTGACCTCGATCTTGAGGAAGAGGCGACCCCGACGCTCCGTGTGGTCCGTCCCACACAGGCTCGGCACATTGACCACGCACTGCTTGTGCACGTTCATGTCGCAGGCTGGAAAGAGACAGAATGTAGAGGTATGTTGAGTTTATCTTTTTCAGAAACCCTCTTTCCTTATTCCACATGCATTCGAGAGCGAATCATGCATATAAAGGGAGGACAGCTTAGGGTAAGTGAGTGTAAGATTGCTCTTTACACTGAATTTGAAAAGTTTTATGCAAATTGTGCTACATTTTTGTGTGGAAAATGGCTCTACCACCGAAGAAAATGTACAAAAAGAGTTGCTGCGGTGTGATGTGGTGGGCAAAGAAACTTGATTTAACCTTTTTTTCTACAGAGATCTCAGTGACAGCGGAGAAAGAGTGAACACAGAGCAACATTTTCTAGGGAGCTCTGCTGCATTACAAAATAATGATGAATAAAAGATGAATAAAATTAAGTAAAACATATCCTTAGTATATTATATAAACAGCAAACAAAAGGGAGATTGGGATGTTTTGGTTTTGTACTCAGTGAACCTGAACTTAAACCTAATGTTCCATGAACTAAATTAGCCCTTTGGTTTCATCTTTATAAATCTTGGCCCAAAGTTCTTTATAATTCAATTAAAATTGCTCCACTGATCCAATTTAACATAAAGAGGTTCCTCACAAAAATCAAGATTAAGACACATTCACTGCGTGGGTAACTTAGAAGTAACATTTAAAGGTGCACTATGCAAGCTTGTCAGTTACTGTTTATGAAAATGCTCACCAGCATGACAGTAAAAGCCAACCCTAGATTCACTCTGGTTTGGCATTTTGCCTCGTTGTATTGGCATTTTTTGGCGCTATGTCTCTTGGATGGGTGATACTTGCGGTCTGGCAGCTGGTTAAAGCCTTGACCTCACCAGCGCACTGTTGGGGTACACGGCCGTAAGCATCCCCAACACAGAGAGTAAGAAGAAAATAAGAAAATACAGGCAGAGTCTCTGCAGATAAATACACTGCCACATATCTCTACTGGGTCATAAGTGATGATACAGAGAGATTACTTCTGCAGGAATCCATACATTTTTTAGGAAAATCCTGCATAGTAAAATGATGAATCACATGTTTGTGCAGAGCAGAGATAGCCAATCAGATGCAAGTATTCTTAAAAAAAAAAATAGAACAACTAACTAAAAGCCTTTTTCCATTTAGTTAGTGATATGTTATTCTGCAAAAACAAAGTTAATCTTTTTTCTTTGGAATCTTACAGTATATCTCCATGAGCAAATGACACAGAAAAATCTATAACTATTTTAATATCTTTATATGAATAGGGATGAAACAGGCATCACTTGCCCTGCTGGCCACCAACAATGATTAAATGTTTGGTTGAATTTAGGTTGTGGCATTGGGTGACTAAAATTCAATGTCATGACATCATCTAAGCAACATCAGTGTAATGTAGCCTGTTAACAACTGACACTGTTGGTATTTTGTTGGGTTTTAAGTTGCGTTGTTAAGTCACCAAGAGTTAGTTTTTCCATATGTCTCATGCCAAAGTCATCGTGATGCTAGGGGTCGACGATGTGGCCCTAAAATAATATCACAATATTTCAGGGTATTTTTACAATATTCTTGATGATGTGAAAAATTAGTAAACAAAAACGATCTCTCATTTCTTTAGTTTGTGAACAACAACAGTAACTCAGAGTGAGATTCAGATTCTGTATACAATGTTCATAGTTTAACAAAATTAAATCTCCGACAAATTACATATTTAAAAATTTCCCAAATAAAAAAAATGTACCCTGAGATCTATATATATAAATCAATAGGTGATTTCCTTCTTTTAGTAAAATCCTAAATGATTGAGTTGTCTTTTTCCCACCTGGATGTTTACACTCTGCCATTTCTCCTCTAATCATCACGCTGTAACCTGTGACAGGCTGTTATGATACCACAACTACTGCACATTCACTTGATGATGCTGACTGATGGCAAGAGAGCAGAAGGGAGAGACGCTGTGCTGCTGCCAGAGGAGCCACTGAATGAGTTCCCTCTGAGCGGTAACTCATTAAAAGAGTCTGAGAAGTCTGAGGCTGTTCATAAAACATTCAGGACGCCACAGTTTATCCCACACTACTGAAGCTGCTCCTCTTCTTGGAACCACCACGGAGCCAGTAATAATTTCACTTTCAGCCATGCTTGTTGTTGCCATGGGTAACAGTATGACGTCAACACGTCAACAAGTCGAAATATCAAGAGTATCATGATATGAATTTTTCATATGGTATTAAAAATTATACTGATATTATCGTGAATGAGATGATATGGCACACCCCTAATTGAAGCAGGAAAACGACATTTAGTCGTAAAGTATGGAGAACAAAACCCAACGTCTGCAAAACGTCACGATGATAACATTCACAAAAGGTGAAATTTAAAACATCGTCAGCCTGATGTGCAACGCAAGAGTCCAGTGTCTTTCTAACATCATATTGCTGGGTGGCTGAAATGAGAACAAAAAGAAAATGAAACTGGAGTGGGGAGGATTTTTTTTTGCTGCTGGTGGAGCTGAGACATGAGAGAAATTGTATAATAAGAGGAATTTAGCGCCACAATGAAGATACGTGGAACATGATTGCAAACAAAATCAATCTCAGCTTTATTCATGTTGTTTGCAACCTTGAGGAATTCAAAAACAAAACAAATGTGGGTTTCGCAGCAGCTGCAGCATAATTACACATATTGCTTCAGACAACGTATTATTCATCGTGAGTCAGTCATTGTAACACGTCTCCTCACCTCTGTTTCTGTATCGCTGCAATTTAAGGCCTATTCTTTTCAACTTAAGAGACATCTGAAGTTCGTGAGTAGGCGTAAGTTTTGATGAATAGCTGCCCTGCTTCTTCTCACAGTGTGCTGGTGTAAAGTCAATTCCCATCAAGTGATGACTGCAACAGTTTAACTTTTCAGAGCACTGGGACTGAGTCTGTAACTCCTGGGCTCCCTGATGCACACAAAGCTGCAGACACAATGTGGCAAAAGATTTGTTTTTGGGATGATTCGGTGCAGCAAAGTCTATTTTAAATGAGAGAAAGCAGTTATCAGGAGAGCCCCTGCTTCTCTCAGAGGTGCTGTGTTGCATTTAAACATCAATAAGTAATCACCACATAAACTTATAAATGATATAATCATTGTGAGCAGGAGAGATCCCCATCCGCTGAGCTAGCAGCCTCCACTGTGTCAGACTGGGTTGGATATTGTAGAAAAAAAAGACACACAGACACACACACACTTTGATGAAGCCAAACAGATGAGGGACCAGAGGGGATAGAGAGCATTTTGTTCTCCTCTTCCCCCTCGTTTCCCGATCTGCCCTCTAACTTTCTCTCCTCCTCCCTTCCTTCTCCTCCTCCGTCTTTCTGTCCTCCTCCATCCAACCATCCATCTCCCCTGCTCTCTCCCCCTTCCTCCTTCACCACTCTGCAGGCTTGTCAGGCTGACATGCTGGGAGGAGACGAGGAATGACGAGAGACTGGGGAAGCAGCTCGTAATGGCGATGGCCTCCCCGCATCAATTTGCTCTGGTGTGCTCCCATTAGCATCTGTGACGAGGCCACCACCAGGGACACACAGATGGATGGACAGGGTAAGAGGAGGAGAGAGGATGATGGATGGAGATGGCGTGGGGACAGAGGAGGTACAGTGGGGGGGGGGGGCACAGAGGAGGAGGGATGAAATGTAAAAGAAGATAAAAACATGATGAAGAGGAAAACGAGGGGACAGGATGTGTGGGAGTACAGAGAGAAGAACTGGGAAAGCAAAGAGGGAAGAAAGAGAAGAAGTGGGAGGAAGAGGGGAATAAAAACGAGTGCAGGATGGGGGTCATACATGCAAAGAAAGAAAAGTTGATAGAGGAGTGTGGGCGGAAAGAATGGGAGCGAAGAGAGGACTCTGCAGGGCGGGACAGAGAATTCTGCCTGGGCTGCAGATGTGGCTGAGAGTAGAACAGTACCAGTCTATTCCCATCTGCTCTCATTAGGGCCGACCAGCACAGCATATTCGACACAGGTGCACACACACACACATACGCACACACATGCACTTAGACAGAGGATGTGTACTCACTGTCACATTTCATCCCTTGGTGGATGAGGCCGTACAGCAGTGAACCGCAGTGGTCACAGAAGGTGGGACTGCCGTATGTGTGAATCTTGAACTTGTGCTTGCTTCTGGGGTCCTGGGCAACAAAGACAGAGATGGGAGAGCAAAAAAAGTCAGATATCGATGTTTAAAAACATATTTTTATTGTCATTAGTACGGTTTTGTATTTCTCTGTAATGTAGCACAGTGTTAACAATGTTACTGATACTATTCTTTCTCACACCTTCAACTCAAACCATTGTGTTGCCCCGCCCAAAATATATCATTTAATAATTAAATTAATATCGTAAACACGCAGGCAACTAGTCGACTAATGGCCCTAAATGACAACTATTGGTTGACTGGGAATATTCGTAGTTGGGGTAGCCCTGTGAGATACCATGCGAAAGTTCATCTGTGTTCTCCAGCATACTGTCAAAGTTTCACAAGTATATCAAGTTTGCGTTTACTACAAGAGATGATTTTTCTAAAGCAAGTCAAGAGCTGGTAACCTCCACAATATGCCACTTTTATCCTTGAACACTCTTTACATTGTGTTGCATCTAACAGGCAAAAGTTTCCCTTCACTTCTTGAGGCCACAAAGCCCTCAGATAAATATTCAGACGGCATAGTTTGAGGTTTGGAGGAACCTCTGTAGGCTTAACTGTAACGTTATAAGAAAAGAAAAGGGGAGAAAAAAACAGAGAATATAAATGGACCTCTTTTATAACATCTGTTCATCATTCTACTGCTTAATGTCCCTCAGAGATTAATGGAATAAATGGCTACAAAGAGCATCCAAACAGATCCACGGGCCGGGGCCGATATTACTGCCATACTGTTGTTTTTCAACATTGCCTTATCTTAATTTGGGGTATAGCTTGGCATAAAACATTTTTCATAGTGCTCTCTGGGGGCTGCTTCAAAACATGCTGTTCTTCCACAAACCCAGTGGTACTCAAACGAACCACAAGCTTCCTTGCTTGTATTTCTAGCCTCCACCTCTGGGTATCCAGGGTGATGATACAGAGCTTCCAGGCACCATACAATAAGGCATGTTTGTTGTTGATTACACTGGTGTTATTAATTTTATGTTGTTTTTTTTCCAGTGTTCTAGTGGAACAGTGAAGTAAGTTTTTTTAGACATCATTAGTTTTTGTAAACAGAGCCATGTTTGAGACGCCCACCTCAGCGTGCTGGGCTGGTTTGGGGAGTGTTTGGGGGTTGAGATTCAGAGCTTGGGCGCAATACATCCTCATATATGTAGACACTGAGATAATGGCTGTGCAAGAAGGAAACTGTGTCAATACAGCATGTGCTGAGGAATTAATTGCTTCAATCGACTCTATTTACCATCAACACTGACTGGATTTCCACATGAAATGTGGTGAATGTCTCCTTTAAGAAGCTGCTAGTGTGATGGTAGTAGTATCTCATAAAACTATGGCATTTATTGGTACCATCCCTGTCAGCATAGCTTGTCAGAAGGAGGGCTAAATAAGGCTCAGAATTTAAGCTATATTTTAGCGAGGAAAAAAAGTGGCACGGGCATTTTCAAAGGGGTCCCTTGAATTCTCACCTCAAGATATCTGAATGAAAATGACTCCTATGGGGACCCACGAGTCTTCCCTACACTTGAGAGGGCAGTAAATGATTTGCTCCATACAATCAATGTACACCTTCAAATTGAAGCTATATATTTATCTTTTAAATAAAAGGAGAACCAGCCTATTAGAAGAACAATGACTCACATAACATGCATAGATACATAACACATCCAAACTAGGGTTGGGTACCTCTATGTCCGATACCCGCCAAACTGAATCACACATGTAGCGAGTGTGCAGGTTGAACTACAGAGAAGTGTGTGTGTGTGTGAGACAGAGATGTGTGACAGTGAGGCTGCAGGCAACCAGAGCACAGAGTATGAAGTTTAATGTAGCAGTGTAATGTGTTAACACTTAAGGCTATTAGTCCATAAATGCTACAGCTCCTCAAGACCCAGGACAAGTTCCCGTGTCTTGCTTGCCACCTGCAGATGAAAGTGAGGGGAGTTAGCCCTGAAGTTAGCAATCTACAGTAGCCTCCCACTGGAACCTGACTAGACTCACTTAAGGCGGACTGTTATGGTGGACCACCTGCTCTCATTGTAGTGACAATCTCAGCTGCTCCTGAACTGATAAAGGAGAAACGCCAGGCTGCTGAGTCTCTCCTGAGTTAGAGAGACAAGTATTGAGCCAAGCTGTCACTGTTATTTAGTGTTAAATTATTGTAGCTGGGTTAGGTCTTATTAATTGTGTGAATTTATTGTATATATATTGCTCTAATTCACATTCAATAGGCGTTCTTTGATGATATTAACTGTAATTTTGTTCCTTTTTTTTAAGTAGCGATTCAGGCGATACCCAAACATCATTGCTGTGGAACTCAAAATGTTAACTGTAGCAGTATTAGTCTGTACAAATTAGATAATTAGTACAATTAAATGTAAAATAAGATACCCTCCATATGGACTTAGCTGTCATCTAGTCTATATACTACAACAGTATAACAGAATCCCTGAAATTCAGTTACAGCCTTCGAATTTGGTGTGCTAACTCAAGATTGTCAGTGGCCCCATCTGGCCACGCCTATAAAAAATTCTACAGGTGCCACTGTCATTAACACAGTTTCACTTTAGTTCCTATGTACGGTAATTGAGTTTTAGCTGTATGATGCATCGTATCCGCGATATCATCGATGGACAAGACTGAGAGAAACAGAAATCGAGAATGATGTAAAGAAAGAAAGAGATATCCAGATGGGAAGGAAATGTCAAGCCGTTATCAGCGCGTGGGAACGTGTAAGGTTCGAGTGTTTTCGTGCTTGGTGTCAGTTCTCTCCATCTTGTCATCCTGGAAGCCTTCCCAGCACCCTCCCCGTTTCAGTCCTCAAGTGTTATTGAGGCACAAACACACACCGTACAGTGATCGCACGGTGCCAGGAGCAGCATAACTGAGCAACTGTTTATCTTGGCCTGAACATCTGGCACTGAGGACGAGTAAAAATCGAGCTAATGAGCAATTGGGGATAGATGCTCTGATAGGCTTCCAAGAAAATCTGGATAAGATTCTAAAAAAAAAAATGCTTTCTGCAGCATGTGCAGTGCTCATGTCATTCAAGTTTGATTTGTTGGAAATTGATTCACATATTCTCCAGTCACTATTGTGATAGCTGAGGTTAGCTAATTTCTACAATCACCACAAAACAAACATGGCTGTAATTAAAGCCCTGCAAATGAGGGTGGATAAACCCCCACCGGCGTCGCCTCCATCACGCTGAAATGTGTCAGAATGGCTGCATGTGTAATTATACAGGCCACTGACTGAGTAAGTGGGCACACATCATTGAAAAGCGGCCCTTTTTTTTCCAAGCAGGGAACGTGACGGCAGAAGACGAGTGAGAACGAGACAGCGACAGAGAGACGTAGAGGGAAAGTCTGTGTATGAAAGAGGAGGGAGCTGTTGTGGTGTGATTGGCAGGGGAATGAGTCAGTGGCGTGAGGATCTGGGAAAAGTCTAATTAGCATGTTCTCTTTTTAGTAAGCACGCCTATTTTTTGCTCCTTTCCTGGAGGCTTTTCTTGAGAAAAAACAAAAACAGATGGCGTAGTGGTCGTGCCCCTCGTGTCCTGAGTTGTCTCTCTCCTGGGTCTCCCTCCTTCTGCGAATCATTTTCGCCTCCTCCGTACTGCATTCTTTTCAACTTTTCAATTGTGGGAATTTGCTGAGTGAACAACAGACACCAGGGACTCGGAGCATCTCCCTGATCTCTATTTCTTTATCAGCCCTTTTCTTTACTCCCTTCCCCTCCATGTCTCTGGACAGCGAGCCCTGGATGTGTCTCACTTTCATGCCAAGCCTTCTCTTCTCTCTCATCTCCCTTTATATGTTTTCCTCCTTTTACTCATTGTCTCTCCGTCTGTGCTCTCCTCCTCCTGGGAGTCATGGGTGAAATTAAAATGGTAGGGGTTCCACTCACAGTCATCCTGAGCCTTCTACTCGGTGCGGCCCATTGCAGAAAGACGCCGGGTGTGAAGACATAATCTGTTCAGTGCTCTGGGCTTCTGCATGTGTGTGTGTGTGTGTGTCTGCGTGTGTGTGTGCATTTATTCCTCCCTTAAGGTCATCTCAGACCTCGTGTTGGTGCATTAACCTGGAGAATTGCGCATGTACGTTGCAACCAAACTTGAACAACTACTCAGGAACACACACAAAAAACTCCTCTTTATCTTTCCTTCTCACCTCTTCTGACCCCAAACTAGTTCTCTCCTTGCTCTGAAAGCACAGAGAGATTATGAAATGCAAAAACAACATCAAGTGTAATCTCCAAAGTAACAGCACAGTTGATCCAAAATCTCTCTCTGCACAAGCCTCTCATTCCTGCAGAATCATCTGCAATTAAACACTCTCTTAATGTTTATAAGGCTCCAAACACAATAAAGAAGATATACTGTTTGTGAGAAATACAGTCAAGTATTAAGCACATAAATTACACAGCACACTGCACACCTCATGACACAATGTGGGTTATGAACCATAATATATCAGTAAGCATCTTGCTAACACCATTAGCGCGCTTGAACACACAGATGTTTCTTGCTCTGCCAAAAGAAGAACTGAAGAACATTTCTGAGTGCTCTCTAGCCCTGCTGTATCTGAATTAAATGAACTTTTGTCAACAAGTTGAGCCTGTTCCTTTCTTTGTTTTGATTACGTATCAAAGAATATGCATAATATTTAAGTGTGCAAACACTTGAAGAGGCAGCACTCTTGGCAGCTTTCATCGTGGCCCACGCTGCCACATTAAAATCAACGGTTTGGTCAAGTGAATGCACAGTTGTAGATGCTTCTAATTTGTTCCAGCAGAGAAGATTTCTTTGACACCATGCAAATCAGATGGCATGGCCTCAAAATGTAGCACGATGGCTGAGCCCTTTAACACTGAGACAAAATGTTCGTAACAGTCTCTTCACACAGAGGCTGTGGTTTAGGGGCCTTTTGGACCCCTGGGCCTTCTAACATCATTCAGTAATTCATCCATGGGTGAAAAGCCTGGGAGCTGAGAGATGACTGGAGGAAAGTCATATCCGCGAGTGATTTAGATGCACTTGCAAACATGCATGCAAATAAAAACAGGCTGAGGTTCATTTCGCCTGTGTAGTTTTTGTTGTTGTTGAAGCATTGCCTGATACAAGGTGCATAGATGACTAAATATCTAATCATCAGTCAATTATGTAAGATCCAAAACACAAGGTGATCTCATTGTTACTCATTGTAATTTGTTGCTTGGGCAGATGCCCCGGTTACTAAAAAAACTTTTGCAGTGTATCTTGATGCAGAGAGGTCGAGGCAAAACTTGGCTATGGTACGAAAAGATGGCGGGTGGTGCTTAAAGAACATCCCACTTTGAGTGGCAAAAACGCAGCGCTAAGCAACAATACTTGCTAAAAAAACTCCAGCTTCGATGGGCACAAATGCCCCAGTTGGCGTTGTTTTCGTTGGTCTTGAACACTGGTCTTTAAACTTCATGTGGTGCTCTAAGCATCTAATGTTGATGCTGAGTTGGTGGAAAGCCTGGTGCATCTTATACAGGCAGTAAACAGCACCCATTGCCCAAGCCGTGTATTCTGATACCCTGGGAATGAGACCAGGCTGCAAAACAGGTTAGTCACTGAGCCGAGGCACTAGCACATAGATATAAAAATTAAAAATAAAAACACATTAAAAATCTAAAAGTGGAGTGTGGCACATCTAAAAACTGACTTGCTAAGTCATCATTTCAGCCTGTATCAAACATCCTCTCAGCCATTTAAATACTGGACATCATGCTGTGTTTGGGGAAGATGCTGGCAGGACAAACCGTCTACACTAACAGACAGAGCTGCTGAGGCGAAACCAGGGGGGAAGTTGGTTCCAGTGAGGCGAGATGATGATGCTGAATTCCTCGGAGCGTAACGAGTGCCGCATCAAGCAGGGGAATAGAGGAAGAGGTCGGTGATGAGAGCAGAGTGACAATGAGTCAAACGTTGGTCTCGCTAATTATAGTCAGGCATTTATATTAGATAACAATATCTAATTACTAATTGGACATTATCGCCATTAAAAGTGAAGGTGGGAGTGAAGAAACCCATGTGACTCATGTCTGGGGTTAATTGGTGAACAGGCGACCCCTCAGAGCTGCCTTCACATCTGCTTCATGCAAACTGGGCTGACGGCTACAAAGAAAAAGTGTAATTTTCGCACATGATGCTTCATAAGCAAAAGTGTTTTACAGTCTGTGATCTCCATCCTTGTTTGATATGAGAAGATTATGCCGAGAGACCTTGTTGTCAAGCATTGTGCCCACTGAAGTGTCCCTAAGCAGCACACTGCTTGTCTCCAGGGCCACTGGAAAATGAAATGAGAGGAGGATTTGTTTACAGTTAAATGCCACTTTACCATCAGTGTGGAATCACACACATCTCCTCAACTTAAAGGTGCCCTGTGGAGTTTTCTTGTAAACATATAAAAGCTATGTTTACAGTCAGTGTTTCCAACACATTCACACTCCCAACTCATCAAATAAGGAAGCTTAGTCAGTGGCCCTACATGTCAAACAGTGACACTCTATGTACCCCTCCAGCATTGGGTTTTGACACTCAAGGATAGCATGTCAAGTTACGCCCGTAAGCTCAATTTTCACAGGAAAAATACAGTTTCTGCTCATTAAGTGCATTCAGTCTCTTTTCACAATAAACCTCCAACATAGGTAAACTTTGTTTTTAGATTTACTTCCTTGGGTTTAGATGACAAAAGCACATAGTTAGGTTTAGAAAAAAACCCATCCTGATTTTGCTTACAATAAGCATGTTTTTTACTAACGTCAGGTGACAAATGTCACTAGTGTAGTGGCCTAGACTTACTAGTGTAGTAAGCTACATCATTATTATTAAGACAACTCAGTTGAATTTGATTTCACACAGGACACAAACACCAGTCTCCTCAGTGAAAGTCTGAGTTTGTTTGACCCATCCATTGCTCGCCCTCTACAACCCTATACAGACTTACTTACTCTTTACACTACGTTGATTTGTTCACATAAAACATTTGTAAAGTCATTTTTTTAATATTTGCATTGTTTACTAAACATTCATGTTTGCAAACTTGCAGTTTCCTTTGTTGGCACAATGCTATACCTCTGTGCATTAGTGCTATCAGCTATTTGATCAGTGTAACATAATGTAACTAGAACATAACAGAGCGTAAAACCAGGAGCAAGAATGTCTATCACGTCTCTCAGGTGCACAATACAAACAAAACCAAACCAAACCAAAAATAATGCTCTATGGTACTACGAGTGGTTAAAAACCCCAAAGACCTGACAGACGTGGGCTGTCGAAAATGAAAATCAGCATCCCACAATTTTTCAATTCAACCCATATAATTTAAAAGACAACTGACCTAGCATCTAACACACCTCACAACGTCCCAATTGACTATTATCTCAGAACTTTTTTTGCCTTCTCTGGCCATTACAACTTCCACGATGCGTACCATGACATTGACCTGTAGGTGTACTGAGCGCTGTGCAGACACTTAAGCAAAAAAATGAATGATGTTTCTGTCAGGTGGAAGCAGCTCCCTCCTGATTACTGGCATTGGTGTTTCATATAAGTTGTGATTGGTCAGACTCATGTTGGTAAGGATTCTCAGTCCTCGAGGTCATGGTAATCTTACGTGCTGTATCATAGGCAGCTGGACTTGCTTGAGTTTCTTAAAGATGTTTCACCGCTCATCTAACAGGCTTCTCCAGTTCTAACAGACTGGAGCGGAGTAGCAGGCTGTAGCGCAATGCAGTACAATGTACATTGCAGTCTTGGGATCCCTTCCCAGACGACTTAATACCCATTCCTACCTAGACCCATCTAACTCTAACGACACACATGATGGCCGGGTGTTTCAACGACTCACATGTGACCTAAACGACTCTGTGACGGTTCACATCCACACAGAGTTTAAAGCCTGCAACTCCGCACCTGTCAGTTACAACTGAAGACGCTTAATGGATGAGAGGCACAACGTCTTTAAGAAACTCAAGCAAGTCCAGTTGATGTTGATATAGTACTTAAGGTCAGACTCCAACATACAGTCTGCCATGTCTCCCAGCCAAGTCATGGCCAAAAGGACTTTATGGTTGCTTAATGTCTCAATTTTAATGTTTGTTTACATTGTGTGACAAAGATCTGAGCAAATTAGTCAGGATCACTTTTCAATGCTAGAAAAAATACAGAAATATTCATAATATTCAGGGCTGCAGCTAACAATTAATATCATTATTTATTGTTTTGTCTATGAGACTTTAAAAGCGGTGAAAAAGTCTGATCTCGCCGGATAAGAAGAGTTAAAACTTTTATAACAAAGTTTTGATTTAAACTTCCCAAATCTCCACCTGAAGAATTTAGAATAAACAAACCAACAGATTGATGAGCTGATGTGATTTAGTGATTTCATGCAGTGAAGCTTCATCAGGGATTTTTTTTCCTTTTTGTTGTTTTACCAAAGAGTCGGTGGAGCTATTTATGCACTACACAACCACACACTGGATAATAGCAATAAGGTCCCCAGACATCACTGCGAGGAATTAAATCTTTCAAAAAAACATCGATGTACAAAAAAAACAAACAAACACTAAAATGACAATTAAATTAAAAGACCAAAATCACACTGTGTTTGTGTTTGCATGTGTGTATGCGTGTGTGTGTGTGTGATGAGGGGCTTGGGGGGGAAACAAAGTGAACAACTGTAGAGTTGCTATGGTGATAATGACTTGGAGAAAATTCAGTGATAGATTGAAATCAGCAGAGAGAGAGCAAACGGCGAAGAGGAGGAGGAAAACAAGTAGAGAGTAATTTACTCTATGGCTTAATGAAATTAAGTGTGTGCACGTTCTTCGTGAAAGTCAACAGAAACTATAAAAGAGAAGAAAATGAATGAAGAAATGAACACCGTGGAGCAATCTTGACTCATTTGATGATGAAATGTTCACTTTCCTCAGGGCTAAAGCTCAGCTGCTCCATGAAAGAAAAGACCATGCAGGGAAGTTTATAGCCGAGAGGATCCTCAGTTATTCTCTCCTACTCTAGTAGTGTGACCCCGCAACAACTAGTGTTGTCAGACTAGTCCAAACACACACTGCCCACAGCCTTGACTGCACAGACAACAGTGTAACCTGCAGTGGTGAAGGGCAAACACTGCATATTGCACTCAATGACTGCCTCAAAAAGAGTGTTCATGCATGTGTGTCTGTCTCAGTGTGAGCCAAAATAGTGTATTGTGTATAACGTTTGTAAGCAGCTGAACGAAGGCAGAGATATCTAAAATCATGGTGTGAAAGTTGAAAAGAAATCGAGGCATCTTGAAAAACTGGTTTAGAATTGAGGAGAGAGAAAGAGGGAGAACAAAAGAGCTGGACACAAACAAAGACACGTGGACAGAACAGGAGATGAATGTCAGAGACAAGGCTCTGTAGATTATATATATGTGTATGTGTGTGAGTGTGCGTGTGTGTGTCTGTGGGTGTGCAGGTGGGTGGCATCAAAGCCGTCAGCCAGCCACTGCGCGCCTTACCGAACAGGCTCACGTCCACAATGTGGAGACAAACTCTGTCAATTACACAATTACACAGAGGGAGGACGGACAGCTTCACCAGCCAAACCTGCTGCTGGCACCGCTGAGGCCTGTGTATGTGACATCTCTGGGTATTTATTCTGTATCTTTAACAACCTAAATAAATAAAATAAATTGATGACTGCTGGTTTTGCTTAAGAGGTAAATACCAACTTGACTGATATTTCACACATAATGGCCTGAAACTGTGTGACTAAGCAATGTTTTTATTCTAAGAACTGGATAACCGACTCAAAGATGGCGCCCACTCACTCGGATGAAAATTGCTCATTGAGCGCATAAGCCAAAAAAAGTTTCTAGCTTCCAGGTTTGCTTCCACATCGTGCAGCCCACTCCTGCTGCTCCCACCTGCATGTTCCCGCACAGCCTTTAGACTTTATATTGGGATGGTGTCACGCACTTTAAAATGGCTTTTTTTTAACAGATTAGTCGTAATAATAAAAAGAGTGTCCAGTGACCAGAGACTGTATAAAAATAATGGACGTAGCCACCGTCACGTCCGCAATTAGTTTGTGAACTCCCATTTTGAAGCCTTAAGTTCAAAGTTTTGGCCGTCACCATCTTGTGAGTGGAGCGGTGGAGAAGTGAGGGATGGATCTGACTCAAATAGACTGTGGTGATGCCTCACACACAGCCTGTCATTCAAAGCAACCACTCACTAAATTAGGCTATAAACATCTTTATTCCTGCTGTAAAGTTGGGCATTTTAACATGGGTGTCTATGGAGATTGACTCAGTTTTGGAGCCACCCCCGAGTGGCTATTAGAGGAACTGCAGTTTTGGCGCTGCATTGGCCTCATTTTTCAGCCCTGGATGTTGCCACTTGTAATTGCCCTTGTTCGCAGTTGGAGGTGAGCTGTGAACAGTTTAACAGAAGTCTGTTTTATAATGGAGATCTGTGGGGAAAATTCCCTCTTCAGGAAGAAACAAGAGTCAACAGCAAGCCCCCAGGAACAGCACCAGGCTTTGAAGCCAAGTTAACTACAACTTCTGAGTCTGTCACATGATGTCACTGGGCCAAAAAAGTTGGGCCAAACTTCAAACACTTAAAAAAATGTGTTGATAGCTTTCAAAGTCTGAAAGTAACAGTACGTACTGATAACATCAGTGTAAAAATACACTACTATAACTGTCTTTGTTTTAATATATACATTTTTTTTTAAATGTTGGCCCTTTAAAGATGTGTCCCAACTTTGTCACATTTCCACAAAATCATCATTTAATCTGGCATAAAAGTAATCAGCTATATCTCGAGGACTCCAGTCTCACTTCCTGGTTTCCAAAAAGACAGGAATGCTGCTTAAGCACTGTTAAGCATTCTATTTTTTTCCTAAATTTGTTAAAAAATATTGCGATCAGGTGTGTCTCAACCAACATGTCAGCACCGTAGACCTTCTACATCACAACTAAATACGAACAAATAAATAAATAAATAAAATGTCTACTTGTTACCACTGCTGTTATATTTATAAATATATAACTTTTTGCTAACTCCATCAGATCAGATTACCACTGACATCTATTACAGTATGTATCCTATTCAACAAAAGGGAGATTGGCCCATTACAAGGTTTATTAGTCAAAACTTTGATCTTTGAAAATGTATTTTCCTAGACTAATTGAAGAGTAAAAAAAAAAGGAAGACAATCCAAGATAAGGTTTTGTCTGAATTCTCAAGAAAGAGTGATCTTACAACTAATATCTTTTTAGATGGAGTTCCATGAATCTTATCATGTGGGTGTCCGTTACCTAATGCCTATCAATTTAGGGTTCTCCTTGAAACTAAAAAGGTTAAGAACCACTTATCTACAGTCATGCTAGCAGCTCTGTGAGGCCGTATGAGGCAAAATGGTGATTTGAGTTTAAGGCTAAAATGTGTATAATGTGTAATGTAGCATCTTGGTTTAGCGTGTCTGTGTCTGTTTGATCTGATGATGGTGCTAGATGAAACGTCAGAGGATCAATTAAGTATTTATAAATCCTCCCAAAGGGGACATAATACATGTCATATCCATGCATTTTATTTGTCTTTAAAAGAATATTAAGACACCGCTCAAGTTGTCTGATGTCAAAAAGACAAATGTTTGCTAAACCGTAACCTGTTTACTATATCTCCCTCTTCTTTACACACTCACACAAGTACACACTGAGCTATTCAAACACAGACCCTGACAGCCACCCGGGTCCTGAGGTGGAGAGATTCGTTTCACGCGATAAATCGTGTCACTTGTAGGAACTAATCTGTCTTCTGACACTGATAAAAACAATAATGAAGCTGTGACTCAGTGGAAAAGAAAAGAAGACAGAGGACGGAGGGCGGATGTACTGACGTGAGATACATCAACAGCAGCAAACAGACAAAGACACGATGAATGTGAGGACAAGACTCAGAGAAAGGAAAAGGCAGATAACAGAAAAAGCTTGTCGAAAGTCGAAGAAAGAATTAAAAACACCGGCCTCCTCTTTTATCTCTCAGCTGACATTTCACACACCAGAGAAGACGTAAAATGACAACCATGACGGCGCGTGTTGTCTTTAGGTTCATCGATGTCTTCACAGCTGTGGCTGTTAAGTGGGAAACTGGCACCTATATTGGCTATCCATCACTGATTTAATTAGTGGGATGACATCTCTCTCCCTCTCTCTTTCTCCACCTGCAGCAGCCTGTCAGTGTTTAATGGGCCATCGCGTTTTAGACTTTCCCACTGTAGCCTCATTATGTACACGACAGATTTATAGCTTGTAAATCAGGCAGCAAACACGATCAGGAAACTGATGTTAACGGAGGATTTGAACAAGTATTAGCCGCGAGGTTGTTTCATGCCCATTCAGACTGTTTTTAAAGAATGATTTCCTGTGTTTCCCTCACAGATGTTACATGATGTGATGGTGTGTGTCTGTTCTTGGCAGTATATGCGTGTCTTGTATATCTGCTATTTACTGTGTGCCTCCTCTGACTGTAGGCCTTTCTAGTCTTGTTAGTGAATTAAACATCAAAAGGCATTAGGATATCAAACACGCCACTCACATACATGCAAATATGCACACACACACACACACACATGCAGACACACAGGATATGCATGAGCTCATTAGTGAGAAATAGTACATAGAGCAATGTCAGGCAATCTCCAAGCGAGCTCAGTGGATTAACGGATACGGTGATTTTTTGATGATGAGATGTGGAGTCGATTATGGAGATGATGCAGGGTGTAACAGTTCGCTGAGAAGAAGTGTTTCTCTTGGGTATTTTAGAAAGTGATATGGCTTGAAATACACAGCATTATGCAACAGTTGCAATCAAGCTTTACTATCACAGAAAGAGAGAGAACGCACACTAGTGGTGGAAGAAGTACTCAGATCTTTTACTTAAAGGTCCAGTGTGAAGGATTTAAGAGGGATATATTGGCAGAAATTGGATTTAATATACTTAAACATATTTTCTTTAGTGTTTAATCACCTAAGAATAAGAATCATTGTGTTTTCCTTACACCTTAAAATGAGCAGTTTATATCTACATAGGAAGCAGGTCTTCATTTATGGAGATCACCATGTTGCAGCTCCATGCTTACAACAGCCCAGACTTGACTTGGCCACTGCAGTAAGAAGCCTGTCTGCAGTGAGCAGCGTTGCAAAAATCCTGATTTGTAACATCAAATCATGCATAGTATTTTCTATTCTTACCGTATGTTTTTTGTAATATGAAATCTTTATCTGCCCAAGAGGGCTACCACGCTATGACGGCCAAAAACTTTTCCATGAGGAGGAACGTAAAGCAGCATCAGAAATGATACCCATTCAAAAACACATATGAAAATCCAAAATAAATGCAACATTGGAAACATGCTGCAAAGGAAAAACGTCCCGCAGGAAGTCAAAACAAATATATTAACAGCAAAAAACACTGCAAATACAGAAACGATGCAAAGTAAATGGTAAATGGACTGCACTTGCATAGTGTTTTTCTAGTCTTCCTACCACCTAAAGCACTTTTACACTACATGTCACATTCACTTGTTCACACACTGGTGGCTGAGGCTAATATACAAGGTGCCACCTACTACTCAACCATTCATGCGCACTCACACACCGGTGGAGCAGCCATCAGGGGCAATTTGGGGTTCAGTATCTTGCCCAAAGATTCTTCGACATGCAGAATGGAGGATTTGGGGATCGACCTGCTGATATGCTGCTCTACCTCTGAGCCACAGTTGCCTCACGGAAAAACACACAAACCCTGAAAAGGGATTGTGAAGAATTCCCAACTGAAAAATGTTGTATATCCACTCAACATAACAGAGGTTCTGAAGACCTTGTCTCAAAGCGGAAAGACTTGGCCTGTTTACATTTGGCCTGTTACAATGAACAGCAGATTACCATACCTACGTCACGCTAACATTAGCACTCCCCCTAGAGGCCTGGAGAACTTCTGTTGTGTTGACTGAAGATACAGTGTTTTTCTATTGCATTGGTTTTTGGAGTTTGTGTGTTTTCGACTTTGTATCATTTCTGTATTTGCAGTGTGTTTGCTTTTAACGCATGTATTTTGACTTCCTGTAGCACTTTTTGTTTTTTACATTTTCATTTTCATTTCAGTTTTCATTTCTGTTTTTGAATCATCGTTTCTGAAGCTGCAGCATGTATTTGCTGAAAGAAAATATTTTGGGCTGTTGTAGCTTGTTTGCCCTTGTTGACCACTGGAGAAAACTAACTACTAACTATAGCTGTAATATAAATGTACTGGTGCAAAATTAACCACTGAATTGTAGTGTATCTGAAGTATAAAGTAGCTGAAAACAGAAATACTCAAGTAAAGGATAGGTACCTCCAAAATGCACTTGAGGGCAGTACTTAAATAACTGTATTTAGTTACTCACAAACCACTGACACACACACACACACACACACACACACACACACACACACACACA
Source organism: Cephalopholis sonnerati (assembly GCA_019142605.1). NCBI lineage: Eukaryota > Metazoa > Chordata > Actinopteri > Perciformes > Serranidae > Cephalopholis > Cephalopholis sonnerati. The sequence goes on from JAGQAX010000016.1 coordinate 25,555,299, forward strand.
CACATAGACTAGACACAGGTGTCAGGCCCTTAATCCTTCCCTGTCGCGCTCTAATTAATAGCAGAGGAGAGATCCTGTGTTCAGATGCATTCACACTGAACACCGCACACCCTTTCATCACAACCCAACTTTCATCATCAAACACAGCATTTAATTAGACCGACTAGGATATGAGGCCTGCTTTTGTATGCATGTGTATGTGAATGTGTGTGGGCCTCTCTCTGTCATGTGCTGCAGCTAAGCCTTTGTTGCTGTATTCACACAGAGGCCAAGCGGGCCTTTCAACCTGTGAAAGTGTCATCACTTCCTGGGTGCTCCGCCGTCTGACTGGAGGTCTCTGTGGCTACAGTTGTCAGGCTCCATTAGGAGACACCGTTAGCGATAGCTCCATCTCTGCTCTGTGATAATTGAGCTAAATGGCTGTGAGAGAGGCTGAGCTGTTCAGAGGATAGTTGACTTTGTTGAGAGGTAGTGGAGAATCCCACTTAGAGTAAGCTTACCGCTGTGTTTACACCAGGGCCGGCAAATATGGCTGCATACAGCAAACACATGAGACTGACGCTTTTACACAGAGGTGCATTTAAGAAGTGTCCTCTTGTATCAGACCTGGAAGCTGAACATTACACTGAGTAGGTGGAAGTTTTGACACTTACTACAGTTTCATATGTAAATCACATAGTGTTATTGTATTTATTTGATAAGGATATACTATGCAGGATTTTCCTGACAGTGTATAGACTCACACACAAGTAGTACTAGTCTCAATCATCAGTTATGACTCACAAGAAGCTTGTGGGGGTGTATTCTTCTATAGAGACTCTGCCCTCTGCCACTGTTTACTTATTTTCTTCTTATTCTCTGGACCTTTAAAAGTGTATACAAAGATCGTTAGAAGCTAAAGCCCAACTATAGGCTACAGATCACAGTGTAAAACTGAACCACCACATCACTGCTGATCGTGACAAATGACAATGAATATAAAGGGAAACTCCACTGATATTGAACCAGCTGTGTGGCATCACAGTGTGTACAGATGAACAGTGTTTGGCTTTGCACCCGGACCTCTACCGCTGGACGGGCAGGGGTCTCTGGGGAAGTCAAATAATGTTCATCTGAGCACAGTGTGATGACACACAGCTGGTTGAATACCAGCAAAGTTTCCCTGCTTCTCTTCTCTGGTTCCTGTACAGCAGGGTCGGTCTTTGTTTCACTGTTATAATCATTACAAAGCAAAAGCAGCATGTGTATACATTCAGTAGGCTATATCTTCAGTAGCTAGCTAGCTAACCCTACACTTTTCAGGGTTTTTCAGGGTATATCTTTTTCCAACCTCTCCAGGTAATGAGTATCATTAATACACGACGTGCCCCAAGCACAACATTTAGCTCCAAATCCACAAAACCAGCCTGAAAATGAAGGAAATCTGAAACAACTGCATTAGAGACAATGGAGCACAGCTGTGCCTGATGCTACATTATGATTGGCCAGTCTGTGTCAGGGGGCGGGACTTAGTGAAGGGTCAATTAAGTTGTTCTATACACTAAAAGTGTTGCTGGAGTTTCCACCTATGTAGACTTCTTTCCCTTCTCCATGCACCTTGAAAATGAGTGCCAGAAACCCTCAGCCTGTTTAATATGTGGACTACCGACAGGGGAAAGATGGAGAGCAGCCTCATATGGTGCTTTTGAATAGGCCCTTAACCCCTTAACCCCAACCTGCTAGAGCTGATGAGAGACCATATGAGCAGACTGTGGTTGTGCTGTAAAGAAGAGAATATTGCTCTCAGTAAATTGTCCTGGATAAATGAAACAATTTAAAATACTGAACCACTTACACGAGAGATAAGTGTTTAACAAAGGTGTCTGTAGGTCTCAGCAATCCTGCAAAGGATCAGTGTCATTCCTGCTTTTTCTTTTATCAGAGACGACAAACATGTCCAATTAGCAACCAATTAACTAATTATAAAAACACCACGTTATGCAAAAAAGGACAAAAACAAACCGACCTTTAGCGAGCAGGTAGAGCTAAAAATAATGAGGTAAGAAGCAGACGTGCTGAGAGTAATTGCTGGCTAAGAATACCTATAAAACGCTTGTTCTCACTTTCCTTGTTTGCTGCCGACACCTCCATCTAAGTTCAACAGTGAGTAATTACACATGTTTTTTTATCTGTACTGACACAATCTGATTTTCACATGGCACAGTTTTACAAGGACGCAAGCTAACTATTACCATACTGTCAGAAAAGTTTAAGAACAAGGGAGAATATTAAAACTTTTCAGGTCATCTATCACCTGCCCCCCCCTTAGTGCTTTGCAGCAGTCCCCATTTTTACCCCCCAGTTCCCCCGGTGCGTTTATTAAAGCTTTGACTTGCAAGAGAAGCGGACAACTGGCTGTTAACATACCTGCACGTTAATCACTGTGACATCGCGAGGGAAACCAAGGAGGACGGGCCCCAGGTGGCCATCTCTCTCTCACACACATGCACAGAAACTATATTTAACTAATGCAAAAATAAATATAAACACTGAGGACGAGTGGGTGTACTTGCAGAACTACAGCTGCAATACAACAGTACTATTCTCCATGTAGATAACAGGCCAGTATATTATCTCTGTCAGTCAAAGTCATGTGACCTGTTGATTTTGACCATAGCTTGGGAGCAACTTCATCAACTTTGCAATGACCAAACTAAACACACCCTTGAAACCCTACTGAACCCCTATAGCACTGAATGCATCATTAAGCTCCTGATACTTTCCACACCCTTCAAATTACGATCAGCACCCACAGGATTCAACAATAATCATGTCTTTGATGAATCCTTCATCTTCTGCCTTGATGAGCTTTACACCAGTTCTTATCGAAAGTGTGACGTCAATAAGAAAACAAACCCAGGAAATTGCAGGATGCACATCCAGCCTACAGAGTACATACAATAAGACAGATAGATAGCTAAAACCCATAGCAGCATGGGATGTAATTACATAGTAATCCTCAGCAGCCATCTGTCACAATAATGGATTGGAGGACGCTGTTTGATTGATTACATTATTGTCTTGGGTACAGCAGTAAGGATATAGTCACCATATTAAAAATGCCAACATATATATTATATGGTATGACTGTAAAATGCAAACAAGTGATGTGTTTGAACAGAGAAGTAGTAAAGACGAAATTCAAGATTTAATTTGTTTTCTGCAGCTCTTTGTTCTCCAGAATGACAATATCAGTGTTGGCAAGTTAATGGTGGAATATCTGTGTGGGCCGGTGGCAAAAACGGTTCATAATATAACTTTATTTCAAACAGCTGTAGGCAATTCACAGGCAGGAGGGCTGAATGGGCCATTAAAAAATACACTCACTGACCACTTTATTATGTACGCCTTGCTAGTACCAGGTTGGACCCCTTTTTGCCTTCAGAGCTGCTGTAATTCTTTGTGGCACAGATTCAACAAGGTGCTGGAAACATTCCTCAGAGATGTTGGTCCATATTGACATGATAGCATCACACAGTTGATGCAGATTTGTCCACTGCATACATGACGGAATCTCCCGTTCTACCACATCCCAAAGGTGCTCTACTGTGGAGGCCATTTGAGTACAGTGAACTCATTGTCATATTCAAGAAACCAGTTTGAGATGATTTGAGCTTTGTGACATGGTGCGTTATCCTGCTGGAAGTAGCCATCAGAAGATGGGTACACTGTGGTCATAAAGGGATGGACACGGTCAGCAACAATACTCAGGTAGGCTGTGGTGTTTAAACCATGCTCAGTTGGTACTAAGGGGCCCAAAGTGTGTCGAGAAAATATCCTCCACGCCATTACACCACCACCAGCCTGAACCGTTGATACAAGGCAGGATGGATCCATGCTTTCATGACCAGGCAACGTTTATCCAATCTTCTATTGTAGCCTCAGTTTTCTGTTGGTAGCTGACAGGAGTGGCACCTGGTGTGGTCTTCTGCTGCTGTAGCCCATCTGCTTCAAGGTTGGGCGTGTCGTTGGTTCAGAGATGGTCTTCTGCAGACCTTGGTTGTAACCAGTAGTTATTTGAGGTACTGTTGCCTTTATATCATCTTGAACCAGTCTAGCCATTCTCCTCTGACCTCTGGCATCAACAAGGCATTTTCACCCAGAGAACTTTTTTTTTTTTGGACCATCCTCTGTAAACCCTAGAGATGGTTGTGCGTGAAAATCCCAGTAAATCAGCAGTTTCTGAAATACTCAGACCTGGTCCATGCCACGTTCAAAGTCACTTAAATCACCTTTCCTCCCGATTCTGATGCTCGGGTTTGAGCTTCAGCTGGTCGTCTTGACCATGTCTACATGCCTAAATGCATTGAGCCGCTGCCACGTGACTGGCCGATTAGCTATTTTCGTTAATGAACAGTTGAACTGGTGTACCTAATAGACCCACCCCCAGAGATGAGGCAGGCAATCAAAGTTATTACACAATTAACAGTACAATGAGTCCTTCCAAATGAGGAATGCTGTAAAGGGACAGACATCTTAAATTATTAGCAGTTTATAACCGATGTTATGTGGGCTTGAGAAAGGGAGGAAAACATCAACATGAGTAGGCTATACAGGGTGATGATGTACTCTAGCTAACAGCACACAAAGTCTCCTGGCAGTGCTTGCTGTCAAATGTTCCCTGCTGCCATGGGGAACCCCCAGAGGCTTCAATCTTAGACACTCAAAACAAATACACCCAAGATGGAAAAATCTTCAAAATAGCTGTAGTAACATTACTTCTTATATTTCCTTACACATAAAGTGAGGAGAATCCAAATTGCAATTTAGCATGTGTGCGTAAACAGATGATCTGGTGTCCTCTGTCCTTCTGCTACATGCCTCTGTGTGTGATGTGATGTGTCCTAAACCTTCTGACATTCAGGCTGTGTGTGTATTTGTGTCTGCACTAATGTGTTTGTGTGAGTGTGTGTGGATTATGTCAGATGCCTTGTAGCTGGCAGAGTGACCACTTTAGCCCCTGATGCTTCTGTCCAGCGTCCAAACAGCAGACGATTACCGCTGTGTCCCTTGATTGTGTGTGTGTGTGTGTGTGGATGCAAACGTGTGTCCCTCACTATTTACGTCTCTGCAATTACATAAGCAACGCAGCTGCTCTTCATCTGTGTATTTTATTTTAGCACAAGTGCTGAATATGCAGCTTTTCTCTTGCCACCGACCCAGTTTACAGATTCAGCTCCTCCGTCCAATAAAAGGTCCCTGCAGCACTTGTTGCCTGAAAGCTTTCAGATCATCGAAGAGTTATGAGGCATTAGGATGAGGCCAAAAGATCAACAGCTGGCCTGTCAGCGGGCTGCTAATCCACAAGGTGTTAGTGATATGGGAACATCCTTGTATGGCTTATCCATACGTACTACACTCTCATGATTAGACAGAGGGACATATCACTGATGATATAAGATGTGTGGGTCTTAGATAAGAGGGGCCTCTGACCCGAGGCTGTACAATTCACTAGGCATAAACATATCAGCTTTAACTGCACTTTTAATCCTTCAGCATCAAGTGCATCTGTTACTTACATGTGACTGGCCATGGTCATTAATGTACTAGAAGTGCATATATGTGAGGAAACCTGAAGTGCAATGGAAGCACAAATGTTTTTTTGGATAAAAGTAGTGATCAGTGTCCCAGTGTTGGACGAGAAACAAATTCTTTGGTGAAGTTACAAGTGAAGATGACGATGATAAGAAATCTGACTCTCCCCCGCCTCTTGCCCAATGTCAGCCCCGCCCCCCAAAGAGGATAAGCAGTTACGAAAATGGAGGGATGGATGTTTTATTGTATGTTTATTGTATGCACCAACACCAAGGCAAAGTCCTTGTATGTGAAAACCTACTTGGTAATAAACATGATCAGCTTGTTCTCATGCACTGTTTGTATGGTTTCTAATGAAAAGTAATGCATCAAAATGAGCCAGTAATTTGTGTACAGTATAACCCATGTATTTCAGAAGGCTGCAATCACGTGACCAATGCGCTGACAGGAGTACAGAAGGAACCAGTCCCGAGTGGTAGGTTGGGTTAAGCACATAACATCATTTGTGGGGTGCTGATTTGTAGGATATCATACAAACTGTTGCATGAAGATATGTTGACTGATTATCTGTCATTTGGATGTACTGTATTTGGTTTTTAAACCAGAGGATGTTGAGTTTTGATGATGAGTTTTCTTTAGGGCTCTAGCTCTAAAATGAAGCAATTATCATGATGATTATTAATTATTTGCCTTTGTAAAAGAGGACTAATGTTTGACGTCCTGCAGTCATCTATAACATTACACTGAAAAAAATGCACGTAACACTGTGCTAAAAACAACTTTCACTCTACAAAGTCAGTATACAAATGATCAGTGTCGGAAAAAGATATTCAGAACATTTCCTTAAATAAAAGTAGGAATACCACAAGTAAAAGTTCTGCATTCAAAATATTACTGTTTTTTGGGGGGGCAATTTCCTCTCTAGGCCAAAAAAAATCAACATAATCATCAGATTAAATGTTGTTTTTTTTTCCACAGACATTTTATCCTGAAGAGAACAGTTTGCTCAAATTGACACATATAAGCCATGCTTATTTTATCTTAACATCAGTTCTTTCAATGATAATAAAAATCATGACAGCAATATAGACTGCAGTATAATATCAATCGATTCGCTGTTATAAAGCAGCTCTGCTCTGCCCTGACCTTCCATCTCTAACAGCTTATTGCTATAATACCGTAAAACTTCGATTAGAAGCCCAGGCTATTACTTGCTTCAGTACTGAAATCAATAGGCCTACTGTATCTGGGACAGGTTTTTAATTCCTTTCATGCAAGCTGTTGCTCAGCAAAGATGGGAAATACAATCAAATTGATTATTTAAACCAGTTTGAATATTACTTGTGTAAAAATCAGGCTTCAGATGATATATAAATAATCAATCATTCATTTGATCTAGCTCTTTTGGCCCTCGAAGATTACTGCACCTGGCATACCGACACAACACCACTCCTTGGCAACCAGATCAGGACGTCTAATTGAAGCATTTGTCAAAATGTGTGGCCACACCAGGCTAGTAAAAGGGACTAGGTGTTTAATAGAAGTTTTACGGTAAGCTGAAATCCAGTATAGATATTTCTATTAACAAGATGCACTCACAGGCCTGCTCGGCTGCACGACACTCCAATGAGTCGCATGAGGTGATAACCTGTGGTGACATTTAGATGGTAGAAAATAATGAGGACATTAGAACGAAGCAGAGAAACTAATCCTTACACATGACACATCATTAACCCACTCGTGAGGCAAATGTTCGATGACACAGCCCTTGTGTGAATGCATTTATATTTTACATATCAGTTTTAACACGCCATGGCTGAACTGACAGATTTTTCGATGAGGCGCCTGTGCTGACTTGATTTCGTTAAAGACATTTAGAGAATATTAGAGGTTTGGGGGTTTTGGGCTGATCTATTCTTGTCAGGCTGGGTGTCTCAGACAGGGCTGACTAATGATCCGACGGGCTCGGCCACGGCAGGAGGGATCAGTGACAGCTTAATGAGGCCACAGGGCTTCTGTGCTTACAGAGATAGAGGGAGAGGGAGGAGGGCGGTGTGGTGGAAGACACAGAGAGGAAAACGGAAGGTAAAATGAGCAAAAAGACAAGAACCAGACGAGAGGAAAGGGTGCTGGAAATGAGAGCTGTGAAGTGAGGGAAAAGAAACAGGCAAAGCAGAGGAACAAAAAAGCAGAGAGATAAATGAGAGAGTAGGGAGCATGCAGTTAAAATTAATGTATGGTGTAAAGTGTCCCACTGATGTCCTCCCACTCCTGCCATGCTCTGGGATTCACTCTGAGTTTGTGTGTGTGTGTGTGTGTGTGTGTGTGGAGCATCCTTAACTACTTGGTGTGTTTAATTATCAAAAAGTGAGTGAGAATGAGTCACTCCCAGAAACGGTTCGGAGGGGAGGTCCCTCCTGTCGTCGCTGCTGGAGATGGGAGCACTCCTGGGTGCGAGGTAGTTAGGCCTGCATCAGCACGCTCACACCAAGAGACAGTCAGAGGAACAACAGAGCAAAAGGGATTGAAAAATAGGGGAAAAGGACAGTGTGAAATTGAACATCTTTTTTTTCACCTTAAGTATTTTCCTCTTTATTTTCACATTTGTCACACAGGAGATGCAACAGACTCCCTACTTCCTGAAGAGGCAAAGAGGGAGCATGGCAGAACACTACAGGTGATGTAATTGTGGTCGTCTCAGTTGTCTCTCTCTAAAATGGTGCGAGTCAGTAATTCTGCATCTGTGTCACTGTGCTCTACCTGAGACTATAGACTACAAAGTAGAACGCCAATTGTGGCGGCTCTCAGGGGCGACAGTCTTGAGTCACACAACCCATACTCACCCCCGCCACGAAAATACCCCCTGGTAAAACAGTGAAGGTGCACACTGTAGGAAGCTAAAGCACGCACAGAGGCACACACACATACACGCACACATTCATATACCCCCTAAATACCTCAACACACCCAGGGGACTCAGCCATAGGCCTCCAGACAGTTGTTTTCTTAAATAGAGCATTACGTAAGTGCGTGATGAGCCAGGCGGTGAGGACAGGGGGGAGGAAGGGTGAGGAAGGAAGACAAGAGGGGAGGAAAGACCTGTGAGGTGACATCCCCAGTGGAGCAGCACAAACTGGCTTTGTTAGAGAGACAGAGGCAGACAGAGACCTCAGCATGGCATCTCACTCCTGGCGCCTCGTGGGGAAAATTGATTGCCCTTTTTTTTTCGGCTGTAGATTTTGCTGAAAAACTCAGCTTTTTTATTTGTTGGTGATGCAGAGAGACCAACCTCACAGGAAAAATGACGTCATTGTTCGATGCTAAAAACCATGTTTGCTTACATTTGCCGGGCAGGGATTCCTCGTGGCTAAGATAAGTATGATCTTTTGTCTGTCGTGAGCAGAGGCAGAAGTAATGTGAAGGAGGTTAAGATGGGCTTACAATACATTCAACTTTGACACTGCAGACCACTGATCGCATCCTCTTTCCTACCAACAGTCAACATAGAATACTTTTGGCCATAATGAGCATCTTCCTCAAACTTTAAAGCTGCTCTTATCAACAATTAAAATTAACAGTGTATCAAATGACTTCATTTAATGTGAACTGTTCTCTTGACTGTATTGCCATGGAACTGTAGAGGTGATGCTCAAACTTTGCATTAAGCTGAGAGCTCCACCACACGCTCATAAGTGGAGATAGCAGAGGGACAAAGAAAAAGTAGCCGGCTCGGCCAGAGAAGTTGGCCCACTGATGCGGAAGACGCAGGTGACATAACACCAGGGAAGTCTAAAGCCTAGTTCAGACCACATTTATGACAAGATGAGATGAAACAGGCAACTACTTGTAATGTGCTGTTCTGCAATGCTCTGAAACCTGCTGGTTCAGACCAATACTTGGCTTCGTACACCACTGAGAAACTTTCATAGGAGCTACAAATTACAAATATCCTCTGAACACCTCACATGCACACTATTGGTAGACACCATGATTTACTGATGTTCCCTCAACATCTCATATGCAGCCTGTAATGACAACGTTACATAAGGCTACCATCTTAAAGGGGAATTTTGGTGTGAAATTAATTTGGAAAATATTGTACATGATCATGAGTTTGAATCTTGCGTTGGGTACACCACCACGCTGATGTGATGCATTCTAAACTAGGCTGTTTTTAGTCGATTCCTCTAAAAGGCTAATGCCGCTAGCACTCAGGGCATGTCTCCAGGTGAAACAAAAGAGCTGCCATTAAACCACTTACAAGGCTCAAAGTAGCCCCACAATTCGTTGGTAGTATAACGAGGGTGCTACCATTTAAAACGAGGCATTCACAACTTTTGACGGAAGAGGGCTGACCATGGGCACGTGAGCAAAGGGTGACCGGGATGTGTGTAGTGCACAAGTTTGTTCCCCTCCTCTTCTCTTCTTCTACTGTCTGTACAGCCCCTTCCGTCAACAACACCTGAGATTCGCGTTCAGCAATCGACTTGTTTTGACTTCTTTTGGAAGAATATATTTTTTTCAACCAGAGAGAAACAATAAGTTTAAGTGTTTATATATGTAATCTGTGGACTGTAGTGATGTCTGCATTGTGTTGATTCGAAGAGGCCCAGACCGTGGATATGTTTGGAGGCTATGTCCATTTAGTCCTTACAACTCTGACAGCAAGAGGTAAAAACAAAATCCTCCATCAGTTACGACCACATTAACTCGAGACCCTCTCCCACGGAGCACAACAGCAAAAAAGTGCACCCATGTTACGTTTAATTAAGTACAATAAAACACAGAAAACATACCTGATAGCAAGAGGCAAAAACAAAATCTCCCACCAATGATGGCTACATGGGCTTGAGGCCCTACAAAATTAAGTAACACAGGAATATGTTAGCATAAAATGAACTAATTAACATAGTTTAACAGCGTGAAAACATGGAAATGACTACGCGAACAATGTCACTTGCGTGTTTTTCAGCTGAGGAAGACTTATTGGACAGGTTTTGTCTTGAGGGAAAATAGTGGTTCACTTGCTTTTAAAACTGGCTGGTGAATTGGTTCGTGTGAGCAGTGAAAATGGAATGTAAACAAGCTACATATGTGCATAAAACAGACAGCGAGAAAGGATGACACTCATCTGCCGCCTCTCTGGTATTTTTGCAGCTTTAGTCAAATATCACACTTTGCTGGAAGACATTTCGAGACCTCTCAGCATTAGCGGCAAAAACAAGTGTGGGCATGCTGGGAAGAGTTGGTCAAGGTGAATGATGCGTCAATGAACAAAAAGCCTTATTACAGTAAACAAGTCAACAGGTTGTGACTCACTTTCACAGGAGCAAAAGCTGCTACGTGACACCTCTCAGCCATTTCTGAATATCATCATTCACAAGGGGAAAGGAGCTTGTGTGTGTTTGGACTGAAATGGAGCAAAAACCTGCTACATGCTTCCTCCCTCCCTACTGCGGTCCCTCCCTGGTGGTGACATTAATCACGAGCTGCCTGCGCCTCCAGTCTGAGGAATAGGTCAGCTCCCTGGCTGCCGTCTGCCCGCAAACACACACTGTTTACCAGCCTGTCTGCGATTATACACACATACAAGAGCGTAGGGGTAGATGCGGAGCCTCATACACACACATATGCACACACACCTGGTTCTGTACGTCTATAAATTATTCATGAAACTCTCATCTGATAAATTCAATTTCATTACTTGATTTTCTTGAAGTGGCAAATAATAGTATATTTATGATTCAGCCTCTTCAAGATTTTTCTTTTGGCTCCTTATGTAGTATTTCAAATTGAGCTAATGTTTTTATTTTTGATCCCTTCTTATATATTTCGTTATGAGCAACATCTTGTAGCATTTTTTCCTTCTTCCCTTCTACTTGTATGTAACAGTATTACTTCTGAAAAGTTTGGATGTCACATTGTCGGTTTGTAACAGGATGTTATGGCTGGTATTTCTTAATTAAAGTTAGGAATGCGGCAAATGAAAATTATCTGTGAAAGCAATTTGGCGGCATGTGTGCTACTGTGATAGCTGCTAGACTAAATTTGGGGCTGTAATTATACTAAATATTTTCATTATAAAGTGTTGTATTAATTAGGTTTTTGATGAATCAGTTAATGATATCTATTAGTTATGTGCCACGAATATGTAAAATTGCCTGTCACAATTTCCTAGAACTCTGCAAGCAAATCCTCACATGCTTGATGTCTTAAGCGACCATATTGATTATCAAAATTGTTGCCAAAATATGTCTTTCTGATTTATTAATCAATAAATTAACTTTTAAATTAACACTTACACCCACAATCACTGACTTTTTAGTCACTTATGTGCAACATCTGCAGACACATTCACACTACATCACCTAATAAAGTTGATATAATGAACTTGTCGGCATTCAGTTGCTTGTTTAGCAGATAAGACTACATTATCAATCTTTTGGAGTTGTGTTTCTGGCCACCTGGTGCATGTAAATTCAACATTCACTCTCTTTTAGCTCTGCTTTTGGTCTCCACCAACTCCTGAAGGAAATGATTTAGCTGTAGTCTGTGCCTTCATGCTGAGCAGGTGGTGAACAATGAGTTTATTGGAGTGATTTTTGCTGAAAACAACCCTGATAAAAAAGGTGAAAGTTGAAGACAATAAAGTCAAGGGCCAGAAAAACAAAACAACAAGCTTAAAGTTGCTAAAATGCTCCATTGAGATAAGTAGAACTGCAGAGACAGGTGATGATTCTCCATGGATTTATAACACAGATTGTAAAAATAATGGATGTTGCTACCGTGACATCACCCATTGGTTTGCAGACTTCCGTTTTGAAGGCTCGAGTTCAGAATTTCTGCATAGTCATCTTGAGTTTTTTGGAGCCAGAAGTGACTGTATTTGGGTGAGTGGCTGTCACTCAAAGTGGCTCGCCCAAATTATGCATAACTTTAAGCCTCAATAAAATGTAAACGGGTGAGTTATATAAAATTCAACCCCCATACAGTCGTCATGAAAAGGACAGTTAGCCAAAGAGACCAAAATATTTTTTGTACTAGGCTGTGAATGTGTTTATTTGTGCTGTAAGTTGGGCATTTTAACATGGTGGTCTATGGGGATTGACTAACTTCTGGAGCCTGCTTCAAGTAGCCATTCAAAGAACTGCACATCCATGTTGCTGCTTGGTTTATCACTATGAGCAACTCTCTCTTCATACTTGTATTTTGGGTTCCTACTAGAACATGTTTACACACTTTAATGTTCAAAATAACACTTTATTTTCCTCATACTGTCTGTGCTGGAACACCTGTATTTACCCTCTGTCCAAAATGCCTCATTTTTGTGCCTGTTTCCTGAAGCTCCACTCCTGAAGAAGCCCAGTCTGCTCTGATCAGTCAGTGTTTGCAGGTCCATATCTTGGCGTCTCTGCACTGTCATTGCTGCTGTCATTGCAGCCAGGAAAATGACCCGAAAACGTGGAAAATTACTAACATCAGCAACCAAGATTACAGGTCTCCTAGATGTTAGAAAGCAGTTACATGTAGCAGTGTAGGCTAAGTGATATAAACACTTGCAGAGCAGATGACCATATCAAGTAGTAGAGAAACTGTAGGAAACAGAGTACTTATTTTTACACACGTTTACCTCATTACTTGAAACTTTGGCTACGTTTATTATGAACATCTGATATCACATGCTTTTTCTCAAAGTATTAATATCAAAATATTAATTCAAGCAGCTTTAATTTTCTCTGAGACTTTCTTTCTTGTGCTTGATGTGGACCATAAGAGAACGCAAACTCTTCTATTTCGAGACTCTTGTTTGTCCCTGCTGACCAAATACTTTTCACACACACACGCGTACACACTCACACATGCACACACTACAGGCTAGTGCAGACAAAGATGTAGACAGGACACACCTGCCCTGCGTGTTCATGATTATGTGTCTTTTATTGAGGACTGCGTTTACGCCTGCAAAGCAAGTCATGTGTCACTGGTCAGTCTTTGCTGTTGCTGTTGCTTATATGATGATTGAACTACAATGAAAGCAGTCTGCACAAGTTGCAGGAAAGAAGTGATAAACTTGAAGAAATTATTTTCAAGGACAGCAAAGTAAAGGAAAAGAAGGAGAGAGGGAGGGATGATGTAAAGATTACATAATTTCAGAATAACAGATACTTGACCTATTCATACGAGCCTCAGTGCAGCACACAGTCTGTTTTCATTATCAGTAAATCAAACCTAAATCCGCACTTAATCTTCTTACTTATTAGTGAGTCAGGAAACAAAATGAACCTCGATATCAATTTGGGATTCATTAAATGTCAAAGAGCAAGACACACAGCCACTGCAGTGGCATTTAAATAGGAAGTGAATACATGATGATACTGAATCCACCTCTGTTATCCATAATCTCCATGCACTCTGAGGTATTGTTATGCACATTAATCATCAACGACACAACCCAATTTGAGCTTTATGAAATTATGCTCAGCGGTGAGGTGCTGTTCATGTGCAGTCATTAAGTTCTTAAATCAGGTTAGGCTCCGTGGTGCGCTTCCTCATCTCAAACACTCCCCAACGGGCCACTCTGAGTCTTTCACCTGCCGAGAGTGCAAGTTTTATGACTATTCATATTCTGCACTTCACCTCAGCAGGGAGCAGGATCTCGCACCATCATTAGTCTGTCTGCGCTAAATGAGCCTCCATTCATTCAGCAATCACATCCAGTGAATGTGTCTGGACTGATTAAAGACAAAATAAGCATCTCAGACGACAAAAGATTCTGTTGTTGGTCTGAATTGGATAAAGATCATGCAATTCAACACCTTTCATTCAGGTAAGTGGACTCATTTATCTGGAGGACGGAGCGCAGACTGGCTAGATTCCCGGATGTAATCAATTATTAATTAATAATGTCAACGCTCCAATTGGCAGCAGCCACTTGCAAAGTTTCCAAAAAGTGCAATCTGAAGACACGGGCAGAGCTCTTGAGGTCAACACAGGAAGTTCCATTTAAAAGAGATCAAAGCAGGTTAGTGTGAAGAGTACAGTGGGTCACAATAACACAGCGTGTCGGCCCGGGAGACGAAAACATGTCAGGGAGGCTAAACTCCTCGACAGTCCACCTTTCTGAGCAGCTCCTCTCTTCAGTAACACTGCAGCCACAAACACCAGCTCAGACTGACATTTCTGGGGCAGCGATGTGTTTGTGTGTGAATGTGTGTGTGCACCTGACTGAGTGATGTACCTCAGAACCCAAACACATTATACAATTCTGGCTGCCTTGAGTTTTGATAATGTGCAGTAGTTTTGTCCTGATTCATTTAAAAGAGAGTATAATTTTCTAACTAAATATATTCAAATAAAGTTGCACAATAAAACAGAAGTGTATCCATGTCAAGCAGCAATCTCTGGGGCTGAAAAATAAGCCAACACAGAAGTGCCAAAACTGAGGTTCCTTGAATGGCCACTTGAGGCTGGCTCTGGAAGCGAGTCAATCCTCATAGACCCCTGTGTAAAAAATCCCAACTTCCCAGCAGAAATAAACATGTTTACAGCCTGATAGCAAAAACATTTTTGTCTCTAAAGCTAATTTAATCCTTTATGACAACTGTACAGAGGATTAATTTTTATATAACTCACCTGTTTACATTTTATAAATGCTTAAAATGATGCGTACTTAAGGGTGGGGCCATTTGAGTGACAGGGTGTCTGCGAAGGGTTGCTACAGTCTATGAGTCACATCCACCCCTCAGTCCTCCACAGCTCCACCTTCAAAGTAAGCAGCTAACTAAAAAAAAAAAAGAACAGCATCCAAAAAAAGTCCACAAATTGGGGTGACAATAAGAGGAGCTCCTTATCCTCCAAGCAGAGATCACCTGCCATACAACAGGGACAGTAAACGATTGTTATTGCCATGTTATGCCATTGGTATTGTTTAGAAAGCACTGCCTGACACCAGATGTCACACTAGACACAGACGCTGTTGTGTTGAGACATGTTTGGATGCAGCCAAATTCCCTTTTGAAGCCTACGCACCACGCTCCTGCAAACGACACCCATCACCAGTACAAGACAAATCCGTTAATGTGATGATAATTTGAACCCTGCCACAACATCACGCTGTAGGTTTGGACAACAAATCAAAAATGTTGCTCAAGTTCGGCCACTTAACATGCTACTGTGTTGTGCTATGGCCTATTCAAGTGCTGGAATTTGTTAATTATATGACAACGTCTGAACACAACACAGCCCCGCTCCAACTGAGTGTGTGTGCTGCGCTGCTGTGTGAGCATAGCAAGCTAAATGCTAACTTAGCATTTTCTTCAGGACGTCAGCTTATGTACAAAGAGCAAAGGAGGCTGATCTTGGACTGACATGTAAGTACTGTCGGCCAGTCATGTAGCTGCTTTGGCTGCAGCTGTACCTACTCGGCTGTGTCACATGTCACACGTTTTTTGTTTCCCTGATGCCAGCATGCTATATGAAATCACACACTGGGGTGGCGTTATGCCAGCAAAAAAGCAAAGCCGGTGTGATGAAGGGTCTTTGTTGCAGCGGTATTGCAGCATCTCTGTGTAAACACGGCTTAACTGATCTAATGAGATGTCTCAGTTTAAGTATCAAAATATGATTCAACTGAAATGACTGACAGAAGCTAAGAAGCGAGAGACGTCCGGCAACAATGTCTCGACAAGTGTCAACAAAGAAAAGAAGAAAGAGAGGACCAAATAATGTTCAGAAGGACCAAATGCTCTGAATAATGCCAGGAGAGGGAGCAGATGCAGTCGGCAAAGAGAAGGGCAGGTCGCCCACACACACACATACATACACACTCACACATGCACACACCATACGGCCCAGCAGGAGGTAAACACACATGCAGAACTTGGAGAACACACCAACACTGGCGACCACGGTGCAGCTCACACATGGATACAAGGGTGATCATGCACTGTGATCGTCATATCATATGTGTATATATATATATATATATGTGTGTGTGTGTGTGTGTGTGTGTGTGTGTGTGTGTGCAGACTTTAAGGCCACTCTCAGGCCAGTAGTTATTTTCATGAGGCTCCTCTTGCAGGCTAAGCTAATTATGCTCTATCTCCATTGTGCCCTGATTACTGCTCCTCCTCTTGATCATCGCAGCCCCGGCAGGGATTGGCCTTTTGACACACACAACAAACCACATTTTCCTCCCCTCTCTCTCCTCTGATGCTGATTCCTCCCCTTTCCTCCTCCATCTTCCCTTCAGGCAAAAAGCCCTCCAGCTCCCAGACTTCCTTCCTTGCTCTACTTTTCCTTCCTCCCAGTAGATCCCATTTTCCCATCTTTGCTTGACCTCCATGTGTTCGTTCTTACTTTAAACTACCTCCTCAAATGTTCCCTCTCCCCTGACCACCCTCTCCTCTCTTTTCCGTCCTCATTATCCACTCCTCCTCCTACTTTTTGTACCTCTCTTAAAGACCAGGACCTCAGGTGCAGCGGCTCTCTGTTCTCTCCCCCCAAAAGAAGATTCACTAAATTCCTCTTAATTTAATAAAACTTTGATGGGAGCTCAGTGCCCACACTCCTATTCCCAACCTGCCTCTGGCTTGATGTCTCAATTTCACTTTGCTAAGACTTCACACTCATTCTCTCTGTCTTTACCCACCCTTACATTTCTCTCTTTTCTTTTGTAGCCAGACTTCCTCTGAAAATGTCAGCACGTTTCAGCACACTTTCCCTTATTAAAAGGGGGAAAATGAATTCTCATCCACACATGACCTACTCCCATTAATTAACATTTCGCGAGGAAGTTGGGCATAATTGGCACATGGGGCATGTTGATAAGGAAGATGAATGGTTCTATCTGTGCCGAAATAGTTATCTATGTTTATCTTCGAGATGATTGGGCCGTAATTACCATCCATAACAAATGCATTGGTCACACTGGGTTGGAAAAACTCTGAGGCTAATAAGAGGGCCAACTGTGCTGAGGAAGAGTTTCTCCATTAGCTCTTTAACCTAAACAAGATTTGAAACCAAGCGTCCCGTGTGTAACACATCGGCTGTGTGGGCTGAAATGAGCCCTGCAGTTTTAATCATCACAACATCCACTGATATTATGTCGCTTTTTGCTGTGCTCATAATTTTCCACAACATCTTAACTTTATTAGCCCTGGAAAAGTCCGACTCGACTGAAACTTTAAATCTTCTCTATCTTCTTAATTGCTTTGCACTCGTTCCCCCCTGTTCCTGTCCAGGTCTTTGGGGTTTATTTAGGCAGAAGGTTTCTGTCTTTGTCAGCCTGCAAGTGGATTTTAATGAGCCGCACTGTTAATAAGCAAAAGGAGGATCATCATGCATGCTGTGGAGCATGCACAAATCTACAGTAGATATGAACACACACGCGATGCTGTTGCATAATCACACTATTAAACATGTTTTCTTCAGGAAAGCACACAGAGGAGGCTGGAGGAGACAGCTGGTGTTACTTTATGCAGCTGTTGGGGCCAAATTTCCTGTTTTATGTGGCTGAACTGTAGAGAAAACAAAAGTTTGCTCTGGAGTAAGAGAGCAGCTTCAGTATGACCATGTTATCAAACTAATCTCAAGGCAAATGTGGGAACAAAATGAGCAATGTACAGACGTCCTGCTGGCTGACAGACAAAAATCAGTACATTTTATAATCAAGCTGTCAAAGCCAACGTTTTTGTTTACATTCAGCATTACTCACTAAAAATGCGTGGTGTGTATCTTTGAGCTCAGTCCAGTATCAATGTCCATATCAAATGCATATTTGTCTGCAAACACAGTAACATGCTAAAGTCATTGTAAGTATAAAATAGCAACCCTGTGACCTATGAATTACATTTGTATATTACTGAACTGCATCCATAATTGTGTTCTGATGACAGTGTAATCTCTGCCTGGATTATGTTCAGAGATAACATTTCATTGAGTTGATGAAACGCAACATTTATGTACCACACGGAATTTACAGGTGGACGGCAGACATGCAAAGTGCCGGACTATGACACAGGAATAAAAATAGGCAACTGTCATAACATGCAACTACATCAATCACTATAGAAACATTGTTTGACAATGTCACTTTAAATGAATCAGCAAAGAAACACAGGGTAGTCAGGGGATAAGAGAAGATCACTGGAGTCCCCCCACCCTCTGTTCAGGCCCTACTCCACAGCCGATTCCTTCACAAAGCTCTGAACATTGTCAAAGATCTCTCACAACCCCTCCAAAAACTCTTTGATCTTCTGCCATCAGGCAAACGGTACACGAGTATCAAAGCAAGAACATCAAGACTGCTCAATAGCTTCCTCCCACAGGCTGCTGAATAGCTGAGCCACCTGAGTGCTGCTAAGATTTTATTTGCACTTTACCCCCCCATATCTTTACTGGACACTTAATTCAATATGCACACATCAGCTGGCACCTTTTATCTCTACACTTATACGAGGCCTTTTAACTTTCTTATATTGTTTTTTAGGGACTGTTTGTTTTTATTGCTAGTGTCTGTTATAGTAGTTCAACTGCGAGGTGTTTTTAGTGTTCAGTGTCTGTTTTTAGTGATATCCTCTCACAAAATTTATTTTTGAATTTTGCACCTGGGATCCTTAAAAACACTCTCTCATTCTGCTCTGCACACAAATGTATAGCACAATGGCAATAAATCTGACTGAACTGAACAACTGGTCAGAGAGAAATCATTTTTCCAGCTACTACAGCTGAAACAATTAGTGGATTGAACTGATCATTGATTGACACAACATTAATCATCAACAGCTTTGCTTATCAATTAATAATTGAAGTAACATATGAAGCATAAATGGCAAACCCTCTGTAGAATATCTCTGTAAATAATATATTTGGGTTTTGGTTTTACGTTACGTTCTGCAGGCCTAAACCCAACTCAGAATTAAGTCAGTCAACTCAGATTTGACTGTGTGGGTGATATGGCTCTAAAATAATATCACATTATTTCAGGGTATTTTTGCAATAACAATATTCTTGATGATATGACAAATTAAAAAACAAATTCTACTGTCAATTTTAAAACATAGAATTGCAACTGAGTTGTTTGTTTTTTCACCTGGACCTTTATACACTGCCATTTCTCCTCTAATCATGTTATGCTACCATAACTATTGCACATTCACATTTATGTCAATTTTTTGTCGAAACGCAAGAATCATGCAGGTTTACATAGTAACGGTTTGTAAACAAATCACTTCACGACATTGACCCCTGTGTGCGTATGGTGAGAGAGAAGGAAAGACACTGAGGTCCAAATTATACTGGTATTATTGTGGATGATAATTTGAATTTGTCCCTTTTTTACTATATAGAGTTTGAGAGTTTGAACAGGGTTTGGTGGACTGTTCAGTGTGTCAGTGACATTTACGTAATTTAGTAAACAAGCTAATTGTGCTATCGATGGATTGGAAATGTGCAAAATTTTTGCTGACACTGGATATCAAACAAAAGCCAGAGATTGTATCATAATAAATTGCTTTAGCTGTGAATCCGCCACTTCTACACAGAAGACAGAAGATAACATCTTGGAGCCTGACCGGGCAAAGCCTCTCTTCCTCTGGGCAGCAAAGAACTACATGAAAGTGAGGAGTGCTTACTCTGCAGCTAAGTGGGGACCAAAAAGTCCCCAAAAGTACACTGAAAACTGAAACCCGATTTGAAGGAATCTCAGTCGACTGAAGGTCAGTCGCTGACAGATGATTTTAAGAAGGCAGCCCTGAGGCTCTGGGCATTTTTCTTTATTTTCTCACATTTTAACATTTGATTGATTATTCCAAAAAGCAATCAACAGATTTATCAATACTAAACATGATTACTGGTCGCAGCAATTCTTGCATTTCTCCCTGAAGGTGAGTATTATAACCCACTGCAGCTGAGAAAAGGCAAATTGATGGTTTATTGGCCCACCGGCTCAGACCTTTAAAACTGTTCCCCACCCACTGCTGTGCTGTAACAGAGGCAGGCATTTGCAGAAGTCAGCAGGCGGCTGCGCTACAGTGAGCATGCCCCACTGTGCGTGTTTTGGTAAGGTGGCCATTTTCAGACAGAGCCAGGTGACAGATAACAAAAGCAGAGAGACCTGAGGCGAGGAGAAGCAGAGAGTGAGTGAGAGCCGACACAGTGTTTTCCCTCTCCGTGCAGCACAGCCTGGGGACAGTCATGCAAACAGTGTTCTTCACACTCCAACATTTAGACGTGCCGCATTTAGGCAACGTGTGATGTTTTCATTTGCACACCCTATCAATAGCACCTAAAAAGAGACCGTCTGACACCAAGTGTATTATATCTCTGCACACTCACACTCAAGCACAGGAAGCCGGTAAACATGGCAGGGATAACAAGATGTATTTACCGTAGGAGATGAGTTCCACATGTTTCCTGTGTAATTAGGTGTGTGTGCAGCTTGGCGTAGTACACTCATGTTTACATGTTATTCTGAGACAAAAGCAAGACAGTGTGATAAAAAAAAACCTTCCATATATTCTCTGTTGCTTCACATCCAGTAACAGACCACTTTGCTACTGGGAGTGTCACCAATAAGCCCCAGCATTCATTAACAAACTACACTGGCTTATGTAACCAGGCATGGGACCAATAACTGCAGATTGCAATTTGATATCTGTGATTAAATCAGCAGCTTATGTAATTGCTCGCATTTTCCAGCTGTTCAGACATCTGATACTTTCAGGCTTATTGATTTCTGATGATTAAAATGTGACTTCTTTTTCCTGCACTTCACATCTTATGAACATTGCATGCGAGTGTTACCAACTTCCCAAAAACTGAAGTATATTTATGATGTACCACAAATAATTGTTTTCCTTTTAATCTAAATAATCTCTGCATTTTGAACCAGATGGGGGAAATAATCCTGTAAACTTGAACTCTCAATCTGTCCATTACCACACATGCAAAACATGTTTGTGTCTGTATTTCGCCACCGTCATGTCATGTAAATCGTTTCTGAGTGTTTTGCAGAAAATTTAGATGAAGGGCAGCAAAACATCTACAACTGGTTAATAGATTTTGAATACTCAAATAAATAATTTAGAGCACTGACTGGTTTTATTTCTCTAAGGGAGTGCAGTGATTTTAACATTACCTGTGCTGGTTACTGACTTTAAAGGGACACTTCAGCCAAAAATGAAAAACACATATTTTTCCTTTTAACTGTAGTGCTATTTATCAGTCTAGATTGTTTTTGTGTGAGTTGGCACTCAGCTTGTGGTGCTCAAAGTGCCAAAAAATACATTTGAAAAACAGAAATCATGGCCCAGTTACTCAAGATAATCCACAGACCTTGTGTGAGCAGTTTTAGTAGGAACTTTTTTTCTTTCTACCGAACTACACATCCTAACTGTATCACTGCACAGGAGGAAGCGTGCATCTACTGCTAGCTCACGTTGCACAACTGATCTAGCTAACATTACAGCTCAGCCAGGGAAGATGCCATTAACCCTTTAAAACACAGAGCGACATCACTTTTCTTGTGCTGCTTTAAGATGCCTTTTGCAAGTATTTAAACCTTTGAACCCTGAGCAAATTTTCTTTCAGAAACATAATTTAAATAATAATAATAATAATAATAATAATAATAATAATAATTATTATTATTATTATTATTATTGTTATTATTATTATTATTATTATTATAAATATTATTTTTCCTGGCTTTTCCTTTTTCCCTTAATAA
This sequence comes from Cephalopholis sonnerati, assembly GCA_019142605.1. Taxonomy (NCBI): domain Eukaryota; kingdom Metazoa; phylum Chordata; class Actinopteri; order Perciformes; family Serranidae; genus Cephalopholis; species Cephalopholis sonnerati. The sequence continues at coordinate 25,577,602 of JAGQAX010000016.1, forward strand.
TAATAATAATAATAATAATAATAATAATTATTATTATTATTATTATTATTATTACATTTTAAAATTATTATTAGAATTTTTATTATTAGAATTTTCAAGCACTCTTTCCAGGTCATTTCTGTATTTGTTTTTAACTTGTTTTTTGTTTTTTTTTAAGTAATTTTCTTGTTTTCAATTTTCTCGATTTACTAATTTCTTGCTAATTTTTTGGGTCGTTTGTTCTTTCGTTGCTTATAGCCTTCTTCCCAAAGAAATCCAATTAGCTCAGGTTTTCAAAGGGTTAATGTTGACATCTTGCATTGTTACAAGCATTAGCTTCTTGTCCACGAGTAGATGTATGCTTGTGCGAATAATACAATCAGGAGATGTATTATTGGCACTTTGAGCACCACAAGCTAAGTGCCACCTAGTTCTATTATCTAAGAGAGAAGGCAGACATCTCTACGGCCGACATCTCCAACACTCAGCAACACACACCAGAACAATGTTGGTGATAAACAGCACTACAGGTAAGAGGAAAAATATGTAGTTTTGATTTGGGGGTGAACTGTCCCTTTAATCCTATCTGGAGTGTGGATGTAATAATTGAAGCCGCACTTACTCCTGTTTTCTGCCTTTAATCCTGTCTGAACGGGGTTTAGAAGTAATTTAGAATAAAACCTGAATGAAAGCTTTGTTTAATATTTAAATATCAATTATCAATAAACTAGACCATCCATCATCGTGAACGTCTGGAAGTTTTAAGCGTGTTCTACAACGACTACTGTAATTGCAAAGTTCATTAGTGCATAGTACTGCTTACTATTATTCTTTGATCACGAATGATTTTTTACTGCATTACTGGAAAACTAAAGCACTAGCCTGACAGCAGTCAAACCCATAGTAGTAAAATTAAAAGAAAAAAATGTGTTTGCACATCATTCTTCTCACTGAGAGCAGTCTGTGTGATATGACCAGAGGCTGTGTCAGTGTGGGACATCTGCTCAGCCTAAAGTAATGTCGCTTACTACTTAACAGTCAGACAGATTGTGATTTAAAGAGCAGCCTCACAGCCCCTCGGTGTAGCTGCCTTACATAACCACGACGTCTGTAATCTAAAGAGCGATCTGCTCCTCTGGGTTAATGACACACAGGCGAGTGTTCGTCTTTTAAGCTGACCCCTCTGACTTACATATTGTACAGAGTTATAGTCAAGTTAATTCATCACTCTGCCTGCTCCTGTGGCTGCACTCTGCAGCACGTGTTGACGTGCTGAGCGTGGCTCGACTCTAAGCTGTAATCTGCTCTCTGTGCACTTCAGCATTAACATGTGGAGAGATTTGACATTGTGTAAGCCGCTGTAGCAGGCGTGTTAGCTATAGCTCTCCCAGCTGTTGCTGCAGGTTAGAGTCGAGCTGCTGGAAGGGTAATGGCTCGAGACTAGCAGGCTAATGGTGCACGACGCAGCTGTAATGTATGCTACAAGGCGAGGCTAATGCCACTAAAGCACTTTGTTTAGTGACATAACTGAAATCAGTGATATGTGAGCACAGGAAGAGACTCTAAGACAGTGAAGAAAAGTTTTTGTAGTTGAGCAAAGATAAATGTAGGTGACCAAACAAGAGACATAAGAGTCTCCAAAAAACGGCACTGATGCCCAGTAACTGCTTTAGGACAAAGGCTGCAACCTTTAAAGGTAAACAAACAAACAAACAAAGAAGCATTCATCTGTCACAGCTGCCAACAGCAGGACCAGGAAGAGGAAGGAACAAGGGATGTGCCATGTTTCAGCACACTACCTGTCAATGTGTCAAAGTGATGCAGAACCATGCAGCAGCTCAACTCTTTTCATCTGACTCATTGTGATGCTCCGGCTCTTTCTTCCTTTCTCACTCCCTCTTTATATACAGGTTGACAGTAGGCAGATGGCAGTTGACAGGTACCGTGCATCAGGCAATAAACCAGCCGCCCGTCTTTGTTTTTCTGCACAAATGAGTGGAACATCAACAATAAGAGCTCCTCTGGGATTGCAGGCAGACAGAGGCTGATTGTGTGCTCATAATTATGCAATCAAGGCAAATTTAATGTTCAGCATAAAGGTGTCCATTAGTGATAAATAAATGTGGTGAGATAACCTCATAAAAACTATATTAACTATATCACTTCGAACTTGTTGTCTTCCTTACTCTTGCATTCTACTGTCATTATTATCAACTGTTCACATTCTCAATAGGCCCTTTATGTACATGTACATTAAAGTTAAATTTTACATCTTTTCAGAGTTACAAGTTACAAGTTAAAAAACAACCTGTGTTCTCATAGGTGTGTATAAAGGCTAGACGATTTTTTAGTCCAGCACTCACTCTATTGGACGCCAGGATGTGCGTGTCTTTTGTACTGTTTCAGGTTGCCACTAGTGTCGTACCCCGACTACAGCTATAGGGAGATCTCCGATTGGCTGGGTGACCCCGTCTCAAGGCTCAGACACACCAAACCGACAACAAAGAACTAATGCTGACGAAAGCTGACTGTTGCATTGCCTCATGTCGCCTGTGTCCCAGCCAATAAGCTGCACATGAACACACCGCAAAGGCTACAGCTGACGGCCAATCAGCACGTACTTTCTGCACCTCGTCATTCAAAAAGAGAAACCGGAGGACCGTCATGACGCTAGCGGACCATTACACAAACAATCAAGTGTCTCTGCTAAAGATTTACTTGTTTTCTTTTTTATCAGACTGTCAAAACATACCTGAAATGTTTCGACGGTAGGAACATCTACCGTCGAAACATGTCAGGTATGTTTTGACAGTTTATGTCTGATAAAAAAGAATGAATGAACGATCTTTATTGTCACTGCACATGTTACAGAGCAACGAAATTGTTTCAGTTTCAGCCTGTCCAAGAAACATAAAAAAAGACCGTGTCACATAACAGGGGGAGGACAGGAGCAGGAGAACTGTGGGTCGCCATACGAACGGCGCTCCGTTACTTAGATGAGAAAAAGGGAGAACAAGAGGGAGGAAGAGGGGAAAAAAGCAACTCCAAAACTAGGCTCCTGTAGGGGGGGCACAGTGTGGGATTAGGAAAAAAAAACATCTCAGCAACAAGTAAATCTATAATAAACATAGACACTAGAACTTTGTTGGATTTTCTCTGCTAAAGAGCTCTTATATATCAAGTTTGTTTTGATCTCACGCCCTCTTGACTTAAGCAGTTTGTTTACTTTCCTCACTCCATTTCACCTCTTGGGCACTGACTTAAGCTGCCAATGAGAGTGATTTAATTCACTGATGGGCTCCAGCATCTCTGATGCTGATTCAATATGCCGAATGAGCTGTTTTGAAAGCCAACAAGGGGCGATGACGGCCAGCAGTGTGGGACACACAGCAATAACGACGGCACAACACTGACTGACAGCTGACTGTTAGCTTGGTGTGACAGGGCCCTTGTAGTGAAGCACAGAGAAGCATGTTATTTTATGTCTGACATATGGCGACAAGTATGTAAGATAAATCTTACATAAATTAGTGCCTCTGTTAAACAGTCACACCTTCTCAAAAGTCGTATTTATTGCAGAACTGCACTGGACTGTACAGGTGTTATATTGTAATATTGTGTCCACCTCCACTGCCACTGTCCTTCCAGCAGCACACAGCCATATGTGCAGCTGGCTAATTAGCTGAAGTCACACAAACACACACACACACACGGTTTTAGCCCACCCAGAAGCACCTATAATTTAGTTTTACCCTCTTCCTAATGTCATTTTCTGAACACAGACAGTTGCAGTTTCTCAGACCTGAACTGCGCCTCCGGTAATCTCACCAGCAAACTGCTGCTGAATTACAGATGACCTCATTTGGATACAGCTAACAGTTAACTACTGAACTGAAAACAGTTGAGCTACTTCTTCTTTCTCTTTGCAGGCAATTTATTTTTTAGATGTGTCAATAGGAATAAAACTTTTCCCAGTGATCCGTGAAGATGAGTTTATATAAAGTGACAAACATTGACTTAACATAAAATTGTTACTGACTAATCTAAATGTGTAAGGAAGGATTAACTTTGAAGGATCTTTAACAGTAGATCAAAATATAACTATTCAGTGTATTTATCTGTGGGGATACATTCTGTAATTTGAGGGCATAGATTCGTATTTTCAAGGGATGTGTTCTAATGAAAGACTGGATTAGAAATTTAAAGTAATGTTTCTGTGATTAACACCTACTGTAGGGGCTACAAGGATTTGTGTACATGTGAAATAAAGCTTTGTTTTCTCAGCTGAGGAAAAAACAATGCAGCCGCTCAGTAATGTTCTTTTTGCAAATCACTGCTCGTTTCCTCTCCCTTCTCCTTTTCTCAGCGATATCCTCATTTTCGCGGGGAGCCAGTGGCTAATGATGCCTCTCGCTCTGCTCGTCACACCAATTAAGTCAACAGTGTAGGTTTCAGCAGAGTCAGAGTGTCAACAGGCCTGAGCGCTGATCACTGCAGTAATGAGGGACAGAGGGAGGCTGTAGTAGTTTATGTAGATACTCGCTTGATGAGAGGTTTTTAAGAGTCTCTTAGTGTGGTTCTTGGTAAATGATATCCAGGCAGAGTTAATGAGAAAGGGAACTACATACATTAGACTGGGAAGCTGGATGTGGTTCTGAAATCCTGCCCATATACAGTTTACAGCAGAAGTCACTCTCCAACTTGTCCACTTCAACAGTTTTCCGCAAACAGGATTTCCTCAACAGTGGTTCTTTTAAAGACACAGATGCCCAGGTTTTGATTTGAAGTTACAAAGCTGTAGTCCATGAAATCAGAGCATTTATGCCCTTTATTACTGTCGTATTTTATCATACTCCTTGACATTCCAGTATCTCTGTTCTGATTGAAGCAAATTCTTTTTTGAAGGCAGGTCACTGCAGGTTGAACATACTTTCAAAATCCACTTTTTACCAACAGTTGGCTTCATTAGTCAATCAACAAAAAAATGATTGGCAATTACTCTGACAACCAAACATCTAGAAGAACCTAAACTAACTGAAAACCAACTGGGATAACATGATGAACTCAGGTAAAAAAAATCAAACAGGACCCAAGACACCAGGCAGGACACAGAGCAGGGAATGACACCAAAAACACGGGATGACCGAACGCAGACTAACTGACAAGGAACAAAGTGCAACACACAGGTATATATTCACAGAAAACTAATCACAAGTACAGGAGGAGGATACGGGAAAAAGGAGGGAAATGAGGATTGGCTAACAACAAGGGCGTGGAAGGGGACACTAGGGTGGAGCAAACAAGACGAATACAGAACAGGTGTGAAGGGAAGACTCAGGGAACAGGGAGGGACTAATGAGACAGGTGTGACAGAAAAAAGGTGGGAAAACACACAAAGACAGGAAGTAAAACCAGACATGACACATGAGGAGAGAATCTAAAAATAGAAAAAAAAACAGCTTAAACATGAATGAATAACAAAACAAGGAAGAACACAAATAGAAAACCCCAAAACGAAGTCCACAAGATAACATAATATTATCAAAAGCCCAGGATCATGACATGACATCATTATAGACAGGATCTGTATAGAGGCAGAAGTTTTTCTTGAAGAGTAAGATCCTTTTTTAAACCATGAACAGCCCCGAATTTGCCATCATCAAACTCACCAGAATCTATTTGAATAAACAGTAATTTTAGCATGTACAGAACCAGCATATTTTCACATCTAACAGGGTGAATTATGGGCTTATTTGAACCAAACCAAAGTTAGTAATTGTTGGAACAATGAGAAGTCAAAACAAGATGGTTTTTGTGAGTTTCATTTTATGCCTGTCAACTTTAAATGAAGTGTGTCTTATGATGATTGACAATTACTTTTTATTTAAATGAAATCTGGTGGGCTTGGCGACTAGAAATCTCACGTCTGTTTCTGGTTAATCAAAAAGCATCTCAGTCTTTAACAAAAATGTTTCTATAGTGATTCCTTTTCATAATGTTGCCAAACACTTATAATAACAATAATCTAAGCAAATCAAGCACTTTTAGTGGCTGTACACTGACATGAAAAGATGCCCCAAGTAGTTACTTTGCAGCCTGTTTCACAGGCTGCAGCCCTCTCGCTAAATACAGGACCAACTTCAAAAAATACTTGTCTCCATTAGTCATTTGGGCACAAAAACATGGAAAAACAGGGTCCAATAGATAAAAAAAGTTGCCCTTTAAGAAATTTTTACCCCCAAAAAAGTGATCTTTCAGTGTATTTTCTTACATTCTACAGATGAAACGATTAACAGATTAGTTGAGGAAATGATCAGCAGATTAATCGATGATCTCTGGGCTGATAATTTAACCTTATCAAAAGCATGTTGGTTGCCTTCTACAGGAATAGATAAGCTGAATAGTTCATGTAAAACTGAAGAGTCTTTCATGTTATGCGCATGGTCAAGTCAGCCTTGGGTTGGTCGCCAGAACTGAGTCTTGGAACATATACAAACATGAAAAGCAAATATCCACAGCCCACCAATTTCCAAATCCCACCAATTTGTCCAGTGAGGTAACATATGGAGCGAGATGCATGGGTAAAAGAAGCCATCTAAACTGCATGGAACACATGCAACACTCTGCAGCAGTGTTGTTAATGAACGGGGCAAAAGACAGATGGTAGGAAAGAGGATCTGCCAAGGAGAGTATAACAGCAATACACCCCTGTAAAGCATAATCTCCTCAATCACACTGACCAAATCTGTCACTGCGATGAAGTAATATCACCAAAAAAAAAAAAAAAAAAGATTTTAAAAGGGTTTGATCTGGTCAAATATCTGGGCGTATTATGCACATGTAATCTGGTTGTGAAACCCATATTGTTTTCTCTATGGATGAGTCACCTTCATTCACTGGTTCCAGAGTGTTCCTTGACTGATAATACAGCACTATTTACCACCTACGCCTCACAATGTGCTGAATGAAAAACACAGAGAGAAGAGCACTTTTCACTCAAATGCTAATGCAAATATCTCTCTCTCTTCTCCATGTTGTTCTGTGAGCGGATCAAAGCTTCTGCCGGACAGATGACGCCATTCACTCACCGAGGGGGACACAAGGGTCACTCACAACCCACAGTGCAAAGGGGCAGAGGGTGTGTATGTGTCTATATGTGTGTGTGTGAGTAAGACATGAAACGATGTGAGTGTCCGAGCCCAAAGCCACATTCATGAGAGTCCTGACACTACACTGATTCAGAAGCTGAAGGGCAAAGATGGAGGAGTGGATGGAATGATGCGGGAGGGATTGATGGTTAGGTGTTGGTGAGTCATGTCGTTTGCTCTGAGGCCGGACAGGCAACAGATTCAACAAGTTTCACTCCAAAGCCGAGATAATGTATCATCTCATTTTGATGCATTGGTGCATGACTCCAAAATATTACTCACTGTTGATCATTTTCTTGATAAAAGTAATTCTTCACCCCCTAAAGAACATCTGTGTGTCAATTAAGGCCGAGGACGCACTGCCCCGCGGCACTTTACGCCACTGTCTTATATCCAGCCTCGCCAACCTTATCTAAACGCATTTTTTCCCCGCTCACTCTCTGCTTGTGCATACCGGCTCCCGTAGCAGCTCTTCTTTTTGCTACCATGACAGATCGACTCCTCTCCTCACCATAAATGTTTGAGGAGAACTCTGTTGCTGTTGCTGTCTCTCATGTGTGTTGAAGAATGGATGAGGAGACACTAGTTGTTAGGGTTTAGGAATATCCCGAGCTGTAAGACCCACAATCCCGTCATTATAAAGACAATTACAAAAAAGATATTGCCTGGCAAGTCATAGCTCTGGAGACTGTCTTGTCTCTTAGGAGAGAAATCAAGTTTAATTAGTGGGTGTTTTTAATTTCAAGCTAATGCATTTCTGGAAGACGTCTCTTAATAAAACTAGTAGCAGTGCAATGCATCCCATTGGTGCTAAGGGCAGCACTTGACACACACACTGGCATGCTGTTGTGGTGCCTTACTCATCCCATGTTAGGTAGAATTCCTGAAGCAAACTTTTTTTTCTCGCATGCCTCTGGCTGAGAAGGTCCTTGATGAATTGAAGTGATGTTTTAAAGGGTTAGTTCAGATTCACCAATACCACACAGTAATACAAATTATCTGATTAGACAGTGGTACACCTGCAGCTCCTGCGTTCAAAGCTTTACTTTTTAATTACTTTTTCTTGTCAGTGGAGTCTGGCTTTGAAGAGAGTGCAGATCAGTTTAGTTCCCTGTCTGTTTCAGAAGCGCTGAGCGTCGACTGGCTACCTGAGACTTGGATTATATTGCCCGAGTTGTGTGACACTTTCTAAGCAGATGTCTTGATGTAGTTTTGCTGTAGATAAAAACGGACCCCTATGACTTCAACTCATCAAGAATTTTCTCAGTTTTTAGATTCTTTGTTCACCCGAGGCATGCAAGAAAGAAGAAAGTTTTCTTCACAAATTGAACTCAGCACAGGGTGATTAACTGATATGCAACTGGTCTTTTGAGGGGATGATGTATTCCTTTAATTATTCGGTCTATAAAACAACTCATAACCACGAACCAAAATTAAAACAATGCATAAAAATGGAGAGAAGTAGCCTTGTCCATTAAAACGTCTTTCCTCTTAGCTTCAAAGTTCTCACTTTATCATTTTAAAGATACTGTAATGACACTGGGGCGGCATGGTGATGCAGAGGTTAGCACTGTCACCCCACAGCGAAAGGGTTTCTAGTTCTAACCTGGAGTGGGGGAGCCCCTCTGTGCGAAGTTTGTATGTTCTCCTCGTGTAAGAGTGGGCTTTCTGCGGGTACTCCAGCTTCCTCCCACAGTCCAAAGACATGCAAGTTAGCTTAATTGGTGACTCTAAAATTGCCATAGGTGTGAATGTGAGTGTGAATTGTTGTCTATGTTGATGTGACGGCCCTGTGATAGCCTGGTGGCCTGTCCAGGGTGTACCTTGTCTCTTACCTAATGTCAGCTGGCATAAGCAACTCCTAACAGGATAACCAGTTATGGAAAATGAAAGAATGAATATAATAACACCAGCTGACATACCTGTTATGCTACACATGCTATTCAGTTAGCACTGAGCACCAGCACATACTGTACGATCCACTGGGGATATCTAGATAATTTTGAGGGCATTAAGGGCAAGTTGACTGTTTGGTCTGTACTTTTCTTTTTGCTTAACTATGCTGTGTGAAAACTGTTTTAATTGAGAATAGGGTCAAAAACTGATAAGATTAAAAGGAAAATAAGTGCTTTGTTTGTGTATGAGCCAGTCCCGTATCATCATTTGGAATTCAAAGAGGTCTGTCCCTTAAGGGCTTTCTATTCACTTTGCCAGTCGGCAGATAATAGGCACAAAAAACCGACAGACCAAAATTCACAATGGGCACTTCAATGCAGGTGTGTGTGTGTGTTTGTGTGTCTGTGTGTGTGAGAGAGGGAAAGATAAAAGAGAGACAGAGAGAAACAGTTAGTCAGGAAGATAGACAGTTGGAGCTGAGGAGATGCATGGTTGAATAACAAGATGAAAATGAACAATGGGTCTTGGAAGGCGAGAGACAAGACTAATGAGTCTCAAAAAAGACGGAAAGATGAAGAGAAGCCAATACAGAGCGGCAGTTTTGATAGAAGTTGATAAAACACAAGGCGTAAAATAAAAGAAGTGCACTCTACAGCTTCACTAAACCGCTCCTACTTTTCCTATAAAAACACTTAAACGACTTCTGATGTTATTTAATGAGGAAAAACCGGAGAATCACAGCGAGCCGAGGAGCTGCTGAACAAACAGAGTATAGCCATTAATGAAATGTGTAAGACATTTTAATGTTCTTGCTCGTGTAAACATGAGAGGATATTGGTGTGGGTGTGCGTCTTAATTGGCTTAGTAAACGGAACATTCATTAGGAGGTCTTTCAGTCTGGGGAAGATGAAGTGCAAGAACACCAGCATCTAATTGCTTTTCGTGTGTGTTTGCATTCCTACGGTAGAGGTGAAGAAATTAGCACTGATGAGACGGAATGGCAAAAGTAGCAAGTGTAAAATACCTTGTTACAGTTAATAAAAATCCTTTATTCAAACTGTGAACAATAACAAAAGCCGGACGCTGATGATGTTGTGAAGTAGCTTGGGATGGCGGGAGTTGTTGTCATTGCTAAACAACCACCATTTGCCAGTGAAAGTCAGACTCAGGTGACTCATGGTCATGGACGAGTACAGATATAAGTTTTATTCACGTAACATTTAGTCACATTTATACACTTTATGCCGTTTAATAGTAAGCCACGAGCAACATCAGCTAACAAAACGTTAGCTTGCTAAGTACAGTACACAACTAAACAAAATATATAACACAGTGTAACAGAGTTTGTATTTTATGAAATTCCACTTGCTGTGATTGCCATAATGTGATAGCCATGCACTTATGTAGTTATGTGGTTATACCTGTATTATTGGCTCAAGGGCACCCTCTCTCAGAGGTAGTGGGTAAAACATTGCCAGCTCATGAGCGACATACCCGAGGTGAGTTGTCGAGCACAGCACTGTGTATAAATATTGTGCATTAATATCCATGTGTCCACCATATGTGGACAGTGTATATGCACTGTGACTTATGGAAATGTCCCTAGAAAGAGTTACGAGTGAGTTGCTGTACTTCTTAAGTGATAAAATGTCCAAATAACAGCATAATGCACTTTATAAAATAAGCTAGCTGGTCTCTGTGCTAAAATAATGTGCTGTTCTTTCGTAGCGTGCTGTGTGTGAGCTGCCTGTAATGAGCCAACTGTATGACTGACCAGTACATATTCTGTTCCTGTTCAGAGAATAAATGGTGGTGTAAAAAGGACAACAAGCCTCCTCATTATTGTCCACACAGCACAAATTCCAAGGGTTGCTTACCAGCAGTTACAGCAAGGCCTGAATGAGTTCAGTTACAACAGCTCTAACTCAACAACTTTTAATAGGTTTTAATGTGGAAATGTCACATATTATACCTTTAATTAAAAGTACAAAAGTTTTAGCCTTAAAATATATATTTAAAGTACGAAAAGTAAAACTACTCATTGTGCAGAATGGTCCATTTAAGAATAATGTTTGATATATTATTGGATTATTATTATTTTTATAGTATTGATGCATTAATGTATTCATTACTTTAATGCTATCACTGATAAAGGTGGGACTAACTTTAACTATTCCATATACTGCTGGGTAGATTAACCTATAATAATATAACCTCCTGAGACCAAAACTTTTGTTTGGTATGCATTTTTAATTTCTCCTAGCTATTTGGGATCAGTAGGACTGGATATGTATTTAAAACTAAGTATACAAAAATGAGTATTTCCTAATTAACAGTGCCTTCACTCATTACTGTTGCTAAAATTCGTCAAATTTGTTACCATACAAACATTATTAATCATAAATAAACAAGTTTCAAGCATAAAATGTGATCAGGTTTTGGCTTTTGTCCACTTTTGTGTCGGGATCAGCTTCAGACTGACTCGGCAGAGATGGCTGCCATCTTGTTTTTACAAAGATTAGTGTATTGTGCTCTTACTACCACTAGATGGCACAAACAAGTGTCCACAAATGAGGACCACAGGTCTAAGTTAAATAGAATGACGTATAAGGTCAAGTAAACCCAAAATGTGATGTCCTCATATGAGGACACAGGGTCTCAGGAGGATATCATAACTTACTAGTTGTTTTATATTTCATATTAACAATCTAAATCTGCAAAGTCACTAAAGCTTTAAAATTACTGTAGTGGTGTAAAAAGTACAAAATTGGCCTCTAAAATGTATAAAGTAGCATTAAATGGATATACTCAAGTAAAGAACCTCAAAACTGTACTTCACTACAGTACTTGACTACAATACACTTGGTTTCATTCCACCACTGATGAGGACTTGTCGTCTATGCACAAACTGTACTTGCATGTGTGTTACTGGCTTGTTGCATGTAAGTACACAGACATCAGCGCATGCTGCGGCTGTGCTTGACCTCCACTCTTATCAAACCAAGGACACATCCCATTCCTGGCTGGAGGGAAGAGGACGCTGAGGCTCAGCAGCTACAGCAGGGCCACACATTCACTCCAAACAGATATACTGCCTCCCGAGGGACCACAGAGGTCAGACTGAAACACTAATAAAACACCACCACCACCCGACAGCATCAGATGAGCTTTGGGGGAAAGTGAGGAGGCTAATGAGGGACAATGTTATCACACCTGATGTGTGGAAGCAAACAGTTGCTGATGCAGCAACAGAGAAGGGATCCAAGTGATAAATATACTGCAGATAAAAGGGCTGAATTTTACAGGCTGACATAAAAAATCAATTTGACTTATTGCAATACTCTCACTCACAATATATTATTTATACGCTGATCTTTCAAGTGTTTTTCAATGGTCAGTCTAAATGGATTTCCTTGCATTAAGTATGAAGACGGCGGACAGAGTAGAAGCAAAATGAGATCATCTGTTCTAACGGTGTCTGTGCCAACTTCAAATCTAAAAAGACTGATGGGAGAATCAGACTCAATAAAACTACAGTGCTTGGTCTTTAAGATCTGCTTCTTTGAAACAAGGCACACAGACGGAAAAAAAACAACATGCATATCCACCTGTATGAAAACAAATGACGTCCATAATTACTTTTATCTGCTTAATTACTGAATTCTTATTTGCTCTGCTGTCTTAACCCTTTATTGAACAGCTGTGCACCTGTAGTTTCCTATTCATCTTAATTTATACCAAAGATTAAGTTCCTCTGACTCAGAGGTGTATATCCATTTAGCCCGTGCCGAGTATCGAACCGATACCACTGTGTTAATTTTTTTTTACAGCTGCATCCAAGGCTTGGGCTGTACCGGGTAAATAACCATCGCCAATAACAAGCTACACTACTTCCTGTTGTCTATTTTGTATGTCATGTCCAGTCAATATTACAATATAAAACCTTATTTTTCTGTTTTAAGAAGTGTTGTTACAAATGAAGTTAAAAGGAAGGTAGCAAGTAGGCTACTCTTCCAACCATCCATCCATTTTCAACCGCTTTTCTGAAGTCGGGTCGCGGGGGCAGCAGGCCAAGCGAAGTATTCCAGACATCCCTTTCCCCAGCTCCTCCTGGGTGACCCCAAGGTGTTCCCACGCCAGAGAAGATATAAAAAATCCCTTCAGCATGTTCTGGGTCTGCCTCGGGGCCTCCTACCAGGAACACCTCCCATCTGACCCATCTAATGCCTACTGGGCATCTGATGCTCGTACTGTACCACCACAACTGACCCCTTTCGATGTGGAAGAGCAGTGGCTCTACTCCGGGCTCCTTCCGGATGTCCGAGTTTTTTTCCCTATCTCTAAGGCTGAGTCCAGCCACCCCATGGAGGAAACTCATTTCGGCCACTTGTATCCGCAACCTCATTCTTTCGGTCTCTACCCAGAGTTCATGACCATAGGTGAAGGTTGGGACATAGATGCGCAAGTAAATTGAGAGCTTTGACGGTCCGGCACAGCGTCCATCGCTGCAGACGCTGCCCCAGTAGTGGGCTACTCACTCATCTTTTAAGTTGTTATATCTCCGTTCTGATCCGGCTATGTGATTTGTTTACATGACATAACAGATGGATTCAGCGTGGACAGAGAGCTGCCATGTTTTGTGATGCTACATGATAGTCAGACACTATTTTTTGTTAGTTCACAGCGACATTTGTTCTACACAGGAGCAGCTGTTGAGTCAAGTGGACACCCGGTACATTTCAGTATACCAGTCTGGTCTGGTGTTTGGCTTAATATGCGCTGTGCAGCAACTGGCACTACTATTGTAGAGCAGAAAAGAAGTATTGATATTTGGGAAATCTGCCAATTTATGTGGGTGTTAAACTACTTTAAGGTTAACTGATAAGTTATGTGTGGATAGGTGCATGGACTCCCATACTCACCAATACCTGTTCCAGCATTTTAGGCAGTACCGGGGCCATCTCAGTATCACAACAACTCTAGTATTTAGAGAAAAAAATGAACTTACGTCTGTGTCAGGACCCTTGTCGGCTCCAGGACAGGAGAAGGTGACGAACTCATGGCACCGTTTGTGGACCACAAAACAGCACACTGAGAGAAAAGAGAGAAAACAGTTTTACAGTAACAATTTATGACACAATGCTGCACACATAAAGGGCATTCAACCACCAAATCTGCCTCTGAGGGGAATAAAATATAAACACACAAGACACAAAGTATGAAATCCTTATTCTGTCTGGAGTTATCTAACAAATGGTTGAGAGATAGAGGGAGAAATAGAGGGGTAGTAAGCGAAGAAATGTGCATGTAAATTATCATCAATCAACCTCAAAGTGAGTTTGACGAGCCTCTCTTGTACAGACACACAAAAACAAACGCAGACAAATAGACTCACACGCATGTGCACTCCCACACTCACACCCACACAATAAAAATGTCACTATATGATTTTGGGCATTCTGCAGTCGTCGGCTCTTTACAGTCTGTTGGGTTGATGCTGATTGCATCATCGTCTCCAACCGAACTGGGATCTGCCTCGACCAAAAGTGTCACTCAGTGTGACATGGCTGACATGACACCTGACGCTGCTCTCACATCGGCAGTGGCATTTACATTTGGACGCTTGTGCAGATCTGGAGGGAAAAGCGTGGACATCTGTGACAAGCTGACTCCCTCTCTGACTCTCACTCTGTGTACCCAAATGTATTTTTTCCCTGCCATTGTTTGAAATTCCTCACTCTTTCTGTCTTTTTTCATTCTCACACAATCTGTCTGCTTTGCTTATTGTCAAGCTGCCTGCTTGTTCATGTGCACTTTTGTGCTCTCCCACCATTGTATTTGCGTGTTTTTTTTTTGTCTGTAAGTCTGCCAGTTACATCACAGTTGCCAGACAATCTGACGGCCATCGGTTGAACGAGATAAATTTGTTTCCCGAGAAGTCCAAGTAACAGCAGGGAGTTCAACTGCCCATGCAAATGGCTGGACTGTATCATGGCGCTCAGATAACTGGATACATTTCAGATGGATAGATCATCATTAATACAGCATTGGTGTCACCATCAGTATTTTCAACATAATGATTGTCCATCATTATAGTCATAATCCAACCCTTACAGTCAGTACAGCATTTCTCCCTGTATATGTGTGTCAGGGGGGAAATTCCCCTGCCACTGGTGTAGTGCTGAGCCAGTGGCAGCGGTAATAAAGAACAAACGAGGCACAGAGAGGAGGGGGATAAAAAGCTCAGCAATATAGTGGCCCAAAGTGATTTATCCCAGCTCTGAAGTTTTCATCTGTGCCATTTGTCATTTCTATAATGTATGGTTCTCCAAATAAAAAATAAAAAATAAAAGCAGGCTATACACAGGCCTGAGTGCAGACGGCGGGAATTTCTAGGACCTAGTCAGCAGGGACTTCACAGCCATGCTGGCAGCTTGGCTCTAGGGATCGCAAAGTTGGTCAGTTCATGAAGGGAAAAAGTCTGCACACATACTCCATGCCACAAAAGTTTAATTTAAGACAAACTGGATCCTCCTACTTAGATCTGCATCAGGTCGAATTGTTTGACAAGTTCAGACCACACCTATATCTACACATGATGCACACCAACAGGCTGACTCTGTGATGGCAGATGTAGTCCTCCCTAAATGCTGGTCATTCCACCAATTTGGTCCAAAATGACATATTACAGATATTGCTGTGAAAGTTCGTACACATGATCTGCAGAAGACGAATCCTGCCGACTCTCTGACTTTTCCTCTAGCGCATTCAGCAGGTTGATATTTTTGGCTTTCAATGAAATATCCTACCAACCACTAGATAGACTGCAATTAGGTGTGGTAGAAATTCTTGAAGGATGAATTGTAATTAGCACCATTAGGGATGTCAACGGTTAGCTGTTGGCTGGTTAACCACCGAGAGTATTTTTGAGTGGTTGCGCATGTGGGTCTATAGGCCTCAGTTAGTTTCTGGGTCTGGTGGTAGCTAGGTGGCTAGTGGTGCTGGTCATTCAGTGTTTACCTCTGGTAACGCAGTGAGTGTTACAGTGCATAAGCCAGTTTGAATAGGTGGATTTTAAGATGGGATTTGAAGGGTGTTATGCTGTCAGACTGTCGAATGTGTTGGGGTAGGGAGCTCCACAGGTGGGAGCAGTGCAGCTGAGAACCCAGGCACTCATGGTGCTGTGGCGTGAGGTGGGAATGGTCAGGCGACCAGCAGAGGAAGAGCGCAGGGAGCAGGAGGGGATGCACTCCTGGAGACGGTCGGAGAGATTAGTGGGGGCTAGGCTGTGGACGGCTTTGAGAGTGAGAAGAGGGATTTTGTAGTCAATCCGGTACTGACAGTGTACAGTGTAGTTGGATGAGAATGGGGGTGATGTGGTGGGATGATGTGGTGCAGGTAATGATCCAGGCATCTGAGTTTTGAATGATGTGGGGCCTGTTGAGGCGTTTGGTAGTCAATACAGCGTCTAACAAATGCACGGACCGAGACTTCAGTGCTGGACAGTGATGGTTGAAGTTTGGAGATGTTGCAGAGGTGGAAGGCAGTAGTACCAGTAATGTTTTTCATGTTGGGTTCGAATGAAAGAGTGCTGTCTAGAATGACACCAAGACTCTTGACATGGTCGGAGAAGAGTACAAGGAAGTTATCAGTGATGATTATGTGGGACTTGGGCACTTTGGATTTTGAACAGGGTGTTTTTAAAACCAATGAGCAGGGCCTCAGTTTTGCTGCTGTTGAGCTTCATAAAGTTTCTGCTAATCCAACTCCTAATGTCCTCAAGGCAGGTGGTGAGGGAGGTGGGAGGAAGGGCAGTGAAGGGTTAAGTGGAGATGTATACCTGTGTGTCATCTGCATAGCAAGACCCTACCATGTTTGCCTTGAGTGGTGCCGCTAAGATAACGTTTACCTGACCCAGGTGAGCTGTCAAGGCTAACATTTGCTTACCAGTGGAGACTATAGGGTGGGTAGGATGATATGTTTCCACATGTTCACACAACTAGATGTCAGCAAAGCCAACAGGAAATAAAATAAAAGGCAAGAAACTTCCATCATACAAACATTCAACTCTCATCTCTGTGGGCATTGAAAAGCGGTGCTTAAGCTCACTGAGTCAGTAGAACGCCAGACTAAACAGTAAAGCCTCTTGTATTTCATGTTGTTTTGTGTTTTATTTTTTATTTATCTTAGAAATAAACTGGTTAATTACTGGTTAATGGGTGTTGGAAAGCAAAATCAACCAAAACTGACATCCTTAAGCACCATCATCAGGTCAGAACTTTGACCAAAACATGACCAAATACCTGCAAACTCTCCCATCAGCTGTAGCTGTACTTTGTGCTCAGAGCTAAAGAGCAAATGTTAGCATGCTAACAAGCTAAACTGGCAGGGAACATGCTTATCATATCATACATATCAATATTTGAAGCTCATCAGCATAGTTCTGAATCAGGACTTCCAGTTTCTGGATCAAAGTATATAAAAAAAGGTGTAAACAAAAAGTGATAACAGGTTTAAATTTAATTTTTCAATTTTAGTTATTCATATTTTGTTACTTTCAAGTGTTGAAAGCCAAACTTAAGTGGATTCAATAAGGGATTTAAAAGGATTTGGATTTCTTAGGGATTTCATGCTATCGAACCCCAACTGCGGCCAGCACCATTACATGCCATTTCAGGGCCTGTTTACTCTTCTTTCCCAAGAGTGTTTAAACAGCTTTTTTTATCTGTCACTGCTGAGTAAATTAGCAATTGTTTTGGTATTGACCTCAAAGCATTCATTCCCACTTCACATCCACCTCCAACTCGCCCCGCAGTCAAACTTTCAATCCTCCCAGCCCACGTCCTGCCCACTCTGCTGTCAACTGAATTAAAACAAGAACAAAAAAAAACATTTGCTTACATGCAAAACACATGAAATCTGCTGTGTGTATTTTTATTTTCTGCGTTTCAGTTCTCTGACACACAGTTTTACTCAGCAGGATTAACTCTGAGTGCAACCGTCAGGTTTCTCTTTTCCTCCCCACAGCCTACTTACAATATGTGAATCACGGGCGTAATGACGTCCGTAGTTTTTTCTCTCCCTCCATCCATCAGCACTACTCACACCCTAAGCAGCCACACACCCACTCGTCCATCACCGCCTCTGTTTAGGGCTGATCTCAGACCAGCTTGAGTGTCTACTGGTGCTGCAGTGTGGAGCCAAGCAGACTGACTTGACACTGATCTCAGTTCAGAGGTGAAGAAGGGCCGTTAAGCTGCGTATAGTGGAAGGGATAAATCTACCATTGGACTCAGTGTGTGCGTGCGCATGTGTGTGTGTGTGTGTGTTTGTGTCAGGCAGGCTTACCCAGACTTATACAAGACAGAGACAGTGTTTCTCTCTGACTATAATCCCTGGCGTCTACTTTCATGCGCATGCAAACACACACACATGCACACACACTGATACAAACATTAATCTAAAAGCTGTCTTAAGACAGCAGGAGCCAATATGCTGCAATGGCTGAAACACAGAGGCACTCTGGGAGCTCACGGGATGTTACGTGCACCCAACCAATCAGGAGGAAAGTTGTAAAGATTCCTTACATTAACACCTGCTCACAGTGTGCTGAATCAGCTAAAATATAAGTTACTTCACACTCCTGACACACTCTATGATGAGAGACAAAAAGAGGAAGAAACACATTCAAAGAGACCTGGAGGAGTACTTCATTAAGAAGTACTAATGCCACTACAATGAATCTTTGGTATGACTCAGGCACAGGCATGTGACTGGGAAACTCTAAGTAAGTGTCTCCAGATGGTTTAAGTCCTCTCAGGGAGAGCTGTGTGAAGCAGCAGGAGCAGAGGTGACACAGTGACATACTGTATCGTCAGGGATATTATGATTAATTACTATGGGCTTTGTTTCACCAGCCTAATTGCATAAGCATAGAGATAAGGGGCTTTGGCATTACAAAGCAGCTTACACAACACAAATGCTTTCTTGTCAGTGCGTGTGTGTGTGTGGAAAGCAGAAAATGCATTATACCCTACATTCGTCTCCACAGGTGGGCATTTCGTGGTATGTTCTCACACTACTGTGGTGCCATTTCTCCACCTCTCCATCCACATCCTTATCTCTTCACCACTGATCCTTTAAAGTGAGGTTTTAGCCCTGGCTAATCTGGTGAAATTGGTAATCTACCGAGCCACTGTTAATAGAATTATGTTGGGCTGCAGCCCAGATGAAAAGCTTGCGGTGGAGATAAGGGAGAGGTCAGCACACCTGCAGCGCCGGGCTAACTCAATACCTTCCAGACACATTTGATTGATCCAGCACCCCCAGAGTGTATCCGAACACAAAGAGAACTGAGGCTTTGATCCGAGATCCACAGGAGGAATGGAGGAGACGGACGAATGAATAGGCAGAGAGCGGGGGAACAAATCCACAGGGGTTGAGGGCTCCAGTGACTGTATGGATGTTTCGAAGGAATGTTTTTATCTGCCTATTATAGTCTAGTGTTTCAGTGCCCAAAATATTGTTGTGGAAGTTAGTTAAATTGACAACTAGGCATGTTATGATACCAGACATTGAGTAGTCCATATCAATGCCTGGAGCTGGGCAAATAATTGAAAATAAATCAAAACTGACATACAGAACCCCTAACCTGATGTCTGCAATTTCGTTTTTCTGCTCTTGTTGTTATTTTAATTCTTTTAATGCTTTCCCAACTGTGTGTGTTCATGTACTGTCCCCTTAAAAACATACTAATGCCTGTATAGTCAAGTGACTCTGCCCCGACCTGGAGGCAACATGGAGGAGAACTCTGCCGTCTCTGTCACAGATTTTGGCTTTCGTGAAGATGACCTCAAACAGACGGAAAATCAAATGTAAACACTGCGGAATAATCGTTTCAGCGACCAAAGGTTTTACCACCAATCTGTTTCAGCACTTGGAGCACAATCACGTTCCCGAATATGAACAGTGCATGGCTCAAAAAAAGAAAGAGACTGACAAGCGCCCAGCAAAACGTGCCTCCACAAAGCAGCTCTCGATAACATTAGAATTTACAAAGGCTCTCTGTTAGTCGCTCACACTACAGCAGGAAACAATACTTCAAAATAACTTTATACTTCTGTTGCAGAAATTCACTTAACGTATCAATAAAGTGTGCCTTTTTATAAACTTGACACGTTTGCAAATCACTTGCGGTCCATTCAGAATGAACCCATGACCCACTTTTGGACCATGACCCACCAATTGGGAACCACTGCTTTATACCCAATTTGATAACAATTTAATTTTAATTAGGTTTTATGATGAATACGTGATGATCCGCCTAAAATGCAAAGTATTTTGAGGTTGAGGACACATATATTTAGACATAGCTTACAGTATATTAACATATTTCTCCTCCATTGTTGTTGTTTAGCACTTCTACATGTAAGATATGACAGTTGGTCTTTGTGGTATTTATCCCACCCTGACTCCTCTGGGATTGGATGGCTGTGTGACAGTGACGAGTGCAGTGCTTATCCAAACATTTTTCAACTCTCTGCAACTAAAAAAAAAAAGCCAAACATGCAGCTCTCAGTGCAAAATAGTGCCTAAATATGCTTCTGTCACTTGTAGGCTTCGTGTCCATTGCAAAGCATTAAAAAAATACTCTTTTCTTTTCAATGAGTCAAGGGGGAGCTGGCACTGTGGCTGCATTGTCGCCGTCTTTCACGTGTTATTGCTGTTCTTCCGTGCTGGTAGGCGTTCTTCTTCTTTCTTTGGCATTTAACGGCAGAAAAGAACATTTGTAGGCGTTTATACTGCCCGTCAGGTCCAGAAGAATTGCATCCCCGTCACCTACAGTACTGGACAAGAACAGTACGGTCACGTTATCAGAATTTTGGCATCAACTTGGTACCGATTTACCGCTTCTCGTGACATCCCGAGTGACAACTTTGTCACCATCTGGAAATTAAGCACAAATTATTTATTGCACCCCTTCTTGCACACTTTAAACACAGACAGACAAGCTTCCACCCAACCAGGCAGCTCATTGCGTTATGTAAATTGTTTGTCATTTCAGGCAAGAAAAATGACAGAGGAGGAGAGGAGAGGGTGAGGGGGGTGTATTTTCCTCTCTTGGTTATTTTTAGGCTCAATTCTGGCCAGGGCTGGAACAGTGTGTACTGAACCCCACTGTGGTGGAGACGTGAGGGAAGACATTTCCTCTACACCGCTCTACACCTGGCCAATGGACACTATAAATAAACTGATACACACGCACTCGTGCAAACACAAAGAAAGGGAAACGTGCATCTGAGTGTACAGTGAATGACGAGTGAAAGGCTCTTCCTGCGTGAGTGCTGAATGAGAGAGAATCGTCCGAAGGGTCAATAGAAGTATACACATAGCAAAGAGCAGTACTCCGGCCTGTGTAAATGTCTTATAAAATTTTGATAGAGGTAAAAAAACACTATATCTGTACATTGTTTACTGTACAAATCACTTCCACTAACCTGCTCTCACACCGTGAAATACATGATTGAATCTGGATTTGATGCTGGCAAAAGAGTAAATAAGAAGAGCAAACTTCATCTCTGCTCAGCACTTGTTTATGTCCCTACTGTGTTCAAAAATGTATCTCCCCTCATATTCTACATCAGTATCACCATAGAAGCATAAACATTACTTTATACATGTTTTATGGCTCCCCCAGAAGCCTCTGACTTCAATAGTGTGACCTCTGAACTGCTGCCATTGCAGTGAGTGGCAGATCTGAGATTCCCAGAGCTGCAGGTCACACGACCTATAACCACCAGCTCTCTCTTGAGGCTGGAGGAGATCGATGGCCAGTGACCGCAGTTGGAGTGACTCGATGACAGTTAAGACAGCCAGAAAGGAAACAGCAGCATGTTTTTGTGCAGGATGATATTTTACTTTCTGTCTTCTTCTTCTGTCTTACTCTTTTTTTAAAATCTGTTTACTCTGATATATTCACTTCAGTTGATCTGAAGAAGTGTTAGGCCTATTTCCTTTACAATTACATATAATTTAGTTTTACACATATAAACTTAAAGTCCCTCTCCTCTCAGAGATGTGTTGCTCTTATGCTTACGTCCCCTTAAACATCTGAGCTGAACTATACTGACTTATATCTGTGCAAAGTAGGGCTGCCTCTGACCAAGAATTTTCCTACTCGACCAATAGTCGTCATCTAGAGCCATTAGTCGACTAGTCGTCACATATTTACAATATTAATTTAGTTTTTAAATGATATATTTTGGGCGGGGCAACACAATGGTTTGAGTTGAAGGTGTGAGAAAGAATAGTATCAGTAACATTGTTAACACTGTGCTACATTACAGAGAAATACAAACCGTACTAATGAACCTTCATTAATATAGGCCTATATTTTATCTACAAGTGCACGTCACACACTGAGCGAGCCGCCTGTTAATGACGCTGTGGGCTAATGGGCATGTAGCTACTTCCATGTTTCACATGATACGTCATGTTTGTAGTCGACCAGTGAAGATGAGTTTACATATCACCTTGGGTTGGTCCTTCACCTTCTCAAAATGATCCCACACTTTGGATTTCCTGCCCGACATGTTATTAACTAGCCTGAAACATTCAGAGGGGACTTGTCAGTGTGAGGTTTCTGTAAACCGGACCTTGGAGCTTCCTTCAGTTCTTCTATCTACCAAAAAAAAAAAAAACATTGTAGCAGATGATGCTGTATGTTTCCTACACAGTAACACACAAGCTAACGAACAGTATAATTCGACAACAGACTCCTCATCTGAGTCTGACTGACTAGACATCTTGATGTGCAATGCTCTTTCACCTGTCAACCAAGCGAGAGCAGTGCTGAGACAGAGCTAGTCGCAGCAGAGTACTTTTCACATACTTTAAATTGTGTCTGGAGGGAGACTTTGAGCTTGTAACTTGATATAAAGTTTGAGCAGCATCTGTCCTTTATTCTATAATCAGGCAAGACAAATGTGCCTCATCTTGAAAAGATGAGCTGTGCCTTTATTGGCCAGTCCTAGTTAGCTAGCATGTCATCCATCATTTTTCTCTTGGCACCAGACTGCTCTTAAAATACTTCTCTCACTTTTTTTGGGAACTACGTCACAGAATTCAAAGCAAGGCGGGTCACCTTCAAATTCCCTTTGCAGGGGAAAACCCTGTCCAAGTGATGGCAGATTGCTGCAGTTAAAACGCTGTACCGGACTAAATTGCCTCAGTATATCACAATCTATGTCTCTGTCCTCTCCTCACCACCCTTGAGGGATGACGTATGTGTGATATATACCTGCAAGCAGTGTTTGCCTGCAGAGCGAGGAAATGAACAGAGCTGCAGCTACAACAAAGGGATGGAAACTCAATTTCAGCACATACATTCAATTATGCATGCCATAGGCACATAGAGGACAAAGGCATACAGCATGGACACAGAGTTGACGGTAAATACCTGACCTTGAAAGCAACAATAAAGCTGTACACAAAGACCGCTGATGGACTACATTGCACACATGGAGAAAAGAGAAGAAGAGAGAGTAGCGCAGATATGACTAGATAGGAAGAGATAATGATGAGAACAGAAAAGAGCAGAACATAATAATCCTCCTCCCTCGTGTCTCCTTAAGGGCACACGAAATTAGCAAAACTTCCCTAGAACTCTGTTTGTGTCTAGCAATTATCTTCATCACCACAATATCCTGCTGTATGAATATGCATGTGTTTGATTGTTTATATATGTGCATATATAAAGAATTATGCAATTTCTGCAAGTGAGCAGGGAGTTGCAGAGAACAGAGTAGAAAGCTCCTCAGGGGAGACTCGGCACAGTAGGGATGCTGCTCAGTTTCTAACAAAGCAAAACAAAACAGTCGTCACAAACTCGCTGAACTGCTGTGTGTTCACGTTCACAGTTGCAGAGGGAGAAAATTGGAACTTTATAGCGTCTGATTGGTTGAGAAGAGGTGTAAGGACTTTCAGTGGAGTTCAAGGTGATTTTGGCCCTGTCAGATTGCATTACAGCGCTTATGCTGTCCTCAGTCTCCTCCCACACAGCCCTGCAGGTTGGCAGCCAGTGGCAGTTATCACCTTGGCTCCCTGGCTTTTGAGATCCGTGTTTGATTATGCATGTCTGGATACAGCAGACACAGACAGTAGAGACGATGTCCCCAGAGTGCAAGCTTGTTTTTTTAGGCTTTTTTTTTTTTCCTTGCATGTTGTGATTTGTTTTCCTCACACTCCCGTCACACAAAATGCCTGCAATAAACATCCAAACTGTGCACACTTGGTGGTGAGATTCAACAAGTTAACACCCATATCTACACTTTCTTGTGTTTCCTCATCTTCAAGCAAGCAACAATAAGTCTCAGTTAGCATGAAGATCGAAGTTACAGTCCAAATTTTGTACAGACATTAAAACAGCATGCTATTGCAATATTTTGTGTGGCGATATTGTATCAATACATGGTCACCAGGTATCGATCTTTTACTATATACTTCATTATTTTTTGCAAATACACAGTTAATACAACTGTTGGTACTAGAATAATAAAATCAATTGCTTTTTCGGTCACTAGATGGCGCTGCATTTGGCAGGAAGTTCATCAAAACAAAGACGGAGGCACCACAGACAGAAATCTGAAACACACTGTCAGTGTTTAAATCAAATGTTTGGACTTTTGTTGGATATTTTAACACAGAATGAAAGGAGGAATTGGATATGACACGTGCGATTGGCAAGCAGTGTCATTCCTGCATGTGAAGTGTTTCGCTCATATGCTTAATCTGGCCTTGCAGAGGGCGCTACATCTACCAGCAGTTCAGTTTGTCAGGTGTATGCAGCATTGTCACAGGTTTTATGACGGTGTTGGTCAGTCTGTCTGCTTTGCGTCACATTTTGCAAGTCAGATGAACAGACTGAAAACTTTATCTTATGAGGTAAAATTGATGCTGACAAAGTTTTACTTTGGGGAAATAATTTGCAGTTGGAAAAAAGATAATAAATCGATATATTGTATCAGGATACTCATGATACTTTCATGACCTATGTATCGTGATAATATCGTATCGTACCTCTGGCGATTCCCACCCCTGATCATCATTGGGTAACCAATGTCAGGTAAGTAACCAAATACGTGAAAAACTAATGACAGTCCTATCAGCTTCCTGTCTCATAAATACGCATAATGTGTTACAGTAAGTGCTAATGGGCAAATCTTAGCACATTAAAAACCTCAACTAATATGGGCCGGTTTTACTTCTGAAGCTTGGAGAATTAGACAAACTAGACTCAATAATACACACATGCAAAATGACTTTATCTAATGGATATAAAGAAGGCACACAGAAAATACTTGTCATGTATTTTTGGTCTCACACCTGTCCACACGAACATTGATAGTCTGCCTTGTAAGCCCATTCAGGCTGGGCATCTATTGATGCAACATACTACATCGATATCAGAGCACAAACCCTCCTTATAAATACTTTTGTTGTTGGACATAATTTAGTCCATCTAAATGTCAATATAGCACTATTTAGTTGTACATATTTTCCAGTATAATGTTACGACTTATCAGCAGTCAGGTAAAAGTAATTTGAAAACCTGCAGGCAAGTCTATCGTCGGTTGCGGTTGCAGGCGTGCCAGCAGTACAGGGAGCAAAAATCTTACGCTATCTTTGTAAATTGATCATCACAAAAAGTCGATAAATAAATAAATAAATTGAAGTTACAGTTAGGCGTTAGGGTCTCACGACCCAACGTGAGTCGTTGAGAACATGCATCAGGTACATAACACTGATGCATGCGTGATGCAGGACTTGAGGCACCAACCCTGGGTGAAATACTATGTTTTTAGGAAGTCCCTCAGAGCTGCTAACCTGGCTGCAGACCATGAGTCTTGTTTATAAGTCATTATTTTCCATGTCATTAGCTGCCTAACACTGCTGGAATACATTATGCCGAAAAATGGGCAGACATACAAATGAATACATGCATTATCAGGTGTCATGCACACAGACACACACACACAGACTTACACATGCAGCCCATATTCACACAAATGCACACAGTGTTTGCGGCACTAATAGTGTTTGTATTAAGAAATGGCCACAGGGGGACTGGATCAATTATTTCAAACTACAGGTGGGAGTGTTTGGCTGCCAGACATCTCTGAGTCACACAGGGGAAATAGTGATACTACCTCATGAATTAAAGGTTTAAGCATTCACACACACGCATGCAAAAACACGTTTATCCTTCTGAGCTCACACATTTTCTGTCATGTATTTTCACGCAGAGACATTTGCACATAAATGCACACAGACGCTCATTTTAACAAACATAAACACATTCATTCAGTACTTTGCTTTGTTTCTGTCAGCCAAGATGGACACACCAGCAGTTACGCATACACACTTTTAGAAACAAAGGTGCTCACTAGAACTGTATAGGTTTTCTTGGCATGTCCTTATAGCAGACTCTTTTTGGTTTCTGTTACAACATAAGGTATAAAGGTTCCACCTGGACCTCTTTTAGGGGGTTCTTGCTGAAACCCAAACCACCCAGACTATCTAGGGGTTCTATCCAGAGTCTTTCCACTCTCTAAAGGTGCTAACAAAAACCCACCTAAGGGGCTCTATCAAGAACCCTTTTATATCACAAAGGTTAAATCTAGAACCCACCCAGGAGGTTATACAGAGAACCTTTTTATATTCCATTAATCATGGATTGAGTTTACCAGATTAGCCTGGGGCCAAAGAACCACATCCAGCAACCTTGGGCTTTATGTGGCTCCTGAGGGGCCGCAGGGCTGATGTGGTCAAGCACAACCTACAACACTTATGACACAAGTAATATTAATTGACCCTGATGGTCTGTCGATCTGTTGGTGCAATCATAGAGCCCACACTGTAACTAACTGCAATCCCTGAAGAAATATTATCATATTATTGTAAAAATGAAACAGTGATTCCAGAGAGAAGCAGACAGAGGGGTCTACAGTCTGTGTTTGAAGGATATATCCAGCATGTCAAACTGACTCAGCAGCAACAACAGGTTAAAAAGACAAAGATAGTTAGAAGCTAAAGCCCAACTATAGGCTACAGGTCACAGTGTAAAAGTGAACCACCACAGAGGACAGCGCATATAAAATTCGAGGGGTGGGACTTACCGAAGGGTCAGTTGAATAAAAATACCATTTAAAACATGGGAAAATATTTGAAATTCGAGGGTAAGGATCTTTTAATACACATTTTCAACAATCATTGAAGAACTCTCTCTCGGAAAAAGTGTTCTTCAGAGGCAAATTATTCTGGCTGAAACCTCAGCTCTTCAGGAGGAACCCTTATCTCTAAGAGTGTACTGTGCACTCACTACGACTGGTTCTCTTGTCTCCTCATCTTCTCACACACACACAAACACACACACGTCCAGTCCGTGATGTATCACCTGCAGTGGTCTGGCTCAGAGCCCCCTGTGCCTGTGTATCAGGTGTCACAGTGGTTGTAATGTAATGAGTCTGAGCTAGCTGCGGTCTATACAGAACCTCTCAGGCTGACACTGCTGCATACAGACAGGACCAAATTGCCCGTACAATGGGCTGGCTATTATCAGGAGGCGCTTGCAAGCACACATGCAAACACGCACATGAAAAAAACAACACCTGAATACGCATACATGCTCAAACACAGTCGCCTGAGGTAACAGCTTTCTTTACAATGACTCTGGCTTCTACGTGTGCAGCCTACACACACTGAGAGCAGGCGGCTGGGCAAAAGGCAAAGGTCACAGCCAAGTCCTGGTCCAGCGCCTGGGGACAAGCTGATACCACACATCAACATCAGAGCATCTTCCACTCCTGCGGCACTGCATGTCCTAGACTAATTTGTTTGGGACCAGTGAAGTCAAGGCTAAATTTGTCTCAGGACATTTTGAAACAGAAATAACACACTTCTTGTTTTTCCCCCATTTCAGTCACTTTCAATAAAGTTTCTCACACAGGTCTTGTTTTTCATCTTGTCTCTCGTCTTTCACATTCTCGCACAAACACAGAGACCAAAAAGAATTGTTCCTTATGAAACAGCGACCTTGATCAAACTCACTTGTGAGGGAAAAAAATTCTTTAACACAGAAATGTGCTTTAATTAACACAATTAAAAAGCAGTACAGACAAAGGCACACACTATTCAGTGAGTAAACACACAGACACATTTTACATGAACCTATGGATTATATAAGATGTAAACAACCGGGGTCTGCTCTCCACTACAGGCAGAACACTGATACAATGTGGCAGCTAAACAGTTTGGTACACTTGCTACTCAAATATGCTGGCTTTGATGTTTGCTCTTGCCCTTTTTCTTTCCTTGTACTGTTTCTTGTACTCTCTTCACATCAAAGCAACGAGCAGAGATGATTTTTACCTCTTCTATAATTCTGCTTCACTTTTTTTTTTTTGCATTTATTCCCAGAGAGACTACACATGCTGATGAGCCTCAGAAACCTGAGTCCTGACGCAGGTTTTCTCTGCAACAGTCTTAAAGGGTTTTGGTTATCATGAATCTGTGATATCAACTGATCTTAGCAGTAACGTCTTCTAACGCTTGTTTACTTTTTTACTTAACTTTTTTTATTCAGTAAACTCAATGGTTTTGCTGGTATGGCCATGCTTGGTCTGGTGTGACCTGTGGCTTATGATGGCTAATAGCGGTGTGACAATTAACTGATCAGCAATTAAATATCATTTATGCAAAGCCAGAAAACACCTGGGTCATCATCTTTAGTATTTGCCTTTTTTTTTTTTTTACATTCCCATGGTGCACCCGTGTCACCATCAAACAGCACCAGGCAGATAATGGCAAGCAGCCAAAAAAAAGATGATGAGGATATTTACTCCCCTCTTGGGAATAAATCAGCAGTGTGGACATATTTTGGATTTCGAAGAAGACATGGGTCAACAGAAAAAGCACATGCCACATGCAAACAGTGTTTTTATGAGATAAAATAATCAGGAAACATGACGACCCTGGCCGAGCATCTCATTCTGGTAACTTGTTGCTCTCACTACAGCTACATTCCAAAAGGGAATACACTTGGGCTGTGTCCGAAATTCCAGTACATGCTATTTATTACTTTTATTGTGGGTTTTCTCTGGGTACTCCGGCTTCCCCCCACAGTCCAAAGACATGCAGGTTAATCGGTGACTAAATTCCCTGTAGGTGTGAATGTGAGTGTGAATGGTTGTCTGTCTCTATGTGTCAGCCCTGTGATAGTCTGGCGACCTGTCCAGGGTGTACCCTGCCTCTCGCCCAGTGTCAGCTGGGATAGGCTCCAGCACCCCCGCGACCCCTAACATTTTTCCTTACTATATAATTTATGCTATTGATAGTAAATTAATTGCATACTATTTCCCGTGAAAAATTACAGTATGCAAATACTGGTAACTATCCTGGCATAAATATCCCACAATGCAGTGCGGTAGAGGACACCGCTCATGACGGACAGC
The DNA here is from genome assembly GCA_019142605.1 of Cephalopholis sonnerati. NCBI lineage: Eukaryota > Metazoa > Chordata > Actinopteri > Perciformes > Serranidae > Cephalopholis > Cephalopholis sonnerati. Next base: position 25,607,135 of record JAGQAX010000016.1, read on the forward strand.
GACCAAGACAGGTCTATAATATCATGACGCTTCAATTTAAGTGTGTAAGATCTGTAAGATTGCACTTTGCTAGGTGTAATATAGTTAAAATTGTTTTTAAATGACAGGTAGAGCTGAGGTTAGCATGGGTTACCATAGTGACGTGTCTCGAGGAGGCTACTGCAGCTTCCAAATAGTTCAAAAATAGCTACCCAGAGCCACCATAATGGCAGATATGATGAACTCAGTGTCTTTGGTTTAGTTTACTCGAGCAATCTATTGGTTTTAGAGTTGCCTGAATTGCAGAATGTGTGGAGAGTTGCAAGACGACGTTGACTGATTGTCTTGACTGTCATGTTCAAAAATAAAGGTCGATCCCCCAACAAACATCCCCCAAGACAACAGGCCTTTCCGAACAAAGTCACTCAATGGGGTATTAAACAACTTCATCAAACAATAAAAACATGGCGGACACGCTCCACAGTTGCTTGAACACACCTGCCTTTAATTAAAGGTTCCCAGGATGCCAGGTCAGGTGGTGCCGAGTCAAGTGACTCAAAAATAGTAGGAAACTAGATCTTGCTCAAAGTGGCTAATTACTGTTTATGTATATTAAAGTATGTTGAACAACAGTGCACATTTTGGGTATGTAGTCCATGGTAGGCTATGTGATTTTGAATGCAGTGATAGACCTATTTAGAAGGTTTATGTTGTTTGAAACGGTCTACAAGCGAACAGTCCCACCCCAGCTGTAATCATGTTGTGATACAAATGTCACTAAATCCTGAATGGTGTACTTAAGTATGAAGTGAGACCCACCCCCATTTCAAACCAGTGATAAGACCACAAAACAAAGCTGCACAGACGAGAATCTCTCCTGTGAAACAACCAAAACTGTTCAACCTTAGACAGACAATTGTGTCCTCATTTTGGATGCACTGCTCATAGTCAGAGGCTGACTGAGAAAATGTTTTTAGAGGCCTTTAAATATTCTGTTAACACAGCTAACCTGAACCAAAAACCTGTTACTGTCACAAAAGCAATATTTCAGAAGGCTTTCTTTGACAACCGGCATGAAAGCAAAATCTAAGCCAAAGGATCACTTCGCAGTTCACTCTTATTTTAACTGTTCAATTGTTGTGTATGCGCACAGAGACGTACTCATACAAGAGCTCCCTTCAGGTAGAACTAAAAAAAAAATGTTTAGGTCAGATTAAAGCCTCGCTATTTATTTATTTCATTCTGCACTTCAGCATGAATATTAAAAGTGATGACTGTTTTCACTAAAAATATCAAAGATCCTCTGCTGATCAGAGACTACTGCATGATATCTGTTTGATGTGTAAGATGTACAAACATGACGCCCGAATCAGATACATTTTGCAAGTAGTAAAAAGACCCAAAGACTTCTTTTAATAACAGCTACACCTGACAAATTTATCCAGGGGTGCTTCGGCTGAGCTGCATGAATCATGGCGACTTTATGTAGTAGTATGAATCATATTACTTCTCTTGTGTCAGGAGACTTACACATCCACCTGGAGTCAGATGAGCAAACACAATGCCTAAATTAAGATGAATCATCGTGGCCTTTTGCAGACATGAAGTACGGCTTCGTAAAATCTGTACAACAACAGTAAATTAGGTGATATACACACAAGTGGCATGGAGTTAGAGAAAAAAGACAACGCAGGTTCTTTATCAGGTGTCTGAGATTGGTTATGTAAAAATAGGAAAAAAAAATAGGCAAAAAAAGGAACATGGAGGAAAGGCGTGACAGTAAAGCAAAGAGAGGACAGGAAAAACATGCCGAAAAATGAAATTAGAAAGGTGGCATGGGGAAATAATGCAGAGTTATTCGATTGTGAGTACAGCACCGCATACTGCCGAGCTGATGAGCTGCACCAGGGTCAGCTGGGGCCAAGTTAACTGCACAGCAGCCAAGTAGACAAGAGCAAACTGGACAACTCTCACCACGAGGCCTGCTCTCTGCCACAACCAAACACACACACACACAAACACACCCACGCACACGCATACATTAACACACATGCACATACTGTACATATACACACATCTGCACGCACACACATGCCAGACTCATCCAGATGCACGGATGCAAATGTACAGATGCCGGGAGAGAACTCACAGATGGACACTTACACATGCAGACACGACCTCCTCAAATATGCAGAGACTTAAAAACGCACACTCACACACCCCCACACACACTGGCACAGCCTCTCATTCTCTGTCCCTCTCTTAAGCCGTCCAGAAGTGTATTTTTATAGCACGAAAACTGCAGAGCCCCAGAGAAACACCGTCATGCTGTATTGAGGTCAAGAGGATTGAGCCAGAAAACCTGGCCATTGTAAGTAGCGAAGCAGTCCGTAAACTGTAGTGTTGCTTCAGCTCCTTTATTGCTGATTAATGGCACTCGGCTGAGAAAGGGAGCATGACTCTTCTCATCACTAGGCGTCTCTGTGCTTGGCTAATTGGCCTAGTTAATCCACACGCCTGCATCCAAGCCTGTGTAGAGCGATTAGTCAGCCTGTCGAGTGCATGGCTCGTACCATTTGGAGCTGAATAAGGCCATGACAGAAAAAAAAAGGCAGCATCTGTGGTGAAATGGCGTTCTGTGCTTTCTGCAAGATGGTTTCAATTAGCACCTGCTACCTCCTACGCCACCCCGTGTTTTCTTATTCTTTTTTTTGTCTTTGACTTTTTTTCTGTTCAGCTTCAACAACAATGATCTGACTTTTTCAGCCAAGCTAATGAAAGGACTTAAACAATAGTAGGTTAGCTAGTTACTCAGACTGTTCAAATAACCTAAGTCTTATTGGGAGTAAAGACCTGCATAGTGGCTAGAGGGGCTTTTTGACACTAACAATACGCACATACATGGCAGCTACAAACACTTGACAATCACATAACTTTAAAGCAGCTGCTATGAATTATATTTTTCTAATGCAAATGTATCAAATTCGAGTGTTACAATGGACACAGATTGCAATCATCATACTGTAAAAACCACGCCCGGCAGGACTCAGAGCCCCACAATATGCAACAAAATGGCCGTAGCTCGCTAAAACATTAGATGTCAGTATGTCAAAGGATCATTATAGTGCCTTATCTTCACCAGAGAGGAAAAGTTACAATGACAAACTCAATATTGTCGGTCTATCTCAGTGTCCCCTCTCTTTACCTTGCTTATCTTTAAGAAATGATCCCACTGAATGGCCAGAAGTGACATATTTATCTACAGCTCACAAGGTCACAACCAGGCCTTACATCCCAGTGATGACAGTGTCGGCAGCCAGAATCAGGCCGGCTGATTTGGCCCAATTCTGGGGCCTTTCCCACAACTTTCCCATTTTGATTCGCTCTCATAGCCTTGTTTTTGGCCACAGCAGGCGGCTTATTTCAGCATAAAAGCTTTAAACCACCCAAAACAATATCTGCTCAGCACCAAACAGCAGACAGACAAAGGCAGCGTGGAGCATTTAGCAGCTAAAACACACACTGAAAACAAACACAGAGCTACAAGTGGAGTGAATCTTGACATAAACACAACTCTAAGGTCATGATAATGTTGCTACTGGATGAATAAGCAACTGTTTGGTGACAGTTTTGCCGTATCATCATAAAAAATGATATTTTAATATCGTCTTTACAACTTGATTTCGCTAGAAGTGGCCAAAAAATCAGTTATTGCAGGTTTAATCTTCTCCTGACTGGATCGTGATGAGTCTCTGGAGACAAAAGAAAGAAAGAAAAAGGAGCTAGAGCAGCCTTTACCTGCCACATATATCTGGTCAACACTCCCCCTCTTTGGTGCACTAAATAACTCATGACCTTTTACTGTGCAGACAGGACTATATGTCAGTGAAACTGGAAATGTATGAGGTTGCCATTTAAAACTAATTTTAACCTACGGCCATCTTCCATGAAAAAAAATGACCAAGAAGTCCTGTGAGCTGAATCCCTTTTATCCTGTCACACAGGTTGAATGGCTGATTTGATGCTATAGTCTACTTAAATGTCCACATTGAATATAAGCTCATACATTATGACTTTTGTATGCATTTTCTGCTAGATTCAAATGAACACTGCACTGTTTTAACCTTATAAAGTAAAATTTTAGGCTAGCAGGGAAATAAAAATTTAGTTATGGTGTGTCACGAGTGCATCTCTGAATGTAACATTTACAATAAACCTGATATTTAGGAAAGGATGAGACAATTAAAAGCTTGACAGCAAAGATGCTTGTTTTTTTTTTATTTTTTAGTTAAAATAGGTGTATTGCATTTTGCCATCGCTTCCTTCCTCTCTTTCATTTGGCATCACGCCTGCATGAAGGGGCGGAGCTGTCCTCCCTCTCTGTCTCAAGATTCTGTGTGTAGTCCACATCCTCCTCTTCTTCATCATCAACCATCTGAATATTACTATCTGACTTGTTGAGCGTGAAAAGATTCTGTGCGCCCTGTTCCTCTGTCTTGTCGCAGCTGTGTCCCACCGCCACATTTTCTTCACTGATTCTTGGTCAAACATCGATGCGAAAAACGCAGAAAGTCAAACCTGTTCCGAAAATTTTTATGATGAATGAAAGTTTCGGAATCAGTGTGCACAAGGTGAAGTCGTATTTATTTTTAGATTTGCGACATTTCGGATGAAAAAATGGACTCTGTGCGAAGGCCTTTGGGCACAGTGCTACTTTGAGCTAAATGCTAATGTGACCATGCTAACACACAGTTACAATGCTAACATGCTGATTTTCTTTACCATGTTCACCAGCATGTTACCATGCTAACATGTGCTGACTAGCACAAAAGTAAAGATAAAGCTTAAAGGATTGTCATTAGTTTTCCAAGTTTTTGGTCATAAAGCAAAGTATTGGACAAATTTGATTTTGACCCGTTGATAGTGTGAGTTGGAGAAAGGCATCAAAGTTAAAAGGTGAAAACTTTATCCCTCTGATGGCGCTAGGAAAGAGTCAGGATATCACCAAAGCCAGCAGGGTTCATCCTCTGTGGACCATGAATGTATGCACATAGCTTAAAAGTGATCCATCAAATAGTTGTTGAGATATTTGAGTGGTGAAAGGAGACAATAGAACTTGTGGTTTTGAGCCTCACACCCTTTCCACTGCTCTCCACAGTGGGGTGATTTAGCTGGCCCATTGAACATGTGGTTAACCTCACTTTCAGACACAATTACGCCCACCGCTCTCACTCCTCTCTCTGCCACTGTGTTTCTTAGCAGTCCTCTCCTGCTCCACGTGAAGAGCTGCTCTTACAGATGGAGGCCCAATTTTTCACTCAACAGCTTCCACTGCCACACTGTTGTGTGAAATCTGCTCTGTCCGTGCAGCCGGCCGCGATCAAAGAGCTGTTGACACAGTCTGAACTGACTTGTCAAGGCTGCCGTGTCTGTCTGACATTCAGTTTGCATTACAGAGCCTGCAAGGGTGTCGCAGTGATAATGTGCTTTTGTGATATCTGCTAGATGGAAACAGGCTATATTGTGCTCAGTGTGTACCGTGTGTGAGCAGTCTGGGGTGTGGTTGATGTATGGCTTACTATTCCTGCTCGGCAGAGAGATATATTGGTCATTCTGCACCAGCTGCAGAATCTGTTAATACTCACACAAAATACGCGTGCGCATACATCAGCCAGACCATAAGTTCATGCAAGACAAATACACAGGGACATTTATAGAATTTAGCACAGGCAGAGCTGAAAATTAATCAACAACAAATGAATCCACAATAATTTTAAATAACTGTGATTATGTGCTTGTTTTTTTATAGTAAAATAAGTGGCTAATTAATCGATTAAATGAAAATTATTGTTGCTTGCAGTTCTCTATATGACTATGACTTAATTTTAGTTTATGACTACTTTTCCTTAATGTACCAAATGTTTTTCATTCACTTACTGTTTCCCTAAATGTTTATCTTGCATCACATCTTTTTGCTTCTTCTTTCATTTTATTTAGTTCTGCATTTCCTTGTGCCAACTAGAAGCTACTATAGACTGCTCATTTCATAACCCAAATATACAGCAAGAAACACGAATGAATTTCCTCTCCCTGAATATATTTCACACACTTCCTCTTTATTTTAGTGCAAGAAACTTACTTGGTACTCTATATTGAAGTATGACAGCAACACATTTATTTCTATGGCTGTGTTAACCTAGGTAGTGTCCCAGATGTGACCTGTAAAGAGAACCTGTTTGCATAGTCAATGTATAGATAGGGTCAAATTAAAGTAAAAGGGGACTGATCAAAGGTCAACGAGCAGTAAACTGAGCTTCACCTTCTCTTTCACCCTTTTAGGACGCATGCCAGCGACAGCCCTCATGATCGGTAAGGACACATAACAACTGAGCTCTCTTGTTTCAGCATTAACATTCCCCCCCTCTGGCTTGAATACTGAACTAGCAGGGAGAATTGTCAGCCAGTCCCCTCGCCATTTTGCAAATTCATCATGTTTATGTTTCCTAATTGTAGATACTGTAGTATGCATAGAGAGACAGATAGTGTTATAAAATACATTAAAGTCCTGGTGACTGGAAAAATAGAAATGTGTACTGAGCATGAACCAATTAGACAGTCAAGTTATTAGTCATTTTTACACAGAACCAAACAACAGTGACATCATGCCACCCCAGTGTGTAGTTTTTGTGAGCATACTGGCATCATGTCAGTATAAATCATTTACCATTCCTATTATACGGCAGTTGATCTCATCATCTGCTCGGAGGGTAAGGAGCTGCCCAGCCTCATTGTTTCTCACAATTTTTGTACATTTTTGGCATCGTTGAGTTAGCTGCTAACTGCTATCAGATGCTTTTTAAATCTCCTGGGGGTGGGTCACACACATAACACATCAAAAAATGCTACACCTGTCGTGTCAGTGGTTGTTACGTCCTCTGCTGCTGGCTTGAATGCGAGACAACTCTGTCCGCCCATCCCTCATTTGTACCTTTTATAAAGAATTGCCAGACAGAATAACAGCGCGATATTCCCACCTTCAACAGGCATTTTTAAAGAGGCTATTATCTTCACCAGGCTTTAGCTTAGAAAGGATTATGTGTTTCATCTTGAGTATACATGAGTGTGTGTATATCCGTCTATCCACAACTTATCTTGCAAACTACTGAATCAATCAGCCTCATATTTTGTCTGCGCATGTATGACTGTACGCTTAAGAGCCTCTAATGGTTGTAGTGATTCACAATTGTTGAAAAACCTGTTTTATAATCTGTTTTGTACCATCATAGCCTGCTGAAATCAGCTCAGCTAAAAACAACAAGCCTTATCTAGACTGATGTAGGCCACATTTTAGGCCTTCGTTGTGGCTAAAGTTAGAAGATGATTAAATCATTATTTTCCTTATCTGTGTGCCATCTTGACTGTAAGGCCCTGATCACACAGAAAGTTTTTAGCAGCTGGAGGCGCCTTTGTATGTTTTATTTATTTATTTTTTAATGAGAGTGAAACTTTTTGCTCGCAGCTTTTGCGCTGCGCCATGCCTCGCGTTTCTGCATTCTAGGCACCTGCTGTTTTTGCCGGACTCTGAACTCCTTGAGTTGAAATAACTTCAACTCAAAGTAGAAAAATGCCCCACCTTATGTCTTTTTTCATCACCTTTTTTCCCATCGTCCAATTGGATGATTTGTGAGGCAGGGCCTTCTTCGGTGGTCACAACTACAAGTTTACAGTTGGTAAACAATGGAGGAGAAACTGTTGGTAGAGGTTGCTGGTTACTCACAGAGCTCTATGGCCCGACGATAGACAGTAGTTTGTCAGACTGCCCCCGAGTCACCCTGAAATATGCCTGGAAACAGTCATCATTGAGGCGAAGCTCCTGGACCAACTGGTGGTAATCCCCATGATCCACCCTCTTTATTAGGGTCTCATGTACCCACACAGATCTCTGTTTCCCTGTGCCCAACAAACTATTTGGTGACAGCTTCTCACCCTCACCCTCAATCAGAACTACAGCAAATACCCTCTGCCTGAACATTTTAGGAACTAGATACCAATTACTGTCAAATAAATAAAACAAATAAACGATAGATCGATTACATGGGAAGGTTAGAGTAAGGAAGTGAGTCTATGGTTGCCTGGCAACAATATAAAGGCGCAGCAAGTGGTTTTATTTCCCACTAGTGGCGTTAAATTCTTTTTTAAAAAAGCAGTGCGGTGCATTTTGTGGTTTGCAACCTGCAAAACGCCTTCTGTGTGATCAGGTCCTAAGAGAGCTGGAAGGGATGGTTCCACTAGGCGCAGCTGTACGATGACTACAACCTGGTTTTGGTCCGTCCTCCACCATATTCCATGTGGAGCATTGGTCATTTTTTCTTGATATTTGTGCTTCTACCATAAGTAAGAAGGCTAAGTAGTTAAATTGTTACTTTATTTGTTATTATTGTATTTATTATTGTTATTTTCTACCTTGTTGTGCTGTAGCCTACAAACAATGTTAATACCATTAAAAGTCTAATTATGGCTATATGTTTCTTATTAAAAATATATTCACCCTTATAATCATATTGTATCTTCTGAAATGTGCCTCAGCTGTGTCTGATGGAGTTACAAGAATTGTCTAGAGTGGCTGCGATCAGATCGAGCAGACGAAACAAAGATCTGCACTCTATTAAGTGCAGTATTCTAGTTTTTATGCTGCTATGCTTTGTTGGCCATAGTTCTGTTTTCATGAAGTAATTAAAATCCTCAGGATCTAATGCTACAGTGCAGCTTTTTAAATATTACAACAAAACAGTTGGCGGAAACGGTGCAACCCTCTCAAACCCACACACACATCCTTCTCACACTTAAGGGCAGCGAGGATAACAGTTTTCACTAACGATGTAATTAATTTAGTTTAGCGCTACGCCTAATTGACAGACTGTTTTAGTCTAATCAAGTAGTATTTTGGCTTTCACTCACCATTCTCACAGACAGCACAGAATCTAAGTAGCAAACTCTCTCGCAATTTCATCCGTGGGACCCCGGAGACCATAAACGCAGATCAAAGGATAAAATTCCTTCCATTCTACCAAACGAGATGCCAAAAAAAACATGGCAGCAGAGTGCTGATTCTCCCCTGTGGTGCCTGTTGCTATATTTGCCCCGAGCAGAGCAGGGAGGCTGGGAAAGACGAAGAGGAGACACAACTGTGACACCTTCAATTAGAGAGTCGGACCTGACAGGCCCCGTCTCCTGTCCTCCCTCATCTCTTCCCCCACAAGAGAGCACAAGGTGAGAATGCGATGGAGCGCTAGTGGCTGTGTGTGCACCTAAGCAAGAGAAACAGGAAGTAAAAGGAGGGGTTTGCATGTGCACCGATACGTCTGCAATAACTCCTGCTTCATTACGAGCTTTTAACAATGTGCGAACGAGAGTTTATATTAACCAGAAGTTAAGCTTTAAAGCACCTCTGAGCGCATTTACAGAAATACAGTCATCTGATATATCACACATAACTATTGTGTGTGTGAGAGGCTGCCTCACTGTAGGTGTGTTTAATTCCTTTTAATGTGTGCCTAGAGTGATTTCAGGAAACATTAACGGAAGAGAGTCTTAGCTATTATGACAGTACATCATCAGCTTGCAGTTTTTCATTAAACATTGACACATAGGCGATCTGTTGCTGTGTGATGGCTTTCAGGCACTGCACATATAAAAAGCATGCTCACTTTCCATTTATAAGAAACCTTCTTTAGACACAGCCAACACAAATATAGCTAGTCCAAGTCTGCAACGTACAAAAGAATACGCACAAAAGCATACTTGAGTACCATACAGAGGAAAAACAGAGTATCTACTGTACATTTGACATCTTATTTTAAAATAAAAGAAACACAGGCCTGGCTTAGAGATGTGTAATTTTTGAGGGGGAAAAACCAGCACTCCAGCTAGCTGTTTTATGTAAGGTTAGGGATTATGAATAGGCATGAAAAGAGCATAAATTAAAGGTTTTACAACTTGTATATCTTTTTCACAGCTTGGCAAAGAGCCTTCAGACTTAAGCATACTACGCTCATTAACATTTCCAAACACTCTTCGCTCAGTGTTTACTGTAACCTTACGTATAAGTACAAATTTGCATATTTTAATTTGTTTACAGCCGGGAATCTGTTTCTTGTGGTAAATACCCTGACAGATGGACAGTCAGGTAAAAAGGGAGCGAGGTGTGAGGATGACTAAGAGCTGCGCTGCAGTCTCTTACTGGGTGACCCTCAAAATGCACAACACACACACACGTATACACACACACACAGACACAGAGCACCGCGGGAGCAGGAAGAAGGAACACACGCTTCAGAAAACTGGCACACACATTTTCTAACCCTCTGCCTCTCTCTCACTCTCCCTGTCTCCCTGCATCTTTTTCCTTGTACAGAAATAGCAATAATATTACTGTGAGGCTGGGAAAATCCCATGTGTCCATCTTAGCCCTGCGCTCCCTGCTTTTCCTCTATTATGTTTAGTTACCTTTTCACTGCACCTTATGGTTTCACTTTTTACAGTACAGTTCAAGATTTTTTTTATCAATAGTGACTTAAAATAACTAGGAGGATTGTCACTGTATGTGAAAGTGACATACAGAGTATACACAAGTATATAGCTATAAAGATATAGATAAATATACACGTAAATATACATGATGACGTTTGGTCATGGACTTTCCACATTGAGATATGACATGCAACGTACCCTGGTTGCGTTGGTTGCTGACGTTATGGGACGCCATGTCAACTTCAGCCTCTTACATTCATTGCCCTGTTTTCAAAATACACTTCCTTTTTCAAAGGAAATGTACAGTGTGCATGCAGTCTCTTTCAAAATAAATGCGCTACATCGGTACAACACCGCCAAGTGACATCTTTTTCCTTCAACACCGAATGCACAGTTATGTTTTTTAACACACGCACGTGGTTGGGTTTAGGCAACAAAAACACATGGTTGCATTTAGGAAAGACGAACAGTTGTTGGTTGTTGAACCCACCCACCCTAACTGGACTTTTAGGCCTAAAGTTAGACCCTTAGGGAAAGAAAGCCCCTCAGAAAGGGGGGGTGAGAAGTCTCTAAGGGCATCCTGCCTCAAAATAATATTTAGTTAGATTTTTTAGTATATATAGTCACATGTGCCTTCCAGGGTGTAGCATCAAACTGCAGCAGTCACTGTGGGCCCCTGAGCTTTCTGTCTTAGTCAATCTCTCTCTTTTTCCCCCCTTTTTTTTGAGGCCCAATTTCCCTTACTCAGGGAAAGACATGACAGTATAGTTGGTCCTCCAGCGGCATAAGCAGTCACTCACACAGCTCTAGGTGCATTTAGACACAAATCCTAGCGCAGGGTGAGCTAGTTTATTTATGGTTGAAATGCTCTGAAGGGTTCGAAATTTGGTGCAGGAACCACAACAGTGCATTTTATTTTTATACGGTGTTAACGTGGTACATTATGGGTGGAAATCTATTCCTCTCTGTAAGTAGGCAAAGGAAACTGTACTGCTGGTTACAGAAACAATCCCATTTTGTTCTGGTTGCATGTTCAACCCTGTTGGCTACAGGTACCCGAGCTCCACGAGGACATTTTAGAAAATGCTAATTTAACATTATTTAAGTATCTGTCAAAAAAAGAAAGCAATATTAGCTAAATTGAAGGCAAATTACTTTCAAAAGAAACCACCGTTGGCAGTTAGCCACTGAGACTAAACATAGAAAGTCAATGCAACTAACTACTTACGCTATTTTACCGCAGTTTCACCCATAATCATTTCTACCATAGCGCCCTCGAGAATAAGGTGGATACACAAAATGATTATTGATTAATCAAGAAAACACTGAGATAGGATGCAGAGGTTGTTTATCAAAACTCAGTTTTTTGTTTGTCACCTATTTAATGTTGAAAATATAACAAACGTACTACAGTTCTTGATCACATAAAGTCTGCTCAGTATTTAAAACTAGGCGTGATGACACAGATTATGTTCATATATGAGTTCTTGGAGAGAAGTACCAAATAAAACCAGACTCCCACCTTAGTTTCTGCTTTTCTGTCCTTGAACCCTCGAGCATCACACCTGAGGACACTCCACTCTCGCGCACATGCTCTACGACACACACCGATAAATCCTCCTGAGTGCACATTGTGCTCAACTTATGTGGGTCAAGGCTGATACCTCTGACTTAAACCATTCCCAAAATAGCTGCGGGTGTAATCACCGCAGAATTCATTAAGCACAGCTGGAGTGGTGCGACACGTAGTGTAGAGGTGAGCACTCCTGTTCTAAATTCCCTCAGGGGGAGAGTCTTCCCATCCAGAATAGACAGCTCAGTGCTGCACGCACAAATACACACTTATGTTATCAATCCATTCACCTTGAGATTGAGACGGGAACTAAGTAACCCTAAACATAATATACGTTGTCATGGCAACAGATGGTTTGGACGGATAAGAGGAACAAAGCAATATTGGGGTTAAATGTGTGACGCTGGAGTATACTGTAGGTCTTCTGTCCTGTGCTGACACTGTCTTTATATAAATCATTGGGGCACCATCTATTATGGATGAAAGTTCAACATGCTGCCATCTTTAACTCCGTAATACACTGCTGAGATAAAGCACAGGGTAGAGTGAAACACCTTCCACTGTGAGCTCACACCGATTCAGTCTGTAAATGGGTCAAATAATCCAAGACGAATGCAAAGGCAGATTGTTAGACATGATCTTAAATCAATCTGCCAGAAAAAAGTACAACACAAAAACATACTGACAGCACTACTGGGATGTCATTTGGTGACAGATGCTCAAACAGTGTGGTAGAAAGTTATCAGCATGTTTGTGGTAACACCCAGCCAGCCGGTTGTTGCATCTTGTCACAAATCTCTTCTGTGTCTCCTCTTGGTGCCATTTCTGGAAACCACACAGATTAAATCACACTGCTGTGACTTGTCCCGTCACTCAATTGTTGTTTACACACACAGAACAAACAAATGCACACTTCTTTTTTTTTTTTTTTTTTGCGGATGGCATCACACACGTCCTTCTAGTATCTTCAGTGTTCCCTCTCCTCTCAGATTTCCTCCCTGCGAGCCCTCTCCAACTGCTCTTTTGCCTTTGTTTATTAGAGATTATGAGGGAACAGCATGTGTCATATTATTACGCTGCATTGTGTCTCAGCAAAAACGCACAGGCAGCTCCCTGACAATTAACTACCCACTCTCAGCTGAGTAACGCTGCCGAGCCTCCAAAAAGACCCCCTTTTTAATGTCACCAGATGACATTGTGTTATGCAAGCAAAAACATTGTGACATGATCTGCTGAGACAGTCAGTTAAAATGAAAATATTGCACTCGTGGCGGTCACTGCTGCACTGAGAATGGGGGCAGAGTCTGTCGCGAATTGGCTATGAAATGGTCTCCTCCCCTGTTGTCGTGCTCCAGGGTGGGATCACAAAGTAATGCTGGTTTGGGATTTCATCACTTCATTCATATTTTGATTTATACCGCCTTATACTATCACAAATGTTCCACACAGACAGGCTCACAAATGCGTAGTCACAGCTGCTGAGGCCCATTTCACTCGTGTAAATGAAAGCAGAGGAGGTGATGCAAAGCTCTAGTGTTGCGTTATGGGTTTTTTTAAAGGGAAGTGCCCGCCTGGGGTAGTTAGCAGAAATTTGGCAGTGAGGGCAAGCACTGTTACCATGGTAACCTTGGCACACCATGCTGGCAAGAGTTTACAGTAACCATTAAGGATGAGGGGAAAATGATATCAAAATGATTTTGCAGAGGTGACAAAGGGCAGGTTTGGTGTGAGGAAAAAAATCCTGGGTGGACTTCTGGGAACTGATCACTGCATGCACAGACAGTAAGCTGCATGAATATTGTATCATAAAATGCTGTGCTGTAGTGTCATGGCTCTGAACTATACTTCCAATCTAAGAGGCCCCTCAGTCTGACAAGGATAAAATCATAATAATAGGGCACAGGATTTAAAGCAACGTTAGCATGAAAACCACATTTTCCTCTGTTGTACTCACTATATGTGACTTTTGGTTCATTTAACACATCAGGCGGCACATTTACATTGCTTTGTAACAGCAAAAAGAGCACTAAAATGAAGAAAAAATATCAAAGTGGCCCCCCAAAACAGCACAATAACACAATAAACTTAGATAAGCAAAAATAACTACCAAACTTTTGACAATGACATAAATGTTTTGATTAACAAATATTAGCAAATATTCCATTGTGCATTTAAAGTTATTATTTTTAAGATTTCCATGAGCTACAACCCTGTTTTTGGTGCTTTTTATTGTCTCCAATTTTTCTGCAACAGCCATTTAATGTATTTACATTCTGTAATTACCTCTCTATTCATCAGTCTTTATCGTTGGTGGCAGACTCCGCCATCGTCTACCTATGCATGATGGATTCACAGGAAACAAGGCTTATTTCATCTCATTGATATCGCTACTACAGCCACTTCAGAGCCAGTGTTGTGCATGAATGTGCTTAATAAGCACATTCACTGAACATGCTCATAGTTTTGGTGAACTGAACGCATCAGTTTGCAGCTTATGACCTTAAATGTGAGTGTCGCTAAGGCTTGTGACAGGGGCTAGTGCTAATAACATTTCAGACAACGCAGCTACTGGTACTGCTGCAGCCAGTTCATATGGATATTTGAAGCAGTAATTTACAAATTTCGACTTAAAAAAAATCACATTTATACTAAAATTGTCCACATCTGGTCCGAAAAAGGCGATATTAAGTCCATAACGCCACTCAACATAAACAGGGTGGCTTTTATTGTAGAGCAGTCATGAGGAGATGCAGCGTATTTATCCCTCATCAAAAAATGCATCTACAAAACAAGACAACAATTACTTACGATATTTTGGGGTCAACCAGTTTGCATTATGGTACTGAGCAGTATATGGTACAAGCTGCTCGCCTTACCACAGACTACCTCTGAATCCAACACCATAAACCATCTCCTCTCTGTTTCCCATCACCGTCATCCGTCCCCCAATCCTCTCTCCTCCTCCTCATCCCCTCTTTCCAGTGAGGAGTTTTAACTGAGAGCTCTTTGTCTAGCACCCAGACTGTGGCAATCCCCTTATGTTGACACATAGGATGTCTTGTGCCGCTCTGTCTTTAGGGGGTGCTAACTGGCACACAGATCAAAAACCCTCTTGGGCGCAGGCTGTTAAGGTTCTACAATTCAATTTGACAAGCCACCAATGCAGACAAAGAAGAGCGAGAGCAAATGCTTCTTGACAGTGTGCGGCTTTGGTGGTCTTTTGCGCACACAGGCAGGGCGGAGAAACTGCTGGAACCGAAAACAGGCTCTGTGTTTTAATTTATACTGTACATACTGGAAATCATGTGTGTGATTTGTATATTTTTAATTTGACTCGGTTGAATGCACAGAGCAAGCCGTGGGGACGTGATGCACAGAACAAGACCAAGAAGCAGTAAGCAGCAAGAGTGATCGGATAACAAAATAAAACACACATCACAGGAGCTGCTAACGTGATACAAGAATGGCACATTTTGTTGCTGTGTTGAGTGAGGAGTGCAGGAAGTGGGGGTGAGACAGAGAAGAGGAGGGGACGACACTCGATAGTAAAAAAGGGACATTATGAAAGTGGAGCAGAGACAAGTAGAGGAGGAATTACTCATAATTATCCCAGCCAGCTAAGCTTCCACTCTTAGTGTAATTAATGCCGTTCAGCTGGGAGAGGTTTAAAATCGTCGATATGTTAAAGAATGTTCCAGTGATTTCTCCACATTCAACACGCTTATTTTAATGAGTCCCAAGCAGACTCTTCTCAGACTCAATGCTAAGCTTGATAAATTTAAAAAGATAAAGAAAATGAAGTCTGAAGTGAAACTAAGAGGACTGCAGCGGGATATGGATGTCAATCAGGTTAGTTGAAAATGATTTTAGATATTTCAGCCGCCAACTGGTTTTGATGTGAAAGCTCTTAGAAGTTTTGCTCTGACTGTACTGGCTCTGATTCAAAATACATTACAGGATTTAATCTGTTGAGCATATGGCATGATTTAGCGTTTGACTATCTTGTTCTTCCAGGTGCTGATCATTATGCTGGCTGCAGAATCTAATTTGCTTTTGGATTAACTTTTGAACTGCTGTTCAGATACTTCACGGTTTGAGATCAAATGTCAGTCGTATTCAGAGTTATTTATTTTTCTAGTATTTTTTAATGCTAATGAATTTTTATAAAAGGGAAAGATTTTAATAAACAAACTTCACTATTTAATTAATAAAATAAAAAACAATGAGCTATGAGCTTGTTTAAATTTACTGACTGTTTCTCTAACTCAGTATCAGACCCAGCAGATCCGGTATCCTCGGCAAGCCAAATTTTTAAATTAATTTTATTATTTTACATTAAAAAAAACCAGTGTGATGTTTGTGTGTGTGATCACAGGGCTTTTGTTACTAACTTATATCTTTATATTATCCCAAATTTTTAAATTGGCCATATGCTTCTGTTTCATAGTGTGTGCTATTTTCAGGGGAAACGGTCCTTTGGAGTCATGCACATTTGTTTTGGGGTTAGAGGAGAGCGGGGCACAACCTGGCACAGGGTAAACTGTAACACAGGGTCGATCCTTTCGTGCTTACGGCCAGTTGACCACAACACCCCCAAACAGTGACCCGAGAAGTTCCACAGAGATTGGACATGTCTTAGCAGAGTTAAGTGAGAAAGTGTTTTTGGCCATTTAAGGAAATTTTAAGCAAATTCTTTGTAATACTTGTTTTACGATTACTGAGCTGTCTATGTAAGTACCGTCTTAATTGTCTTTTTGCCTAAAACATAGCACCACTTTAAACTACGTAACCAACTCCTAGCAAGTGTTAACTGGGATTAAATTCCACACAGCAGGATCATTGTAACACAGTGTTGCAACTAAGCTTCCTATAGCACATTTTCTCTACTTTTACAATTCAAACTTACACTCAGTTTGAATGTATGACCTTAAATAAATGTGATATGCTTTGATACACTGACTTGTGTATCTAGGTTACCCAATCTATGTGCATCTATCAGTCAAACCATTGAGTATCTGTGAAAGACTACCAGATGGATGAATACCTGTATGGATACCTGTCCTTCACCCTGGTGTAGATGGAGAAATAGGGACCTACATACATCTATTCATCAATCTATCAAAGATGAAAAGAGAAAAATATGAAATATCCACACATACTATCTATCCGTCTATGTGTTGATCTTTCCATTTATGAAGCATTGGTGGTTAGATGAGGGATGTCTGGATATATATCATAGATAGAGCCTTAAACAGTATCAAACTATAGTATACAGATAGAATTGTATTGAATTAAGACAATACAGCACACTGGTGCAGTGGTTCCTGGGAGGTTCAAACCTCAGCGTAGGGGAGCCCTTCTGTGTGTGTCAGCGAGGGTTTTCTCTGGGTACTCCAGCTTCCTCCCACAGTCCAAAGACATGCACATTAGGTAAATTGGTGACTCTAAATTGTCCGTAGGTGTGAATTTGAGCATGAATGGTTGCCTCACTCTATGCGTCAGCCCTACGATAGTTTGGCGTCCTAGCCAGGGTGTACCCCACCTCTTGCCCAATGTCAGCTGGGATAGGCTCCAGCCCTCCTGCGACCCCAAACAGGATAAGTGGTTGAGGAAAATAAATGAATGTATTGAATTAATTGTGTTATGGGGCATATTGTAACATTTCACTTCCACCACTTCTCAGTGCAACTGTAGAAGAAAGGTAAGTTCTAGAAAACAACTGTTCATTTATAGCAGAGATGTGCATGTTGCCAGAACAATACAAAAAAATAATAAATCTCAGACAGTGTTAATAACATTTAGCCAAAACTAAAATGTGTTAGGTCGTGCCCCACCCTCCTTTAATAAGTAAAACCATATGGTAGCAAAAACAGCCCTGTGATCACAACACAAACATCACACTGTTTACATTTAGTTTTCTGAAAGTTTTGGACTGAATTACGAGCTGTTGGAGCAGAGGCCAGTCCCTTTACCGCGTCCGTTACGAGCCAAGTTCTACAAATAATTTGGCTGACTTTCGATATTTTACAAAACGAGGCAGGAGCGAGCCCATGGAAGAAAACCTGACGGGTGTAAAAGCAGCGAGAGTCACGAGCTGTTAATCCCTGTGGATAGAGTGGCTGCCTGTGACATGGGATTGTATCTGTGTGGGAGCAGAGCTGCAACAGTGAACTGTGTGTAGGGGAGGAGCTCTGTGTGTGTGGCTGGCATATCGCAGAGTGATGTTAAAAGTACACAGAGTATTTGGCTCATCCCTGATATATGTAATATATATTAACAGTCAAGTGCAGCAGATACAACACCCACAATGTTGAATAGGAGATTGATCATTTTTAATTAATTATAAAGCAACAGGCTTAGATGTGTTTTGTAAATTTAATGGAACATATCCAGGCCATCTTAACACATAAAGCAGAGTGGGGCAAGAGGGCCCTGAACATCTCAATGACTACACTCAAGATGAGCAGCCCTGCGGCTCAGCTCACTGTTGTGTAAGATGTTTATTGTTTGGGGCTCCCCATCAGGAGTTAGGCATCTCACGCGCTCATGTTCCAACACCCCCACACTTCTGCTCCTTGATTGGTTAATGAGGTCCACTGCTTCATTCTGAGCGGAGGAAGTGATTGGCTCTACACCTACGCTGCCATTAGGGCTCAGCGACCGTCTATTCGGAGGCATGTGTCAGCCCTCGTCATGCTAACTGACACATACATGATGTCGCCCACGGGGGTAGCAAATGTCCCAGAGAGTGGCGGAGCAGCCTACACCCAACGCCCTCATCTGTGCGCATGATAAAGATCTCATCATTATCACTTGAGGAGAAGTAAATAGTCACTGGGTTGGAAATGAGAGGAGGCATATTGGCTGCATTTGGTATGCAAATATATTTCAAACACAACAACACACTAAGGCTGGTTACAGTTATGGAGATGTCACCATGGAAGCAAAGAGCGGACTTAAGAAGAACCACAAACAACACGGACATGATTCACGCCAACAGCAGAGTGAGCAAACATCTTCCCATCTGAAATATCCCCTCACCTCTCTATGTTATTGGCCTATTAAAGACACAGTGAGACAAAAAAATCATTTTCTATGCTCCTGTGTCCATTTGTTTGTCTGTTATCTCTTGAATATAACAAGAATATGTCAAAAAAGAGTGTTTTTATGTGAAATCCCTCTCTTTCCCTGTGAATCATTAAAAACATTTCCAATCACTGGCCTTAAACTCGGAGCCCTGACACACCAAGCTGACAGTCAGCTGTTGGCCAATGTCAGGACATCCGTGAGCATCTGTCGCCCTAGTTTTTCACACTGTGTCCTGCACTGTTGGCACTATAGTCAGCCCTTGTAGGCTTTTTTTTTTTTTTTTTTGGACAAACCAGCATGTTACATTGGTGTCTGAGACCATAAACTCATTCTCATTGGCAGTTCAGCTCAGTGCACAAGAAGAGAGATGGAAGTGAGGAAAGCACACAAATGGCTGAAGTCAAAAGGGCGTGAGATCGACACAAACTTGTTATATTAAGTAAGATTATGATTTTAGCCATAGAGCTCTTCAGCAGAAAATGCTTCAAAATCATTTGCGTTATTGTTCGCATGGTAAAGTTTCTTTGCTCTTCAAACATCAGGTTGTGTTGTTAAGGTGCTAACTGGCTAACTAGCATCTTGAATCTGTCCTGTTGGTCTTCTGGTTGCCCTTTACGAATGACGAATACAGACTCTCGCCGCCTGCTAGTATGGAGAGTTATTTCTTCTCATGCTGTCTTTGCGGTGTGTTCAAGTGCAAATGGCCAAGACACAGGTGACGTGAGGCGATGCTACAGTCGGTCTTCATTGCCACTAGTTCTTTGATGTCAGTTTGGTGCGTCTGGGCCTTTAGGGCTCAAGTGTGATTTGGGCTGACTAGTAGGATGTCATCTGGCAAAAACTTTACTTTTCCAAAAACAGTATGGTTGTGCTTTATCTCCCTCATCATCTTCCTGCTAATCCGAAAACATGGGTGGAGGAGGTTATTAAATGGGGCTATAAAAGGCTATTAAATGAAGGCTGGGACACGATCTTTGACCTGATGGGAGCTATGGGGTATGACAACTGCACAATGTAACTGCTGCTGTGATGCTGGAGGGTTACAGCTGTCAGCGCTAGAAATAAAGGGGTGGTATCCACTCGGGTGCTCTTTGGGTGCGCTCGAATAGATGGCAGTCAGTATACAAATGAGTGTTTGCATTGTTCTTTGTTTATGGTTGTTTATAAAAGATCTTTACAATAATTATAGCATTGTAATTCTCACCCATGTCTTTATTTTTGGTACAAAATATGTTCCAACCCGAGGCTGAAATGAATCAATCATGCCCATGTTCTATGAAAGTCCTCCAGCTATTGAGACTTTCGACAAGTGTAAACCAGTTCTGACTTAATCAGCATGTGTTGTACTGCAGTGATATGATGGGATATGACATCTTGCCCCAGCCTACACTTATTAGCCCTGGTGTGGAGGCCTACAGTCATGTACAGCTCTGTATTCACATAGCCAGACCCAATCAAATGGGAACGATCTGATTTAAATCTGTCTACCAAATAAACCCTGCCTACATATACTGTTTCACTAAAAAATCATCACATTACTGAAGATTGAGGTGATTTTAAAGTGACTATAATCACTATTTTTAGATTTACAATATTAAATGAAAAAGTGAAAACAATGTGACAACTGAAAGGGGTCGCCTACAGAGAAATACCACCTGAATCTGCAGCTCCTTTTGGCTTTCCAGAGTTCTAAAGCAATTTTCCGCCTACTGTTGTGTTGTCTGGCCACAACTTAATGTTTTGGTTCACTCCAACAGCCGTTTGCTAGTAAAAAGCTCTAAAAACCACTATCTGCTCAACACCAAACAGCACACAGACACAGTTATCGACTAGCGGGGAAACAAATTGGAGCAGCTAAAAAGCCAGATTTTACCCTAAGTAGTTGGTAGAGACCCAAAATGGAGCTAAAAGACAGTGCATATTGGACTTACATGTATCTGGTGGCCAGTAACATGACTCCACGTGGATGACAATGTTGTAGCGTAACTGCTCTAAACTGTTTGCTAACAAGATGCTCACCAGATGAACTCAAAAGGTGATATGTCCTCACTATGCTCACAACTTGTTTCTGCTGTCCCCAAGTGGCCAAAAAAATCAGTTTTTGCTGATTTAAGTCAGTCTGATCCTTCAAATTTAGCACACCTGACAATCTGTGATAATACTTCTCAGATGTACCTTTGCCACAGGTTACAATCATAGAGTGTATTAAATTATGGACATAGCTACTGTGATGCCACCCATTGGTTTGTGGACTCCTGTTTTGAAGCTTCGAGTTCAGCATCTTAGCCGTCACCATCTTGGTTTTTGGAACCAGAAGTGACCAAATTTGGCAAAGCCGGTGGATCTAACTCTCAGACTGTGGTGACGCCTCACAGACAGCCTGTCACTCAAAGCAGCCCACTCTTAATTATCTGTAACTTTAAGTCATAATAAAATAGGTTGATTTGTTTCTGGAACCAGCCTCAAGTGGCCATTCACAGAACTGCTGTTTGTTGCACTTCCCAGCTGGCTTCATTTTTCAGCCCTGGAGGATGCCGCTTGTTTACAACTGGTCATCGCTTCGACATAATATCGACCACTGTTTTCACTCTGCTCTTTCATCTGCTCCGAGTACTCACACTGTTTGCTTTATCTTTGCCAAAACTCTGCAGCAAGAAGCCAGAATGTGTAAAAGGCCTCTTTGACTTCATCATCTCTCTCACCCTCATGCTTCCACCCATGCAATTGCAAATCCTCCTGTGTTTATTTAGTCTTGTACGTGTGCATTCACCTTTGCCTCCTCCTCAGCTTCTCTCCACGTTCTCTAACATTGTTACATCTTCTTCCCTGCCTCTTCCTCCACCTCTTTTTGTGTCCAGACATAGTGCTCTCTCCCCAGCAATGGCTTCTCAACTCTACAGATGGCACAGTCATTTCCACAGACGCTCAAATTCAAAGGCTAGGGAGGAAGGGATGGCGAGGGGTGGAGGGAGGCAGGCGTCCAACATGATGGCAAATGATTCAATGCTGAAACAGCCTGACTCTCACACCACTGGTTCTGTGACATTTGGGGAGAATTATTTTCCTTTGGGAATTAATAAATAATAAGTCAGACCTGAAATTAAAATAAATTAAGACATCATTTTTTGTCATGCGTTGATATGATTCAGCCTTTGCTCATGTGTCATACTTTCACAAGTCAAAAACTGAGTTTAAATAGAACTTGTAATTTTGACATGTGGTGCTCCAAGTGTTGAACGCCTATCCATCTGTCTGCCATGCGTAAACGCAACATAACAGCCTATAATTTATCTCTGCATCATTTGATCTGGCAAATACACGTCAATTCATCAAATAAGGCCCTGTCTACATGTAAACAGATTTATATATAAAAAATGATTTCCCCCCTACATTGTTTAAAAAAAAAATGTGTCCACACGACTATCATTTTACAAAATATCTCCTTACACACTACAACCCAAAAACTGTCCTCTGCAGTCTCTACTCGTTGCGAAGAAAGTCAAGTGCAAAGCCTAATGCTACCTTTCTCAAAATGACGACTAGAGATCTCTTCACTGTAGATTCTCCTTCGATATAAGGACTGAGGAACTCTCACAAATACATACAAATCATACAAGTGATGCTCTGGACATGCAGAAGTTTTCCTTCCACTCCTCACTGACAACAACCCCCACTTTGAAATTGTCCCGCCATCTGCTGGTTCGACCGGGCCTGATCCAAAACTGTTATTTCTGGCAGACAAAATAATACTGGGTGCTGCAGACGGCTCTGTTCATCCATGAAGTGGCACAGCAGCAAGTTTAGGTGTAGAGTAGTCATTAGACCAGGCAGTGCTGACAAAATGTAAACAAACCAGTAGTATTGACGTGCAAATTGAAGGGAGGACATCATTGTTTTTTCAAATCTCCATTTTACATGTCTACAAAGACACAATTACCTGAGTTTTGTCAAATCTGAACCTTGGAAGGCATTTTAAAAAATCTTTGTTTTAGTGACCACAGGCTGTAAAAATAATGGATGTAGCGTTTGGATGTGGAGTTTGGGATTTCAGCCACCGCCATGTTGGGTTTTTGGAACCAAAAGAGACCATATTTGGGCAGGGGACACTGTGGAGGAGCGAGGGGTGGATCTGACTGAGAAACTGAGGACACAATCGGCAGACAGCCTGTCACTCACCCTCAGCCTCGAGCCTTGATAAGATGGGTAAGTTACATTAAAAAAATCACCCCCATACCATTGTATGAAGGGGGAGATAGGCTATGGAGACTAAAACTGTTGTTTTGTACCAGGCTGTAAACATGTTGGGCATTTTAACATGGGTTATGTGAGCACGGTCTCACTCCAAAGTTGTCGAAATCCAGTGTTTGGGCAGTGACTTGCAGCGTTAGAAACCAGCTGTTTGCTGTTATAGTTTAATGGCGCCCCGCAGCGTCAGGGGGAAACACGGTGGGACAAAGATGAAAATTAAGGCGGCTGGGGTGGGTGGGAGGGGTGGTGCAGGGGTCCGGCAAACACCGACTTTCACCCAAGAGAGCGGTGTTCATGTCCCGTAGGATTCTAACCCTAAAGCCAAACCCTGTTCTATTTTCCTAAACCTTACCACGTGCTTTTGATGCCTAAACCTAACCATGCGTTGGTGAGGTAAAAAAAAACATCATTTTGCGGTGTTGCACCGATGTAGTGCGTTTATTTTGAAAAAGACTCTATGTAAATGTTAAAAAACAGAAGTGTATTTTGAAAGAAGACAATGCATGTAACAGGCAGAACTTGACACGGTGTCCCTGAACGTCAACAACCAATGCACCCAGGGTACCTTGCACGTCGTATGTGGACGTGGAAAGTCCATGACCAAACGTCAATATGTGACGAGATCAGAGTGAGAATGTGTTGGTTATGTCAATGAGGATTTACTGGCTTCTGGAGCCAGCCTTAGGTGATCATTGGAAGAGATGCAGTTTTTGGCACTTGTGTGTCAACTTCATTTTTCAGCCTCAGGGGTTATCGCTCTCTGAAAACTCAGTTTGTGTACAAGAGGCCAAAATGTAGAGGAAAATATACGTTTTAAAAAATATCTGCAAACATTTGCAGCCTAAAACTGTAGTTTCCTAACAAGACTCATGTTTTGCAGCAGGGTGTCCAACTGATGGTTCCATCATGAATAATTCACATTATTGCCATTTGGAAAAATATTTTCACCTCTATTAACAGAAAAAAACAAAACAAAACATAACAAAAAACAATAATATTTTAACACATTGCTAATCATCTGACATTTAATTAGTGGGCACAGATGATGGTTTTCATACAATATTAATAAGTTTCTGTTTGAGTCCATTCTGCAGTAGCAGGGAACACATCGCTACGCTGAAAATTTTAAATCAAATTTTTTAAATGTTGATGCCAATCTTCCTGAAGTTTGAATTCCTTACAATAAGTGATGTTAATGGGGTTAAAATATGGCTTTAAATCTTCTTTCACTGGAATAGTTTGAGTCCAGATTTTACATTTTGCTACAAGTGTTTCTTTTTTTTTTTTGACACAATCATTTTATGAGTCATGAATTAAAAAACACAACCAACACACAATGAAAGTGTGTGGGAATAAAAAAGAAAAAAAAAAACACAAGATGCACACAGCGTGAGGGAGAAGGAGGAGGGATAGTGACGTCCAAGTTGAGTGTGTGATTGTATTGGGTGTATAGGATAAGACTCAGCATGTCCATATGACAGGATGTATCGCTGTTGCAGATTCTCCACAGTGAACTATGTCACAGCCAACAAGAGAGCCACGCACATCTCTTAAAATGTACATTAAATACACCGACCAATGTGCAGTACAGAAAATTGTAAGGTGGAAAATGGCGGTGGAAGAAAATGGCAGTAAATGTGAGGCCGCTGAACAAAAAGGCATTATGTATGATCTTGGTTATTAAGTGATTCACTTATCTGTAATTCTGAAACATGCGTCCTACATCCATAACCACAGAACACCGCACATTGTGGTAGGAGCAGCAGGGGCCCTGTCCTCCACCCACACAAATATCCTTTAGTAATAAAGACGTTTCCACTGCTGTGGCACTACTTTGGACGACACTCTACTGCTCGATGTTGTGCGGTGGAGGTGGTGATCACTAGAGAGTATAAACCAAAAAAGCTGCTAGCTGGATTTCGATGCACAGCAGGAAGCTTGAGACAGCCTTTAATCTGCCCACGCCTAAGAAACAAAACTGATACCACCCATGCAGGGAAATGGATAAAGATGAATGATCACAGGAGCCGCGCTTTCTCACCTTTCTAATACTGCAACAATAAGACGCCAGATGTTCTGCAGGTGAGCCGCATATCAAACATGCAACACAGATGCGAGTATATCACAATGACCGTATGAAGTCTATTCATAGTATATTTGACTTAACATTCCTGCATCAGAGACGCAGAGGTTCAGTTCTTCAGTTCTTGTTTATGCATGAAAGTCTTCATTCACAGAAGAAAATATATTCATTGATTTTGAGCTAAAAACTGTCTTCCACCCCCAAAATAAAACATATTTTGTTTTAACTGCAATGCTTTTTATCTATCTAAGCTGTTCTGTCAGTTGCTGAGTGTTGAAGATATCATCCGTAGAAATGTCTGCCTTCTCTTGAATGTAACGAAACTACATGGCACTCAGCTTGTTTGCGCAGAAGGAAGCATGCATCCACTCATGGATGAGAGGCTTGTGACGGTGTGAGATGTAAACATTAATGACGTCCTTGTCAGCTAAGCTGTGACGTTAGCACTAGACGCACGCTTCCTTCTGTGCTGTGATACGGTTGGCAGGTGTAGCTCGGTACAAAGGAAATAGTTCTTACATGAAACTGCTCACAGCAAGGTCCTGCGGATTATCTTGAGTAACCGGGTCATGATTTCTGTAAAGAGACATTGCTGTTGAGTTTTTCAAACGTATTTTGTACATCTAGTTTCATTATATCCTAGAGAAGGCAGACATCTCTACATCCAATATCTCCAACACTCAGCAACTCACACCAAAACAATCTAGACTGATAAATAGCACTACAGGTAAGAGGGAAAACTCGAACTGTCCCTTTAACAATCCCATATCCCACCCCTCCATAGGGTTATCAAACATCACAAAAGCCATCATGCATCTATTCCATGGAGAAAAGAGAAACCTGTATAGCAAGGCCTCTGGGGATTATCCCATGATATGCGTTTCAAAGAGCAATGCATTCTTTATGCACCTTCTACAAGAGAAACATCAAACATCTTGTCTACATCCTAGAACATGCACCTGTCAGCCCACGTCCAGGATGCATTCTTTGTCAAGATCCCCTGTCAGATAATTCAGCCCTGAGAGGAGTGAAAGGTACGTCATCATTTACGGGGGGAAAAAGAACATGAACTGTAATCTCCAGGCAAAATGTGTGCAGAGGACACATATACACAACATATTGTAAGCTGAAGAACAACATACCCAGTCATATTCTTCCATACAGTGAAGCTTAAAGCTTATTACTTTGCTTAATTTAACAGTGGTGCTTGGTATCAGCCGATAACCAAAGCGCAAGTATCGGGACTGAAACAGTGTAATCGGCGCATCACTGTAGATAGACAGACACTGTTTCAGCAGAGAGTTAATTAAAGCCACAGATCTTCTCACTGCAGCATCACTCTGTTACACGACCCTGCAGAATGACACTACTGGCATGAGAACAACAGTCATCTAAGTACAGTGCAAAGACGGGTTAGTGGGAGTGAGATGGATGCATGATGGGTCTGTTGTCCTTTTGCATTCAGCACCAGCGGTGATCAGAAAATACATCATTTTTTCATTCCGCTTCTACTCATTCTCCTCAGTATAAACTTGAGGTTACCACCTTCTAAATGCACAGCAGCTCTACAGTGTGGGCCCTCCTGACACTGATCATCAAGCCTTTTTCAGTGTCTGGTAGGTTATACTTTAAGCTCGATCGCTGTAATCTTGTCAGATGTGAAGCATGTGGAAATATACTTGCTGTGGCATGCATTTATTTATGTACTTGCACGAGTAAATAAAAGAGAACGGTCAGAATGTAACTTTAAGTAGGCATTATACATAATACATATCACTTCCACAGCTTAATAGTCTCCATCCAGTGTTTTTATCACTTATTTTACATTACATGTTTTGTTATTAGTTTGTGTATGAGCGCCTAATTGGTGATCTAACCTTAATTTGACCTCAGTAACCCCCTTTATAACTCCGTTTTCATCTTTGTCTCCCTCACTCCTCACCTTGCCTTCACCATTCTCCCCTTTGGCTGCCACAGTATCAGATGTCTAGAGGGAAATGTTACACTATAGCAAAGATGGTGGCAACAGGGTGTTGATTTCAGGGCATGTGTGGCACCTTGAGTCCAACGCAGGGGCGTTAAATGAAAATCTACTTCAGCCTCTTAACTGTTAAGATGCACAAAATAGGTCCAATTAAAAATAAAATATATTCAGCGTTCTTCTCATAAGCAAATATCTGAAAACATGTCAGTGTCACACACACTGAGTTTACAAGGATGGCTGCTACACTGACAGGCGGTGGTGTTGCCCAGCTGCCACACCTGTTAATGATCTGGCCACTAATTACTCCGTGAGCAGCTGTTGCTGATGGGCTCTGTCAAGAAAGAACTGGATATAAAGGAGACGCAGAAGGCCAGAGGTTACTGTCAAGTCTTGTTAGTCCCAGTGAGCTGCTTGTCTCAAACCATAGCTGCTGAGAAGTACAGGGTGCTGCTTTTCAGTTACCAGCCATGGCTCTTGGACTCCTTTTGTGGTATGTTTTATTGATGTTGAGCATTTCTTTGCACTTTGTTTCAATTCCCTTTAACAGAGTTTAATCGGATGTTTGTTCTTCACTGGCCTCTCGTGCAGGGTTTCCTGGATGTGTTTTATGCTGTTTGATGGGAGCACTGGATCACCATCTGTGAAAGGTAATGACTTTTTTTGTTGACTACATTGTGTCTCAAGAATGTTTTCATCTTAATTGTTAATTTCACAGGGTATCCATACAAGGAAGACTCTCATAACATCGGTGATGATGAAAATGATGAAGCATTGGCCTTAAATCTGAATGACTGGCAGCCTTCAAATAACCAACCGTCTTTCCCCGTGCACACAAGCGTCAGCATACCTTCAGATGCTCAATGGTCAGGTTCAGTCTCAGCTCAGCAAAACCTGCCCAACAAACCTAGTGCTCCTGAGGTGGAGAGACTTATTAATGGTGGCTCAAGAGACTGGGGCATGGACAACCTTGAAAAACCACTCGTGTTTCCTTTAAGCCCAAACTACCAGCCGAGTGACCCAGCAAAGCCCCAGCCAGGCCCTGTCCAACCTCGTCCCGCAAAGCCCCAGCCAGGCCCTGTCCAACCTCGTCCCGCAAAGCCCCAGCCAGGCCCTGTCCAACCTCAATCACCATCACTTAGCGTTGCCTCTGCGAACAGCATGCCTGCCTCTCCAGCTGGTGGCTCTACTTCATACTATGAGCCTGCCCTGTCCACCTCTCAGGGTGCACAGCCTCCCAGTTTTGGTTCTTGGAAGCCTGAGCCAGATAGCAGTGGTTATGCTGTGTATGAAAACCCAAACTGGGACTTCACCTCTGGCTCCGACAACCCTCCACATCTTGTCTACGAAAACGTCTTTGACTATCCATCTGAGAATACTGAGCCTTCCAACAATGCAGGAGGGTATAGTGAAGCTAATTACATGAGCGAAGGATCTGCCTCCACACAAGGGGGACCCTCATTCCCCAGTTTCCCAACTAATGTTGGCACCAAGCCCGTCTTTCCATCTGGGCTACACCTTGGGTTAGGTAAAACAGGCTTCCGGCTACGTGAGAAGATTTCTCAGCTTAGGGAAAGAGCACTCAATGCCCAAAAAGCATTCAGTGCCCAAAAAGCTGTGGCTCCCCAGCGAGTGAGTGAACCAATCCCTCCTCCCCCACCTCCTTCAAGCTATATCGTCCAGTCCAGAAACGGCTACAAGCGAGCCATGCATCTCTTGAGCCACTCGAAATACTCCCCAGAATTTCCCTCTGCAATGCCTGTGCACTCACAGGGTGCCAAGGGTCAACCAGCTGCACCCAAAGGTGTCAAGAACCCTCAAAGGTACGCCAGCTTCAAACTTGTCTCAAAATAATCAATGCTTGTTTGACGTGATGCCTAATAAGATTTGTCTTGCAGCACCAAATGGTAACATGGATATTCCTGTGTCCAAGCTGCAGGTAAATTGTTTCTACTAATCTCTGTTTTGAGTAACATGTTTGGCAAATATTAACCTCTGCTTTCTTGCTTGCAGAATGATGTGCCCTTTGAAGAAACAAAATAAAACTTTTTAAATTCAACTTGTGTGACAATATTTGTTTGGATGTTTAAATGAGGTTAAGCTGAACTGGATGATTGAACAAGACTATAAAGAGCAAGAGTGCTCAACTGTGCTTTCAGTGTGACACTCAGACCTTTAATCTTTGCAGGATAATGTATTGAGCTGAGCTTCAGTGTCCCTTGGGTCAAACAGACAAATGGTGATGTCAGGCTACACTAGGATCTTTATACCTCTGAAAACACACATGCAAGTGGATTACCTTGGCATTGAAATCCTTGTTTCCCAAATCCCCTGCAAGAGAAGATGCAATTAGAGCTGATTTATTGTATTCCACATGTAAAATGTCTAATCTGTCTCAGTAAAGGATTGTGCCAAATCAGAGCGCACAAAGAGCTCCATAAGAATGGAAACGCATTTAAGTATCTCAGCTGTCACATTAAAGCTATTAATGTGAACATATAAACTTACTGAAGAGCCGTAAAACACTAATAGTTGCAGTTAATATTCACCAAAAAATCTGCCATCAAAAGTGAGTGGCACCTTACAGACAAGTGTGCATAAGGGATGCTTACCATATGAAGTCTGTACAATGGCTGCAGAACGTCGGCTGCTTGAAAAACCTCGCAGTAAATTTATGGTTTTTCACTTCATGCACATTTTTCTGCCGCAAAGCACCTTTGCGGGCGAATCGGTTCCCAACCCCAGCTGAGTCATTATAGTGTAAAAGATGGTCAGCCATACTGGGGGGTAAAAGAAAACAAAAACTACACAGCCACAACTTGGTGTTGTCCCGACCGATTTCTGTGAGGTCCTCGTCTCGTCACAGCTCTTCTTCTTCTTAAGAGGTGCTGTCTCTGCTGGAGAAGCTCCTGACAGACCGCACGCCTCCCCTCTGCCTGGACCACAGCTGAGCGCTTCTTTTTCATTCAAAGTGACGTCGCTGAAGTCTGCCTTCACGTGCCGTGGGAATATTTCATTTCAGTTTCAGCGCACAGTTCAGAGTTTGAGAGGTGGCTCTGGGGTACCTGAACACGACATGCACGTTGACTAATGTCCTTTGTGTGTACTAGATTGGACTGTTTTAGTGGGTGTTGTCTGTAAAAAGTATTTTAATATTTAGTTTTAATGAGGGATGAACCCAGGCGTTGCTGACCATCCCACAAACTGATGGTGTTTGGCGCCATCGTGTGGACTTATGCTACATTGCAGGTTTTGACTAAGCTTAGAATTATACCAGGTATGGAAGAGACAACACAAAGGCAACTATCTCAAATATTCCACCTTTTTTTATCTTAATTTAAAGGGGGAAAACCACCTAAATTAAGAATTCAAATATGTTTTCTTCATGGCCAAGGAAAGTTTAATCAATATTTCTCAACATAAGCTACTAAATTAAATTTTTCAATTCAGTGAGCTGGCGGCATGGTGGTATAGTGTCGTATAGTTACTGTCACCTCACAGCAAGAGGGTTCCTGGTTCAAACCCCGGATGGGGGAGTGCCTCTGTGTGGAGCCTGCATGTTCTCCCCAT
Organism: Cephalopholis sonnerati; assembly: GCA_019142605.1. Lineage (NCBI taxonomy): Eukaryota > Metazoa > Chordata > Actinopteri > Perciformes > Serranidae > Cephalopholis > Cephalopholis sonnerati. The sequence continues at coordinate 25,638,188 of JAGQAX010000016.1, forward strand.
GTCAGCCAGCGTGGGTTTTCTCCGGGTACTCCAGCTTCCTCCCACAGCAAAGACATGCAGGTTAATTGGTGACTCTACATTGCCCGTAGGTGTGAATGGTTGTATATCAGACACTCTGGCAACCTGTCGCCCAGTGTCAGCTGGGATACACTCCAGCCCCCCTTTGACCCCCAAGAGGACAAGCGGATACAGAAAATGAATGAATGAATTCAATGAGCTTTATTGGCGTGACATTTCTTAGTGTTGCCAAAGCACATTTACCATTAAAGACATTGAAAATTCAAAAACACTTAACAACCCAAACAATACTGGGAAGACAACCTTGACCAAATATTTTCTGATGCAGAATGGAATGACATCATTTCTGAAATTCTTACTTCTATTTGTGCTCACCATGGCCTTATTCAGTTAAAACATATTCACAGAGTATACTGTATTAAGACGAGGCTTGCGAAAATAAAACCTGACATAAGCCCTCTCTGCAGCAGATTTCATCAAGCCAATGCCACTCTTATTCTTATGTTCTGGTCCTGCCCTTCTCTGACGCAGTTCTGGCAACCTATTTTCCAAACTTTTTCCTCTGTCGCAAATGATATCATTGATCCATGCCTTGTTGTTGCTGCACTTTTTGGTATTGTACCCAGAGGCTCATTTATAACCCTAAAACTAAGTGATGTTCTTGCTTTGTCAACACTGCTGGCCAGGTGTCTCATTCTTCAGAATTTGTCAAAATGTGGGAATCTCTCTGGTCTCATTTCTTTGAGACCTGGTAAGTTCTCCTCTCTCACCTCAGATTGTATTGTCTATGTGGTTTCTTGGATACATGTGAGCCTTGAGGTAACCTCATGGTCATTTTCTCTTTGTCATGTATTCCATTCTTGTATCATTACTGCTTATTGTACTTGCAGGTGCTCTTGTACCTCATTTCACTGCTCGATATTTATGTTGATGTCTGTGGATTGCCCTCCCTTCGGGGATGGGAGGGGAGTAAACTTTCTTCGGTGTTCAGCACTTTCATGGTAGCAGGAAATGTTGCTCTGTCTCTGTCTGTCTCTGAGGACAGAGCTGACAGGGTCTTCTCAAAACAGCCAGGTCCTCCCATGTCTGCCAGTCTCTACCGCCAGGCTGTGATCACTGAGTCTGTACATAGTCAGTATTTTTCTCAGTTTCTAATTGGTTACAGTGGACAGATAGTTTGAAATTGTGTACTGTCTGTTTAAGGCCAAATAGCATTACAGTTTGTTTTGGGTTTTTGTAGTAGATGTCCAATATTTGATGTAGTTTTCTTTTTCTTTTGTTATAATGTGGTTGGGCTGGATGTGTGGAGGCTGTCCTGAGGCCTTGAGCTGTTAGAGGAAGTGAGCCTTGGGACCAGCTGACCGAGAGGACTCCTCTCTCTGTTTTCTTCTTGGCAAAGGAGAGCCTTGTAATGGTAGGAGTTGGGATCACTTGTTTTCAGGAGTTTGTAGAATTTGATTGCTCTTTTTTGAATCCTAATTAAAAGGGGAAATTACTTGTGATGTCATAGGCTATAAAGCAGCGGTGTTAATACAGACAGTGCAGGCAGTGCGGTTTCACTGGTGCCTGTGAGATGGGGGAGCCCATGGAGAGAGTGGGCCTTTCAACAATGCATTGGGTAGAGAATGGGCCTTATGAGTGATTGCTACCTTGAAAATAAGCTTGTATTTAAAAAGAAAGTCTCATTAAATTAAAAACAGTGCCATCTGCTATATATGCCCTTGAAAAAGGCAAACCCATCTCCATCATGTTTATTTTTTCTTTATCTGTAAAACAGTCAGATATTCTTTAACTATATCAACTATCAAAGTTGTTCAATTAAATGAATAATTTCTTATTTTCTTTGGTATTTTTTTGTGATATACACATGACTCTGACCTGTGACTTTATGGTAAATCCAATAGGTGGCGGTAATCCAACTTTGTGGATGCCAACCGCCATTAAAAACCAGGCAGAAGAAGGAGAAGAAGCAGTTTCTATGGCAACATGGAGACGCTGCGTCGCAACGAAAGCCGGATGTGGCGTAAAGAGAGGACGCTGAAGTTTTGAACCGTTTTGAGCGGCGAAATAAGTGCTCAAAGTGAGTAGCTTTGTAGTCCTTATTTTACATTTTCATTAACAATGTCCCCCCTTCTAGCATGTCGTTTACATGTTACCGGAAGTTTACAAACAAAATAACACCGCGCGAGCGTTTTACGGGTCTGCTTTAGCTTGTTCGCTAATGCCTCCCGCAAGTACTCCGGTTAGCTAGTTTGTAAACACTGTAGCTATTAGCAAGGTGGTTGTCATGTTATGTTATGTTAACATTAGGTGACACGACGTTCCCCTGTGTTTTTCTTATATCTAGCTATATTTCCGCTCTGTTTTGAAACAGAGAAAACACCTTATAGCTAGCTAACACAGTTGACGCTAGCTAAAAACACACTGCTTATTAACAGTTGTATCAATTTATTTACCTCCTCAAGACACCATGAGCAAACGCGAGGACTCATGGGACAGCCTGGACACTGAGTTTGACCTTTTTCTGCTGGACATGAAGCCATATGTCCTGAAACATCCCAACAAGACAGGTGAGATTATATTTCACCTCTCTTCACCCCACTAAGCACAGTTTAAACATCACTGATGAAGCTAAGTAATGTAACTAAACAGCAGGGTTGGAAATTAGCACCAGCCACCAGCTGATTAAAAAATGCAAGTGCCTGCAAGATTTGCTTCACTCACCAGCCAAAAACAATGGTAATCTATGGAGTGGCTGGTAAATTTTGAGATCCACCGGCCACTGTGACAGGTGGACAAAGAGTTAATATCCAACTCTGCAGAACAACTACCACAAAGTAACTAATGTTTTTAATTACCTTTAATATTATTTGTTGTCCTGTCCCTCTTTCTTCCATTGACCTCAGAGCGCCAGCGATGTGCCGTATGGATAAAGAAGCTGTGTGACCCGGCCACATGTGGATCAGGTCTGACAGGTCGTAAGAACCGCAACATGTACGCCCGTTTGCTCCTTTACATGCTGAAAAGAGGGGTTCTAGAGAGGCCTTTCAACAGCAAACCAGAGCCCGGCAGCCTCAAGACACTCCCTACCTACATGGTAAGAATGACTGCTTCATAGAGCCATAAATATTGCTGTATTGCTATCTAGGAGTGACATAACTTTGCACCTTTATTTGTAGTAATATGAGCACCAAAAATGCTCTCAAAGTCAGGTTAACTGATAAGACATTTTTAAGGCAAAATACCCAAAGCCAGTTACAAAAAAAAAATGATTGTAGCTTAAATGTAATGCAGGTGCAACTCATAATATATCATTGCAGTGGATTTCAGATACTTGGAGACTTAACCCAAACTTCACCTCCCGTCTTTGAATTTTCATTTCTAGTCAATCTACTTTGATGAGCCACTGACTGGTCGGTCTGCGGAGCACAGCAATGCAGGTCTGCCTGACTGGGTGACAGGAGAGCTGGGTGGCTACACTGATGACAGTCTGACTGCCAGTCTGCTGAAAGACAGAACCAGTTCGACACCTATAGCAGCTCATCACAGGTACTGTTCCACTGATAACTCATATATATTGGCCTTTAAAAGTTTAACCTTTAAAAACCTCCCAAAATGAAACTTGTCAATGATAATTAATCATAAAGCTTTTTTAAAACCTGCATAAATAAACATGGTAACATGTTAAGGATCTTAGCAACATAGATTATTATGCATTATGCATGTTGGTGCATGGTAATGTGTGTCACATTTAAACAAAAAACTTGCCAGGGGCTAAACTTATAGCACAATGCCTGGATGTTTACATCGGTCTTCAAATCAGAAATCTTCAATTTGGCGCTACATTATTATACATGGGTGTGTCGTTTCCCATTCTGTTACACCTATAAAGCTTCAATACTCGTATTTCTTGGATGAAGCATTTTTCACTCTTATATTGATCAGCGTTCCTTGCTGTCTGCCTAAAGTAGCTTAATCTTCTTTTTCCTGGCGATAGTCTTGGTTAATATTCAGCGAGTTTTGAGATGTGGTGAGATGTGGACTTGAATCATTATTTTCCTTTGACCTCTTACATCAGCTAGGCATTTTATTCCAATGGTCACACCATGTTCACTGTCAGTTGTACTCCATTGAGACCAATAGTGACATGGGTTTATTCCACATGTAAGGTCTTTCTGAAAGAGTCAACACATGTTTACCAACCCTCCTTTACACAACCCCCCTCCTACCTAGTGTTGGATGCATGTCAGAGCCTGCTTGGCTATGTTGAACTGGTGTTGCTACCCTGAATGGAAATTAATTCAATGATACTGATGTTTAAAAGTCACTCGACCAACTTGACTAACCAACAAAGAGAACGTAAATACAGACAAATTTTTGTTGGAGATTATTAATATAATTCTCAGGTTTATCAGTTAAATGTATGGAACAACTGCAGACTGGAGTCCCCTTTAACAGCAAAAAGCGGATGACAGCTGTCTCATAAGAATGGGTCCAGATGATATTATATTATCCGTCAGTTATCCGTATATTGGCAGTATAACTTTTCCAAGTGGAACATACTCTCATTTATTTCTTGAAGAGTTCACACTTGCTCATAAAAAAAACAACAATAAGAGATTCTGACACCCCTCTCCTTTGAGATGCATCAGATTTTACAGATCAAAGTCAAATATGGGCATTCTAGTTTAGTTTTATGTTCCTAGACAAATAGGGTTCTTGAAAAGAGCGCTCTCCCCTTGTTCCAGCTGGTGACTTAACAACAAAAAAACATTTGGTCAGATATAGAAGATGCAACATATAACGCATAAGATATTTATCCAAGCACTCTGTGTTGATGTTCTTTTATGAGACTCAAAACATTGAACTTGGCTGTGAAGCTGGATACACACGGCTTTCGTGACTGATCGCCCATCGTATTTGCTCAGCAGCACTATCTGAAGAGCCAAAGACATTGCCAAGTTCTTGCATCAGTCTGCTTGAGTTGTCCATTCTGACTTTTCAAAGAGATACACTTCAAAACAGCGTGAGAGGATGAGGAACCTCTCGTATTCTCTATCCATCTTTCTGTTATTCTCGTCTTTACACTTTCGCAGTTGTTGAACCTGAGGTCTAACCCCCACAGAGGAGAGAGGAGAGCAGAGAGAAGCTAATTAGCTTGTTTCTTTAACAGTTTGATGTTTATTTTAATATGAGCGTCAGCTAAATGCCTAAGACATAAATATATGTAATTTGGGTTTAGAAATGTGCTGCTTGATTAAAACAGCTTGACTGAAAGTTGACGTGTTACTCAGATACACATGCACAAAGCATATAAACACACATCAACATGCCTCCCTAAATAATCAGTCATCCTAGTTTGCTCAAGGATATTTCCTCTGACTGCAGGCAGTTGAGGCGCTTGACAAAGTGATGTTAGTAATGGCTCAGGGTTTTTCATTCCAATTAACAAGGAAAGGCAAATCAGAGCCCAGTGGCTTGATATGCTCATTAGCATAATAAAAAGAGAGCACTGTAAGTGTAGTAAAGAGAGCTTAATATCCACCAGGGCACTGCGTAAGAAAGAGTACAGGCCCTCTGCTGCCATATGTAATTCAGATTTCACTGTCGGGGGTTGTAGAATATTTGAGACTTAAAAACTCATCATTAAGGCTTGTCTTTAAATATTTGTCACACATTAGCTTGCATTATCTAACCCATGTCTGACTAGCAAAAAAAAAGAAGTATATTTAAAATGCCAGCATACTTAAATCACTTGCTCCCTGAGTGTTAAAGAGTTAATGGACACAATTAGGTTACAGTGCTTTTGTTTAGTCTATTGATGGTGTTTGTTTTCATGAATATGGTTGGATCAGTTAATTAGATTTTATATAAGTTGCTGTTACAGGGCTCAACAAAAATGATTGCCTGCTTGCCTGGGTCAAATACAATGCCATGTTGGGCTAGTAAATCTAGTAAAAAAGAATTCAACACATTGTGTTTTTTTCTTACCGATTGGGCACTCACGTAAAAATGGTGGCAGGTAAAGACGAAGTTCATGAACTGAACTGCAAATGAGCGTTTCAGTTATCCCGAAAACAGGAGTTTAGCTGTGTGGCATCAGAGGATGTGGGTGAAACTCTAACTATGTAATGTACCGTTTGCCGCACGTTTTAGAACAGGGAAGATAAAACAGGGTTGTTTTTCATAAGAATTAATTTTCGTCTGCTGTTGTATTTGATAATTGCTATTAAAAAATTTGTATGGAGGCAAGTAACAATTGATTTTGGGAAGGTAGATTTCTGAAAACCTTGATGCTGAACACTGTGTTGCCTTTTAGACTTAATTCTGTCTTGCAGTGACCTATTCTCTCATCTTCACTGACCTGTTTGTACGAACAAAAGGCTGCGTCTCTCTGCATTATAGACACTATAGCTTGCATTACACGTGATTTGAAACTGTGGTTATGTTCAGTAAGACTCAGCTCTTCCTGGATAGAGATAGAGAGGTTTTGTGGGGCGCAGACTGCTGAGTACCATAGTGTCTGATTGGGATAAGACCATGAAAGACGCTCAGATCACAGGCTAACGTCCTGATGGAGAAAATTAGCCCGGCCAAGAGTCCTTTTATGTGTCTCTCTCATTTAGATAAGATTAAATGGAAGGAACTCGTCTGACTCCCTATGATGTGGCAACGTTTGATCTCTGTCTCGCTCGCCATTAGTCAGGTGATGGGCAGGGCTTCTTTTAGCTTGTGAAATGGTCCAATTCAAATTTCAAGATCTGAAGGAAAAGTTGGGATGATTCTCTGATGTTTTGAGATGTTACTTCAGTTTCCCACAGAAGTGGATGTGCTGTAATGTGTCTGTGCGTGTGTGCGTGTGTGGGTGTTGTTTAACAGATACATCATCTAACCTCATTAGTCCAAAATGCCCTGAGCGCATTTCAGCATGCATTCCACTATTGCTGTGCTATTCCTATTTTAGCCACAAGATGGAGCCACTGCTTTGTCTATAGGGCTCATTCAGACGGAGGAATGCTGTGGGAAAGCAAATGCAGTCAGCCAGGGTCAGGAGATCATACGAAACAGCTTTGGTGATTAGCCAACATGTCCTCTCCATCTTCTTCTGTCAGCTTGTTTTCAAAGGAGACAGATAATGATAAAGATGTCCAGTCAGGGAGAAAATGGAGGGTGTGGGTTTAAACTTGGGAATCAGCACTGCTGGTGTCAGGTTCACTGCTAAAGTTTAGTTTTGACTTTATCTCTTTGTATTACTCGACTCTCCATTTTCACCAGCCCCCCTTTCAGGCCTTTTCCCCTAATTTTTCTCTCCTTGTTTTCCTCTTGTCTCCTCCTCTGACTTCTGTCTTCCATGTGTGTATGCTTTTCATCCACATATGAAAACTTTTAACCCCCCTTTCCCCTCTCCCTCCTCACTTTTTTTTTTCTGGGTAACTGCGACAATAATAGTGTCCTTGCAGTTGCAGCAGTCAGGCATTGATGCTGGTATAAACGCTTCATGTCTCCCGCTCACAGGCCATAGCGTCTCCTCTGATCTTGCCTCCAGGTGGTGTTGGGTTATGGTGGAGAGAGTGCAGGGGCAGAGGGATGTTTGTGTCCCAAGGTCAGACTGCCTTCCTGAGGGTGCCCGAGGCAGAGACCCAGGCCCACTGGCTCTGCACCTGGAGGTCAGGCTGGGGTATGGATGTCAGGCTGCTTTAATCAGCCAAGCTGCAGCTTCTGAGGCTCTACATGGTGTTCTCATTTTCTTCTGTGCGTGTGCACATGTGCATGTGTGTGAGTGTGTGTGTAGCTCTGGCCATACTTGCCACTGCTTTGATCTCTGGGCCTCAGACTCCAGACACATCTGATTCAATTATCCTCATCCACCTGTTGACTTAGAGGCCCAAGATTGCAAAGCTTGGCCCCCTTATCCAAGTTTCATGGCTGCATGTGTTTGTGAATGTGCATGTTGGTGTGTATGTGTGCGTGTGTGTGAGTGTGTATCTGTCTGTGTGCGCATGCACAGACTAACCAGTATGTATGAAGTGAGTGAGAACACAAAGCTGAATCCTGCAGGGTTTTATTTAAAAGTTTTGCTGATAATTAATTATAAATTAGTGATACAATACTACATTTCTAACTCTGTTATATTGGTCTTTTCCTGTGATAGTTCTTTTTTAATCTGAGTTAAGGACATCTGTTTCTCAGAGGTACTGTATACTTGCCTCTGTTATTGCCGCCCTTCCATTGTAACTGATGTGCATCAGCACCTTGATGGTGCATCGGTCAATTAATGCATCTATAACACATTATGTACAACACATGCCATGTTACTGACACTAAGAGAAGCCCTGGTGTGTAAATGAACATCATACCTCCCCATGACAACAACCGTTCATTATGCACAATATGATTATAACATATTAAAAGTGCAGTCAGCAATTCTGATGAAATACAGTTTTTGTCAAATTCAGCAAATATCTCCTCACAGTCAGCTAGCTGTCCTCTCTGTGTATGCTCTGAAAAAAAATCCAGTGCTCATACACAGACCTGGCTTTGTAAATGGGATTCGGAAGTGATTCGGACCTAGCTACTCAACACTACGCCGGCCAATCTCCCTCTTCTGCGTCCTCGCCTACAAGGAACAGAGCTACACCACGATAGTCATGAAATGTAAATAACATTGGAGATATTACCCAAGCGTCTGAAGGAGCACTGACAGGAGGGGTGTAGTATTTGTACGGGTGTTGAGTTTAAATATCAACAATCTGTCTTCAGAATCGCTGACTCCACCTTTAATATACAGGGCTACAGAACTCTGAGCAGCTTTGAGAGTGGATTTTGCTATGCCACGACACACTCCTTAACTCTCACACTATCTTAACACAAGTTTCAAAGATAGGAAATATCCTGTCTTCTTATCACAAAAGCAATCCCTAAAATCATTGCCTATTGCAGACCTTCTTCTGTAACTTAAGAAATCCTAACAGTAACTTTAAATTAAATTCTTTAGCACCCCTGTTGTCATGTCTGTATCTACTGTATGTCTACGATGGACAAGCCATAATTGCAGCGGCCCTCACTTGTCACTGCCTAGCTAGCTTACTATCATGGACAAAACAAGACGAGCATTCAGTTTCAGCTGTGAGGAGCTGGAGGCGCTAATCGTGTAGGTGGAGGAGAAGAAACATTCAGGAAGTTTTCTTTCAGTTATGTCATTGCCATAAAGACCTAACAACAATGCTGCTGACATTTTTGGCAGTTACTTTGAATTTTGGAAAGGGTCTATGCCATTCTAACATGGGATTCCTAACTTGGGAAATCCCTAAGTTAAGATGAGTCTGTAACAGCCAAATGTCTATCCTAAAATAAGATCGTTTTTTCCTAAATTCAGTTAGGAAATATGTTTTTGTAATACCAGAAATGCTAAATGTTATGCTAAGCTGAGATAAGATATAATTTTAGACTTAGAAAGTTTCTGTAATGAGGCCCCAGAATCCTGTTTACTAAAACTACTTTGGCACTAAGAGTCACAGACAAAATCACTGTCAGTAATTTTTTGATTATGCAGCAGGGATAAGTTTTAGTTTAGATTAGCTTCTTTAATCAGGATCCGTCATCGAGATCAAAATCTCTTTTACAAGAGAGCCCAAAAAACAAAAATGTACAACATCAAAACACTGCACTTCAGTCGTAGCACGCATTTAAAGTGGTCACAAATATCAGCATATATATGTTCCTCAGAGGAGAGAATTAGACTTGATACAAACATACAATCTTAATGTGATTTTAAAAAACATTTGCAGAATATAAAGTTAAATTCAACCAGTAGTAAATTAACAAAAATAAAATATTATACCAGGTGAATTACATCACTGTCATACACAGTAATGTTAAACAGCACCCAGAGTCAATCAACAATAGATCACTCTGTAAAGAACCAGACATTTCAGGAACATAGCAATAATTTAGCCAGCCTTTTACTCTTTAGTTAGTGCTGTGAAATGAATACTAGGTAGAGTACCTATATAAACTGTGGTAACATTTACTCAGTCAACAAACACAAGTGAAGGATGTATAATATTGCATTGATGTTGTATGCATGTTCCCTAAGTTAGGGGATTTGTGGTACAAGATACAAATTACAAAGGTGACTCTGCTTGCACTGATATTTATCCTGCTTTATATTCAACAGTCTTTCCAGAAACCTCACAGCGATGGTGCTTTCCTCCATGCGATAACACTGCCTGTGACAAATGAGGTTCAAAATTCTCAATACCAGGAATGCTAAAAAAAATTACATGGGAGAAAAAGAGTGCCCATAGGCCCCAAGTTGAAAGTGTGAAACAGTGCCCTCTAGAACGCAATTTGATGTCTCTATTAGATGACAGCGATTTTTTTTTTCTTCTTCATTGTTGTCCTACATCTCCCCGTCTCCTTTCACATCTTCATTCAATTAGCATTAGTGGGCCATTAGTGCCTCATGCGCCTGTGCTTAATGAGATAGTGAGCTCAGCTATGCCTTTGTGTGTGTGTGTGTGTGTGCAAGATTCTGAGAGCGTAGTGAGAATGAGAAGTGCATGTGTTTGTGTGCCAATGAATATAAGCAGTTTCCCTCTTTAAGCTGCTTGTTTAAGCCATGATGGACATGATGAGAGACAATGATTGAGGTGCATGATTATAAAAGGATTGTACAAGACATAGACTGGTGCCCTGTGGGCTGTCCGTGGAAACAAAGTGATGTATAGCAGCAGAGACGTTTATTGTTCAGATGGGATGAAATGCAGACCACAAACCATGCAACCAATGCCAGATGTTGATCTGTGTAAATAGCGAGGCAGGCTGCCTACGCAAGCACATTCATATGCAAACAGAGGGACAAAGGCAGACTCCAGAGACATGCACACACACATACTGTACTGTATGTTAACCTCTCACACTTATGTGTCTTTCTCCTCTCTTCCAGGAGAAGGCTGTACGAGGAAAAGACCCCATCAAGACCCGTGTCGTCCAGCCCGCTTAAACAGCCACCCAGACATGATGCCAGGATGGTTAGTTAACCACCATATTTTAGACTTTCACCCAACATCTCTGGAACTCCCTGCCATACCTACGATTCAACAAGTTGGGTTTTTTCAGATTGATAGGTAGCTGTGATGACACATTGAAATATTAACAGCGAAACCCGCCAGTGCCAATACAAATAACAGCCGCAGTGTTTTGCTTTCTTCTTTAATGTGGACCAATTTGGAAATTCCTGAGCTGATTTCCCCATGAAGCAGGAGGAAATTCCCTGAACTCAAAAGTTGCCTGTTGCAAGCAACAAAAACGAAGCTCATGGTTGTGATCACAACACATTTGACAATAACATACACTCAGCTGCCAATTTTTTGGTGCACCTAACTGAAACTTTCCTCTATGAAGGTTTTAATGTTTAGTATTGTGTAAACCTGTGTTAGAGAGGTGTTGATTCAACTTCATAGTCATTTTTAGAGGATGTGGATTGTGGTGCTTTTGAAATATATTGTTTTATACTGACTGTTTTGTCAAACCTTATTGATATAAGTGGGGTGGACAAAATACTGAAGATGTCACTCAGTTGAACTGAACACAGTGCAACAGCACCAGAAACTAGAGTCTTCAAAATGATCACAAAACTTCTCAACAACTATTTAAATTGAAACTGAACATTAAAACTTTTATTGAGGCCTTTCTGGACTGCATTTGATCTAGCTAGGTGTACCAAATAAAGTGGCAACTGAGTGCATTTAGGTTGACTTCGCTGTGGGAAATTTGTTCTTATCAGAACAACTCATAAAGTCAGACAGTTTGATGCACCCCAGAATGATCATAACTCTTCAAACCTTGTCAGAACACAGCACAAATTAAAAATATGAAAACTGTAACTCTAACTTTGGCAGAATATTGTGTGTTCATATGTAGGAACACTCATAGTTGGAGGTGGGGGCTTAAATCACCAGTTTCATCACAATAGGATATTATATTGTTTTTTGCTGTTATTACAAAGTCTGCCACAATACGATTTAGATTTGATTCAATTCAGGGGCTACCCATTTAACACAATCAGTCATGGAAGAAGCTGCCACCCCTTTCTTTTTAGCTTTTGGCCAAAAAAAGGGAAATAAATGTAAACATTTGTAACCAGTTAAATGCAGTAAAGTTTACCGTAAATTGTTTCCACCAACACATATAAAACACAGCATTACAACAAGGACATTTTAAAAGTGTAAAATTAGGCTCCATAATAAATGTCAAGGTTCACAGACAATATATAATGTAGAGAAGTAACACACACCAATGGTTGTAGCTAGGTGCTGATCACCGGCAGTAGACTCGAAAGTTAAAAACAAGTGACACACTCTGGCTCCAAATGCTTTTCTCTTTATTTCAGATCATGACAATAGACACATTTTTTTCCCCAGTCACCATTATTAGCTTAAACATTTTTACATTCTATTAATTAGCCTAGAGGCTAGCGGACTTTTCCTCCACTCATAGCTTAACAAAATACTTGTATTATTTATAATTTTTCTCACTTACCATTGGTTAAAATCACAGCATATCTCGACAGAACAGCTTGGTTAAATTTAAGCCTGCATGCATGTTTATTCAACCTAACACTGTTGAAACAGAGCAGCTAATGCTGCTGTAGCGAAAACATAAAGTTAGTGGAGTGAGCTGCCCGGCCAGGTTTGTTTTGTTTCATAATGGTATTGTTTGCACATGGCATGTGCTTTGTCTGCTGACCTGTCTTTTCTCAGACATCTAAAATATTTCCACACTGCTGATTTATTCCCAGCAGGGGAGTAAATAACATTGTCATCATTTTCTTGGCTGCTCACCATTATCTGCTTGGCACTGTGGGACGACGTGCCATGGGAATTTCAAAATAAAGACTTATCTTAAAGATGATGTTATAGGTCAAGGTTTTCACTTTGCATCAATAATACTGTGTTGTTGATCATTGAATTGATAGTCAGTTGGAAGCTGACTAAGAAATATGTCTTTAGTGCTTTTAATGTGTCATCAAGTCACCATGAATCTCCTGTACATGTTCATGGATAGAAGCCAATGTACATTTCATTGCACAACTGCTAGTACATCTGCGGCCAAAACTCTTTGAGGCCATTCATACTTATCAGTGTTTAACACAATGCATTGAATTCCTAGCGCGATACAGAGACTGTGACACGCTGCTTTGAACAGCCAGTGACCCGCATACTCAGCATTCCTAGATATTGAAATGAAACGTTTACTCTGTTTGTTCGAGGGTGAGGCTCTGGGACCTTAATGCCTTTTTAATCAGACGGGGCATTTAATCCTGAGCTATTCATTCAACGATTTCTCTGTGTCAGTGCAGTTCCGCTGAGGTACACCCAAGGTCCACACTCCACCAGATCCTAATCAAATTCAACAACATCTCTCCTTTCCCTATCGCTCTCTCAACTTTATTAGATATTTCCCCCCATTTCAACCTCGCTGCCCAACCTCCACTTGAGTAAACTGATCTTGTATCAACAGAACCCCTGGAAGCATTTGAATTATACTGTATAAAACAAATCCGGAGGCCCGTTGTAACAAAAGGCTGGGGAAAACAAGGATGACAGGCAGTTTAGCTGCATGTGCCCCTCTTGTGGAATTTACTGCGTGACGGAAATGATGTGGAACTGCCAAACATCTGGAGTGCTGTATGTGAGAGGGAGGAGAGTGAGGGAGCAAAGGGTGGAGAGACGGAGATAACGAGGGAGTAGAAAGCTGTTAGTATGGGAGGAGAACACATGTGGGCGTACTGTATATCTGTAAGCTTTTAAAGAACCCTTTTGTTGTTGCCAAGAGAGGAATCATATTGTGTCAAAATGATAACCTCCATCACTGTCTGCTCTTCCCTTCCTCGGGCCAAACTGCCAGTCAGAGAAATCATTTCAATTCCCTCCCCTAATTTATAGCACTTAATTCCCATTTTGTTTCTGCTGTTTACACACTCTTACACTTGCCCCTTTTCCTCCTCAGGTGGATGCGGGGACTGAAGGCAGATATGTCTCCCGATGACAGTGACCTGGAGGCTCGTCTCAACAGCTGGAACCTGGGGGTGAGTCCAGGGGCATGCCGCAAGCTCCTTGGTTACACGCAGCTGTCACATTGCTGCAGCTCATCCACTGTGACAGTGGATCTGATTGCCTGAGGTCACGAGTACATCTAAATCAATAGTGAAATGATGTTGAGCCGTATTGCTTACACACTAGTGCTGGGTATCGGCACTCGACTTTAAGGTATTAAAAGTAATAACCCAGTACCAAATAGTATCAAAATGTCCCGGACCGCATCAGCAAACTTTCGGTTGCTGCCATCTCTGGAGCTGCTCTTCTCCCGGCAAAAGGTCAGTTCAGCATTTGTCCAGTTAGCATGAGCCATGAACTATAAATAAAGATGGACAATGCATATCCACTTCCGCCTTCTGTTCCAATATGAAGCCAAAATATCCTGGATATGACTGCTGCCGTCTTGCACTGTTGATGTCATTTGGAGCCAGAGTCTGCGCAGTAGCGATATCTGTGGTATCAAGTTCTCGCCCATACTTGTGTCCGACCAAAAGCTACCAGCGCCATTAATCCAGGGTACACCGATTGGCACACATAGCTCTCAATCATGACTTTAAACCCCTTTTCTAGCATCAAATAACTAATTAAAAGCAAACTTGTAAGAAAACAAACACTTGAACATACAGCAGCGTGATACAAACTAAAATGACACTGCAGCCAGCGAGCAGGGCACGATTGAGATGTTTTGGCTTCACTTTTGGGGAGCTGTCACGTTGTCCATCTTTATATATAGTCTACGGCACAAGCTAACACAATAGCAGTGGCAAACATTAAACACTGAGCCGTTAAACGTCCTAACAAACTCACACTGGCACTGAAGCAGCTTGACTCTGTCGTTGAGCCCATTAATAACCATTAGGTCACATTAGCCGTTTGATGCCAACAGTTAGCCCTTCCACTGTGTGTGTGTGTGTGTGTGTGGCCAGGTGGACTCTCATAACTGTCCCTGGTGCAGACCTCACACTCTCGCAGCAGTAACCAACATTACAACCCATACACTATGTGGTGAGGTTGAGTACAGTACATTTTTTGAACCGTGTAAGACGCCACCAAAACATTCCAAAGCAGTGTGGGTACTCTATTGGTATTGGTACCACTTCAAGGGTACTGTTATTAGTGCTGTTTTTTTAAAGCCTGACTGCCAAACAAAGGGTGTAAAAACCCTTTCACCTGTGTCCTCTTGAAACCACTTCCTTTAGGCAGCTCATCACTGTGGTAGGACGTGAGAGTGGGATGAGGAGTGGGAGAAGGGTTGTGTAAACTGAGCATTTGAAGATGTGTGCGCCTCTCTTATCTGCTCTGTCTGGAGTGCACCAGGCCAGGGCTTGATAAGCACTCTGCCCTCATGCCTTTTATTCCCTTATTTATTCCCTATCTCCTCACCTGCATGACCCAGAGCCTCTCTTTTTCTTTTGCTCGTCGCCTCTGTCCTCTCTCCCGCATTACTCACCCAGTGATGTTTTCTACAGAACAGCCCCTCCCTTTCTGTTTATCCTTCTCTTTCTATTAACTGTTCCTCTCTGTTCTACAGTCGTATCTTCCGTGCTTTTTGGCACTTTCTCCCTCTGTCTGTTCGTCCATCTACCTTTCTCAGACTCTCTCTATGTTACTCTCCCTCTCTCTTTCAATACTCGGGTAATCTGAGGTATCTATCAGCAGACGTGAAGCCGTGCACTGCTCCGCTCTGCACTCGTCTGTGTTGAGACGCTGATAAGAGGCATTGCTTGGCAACGCTCCCCCAAGCCTGCATCTTTCAAATCAACAGATGTTCCTTCACACACACACACACACACACACACACACACACACGCACACAAACCCCCTTCAAGTTTACAGAAGTTTTATAGATGCACTGCTTCAAAGCGCCCAGAAATTTCAGCACAGCCAAGCGTCACTCTATCTAGAACATCTTTAGCTTTGCTTTAGATGTTCTGAAGCAGTCTGTATCAGTTTGTTCATTTCACCTCTAATGTAATAAAGTCTGTGTAGTCAGCATGGTGGCCACACTGGACAGTAGACAGCAGATTGCTTCAGACTCAGATAGGAGTTCCTTAAAGAGACACAAAACCTGAGTCAGCTGGACCACCATCTGTTTCATCTTTCAGTTAGTCTGTGGCTTATGTGCTGCAGCATCTTGTCAGATCTCTAATGGGAATTGAATGTTACAGTAGGTGCAGCAAACACTGACCTGCGGTTAAAAAAAAAAAGCATGCAAACAAGAGAAAATTGCGTAAAAACTTGGCCCAATTTTTCATACAGAATTCAAGGGTAGTCTAGTCCCTGCCACTTGGCTCTCCATTGTGTGCGGTTGAATGGGTGTGCTGACGGCTTGCTCAACGCTAGTCTGAAACTAGGAAGCCATCAATCACCGTGTGTTTGTTTGGCTGCAGAGCCAGGCCTTGTGATGTGGAGTGTTGTTCCTCTTCTGCGTCCGTCCATCCATCCACGTCAGGTTCCAATGACACAGGACGCTGTGCCAGCTGCGGGGCTGGACAAACATGTGCGCACAGGAGCATGTGTGTGGGCACGCAGGATGAGAGTGTGCACACAGGCATATACGTGTGCACCAAGTCCAAGTTTAGTATCACACTGTGCCAGCATTACACCACAGCATTTAGTCTACACGTCTTCCTTGCCCTGTGGGCCGTGCTCAATCAAATCTGATGACTGGCTGTCTGCGGGTATAAAAAGAAATCCCATTCTTGTTTTGAGCCTGGGCACTAGTTTAGACGGATATTGATTGATTCATCACTTGGTAAATATGGATTTTTTTTTTTTTTGCTAGTGCCAAATTTAAGTAGCAATTCATCACACATCGTGGCACACACCACTGATGCTGCTCTGCACAGACTATACCGAGTGCATGTGTCTCTCTCAGTGTGCATGTATTACAGTTTACAGTAGATCTGATTGTAGTAAATCCGAATCCTTTCGCTGAGAGCTTGTAGTATGTCAGCAACAAAATTTCTGACCTGTTTTTACCTGCATCACGACTAAGTCAGGAGGCAGAGCTGCTTTCATTTCACCTGTCACTGGCTCACCCTGAAGCAACAGATTGTGACTGTATCCTCATACAGTAGATGTAACTATTTTAGTCTCATACTTTGAGGTTCTTTCAGGTTCTCGTCTCTCATCTTCTATTCATTCTGGATCAGTTTTGTGTGGGTTGTGCCACCTTGCAACATTAAATCCTTTTTTTGTTTTTACCATTGAATGAGTCCCACACTGCCATCCTCTCCTCCTCCTCCTCCTCTGACTCTTCCTACTTGTTCTCTTCCTTCATCCCCATGTTGAAGAGATTAGCAACAGAACTGTTTACTGGGCGTCGTTGCTGTCATCTCCACAGTCAGCCCCACTGCTTTGAAAGGCCGTGATCTTGCCGCTAGTTAGCAGCCCCTGTAGACAGCCTCAGTGCATGAGAAAGAAGCACTGTATGATAGTGTGAGTTCACAAAAAAAATAATGAGGTCACAAACAGACGTCAAACAGCGGAAGGAAAATAGCAGCTTGTCAACACAGAGATTTTTTGTGTCAGGGTTAGTGAGCTGTATTGATGTAATGCTGCAGAGTCATTTGGACTGTGATGCTTTTGCATTCAGGTAGTTCAACAGTTCACCCCCCCCCATCTCTTGTGTTTCACATTATAATCAAAGGACATGCCGTGTCAGTGTTTGGCAAGGATGTATACACATTTGTCTCCATGTGACGGTAAACGGACCGGGGATAGCTTACAGATTAGTGGTCCTGAGTGTTGACAAAAGGGCCGTGTTGGGACAGCAAAGAGGGGCCGAGAGCGGAAACAGAGCCGGCCACACACACAATGCCTTGAAGTAGCCCGACGCATTCTGTCTTTCTAAACAGACAAGAGTTGACGGAAGAGACTCCAGCCACAGCACCATGCTTTTGATGTGTTTGCCGCATTGTTTATGACAAACTGAGGGCGGAGGTTAAATTCTGGTAGTGGTAAGGCTTTGTTAGGAGAAAAAGAAGAAAAAAAGAGGTCTAAAGTTTTTCTATTTACTCTTTCAGATTGAAAACCCGAGGTATTTGCGAGAAAACCCCATTCCCCTGTCTCCGGTAAGTTGTCAAGAGGTTTCTTGTTGTTTTTTTTGTTTGTTTTTCTATTGTTACATAGACAAAAGTGCTGTCTTTAAACTCCTCAGTCACCTCATCATCTGATCCCACTCCTCTTCATTTCTCTAGATTTTCAAGTCAAGCTTTGGGAGGAATAGCACCTTGGCTGATGATCAGGGCCTGCAGCTTGCACAGAGCAAGGAGGTATACACCACAGTAAGAGCCCTTAGCAAACCCTGACAGCACCTGAAAGCCTGTATGTGTGATAAATATCAGAATACTTTCATGATTCTCTTTGTGTATCCAAACACAGTACATATTTTAAAGACTGCCCTTTATGTCCATTCCAGCAAGCATAAACCCTCGCTACTCACGATTCAGTACGCTCAGCATTTGTATAGAAGCAAGTGTTGAACACATACAGAAGTTAAAGCTCCCTTGACTGCTTTATGGCCCCCACGGCCATGTACATACATCTTTGTGCATAGTTTGTATTGTTGAAATGGCCGAGGCGAGCGTTCCTCTTAGAAGACAAAAATAATGCTGGCTCCCAGTGATGACAGTTTTTTCCTTATGTGGATTTAAGCTGAAAATCCCATTCTGAAAGCATGCTTTGAAGTCCCCTCTGCCCCTCCTCACTTCTCCCGAACCACCACTCATCCCCCACCCCCCACCCCCCCACCATCGGCCTTTACCCGCACTGTTAAATATAAAACTGAGCATGACTTGGCTGTAATAGCCGTGGCTTTTCATGTCTGCTTGGGGAAAACGCTTCAGTCAGTTAGATGGGCATCACCGGGAGAGGGCAGAGAATGGAGGAAGAAAGGGCAGAGAAAAGGGAAAGGATATGATACATGACGGACAACAATAGTCTTGCTTATTGACCTGTGATAACAAAAAAAACTGTTTGTGATTCACATGCGTGGACACACACACACTCCCCCATAACATCCACCCAGTCGGCCAGCCTACCGGGTACCTGTGGGCTGATAGTGAATGCAGCAACACCAATACGAAAACATTAAAGCAACGTCCCATGCTGTTTGATCCTGCCTCAGACTAGCTGACTGGCTACATACAGCTGTGTGTGGTGGGAATATAAATTTATCACATCTCAGAAGACCATATTTATCCTCCACACCAACTTTACTTTGATATACTCTGAGTTACCAGTTTATTAGTTACACCTGTACTATCTACAGTAATTCAGTCCAATTTAAAAGCCCGGCAATAAATTGGGTGAAGCTGAAAATATTTAGTTTGTGTTACAACTGATTCAACTATATGGTCATTTTTGTTGCTGTTGTTAATGGTATTTCAATAATTAAGAATTAAGGCAATTTTGTCCGCCTCTTGAATGTAAGTAGTATGTATGGTGGACAAAAACATTCAGTTTGTCGGTGGGATTCAATGAGAGCATAAAGTTTTAGGAGAGAGGCTGTAGAAAACTGAGCTGGTCTGTCATTTCCACTGAGGCCAGAATGCTCTTAATATGGGAACCAGAGAAGCACTGGGAGGGACATATTGGGAAATGAAAGGAAATGGTGCAGAGCTGGAGTTTTTTTCCACATGGCGCTCAGGTTTGTGCTGCTTGCCAACAGTAGCCAATCTAATGCATCCCTGTTGTATTCTACCAACTACTTTACTTTTCAATAGAATGAAAATGAAGTTGTGGGGAAAATCTGTGTGAAAAACAAAAAGCGTCCATGCATTGAAAGAAAGACTATTGAAAGATAAAGTGTGTGCGTCTCATGGCGTTCTACTCCTCCAAGGCTGATAGGAGTCATGACAGCTGATACTGTGGTACCAAGTTGATGCCAAATTCAGAAAATGTGACAGTACTCATTTTTCTCCAGTTCCTTTGGTACCGTAGGTGCTGTGGTTACAATTCTTCTGGACCTGACAGAGCACCATGTACGCCTACAAGTGTTCTAGTCTTCAGTTAAATATCAAAGACAGAAAAAGAACGCCTACCAGCGTGACAGAACAAACGCCAGCAGCATTACTTTGGCTATTTTTGCGCTCGTGACTGTCACTGTTTAGCCCTCCAATCACACTGGAGCAGGGGCGGGACAAATAGCCTCCTGCAAAGACCAGCCGTCACATCTTACATGAACAAATGCTGAATAACACCAATGGAGAAGAAAAATGTGATAGACTGTTGCCTATATATAGATTTAGGTATACTGGCCCACAAAAACTCATGAACCCATATAGACTATTACTTGGCGTGCGAGGTGGATCATCATTGATTAATCGTAAATTTTTCTGGTAGGAACCACAAAATCTCTAGTATCATGACATAACTTTGGTCCAGACTGAATTCTTTCAGCAGCTACTGGTTTGATTGCCATGAAATTTTGTACGGACATTCATTGTTCCCAGAGGATGAATCGGAGTGACTCGATGATCTGCGTCACCAGCAAGTAAAAACTTTTACTTGTCCTGTGAACTATCTCAACATGACCTGGATAGATTGGCATCAAATTTGGTGCAGAAATTAATGATTCCCAGATGATGCATCCCACTGATTTTGGTAATCCCCTGACTTTTCCTCTAGCGCCACTGTGAGGGTGGCATATGTATTTTTTAGTAAAATGTCTTATAACCTGTTGGATGGATGGGCATGAAGTTTGCAACATGTATGCATGTCCCCCTCTGGATGAAATATAATACCTGTAGTGGTACCTTAACTTTTCATCTATCCACCACCAGGTCAAAAATAAAGTTGTCCAGTATTTTGGTTTATGATCTGCAAATCTTATATCCCGTTAGACATATGCAGAACCTTCTCTTAAACACTGCTGAATAGTCCCAATGCATTTCTGATTCCCACTGTGAGGTTCTGGGAATTCCCTTTTGACTATGCCCTCTGCCTTGTACAAGAGGAATCATAATAGGTCTGTGGTTTATGACATGCTATTGTAAAGTCCCTTCTTTTAGCTTTTATTATTTAAGATGCCCCCACTGATCATGTGTCTTGAGTCATCATTAGCAATTAAAAGAGTGTTAGGTGGATTTTAGGAACTCTGAGCCCCACAGGATACAGCTGTTACCACACACACCCTCACACGCTATTTTTCCTATAGAAGTGACTCGAGTCACCAATCCCACCTTAACCATGTCATGCTCAATACCCACGTTAAGCTTTCCTGCAGAACCACTGAAGCCTTGTCCAACCCGGCGTGGCTGTCTGGGCCCAGTCTCGGAAATCAGAGTGACATCACTTCCCTTTAATCCCAAAAGCCTAGTTGAAAATTTACCCAGGTTTAAAGCGTTATACACGCCACATGTCATTAAGCTGGCGGCAGCTTAACAAACATCTCAGCTTTCACACCGAACTCATCCTCCCGCTAAGCTACTGACTGCATTGATAAGAATGCTGACTGCTCTTTTCCTATGGAACAATGAGTGGCAGCTGAGAAATTCACCGCAAGCAGACATTGCCTTGAGTCACTTAGCTTGTACAGTGTGTTTGCTTATGGGTGAGTTGTGGAAAATGTCTGGCAGGAGCAGCGAAGTCCTGCTAATCCTTCAGCACACCCTAGAAGTGCTCAGCATTATGAGGGCTGGGTCTTTATTTGGAAATTAAATTAAATGGCGACTGATGAGTCAGGCTTAGCCATAGGCCCGAGTTATGTGATTACAGAAGGAGATACTGACGGGCTGATTAAAGCACACCATCTCTCTTTTAAAGTTTGCATGAGTGTGTCTTCAAACTAACCCTTCAGTACCTGACCTGAGGGATTGTTTGCAGCAGGCACAGCGCTGTAGATGAGTCTATAATGTCAAGCAGTCGCACTCTAATGGTCACAAGCCCCTGACTAGGGATCAGACCCCTTTGCTTTCCGTTGCCATAATGATGCAGTCTCTCTAATCCAAGGATCCTCTGGGATGGAGCTTGAGCTCTCAGCCTGTGATTTAGAGGGCCATAGCCTTTCTTATCTGAACGTTTTTCAAAGCTAAAAAAGAGCAAGCTAGTGAGCCTTAGTAGTTTAAAGGGGACCAGTTCTTTCGTTTGGCTTTCAAGATGGTGCTTCAGGCTGAGAGACACGAGGGACCAACAGTGTTCCATAATGATAAAGTTACTATTTCAAGCATTTCTGTCCTCAGTACTTGGTTCTTATGTACTTGATGTGTTCATATTAGCAATTTTGAGTTTACTTACTCTGTGTTTGGAACTACTTTTCTCTAAAACTATGAGATTTTTTTTCACATGTCAGAGATTCATTTATAGCCAAAGGTTTTTTTCCACCCTTACTATCTGGACAGACTACAGTAAATTAACTTCTTGTCAGAGTGTGGAAATGAGATCTAGCTGCTCCTCAGTAGATAGCAGAACACTGCATACTGACTATCCTCGAGCATCTGTGTTTACCGAGGATGAAAAACGCACCAGGACATTGTACATCTCAGGCAAGACGAAGGAGATGCACAAACGCAACCTTGCTTTGTGGAGCCCAAACAGTTAGCAGACGATTTGTGAACACATCCCTCTGAGGAAAAAGGCCTTGACCCCCGCGCTGCTTTTGAAAAAGCAACTGTTTCCGTCTTCTCCTCGCATTCCCTCTCTCATATGCCCCCGCCGCCACCACCACCACCCCCCCTTCCTTCTTCCCTCCCACCCTCTCATCCTTTCAAGAGCGGAGTGTCAAAAAACATGGCATCTTACAGCGCTCGCTACAACTCTGAAGAAGAGAAGAGGGAAAAAAGCTGTACCACCCAGTCGGGCTGATTGAAGGCATCTCAGACGCCTTAGGTGTACGACATTCCTCCTCCTCCTTCCTTCACTGACGCCTTTATAAACAAGTTTCAAACGCCCCTGATCTAGTTTGACAAACTTTCTCCAAAGAGCATTTGAAGAGAGGATGAGAAAGTGACACCCCCACATGTGCTTTTTTTTTTTTTTTTGGGCGCCGGCAGAATCAGGTCTCCACTTACTCTTCTGCTTTTCAATCACTGCCATCTCCCTCCTTCTCTCTCCTTCTTTCTTTCACTTTCTTTTGCTTTTTCCTTTCTACTCTGACAGGTCTCCTGTGGTCGCCTCAATTGCACAAGAAATGGTGGTAAATCAAGAAAAAAGATGAAGAACAAAGACAGAACACTTAACAGCTTTGTCAAGGATACAGTGTATAAATGTAGCTGAAGTGCAATAATGAGGAGAGGCATCTAGGAGGCAATGTTATTTGTCTTTGTTGGACTTGTATTTATTTTTGCTCAGAATGATCATCTGAAGTAAAGTGCTTACATTATAACCAAATCTAAACTCTTTTCAACCCCAAAGTATGGATACATAATTTATTTTCTAACATTCAGTATTCTGATGATGTCTGAATTCATATATAAAGCAATATTTATACACTTTACGATACAATAATTGCATCATATTTTTATTCAGGCCATCATCACAGCTGCTCCCCTTTTGATTTTTTCCAAGAGAAGGTTTAATGTGGTTTGACGGTGCCAAGCAATGTCGTGGGAATTTTCTACTTAATTGTTTTGATGACTAGAACAAACGAGAGCTAGCCTCGGGATGTTGTTAACCACTGACATGTTCACACACACAACCACGCTTTCAAAGGAAGAACATTGTCACCCTGCTCCAGGGTCGATTAGCACACCCGAACAGACAGTGACTAAACATGAGTAGTGACATCAAAGCGGATGGCCAGTCATCTTTCTGTCAAAGGTTCTCTTTGTATTTCCATGTGTTGTGCGTTTGTGAGCGGAGACATCTTGTGTGTAATTTGTAGCAAACTAACTAGAAAGAGTTGCTTTAAAGAGGCTGGGGAAAACACAGACCAGATTATAAACATAAAGGAAATAAAAATAACAAAATATAGACTAACACTTTATTTGGATAGTTCAACTACAGATAGTTTAAAGAATGATTTTAAGTTGAGATTCAACAATTCAGCTGGTGAACTGCTCACTCAACCTAAGGAGCATATGCAGTTGTTTAATCCCAACTAATGAGCTGCTGAAATGTTACAAACACTCTACAAACTGTTGTTGGACTATACAAATGAAGTGTTACCAAATATAGCAGTAAAAAGCCTTGTAGCATTGTGAATGAGGCTCAAAAAGTCCACTTTAAAGGGGAACACCACCCTAATTAAGAATTCCGATATGTTATTTCCACGACCTTGGAAAGTTCAGTCAATATTTGTGAACATGAGCTACTCTCTCTCAAAGCCAGAAAACCAGAGATGAAAGTCTCAAACTTGTGATGGCATAGGGTGTAAAGTCTGGAGGTGCTCCATAGACAATGAAAGGGAGTTTGACTTTGTGGATCCACTGAATGTTTATTTTTATTTTTATGCTCAAATGAGCTTTACACTGTTGTAGTGTTTTCAGGTCTGAAACAGAAAATGTGCCTATATACTCTGAACAATGTCCTGGGTGCTCTCAGTGTCATCTAGAACATCTTTCCTAATTCATGGTCTATGGAGCAGCTTCAGACTTTATACCTGATGACATCACAGGTTGGAGACTGACTTCTCTGGTTTCCTGCTTTGAGGTGGAGTAGCTGGAAGCATTTATTTGCATAAAATGCCACCAGACGCCATGGGTGTGTAGCATCTGGCGGCATTTTAGTGTAGCATTGAATGTTTTGGTGGCATCTCGGCAACTGCCAACTCGGTCAAATACTGCACTCAACTTCACCACACCAAAGACTGTACGGATTCCAACTGCTGCAACAGTGGGCCACTCAGATGTTGCATTAAATCAAATGATTGCAGTGATTAGCTCTGAACAAAACCATACAAGTAGTTGTTGTTTTAGATTTGGGTATAAAAAGGATCGAATGCAGGTATCGTTTAAGTGGAGAGCTTTCAATGCTACTTGTTACTGGGTTATTTCAGTCAATGCCTTTAAGGTATTGAGTACTGTTACCCAGCCCTAATGATTGTTATGTTAAAATGATGACTCACCCACAGGCCAGAAAATATGGACTCGCATGCAAATCTCTTAAAGAAGAAACCCCTTTTATTTTGCATAAAAAACATGTTCTTTTCCGGGTTCACACCCTCTGACAAAAGTTTACATGCTTGCCCCGCTTGTGGTTAGGCTCTGAGAAAAGAAAATATGTGATACAGTCTCACAGGGCTGCTGTGTCCTTAGCTAAAGGAATTATAAGCTAACTGTTAGTCACATGATTTCTCCAACTAATCAATTACGCAAAAAAAATCTGTCAACACCTTTCAAAGGCTGAGCTGTATTCATGAATAACATTGTCACGCCAGACGTGATAATTATTTTCCAGTAATGACGAATGAATAATAGATCATTTTGTATAAAAAAGCCGATGGACGAGTAGGTCATTAGGGTTTTATTTGACTAAGACTGGGAAGCCCTCAAGCTTCAGGAGATCTGTTCCAACCTGCACATGACAACGCTGAACTTTTGATCCTCTGAAAACACTGTGTTCAAATGAAAACAGCCACTCTCTTCACGATTAATTGCTACGTGTATGCAGATGTACACTGGCGCACACACACAAACACACACAGGCTTTCACTTTGTTGTGCTTACTATAGACTGAAGATTTTATCACAAATATGTACACACACAAAAACACACACAGTTGAGTGCATCTCAGCTTCACACTGTTTTTTGAAGCTCTGCACACGGAGAAATGTTAATGTGGTTTATTTCATCATCAGCTGCGCTTGTGTGCAAGAAAGGACACACTGTATCTTCTTTCATCCAGATTCATGTTATCTCTGTTATTCTGTCACTCTGTATGAGTTTTTTTCCCCAAGGCATGTCGATCAAAAAAGTTAGGACATAGATCTCGATGTTTAACTCCCCAGAACAAAATTTGTTACTTGTGTTGCCTGGTAATAATAAGTAATATTTCATCCCTCAAGCAGATGTTTTTTGCCCACCAACTTCATTTCATATATGGAAATTAAAACCGATGCACTATAGAGTTAAAAGTGTTCCAGAAGTGCATGGTGTTACATAATGTGACATTTGGTTTTCTTTGTGTTTTTTTCAGACTGAAATGAAGATCAAAGTTCTGGAGTCCAAGCACCAGGAGGAGAAACTGAAGATGCAGCAAAGACACGATGCAGATGTTGAGAAAGTAAGAACCAAAACTGAAATGTAGTAAATACTCTGCGGAATGCAGAAAAGGCATATCGATGTCACGAATTTCAGGATTTTATAACACATAAACTATGTAGCATCACAGGTTACATCAAAATAAATTTGGCTGTCTGCTGTTAGGAAATGACAGAAAGTTGGAAAACAAGCTTTAAGTTATTATAACTCTTGGCTATGGAGTTGTAGACCAATGCTGTGTCTCAAATCAGATGAGTTACACTGCTTACACTATGTACTTACTTGCGGAGTGTGCAAGTTTTGACAAGGTAGTGTTGTCTCAGATCAAACACTGCCATTGTGAGCTTAATGGAAATGACAACACACAAGGTCTTGCAGCTTTTCTTCTTCTGCTTCTTCTAGCAAATTGCAATCAAGCGAAGCATTATGGCCAACATTTGATGAATGATTGTTATGTTGCTTTGGCACAGTGGTTCAGTGGTTAGCATTGTTGTCTCACAGCGAAAGGTTTCCTAGGGCAAACCCGGAGTGGGTGGGTTAGAGTTTGCATGTTCTCCCCGTGTCAGCGTGGATTTTCTCGGGGTACTCCAGCTTCCTCCCATAGTCCAAAGACACGCAGGTTAATTGGTGACTCTAAATTGTCCGTAGGTGTGAATGTGAGCTTAAATGGTTGTCTGTGTCATGTGTTAGTTCTGCAATAATCTGGCAACCTGTCCAGGGTGTACCCCACCTCTTGCCCAATGTCAGCTGGGATTGGCTCCAGCCCCCCATGACCCCCAACAGGGTAAGCGGTTACAGAAAATGAATGAATGTCATGTTCCGTTCAAACGGAACTCAGGAGCTCATGTTTTCAATATAGGAAGTCACATACATAGAGTAGTGAACTCAGAGATCTCAGAAAGTTTCCACTTACGAGGCTGTGAATACCACAAGAGGGGGGCATTCATCGACAGACTCTCCTCGTGAACGCGGTAAACACGACCCTATTTGAATGCAGCATAACACACCAAATTATATGCTTGCTGTATCTGCTTGTTTTCCCATTTGACTTTTGTATTTATCTACTTATTTACTGTAGTAAACATGTATGTGCTTACACAGCACATTTCTATAATTATGAATGTCCTTGGCTGATACTGACTGGCTCTATCACCAGCTGATCTACTGAGTTAATGATAGCTGCAGCATTTTGTGCATATTTGTGAGTTGTCAGTGAAGACAACTTAACATGCATAAACACCAAACATAACCTCTGCCCATAGACCGTATAGCTTACACCACAGCACATGTAACGTTAATACCACTGTATTAACGTTAGCATTTGTGGTACCAAATTATTACAGAATTAACCCAAAAACAAACTAGTGACTTCTATCCAACAGTATATTGGTAGCAAAAAGTACTCAGGTATATTTGTACAATGCTTCGGTGTTCACCGCAGTAATCAGCCGACATTTCACAAGTTTGAAATGTTTTTGTAGTCCCGCCCCCTCCGCTACTGAGTCAATATGATGACCGCTGATGGTGAGAAGTGTCCATGGTTCTACACTTAACTTTTTGACCATAATAAGTACACCAGACAGGTATTCATAGCTCAATGCATTTTGCCATACCTGTGTGAATGCACTTGTGCACTGAAAATAGCAAATATAAGTACAGACACAGCACTAGTCTTGTACTGATTCAATTAGTCTGCCACAGATACTGCATGCAGCACAACCAAGGTCATATAGTGTTATATTTGGTAGTCTTGAGTGCATGCGCAGACATTGAGTTCGTTTTAGTTTGACTGTCTTTGCAAACTACTTTCTGCTGAGGTAGGATACCCTGTCCAGAGAAGGGAAGGGCGCCTGACCATTGCTGAACCCCATTCCAGGATGCTTTTCTTTGGTTGTGATTGGCATGAAATAATTACTCATTTTCACTAAAGCCTCAAGTATATAAAACCCAAACTGAGCTGATACTGGTAAAAAATCCACAATGTGACAAAAAATTGTTTTCAGAATCCTCATAGTTCCACTTTTACTGAAAAATAACATAAAAAGAGTTTCAGATGACTTGATAATTTCTCCTGGGGAAACTGGACAGGCAGATCTGTTAACTTGAGAGCTCATGAAAACTAGTTAACCTGCCTTACGATGCCCATCATCGGCTCTTGATTCCATTTTGTGGCTAATGAAAAGGAAAGGAACAAGCCTGTCCTCTTCTCATCGCCCCATGCCGCAAATAATCAGCTCTTCAAAGCTCTTTGTCAGCTGGTGAAAATAGCGGTAAAGCTGGTTTATTTCACACTCGGTGCCCATCAGTTAGGCGGCAGATCAAGCACCTGGGATCTGTCACGTTCTCCGTATGACTTTCCTTTGCTGCCACAGAAGCTTTTAATAAAAGGGAAAAAACACTCCAATTTTCTCTCCACTTTAAGATGCCCATTGCTTCTTTGTGTTTGACAAGAGACAGGATGACGGCTAGCTCTCCTCTCCCTCTCTCTCTCTCTTTAATTACATACAGATTGCGAGTTATGTCCGATTTAATTTCCTCAGAATTTTACTCAGTATTCCCTCTAATGGCTTCAAAGGGGGGTGATTCAGGGGTGCACTCTGACGAGCCTGATGGAAGGTGGGCAAGCTAGGTTTAGTTTTAATTAGTCTTCTCATGAATAATGTAAAAGCTGCTCAAAGGCTACTGGTCATTGTGGAGAGGGTAATGAGAGAACAGGCCTGAGTGTTGTATGCTAATGGTTGTGGATCAGTGCTGTGTTTAATTCTAAAATATCTAATAACCTCGGGTGAAGAAGCACATCTGTATGTTCTTTTTCTGAACATGCAAATTATCTGAGATTAACAATAGACCACATTGTACACCAGAAGACAATAGATGATAATTAATGACTGTATTTTGTTTTAATAGCCATTGGGATTCAATTACATTTGTGCTTTAGTTGTGAAATATGTGTCTGTTTCTCTGCATGTACAGAGAGTATACTCATGCTCTAACTCCAGATTTTCTAGTGTGTTTTCTTCTCCAGCACACTCCGTTCACTGGTGATACTGGTTAAAGTCATGGACAGCCGGTCTGGATTCCCTCCTGCATTAGGATGTCTTATAAAAGCCTAAAATGGGCACCCTAAAAGCCGTCATTTCCCACCTCCTAGTGCACTCTCCCTGGAGCTGACACTGTGTCACCGCCTTGCTCGCTGGACACCTAAAAAGACAACAATCTCTTTGGGCTGGTGAAATGGAAAAAATTGGGTATCCCTAAATGTTCGATGAACTTTGCTCCATCTGCCCCATCCTCCTTTCATCTCCCCCATCCCATTCACACAGAGAGGATGACAGGCTTGCCAAATAAGTGCACTTGGATAGAACAAAATGCCAGAAAGATAAAGTCTTACGGGCTTTTGACGGTTCTTGACGGGAAAATAACCACTCTTACTTTCTGCCATTTCAGCCAGAAAATTGGAGCATCATCTATTGTTGGAGCAGTCTGTTTAGTTCTGTCCTGGTAAATAGATAGGTTATACCAGTACCTTTATCAATTATCCTTCAAAGATTAGATTAGATGAAATTTTTTAAGGAGCTGCATGCAACATTCAAAGCTTATCTATTACCCTTTTTCGACAGTCATGGCCCGGCTTGGCTTGGTTTGGTTTGGGCTGTCAGCCCAGCACAGCAGGGATTTGCATTTCTATTACAACAAGGCTAACTGGTTCAAGGTGTGTCTTAAACTGATGATGGCTTGTCTTGAGTGATGACGTTTAAAAGCAGAGTGTTTATCCATGGCTAAAGTCCCCTGTTATTTTTGCTGCATGTGTTTTTCAACAGCAGGGCAGGTAAAACAAGTTTACCTGTTGGAGATGAGCTGTTTGCAGAGGTGCAGGAAGAGCCTGTTGTCTGCAGCTCTTCATCAACATCTCACTGTGACTGTTTCTGCTTTTGCTCTTCCTCCCTGCTGTATTATTAGACTTGCCTTTATTGAAGAAAAGCAGCTAACAAAGTTCAGCCAAATCAATATCACATTTCATTTGCTATAGAATCTTCACAGTAAAAGTCTCCTATTATTTTGTTATGTATTAACTTTTATTGTGAGGCAGCGAAATAAGGAAATGAGTTTTCTAAGAGCAACTTCACACAACATCTAATATGGCAGATAGTGAACATGAAACCATAAAATAAAGGAGATAAGTAAAGCAAAAACAGGAGGCAGGAGGGAAACTCAACTCCAAACCACAGAGATTCAATTAGAAGCTACAAAAATACTGAGAGATAAACACACAAAGACTTTAAAAAATGCCTTTCTCTCTGGTCTCCTGCAGGCAGAGGTGAGTGCAGTCTTGCAACACATATGCTTTTTTTGGGGGATGGTCTTGGGGGTAGCCTGTGGTTGGCGTCCCAGCTTTTGGACCTACTCCTGAGAAGGTCGAGCTCCGGTGTGGCTTGGCGTGGCACAGTGCGTCTAAACTGACGATGGAAACGCAAATCGTGCGGCATGACTTTACTCCCTGCGGCCAAGGGTGGCAATGGAAAAAGGGAATATGATTGAGTCTGAGCCGGGATTGTCTGCTCACAGCTCTCAACATGCAACTGGCTGGGCCAGCGCCTAGCAGCTAATGCTTCCGGTTGCACGGCACAACCGGAACAGTGCTGACAGAGCTAATGGCTGTAACCTGAGGGGGGAATTGCGCCGTGGGTCAGAGCAGCACTATCAGTGGTAACCGCCGTATGAAAGCAGAGCAGCAGCGATAAGCTAGCCAGTGGCCAGTGGGATACACAGACAGAGACTCACATGCACGAACATGAACGCAACTGGACCAACTACCACAGCAAACAACAGAGAAGCTCAGATTACAGCACACACACCAGTAGTGTGACTTCATCTTCTGCTCAGGACTCCATTACTTCACTATATCTTTACATAGCAAATAGTAGTTTGCTGCTGTATCAACAGTCTGAATGTCATGCACACCTTCTTTAAGTAGATGTTTTTATTTCATTGTGAGATTACACCAGTAGAGCACATGAAGGCCTGCATTGTACCATCACTCGACAAGAAACTGTTTACATAGAAAACCAGCCTCGTGAACTTGTTTACAGCCTGTTAGAAAATGTGCCTTCTACCACACGAGGCAGTGGACACACCCCGACACACACTACATAATGTACGCACTGTATACATGTGCATGAAGCAGTTGAGCCAAGACAACTTCTTCCCCAACATGAAGAGTGCTAGACTGTCCTTTCATACTGAAGCTCCAACTCTCCATGGCCTTATTTAACTAATTGCTCACAGATGGCAGCAGCAAGCAGATGCAGTTACCTCATCACACCTCGGCACAGGTGGTTCACTCAGATGGCATTTCACCCAGTTAGCCTGTAGCCTTCTTAGGATTAGATCGGCATGTGGAAAATGAGGTCTTGTCAGGTCATATAGTGAATCATGTATACAAAATGTTCCATGTCCCTTTAAGTAGTATTTCAAATCTGCATTTTGTTTTTGTCAAATGATCATGATTAACAATAAAGGGCTGTTTTGTTGCAGGTTTCACAAACATCACTGACGTAAATAATCCTTTAGCATCATCAGAAAACAGATTATTTACATTTTGCTGCAGTTGTACTATTATTGCCTTTTTTAACAGACATGCTACTCAACTTAAATGTGCCCTACGGGGTTTTCTTGTAAACAAATAAAGGTTTCTGTTTACCTTCAATATTTTCCACCTAAACACACTGTATATATTATATATACAAACAAACTTGCTTTCATAACAAGATTTGCAATGATTTTTTTCTCTAAAAATTAAAGTAAATCCTGCATTGTTTACATTTATGTTTACTTGCTAGCAGACTTCTTCTTCCTTGTTGGAGCATCACTGCATGTCTTGGTGTGTAGCACTTACCTGTAGATCAGTGTAAAAATGTAAAACCATTGCCAGGAATTCACCAGCACGAATATGCATCCTTGCACATGTGCACATGAACCAAGAAAGTAGGGACCCATACTTTAAAACATTGCTTCATAGGTCTTTCAGTGGTCAAAAACTCAACAGGGTACCTTAACAGCAAGTGTGATTGCAGGTTCCAAAGCTGTTTTTGAGTTTTGGTGGTTGCGTTTCTTTCTATTTATATTTGGTTCACAATTGGTACCTTTTTAAATTTAAGTGTGTCTAAGGATCTTGAGCAAAACTTCTAAACTTTGCGTGGAAAGTGTCTCTATTGATAGCGCAAGCTTTAAGAGCTACTGGTGCAAGTAAAAAGCTTCAATAAACACACTTCGTAACATACGCAACATTTCCCCCTCTCTCCTTAGATTCTGGACAGAAAGAATGGCGAGATTGAGGAGATGAAGAGCATGTACCGGGCCAAGCAGAAGGAATCGGAGGAGATGATCCGTAAGCTGGAGAAGAAAGGTCAGAGGTCACAGGATTGCAGGGTTAACTGGAAGGATGTTTATACTAGTGTCTCTGAACACTCAGTGTAAAAAGCTCGAAAAGATACAACTCCACAAGAGACTGGTGTAGAGTGACGTTCTCCAGCTGTGCTGCTCAATCTAAAGTTTAATTGCACAATGTGTGCCTTTTTCTTCATGCTTAATTTCCTCTTCCCTGTTCCTCTCGCGCTCCTCGCCTCTCCGCCCTTTTGTCTGTCTCTAAAAGCATTTGATAAAAAACATACAAACTTGGCAAAGAGAAGCGCTACTGGCCATTTGATAGAAGCAATATTGTTATTGACATTGATTTACAGACAGCGCATCAGTGAGCATGAGTGTCTGTCTGTCTGTCTGTGTGTGTGTGTATAGATATATATATATATATATGTCCGTCCATCTGTGCACATACCCTGAGGCAGGGCCTGACTGCTCTTTGTGTGTTTGTGTATGTGCTCTTCCACAGTTCAAAGTGTGCTGCGGGAATCCCAGGTCATCTGCGAGAGCAAAGAGAAGCAGATTGCTGAGCTGAAGAAGATGTCGGATCAGAGCGTCGACTCCCTGAAAAACGAGTGGGAGAAGAAGGTATGAGGGAAAAGTTGAAGGGTTTGGATATTCTGCAGCCCAACCCCCTGTAAGCAGCCCTGAGCCAGAGGAAGACTGTTTGATAGCATGAGACTAGCAGACTTTGCTGGAAGCAGGCAGGCTCTGCTGCACTGTTAGAAAAAAAATCTTTATTCTTTCATGCTGTGCTTAAGTTAGTGTGGATTTTTTTTTTAGTGCTGAAAAATTAATGCTCTCTGCCCTGGGTAAATTGTGTTTTCACTGCTGATAGTTCCAGCTAACGGAGCTGTTGGAGCTCAATAAGATCCTAATGAAATTTCCACTCATCTCTTCAGGGTCACTTAGCTCGTGATTTTTCTCAGATGAAATAATAATTCTTTAAAAAACTACTTAGCCATTTAAATTATGTTTATTGCCCTTGAATAAGCAAGACATTACACGCCCAAAGAAACTGATTTTAAAAAGGAGAAATTATAAAAGAGGCAGTGACAAAAAGAAATAAAGCACGGTTGTTGCGGAAATGCCGTGAGAAGGTTCCATAACTGATATGTAGTTATTCTCTGTCCCTCCAGCTGCATGCTGCTGCGACAGAGATGGAGCAGGAGAAGTTTGAATTGCAGAAGAAACACACTGAGAACATCCAGGAGCTGCTGGAGGACACCAATCTCAGGCTGGCAAAGATGGAGGCTGAGTATAATGCTCGGTCACAGGCAACTGTGAGTACAGATACAGGCGTTGGTGTGCGTGCTTAGAATTTAGATATTGATCAATAGGGTTGGGTACCTTTCACATTTGAACCGATACCTGTGCCGATTACAGTACCTGAAATATGCTCAATCGTACCTTTTTTTGATACTTAACTCTCTCTGTATCAAAAACGTAATTTTCTTAGAAGCTGCAGGAGTGACAGTAGAAAACGCAATTCTGATCCTCTGTTCTTTTCTAGTCACACATAGAGCTAATCTTCTGCCTATGTCTGTCTATCTGTCTGTTTAAGTGCGTGAGTGTGTGTATGTGTGTCTGATCATCAAGCAGCAATATTAGGTTATTACTAAAACAAAACAGAAAAGAAGACAGACCGGTCGCTGAAACTATCGTGGCAGGTTGGTGCCGCAGTGATGGTTTGTGCTTGCTGAGCAGCAGACAGAGCGAACGTGGAGCTTCATGGCCATCTTCTGGATTTCGGGGCACTTTTGCCTCCTGTAATAAGTTCAGTCCAGCAGCTCCGCAGAGCTCTGTTGCCCGCCTCGGAGCTCCATGGCTGGTTGGCAGGCTTCTGGGCACCTGGCGGCGCTTACGCCTTCTCTGTAGACCTGGCTTTCTCCCCCAGATGTGCTCTCAGGTACCGACATTTGGCACTGATGGATTTAGGGTTGAATGGTACACGGCAGTACCAACATAAATCCATCAGTACCCTTAAAAGTATCGAGTTAGGTACTCCACCCTATTGATCAAGCTGAAGGAAAGTGTTTTTTTTTTTTTTTTAGCACATTGTGTTACTTACAGCCATCCCATGTATACAAGACAGCTTTGCATGTGGCTGACTCCAAATTGAACCAAGTGGTAACAGTTTGAACATTTTAAACTTTACCTCATGTAACATGATTTAACTTGAATTAGAATGCTCATGTTTATTCCATCTGTCTGTGATCATGACTTTATACCAAAGGGAATGAGCATGAGAGCAGCTTTAGACCGAGCATTCACTTGCTGCTGTTTAGGAGATTCATCTTAAACAGCAGCAGGAGATTCAAAACACTTCATGTGGGCAGATTATTTTCAATACCAAACACCAGACCTGCACTGGAACAAACAGGATTCTGGCTGACAAGATGGGTGGATTTTTGCATAAAACTCTTGCTTAACTCAGGACTCATAAAACTCCTTGCTTAGCTCTAAGTAAAGCGTACACATCTGTCATAGCTGTAATTATAAAAACAGTGACCCACGCCACTCCAAATGAAGGGAGACTTCCTGTAACCTCTGGGCGAGAATGACTCTCAAATCTTACCTCTGTCATCTTTATAAAGGTCTTTGATCCAAGTGTGTATTAAATCTTCCGCATGGCAATGGTTATGCATGCACACACACACACACCACCCAAAGCTACAGTTTCTTTGATGTCATATGAAAGGACTTTGGTTTTAAGTGGAATCGTGCACATTACATTAATGGGGATCATCAACACCAGAGGCCGGTCGCATTCACTGCCTCATAAATAGCATTGTTATCGGTATCAGCATTCATGTGCTGTCGTACGTATCACACATGCACACACACATTGCTTCTGGCCTTAATCTGTCAGCAAGCCCACATTTAAGAGGCATCAAACACTGGACAGTGCGGGGC
This sequence comes from Cephalopholis sonnerati, assembly GCA_019142605.1. Lineage (NCBI taxonomy): Eukaryota > Metazoa > Chordata > Actinopteri > Perciformes > Serranidae > Cephalopholis > Cephalopholis sonnerati. Next base: position 25,673,787 of record JAGQAX010000016.1, read on the forward strand.
CCGTGGTATGGCCCCTCTTTTAATAATTAAGGACAGACAAGGCCCTAGAGAATGAAAAGAGCCCTCTGTCATTGTAAATTAGCTGCTCTCCTGCTGTGAGTTTGGGCTAACCTACACACACACACACGTGCCTAGTGTAGAAAGTTCAAAGTGGACTTTATCTCTGGTGAGTTATTGGTTGGTTGTGTGGTTGGGGTCTCTAAACCTAAATCTTTAGAATCGGTGTTGTCTTTTGGTTTTTTATTGTGAAAGGGTCTTGCTCTGTTGACTTGTTGTTGATAGTTATATAAGTATAACACTTTCAGGATATCAGTTAGAAGACTCAACTTTATCCGATATGCAGTCTTTTGTGCTTGTAGAATATTCAGTCCTTCACGATTTGTACCCACTGGCCTCAGTAGCTGTACTGTAACGGTACTGTGTATATGCCTGTTTGTTTCCACTACTACTCCTCTGCTTGCTATGAAGGGGCAGATGTAGCTGCTAATAAAAAGTTCAGACTTGGGACACAATGTGAAAAGTTCACTCAGTTCACATGTAAAGTATGCGAGCCAAGACAAACTCAGATTGATGATTCATGTTCATTCAAACACAGCACACTGGATCTGGTTTAGTAACAGTGAAATGAAGAATGTTCATCTGCCCAGTGCTACCTGGTTGGGTTTCCATCCAATACAGATCAAAGATCTCACAAGGGGCTTACAGATATGTCAGATGTTGTTATTTTTGGACGTTATCTATGCACAGGGCAGAGCCGATCGAGTGACTGAGTAGGTGTTTGAAAAGAAAGACAAGCCGGTATCTGCCTAGGTATTGCACCATTCAAACTTCTGACTGTAGTCCATGCAAATCCTTGCATCCAAATGACTGATTATGAAGATATGATTAATATGGCTTTGTGGTTAAAGATGAACTAGCGGAGAGAGAGATATTATATATAAGTGAGTAAGAAAACAAAAAAAGAATACCCAGCAAACATCAGTTTTTCCTGGTTAGTATTCCTTCTCTCGTCAGTGTTTAGGAGGTCTTAACAGGGAGGTGAATTAGTTACACAGGTCTCCTCCCCTCCAAAACAAACAGACCCCATGATTAAAACCGATAAAAGCACTGAATGAAGTGGTTTCATGTTAAAAGTCAGTGTTTCTGTGAAGCTGTTTGGAATGGCAGGGGCTGGAGCTGAACTGATGCTGTCATTTCTTCAGCTTGTTTCTCTGATAACTTAGGATACAGAAGTCTGATGACTAAAATCCTTTATCAGGTTAAAACATACAGTAAAGAACAATCTAACAAGTGTACCGTAAAAAGTTCATTTATGGTAGACAGTGTAAAGGGGATATGAGGCCACCAACAGGTGATAGCGGCCAAATGACACTGACATGTCCTTGATTAAAATGACAGATTTCACAGGGTTTGAATATTGTTGGAAACGTTAAGGATAATGTAAGTACACAACTCAACAAAACATGACATTGGTCCACTCATTTTTAGACATTTTAATGCGTGAAAAGTTTCGTATATGTTTATTATTAAAAATGAATACTCAGCATTCCGGCCCAGTGCACAACATACATACCTTGATTGAGTCAACTCAAGTTTTAAAGTGGAATCAGCTTTAAAAAGCCGTATCTGCGCATCCCCAATAATAGCTGTAGTACAACTGGAGTAAACAAACTTGCAGAAGTATTTGTTTGACACCTGTCCCACAAGTCCACAGTCTTCTCTGTCTTTCTTTCTTAAGACTCTCTCCTCCACTTGCCGCTCTTCCTCTCACACTGCAGTTTGAAAGACAACATGCATGCGTACACATGGCCTGACAAAGCCTCAGGAGATGATGGATGCAGGCTGTCTTCCAGTTACTGGCCTCAGTTCTGATACAAAAACTGTAAAAGGTCATCCATCACTCTGTATGACTTTTTTTGGTTACAAATTACATGTTTTTTTCCATCTTCAAAGACTTTATCACTTCTGAATCTCTGAAGTGGTGCTGAGCTCATAACGTAGTGTATGTAGTCTGCTCTTCACACCTTGTAATTCTCCTTCTAAAACACCTAATTAGGGGACATAATTTGCTCCCTGTGAGTGTGTCCAGGTGTGCCCAGTCCAGCCTCAGCTCTCTGGCAGGAGATGAGAAGAAGCACGTCTCCATACTAAGTGTCAGCACGCGTCCCAGCACAACACAGGCCCCTTGTTTCTTTTCTTAGCGCCCTATGCTGCTAACACAAAGACAAAAAATCTCTCTCACCAGCCTCGCCGGGCGCTGCTCTCGTACTTTTTTCAAACACACCGCTCCCTCCTCTCCCGTCATTCAACCTCCTGTCATCGCCAGCCTCTGTCATCGTCTAGATTGACTAGCACGCTCCATCTTTAATCAGGGCCCCGTCATCGCCTTTATCAGCCTGCCCACACTGCATTCCACGCTGTCATAAGCACACACACACACTCACACAGACACAAAGACACACGTGCATATGCTGGGGGACAGTATGCAGAGAGGGGACGTTTCTTTTCATCAAATCGGTGCCGGAAGAAGCTGTCTGCATCAGCTGTGCTTTGATCATTGACTTTATTGAAAATCTGAATCCTGATTGAGCTTTTGACATTTGCCAGTAAAATAACTCAATGGTGTTGGTGTGCAGTGAAGTGATTATGGGGCTTAAAATTTATGTTAGTTTGTGAGATTTCTGTAACATAAGTTAAAGGTAAAGGAGTTTTCTTGTACATTAAAAGTGTCTCAAATTGCGTTAAAGCTGGCTGTGTGTCAGGGTCTGGAAATAACACCCGCCAGGCGCCTAACGCGGGTAGACTTTCCATTTGGCGAGTAAATTTCAAACACTAGCTGTGTTTCCATAAACATATTTTTATGCACATTTGAAGTATCGCATTAGAAAAGCTATATGGAAATGGCAAAATTCACTAAAACTTCCTAGAATTGTGCAAAATGATTTTTTATGCTCACTTGAAGTGGTTTTGGCCTTTGTCACAAAAAGTTGATTTGATAAATGGGAAAGGGAAACACTTTTAGCAAGTAAGTTGTGACTTAGAGAACATTTACCTCACCTCACTGAACAGCTGTTTCTGCTGTTGGCACCTTCATTTGTGCATTAGAATCACTACATGAACATGAAACATGGCCAATACTAGCTGACAGGAAAGAACAAATAAAACTTGCCTAAGTGAAACTAATTCCTAAAGACCTTTGTAGTTTTCTCTCATAGATAAGAGAGGTGACTCAATTTGTCTCCTGCTCTGTTTACTGGTGGATTATAGCCATGTGTAAAGCGTAGCCCATACTGCCAACCTTTAACAAAAATACACTTTGGTTAACCTAGTTTAATAGCTCCAAACCAGTTAATGGAAAGCGTCTAATGGCAGACTCATTTTTTGAACCAAAATAGTCATGTCAGGCAACTGCGCTGAGGATTTTGTCTTGGCCATGTTTTGGTGTCATTTACAGTCACGCTGTCTGTGTTGGAGTTTGACTCACACGCACACACACAACACAAAAACTATACTATAAGGAGGTCTGACTTCATGGACTCTGCAAAGAAGAGAGTGATTGTGATGGAGAGTGAGGCGCTCGTGGATGTCTAGGGTGATGAATGGTATATGAAAAAGTCTTGTCTTCCAGCCAGTCAAAGCGCTTGTTATACTATGAGTCACTTGCATTCACAGTGGTGGCCAAGGCTCAGGTACAAGATGCCACCTGCTACTCAGCTTTAACACACTCACACACTGATGGAACAGCCACCGGAAGCTATTTGGGGTTCAGTATCTTGCCCAGTACTTTATCATCAATGAAATGTACCTCGACACATGTACATGTGGCACAAAAGGGCAACTTATTATTTTGGCCAGTAAAATAACATGCTTTGCAGTTGGATGTTTTTTCATCTACCAGTCTCCTTGGCCAGTGAGTCGAAACGTTGAATTTAGACACTGCTGTGTGCAGCATCACATGTGGTCAGAAACTCCACAGTGTACCTTTTAAGCATCGACACTTAATCCTGTTATAGCTGGACCTTATTATATGACATTTAACATTTTTTAAATAAGAGGGCTAAGGTTTCCAAATGGGAAAATTACCCTGTGTTGCCTGTGTTGCTATGAGATTCTCCAAATGTCAGAATTCAGGCAAAAAGGTGAAATAGCAGCTTGGAGTTACAGCTTTAGAAACTTTTCAAAGGCACAGCAGTTGACTTCAAAACCTGCTGCAGCTGAGCTTTTGTAGACTGGATGAAATATTTTCACTTGATAAGATCTTTCCCTGTGTAGCTCTGAAAGGGTTTCTGCTGGTTCGACCTTTAGTACAGTTTGTGTAGAGAAGATGTTTTTGTTTTTGATGACTCACAGATCTTTGGAGAATACCAGGCCGAAACAGTCTATTTTAAGTCCAACCTTAGCTTTAAACCTCATCAAAGGTGCAAAACATAACAGAAGCAGAAGGTTTCTATGATTTATATATCTTTAACTTCAAATATTTTACCATTTTTGTTAAAATTAGTATGTTAAAGAATGAAGAATGAGGTCAGAGACCACATTCTTACATATTACCATCCTGATTTTTGTGTCTCACTATGCAGTTTTCTGACCCATGACATTTTCTCAGGCTTGCTTTCTCAGTAGTTCAAGCTGTTTGGTTTCATTTCTGTGCATGTTGTGGTTCAGGAGCAGACAGTGCGTGAGCTGGAGCTGCGGGTGAAACAGCAGTCGGCAGAGGTGGAGAAGGGCAACGCGTTGCGTCAGAGGGTGACACAGGAGAAGGCCCAGTTGGAGATCCACGTTGCATCCATCAGCGCCGAACTGCAGGAAGCCAACAGACGGTCTGTGACATAGGGAGTGAGAGAGGAGAAATACTGAGTGGTGAAAAAAGGATACTATTTAAAACTTTGTATGTGCAATTAATATGTCACCATCAAGTAGGCAAGGAATCCTTTAAATGTGCTGAGACAAAACTATAGCAACAGGGAGGTAAAGTGACACATGTTACAGGAACAGGCCAGTGTATGTATTAACCACCCTGTTATACTCTTTAACCGTCCACAGAAATATGATTCTGCAGAAGGAGAAGGAGCAGCAGAGTGAGCAGCATGAGCAGACTGTGCAGAGGCTCGAAGCCAAACACGAGACTGACATGAGCCACTTACATCAGGAACATGCTCTGTCTGCTGATAAGGTCCACATTACCAAAACACCTCCACATGGCTCTCCCTGCCAGCCTGCTAAATTTACAGTTAATCAATGCAAAATTCAGAACTGTGCCAAATTTAACTGCATTTTTTTTCTCCTCTCCGTTTCTCTCTTCCAGGCTTCCGAGGTGATAGAGGAGTTAGAGAAAACTGTGGCTTTACTCAAACAGCAGCTCCTGGACAGTGAACATCGAAGACACCAACAAGTCAGGGTATGATTTGTGCTCTCGCCTAAACATACACGGCGTGCATCTTTTCAGTTTGTCGCTATTGCAGTAAAGGCTCTGACAGTGATTGACAGTGACAGTGACTTTGGTCCAGTATTGAGCAAGAGGGCTTCAGCTGGCAACTGCGAAACAGGCTGCAATGTAACCTTTTGGGGCATATTCACACTGTCAGTTTACATCCACTAAATGTGTTTGTTTTTGCCACTGGCATGCTCGGATTATTATTTTAAGGATCTGACAACTTGTGTAAAAGTTCCCTCTAGAAAGACTTTTGATTTAAGTGTGAGATCCTTTTTGTTTAACCAGAAAAGCAATGCCGAAATAGCTGTCGCCAAACCAACCAGACTTCATTTAAACAAACACTACTTTTATGATTGTAAAATACACTTCATTCAAAGTTGAAAGGAAACAAAATAAAAATCATGACAACTGTCTTGGTTCGTCTTTTCACTCTTCCACAATCATCAACTCTGATTTGGTTGAAATAAACCCTAAATTCACCCAGTTAGATGTGAAAATGTGCTGTCTCTATACATGCTAAAATTGCTGTTTTTTTAAATGCAGTTTGGTGATTGCGATTTTGGAGTTGTTTTTGGTTGAACAAAGAGGATCTTACTCTTTAACAAAAAGGTCTGTTTTTGTAGGGATCTTCTCCATAATGTGGTAGGACACGTATGACAACAGTCTGAACCTGTCAGTGACAGTCACTTTTAAAGGATGTGAATTGGCAGTACGAACGTGTTGTGAGTGGTTATGTTGCAGCCTGTTTTGCTGCTGCTGGTTGAAGCACCGAAACACTTTCAAAATTGTGGTTCCCATTAGACACTTCCACACAAAAATATGACCCTTTAAGGTTAGAATGGGCTCGTCTCTGTATGAGTGTCACAGTATCACTTCTGCCACGTAGTATCATTTCAACTCTGCTTCCTTTCAGGATCAAGAGATGAAGTTTCACCAAGAGAAAGATGAAGTGCAGATCAACTGTGAGAAAAAGGTAGTGTGTACTTCAAGTAAGCCGATCCACTGAGCTCCATAGCTTCTGTCGTTGCATTAAAACAGCCCTGGACAAAGTTATTACGGTCAAGTGGAGATCAAAGCAGGGAGTCACATGTTCCTTTTTGGTTCCCCTTACTTTTAGATTTTATGTCCGGTCTCGTAAAATCAGAGCCGTGATTAACAGGTAGATGAAGGACCGGGCAGAGAAGAAAGAAGAGGATGGTAAATGTATAATTTAGCATAAGAAAAGAAAGCAAAAGAAGTTGAGAATGGAAGTCACAAGCAAATCCGAATAATCTCGTAGAGTCACTCTGCAAAAGATGACATTCAAAGGGGACATTTTTCTCTCTGAAGTATGCACTGTCAGTGTACGCAGGCCTGCGCTTAATTGCCTTTACTTTTGAGAGACCCTCTTCAAAGCAGTGGAGCAGCTGTAAACCATAGAGTGAAGAGACCATTGTTAACGATCTGAGCTGGACCAGACCGGTCTGGGCCAGACTTCTTAGGTGAAAGTCAGGTTTTAAAGACCTGCTGCACCTGGGTCATCTTCAAAGTGCCCCAGTTATAATGTGTATGCTCATGGCAGGCTGGCATACCCAGAGACGGGCCCCTCTGGCTGATACACCTGCAAGAACTTAGCAGGCCTCTGTGCACTTCATTCAGGGTCAGGGAGAATTTAAATTAAGCTTCTCTGAAAGAAAGTCAGTGGTTTGGTTTTCATATTTTTTTCTCAAATACTGTCTGTTTTTCATTCTGTCCTTGTGTTAAGCCTGTATCTTTTTCCACCTTCTTCTTTCTGGACGGTGACAGGAGATGTAAACAATGAAAAAAAAAAGAGGAGGCAGTCGTTCATTTTCCTTTTTCTTTCTCCTGGAAAGATTCTTCTTTCCACTCCTCAGGAGTGGTAAATGAGACACGTGAAGGAGGCCAGAGTACGGTATCTGGACATAACAAGGGCCCATATGGCTGCCACAGATCCACAGCGAGAGGCCCTCTGTGCAGGCAGATAGGCTCAGATGGTACTTTTTGATGGGGTGATAGAGAGAAGAGACGAGACCAGATGCACAAGGTCACAGGCAGGAGAGTTTTGTTGAGTGATGTTTGATGGTGCCTGCTTTTGCACTCACTTACACTTCTCTCTCTCTCGCTCTCTTTCCCCTTAGGTTTTGGCAATCCACAGTGAAGCAGAGAAAGAGAGAACAGAGGCTAAGAGGAAGATAGCCAAACTAGAAGATGCACTCAGGTACAGTAAGAAAAGCCAAACCAAAAGTGATATTTTTGTAGTAATAATCACAGTAAAGGTTTTTGAAATCGATCAGTGTCAGTACTGAATCTAAATGTAACAGCAACACTTTTTTATTTACTACCGATACAGAGTTAGTAACCAAAATGCTTTATTTCCTGTCTGGAATACATAGGACATTCCTATCAAAGTCCTGATACCTTGACTTTGATACCGGTACCTTTATGCTACTTTTTGCCAATATCAATTTTACAAAATCCATTTTAACAAAGAAAAAAAAACATTACATTTATTACATTTATTTTCCAGCTCCTTGGCCATTTCACAAACTCAGAGCAGTTTCATAACATAAAAAATATAAACCTATCTACTAGGGCTGCCCGCTAATACTCGACCAAACGTTAGTCAATAAGAAAGGTCATTAGTTGACAAGATTTCATTCATCGCTTAGTCACAGAATAAAAAAAAAAGTGAAACTCTATTAGGAGCTGTGCCTTGTCAAAATAAATCAAAACCTATATGACTGGACCATGTGGGAATTTGATTTGAAAGGACAGATACAGGAAGAGGCCACGCTCAGCAGTCAGACAGGAGTCACGTTACAAACCAGTCACAGCCGACAGATATCTTTCCCTTCTTCTGTAAATATTCAGTCTGATAAATATGGAAAAGTTTGTCTTTAGTGCAGGGCTACCCAGAGCTTTACATCTGTCCCATGGACGATAGGCCTACACACTTATAAACAATGCCAGGAAGAAGATCAGCTCTGCACTCAGGATTTCAGGTAAATAGGCGATACAATGCTTGTTAAGTTTGCATAACAAACATGTCGGGCAGGAAATCCAAAGTGTGGGATCATTTTGAGAAGATGAAGGACGAACCCAAGGTGATATGTAAACTCATCTTCATTGGTTGACTACAAACATGACGTATCATCTGAAACATGGAAGTAGCTACATGCCCATTAGCCGACAGCGTCATTAACAGGCGGCTCGCTCAGTGTGTGACGTGCACTTGTAGATAAAATATACGCCTATATTAATGAAGGTTCATTAGTACGGTTTGTATTTCTCTGTAATGTAGCACAGTGTTAACAATGGTACTGATACTATTCTTTCACACACCTTCAACTCAAACCATTGTGTTGCCCCGCCCAAAATATACCATTTAATGATTAAATTATAATTATGAACATGCCGGCGGCTTGTCGACTAATGGCCCTAAATGATGACTATTGGTCGACTAGGAAAATTCTTAGTCAGGAGCAGCCCTATTATCTATCACAACTCACTCTACCTGTTATAGTAATGTTAATGTCAGTAAACAACCATGTAGACATTTGCCAAATTTTTATTTTTGCTAAACACAATCTGCTAAAATTTCTGTCATCTTAGCGCCATCCTCAGTAATCTCAGATGAAGGGGAATCCAGTGATTTTGAAGGAAGCTCTGTAATATTAGGGGTACTTGAAGATGGCTGTGGTCTGTTCTTCTTCTTGCAGTCCAACATGGAGCAACTTTCTGCGTTCAAATTTAATTCATGCATGTTTATTTGTTTCATCAAAGTTGTTGCATCGCCAGTCTTGGCAACAGTCTTCTTTTTTGCATGTATTTCATTGCACGCCTGAAAAAATGAAGCCACACTGATCTCTTCTTAGACATTTTTTTACACCTTTGCAACACACACTGTAGTCAAGCCTTTCAAGCTACAACAACATACGCACATGTGAGCCACGTCTCTGGCCACAGCATAGTGTTTTTCCTGCACGCCTCTACAACATTTAACATTCGACAGCCAGTTACCCGCAATATTAGATCTTGGTACGAGCATGCTGCATGCTTATTGGCTGACTATGATGATTTACTTGTTATTATCAAAGTGTGGTACCAATTGACGGCATTTTAAAATACTTGATAGTATCAAAGCAGTTCATTCGAAGTTCTGCACCCAGCCCTAGTTATGTCACACAATAATCTCATTAGTGAGCTGTAAAATATGTGTATTAGTGTGTCTGTGTGTGTGGTCCTCTTTCTTCCCTCTGAGCCAAGTGTTTGACATAATTGTCTAAGGCACACCATCAGCATGTCAGCCTGTTAGTGTGTATCTGTGTGTGCAGATGTGTGCTGTTGACATAGTTTGCGAACTGAATCCTACGTAAATGATAAAATTGAATACAGTTGGCGAGAATTTCAAGCAAGATGTGTGTATGCATGTGTAACGGCAATACAGCACAAACCAGATCATAATCTAAAAATATCACCAAAACACAAACACAGGGAAAACACCCGGGGTTATTTGACAGGTTTATGGACACATTTGCTGCTTTATTACTGTTTGTACCGAAATTGCCCCCTTTGGTCATGAAATTTCCAACACGCATGATGCTAGTGGAGCATTTATTTTACAATTATTAGTATCGCACATTTGAGCCTTGACTCTGTGTCTTCAAACTTTATTAGAGAGTTGTTTATGTCTACTGACTCGAGTCTTTGATCATAAGAACAGTGTGTATGAATTCTGATTTAAGGTGGAGTTTGGCTTTAACAAGCAAACCCTTGCACACTCTCTTTGATCTTTTTTTATAACTGTGAGTAGTACCGGTAGAGTTGAGAGTCTTGTAACTGTGGTGAGAATTCATACAGATCAGAGCTTCACATGTGATAAGCAGCACTTGTGTTGTCTTGAAGAAAACAGGCAAACTTAATCCTACTGTATGGCTCAAATAAAATCAAATGAACTGATAAGCATATTAGGAAGATGCAGTGTTATTGAGTACAATCACAAGATAAAGAATACATAAGTCAAATAGTATAGAGTCAATATTTAGTAAGATAGAAACATTGTGACTAGCTGTAGGCATATTTAAAAAAAATATATAGCAGTCTTTTGCATGTGTCACATGGAAGGGATCACTCTAATTGATCAACAATTGCCATTCAACTCTTCTGTTACCCTGAGCTCTGCAGATCTTTCTAGCGCTTTTCAGCACTTTGCTTTGGTTTCACTTCACTCTCTAGCATCTGTAGGCATCTGTTTGGAGTGAAAAGGCTCCAATAAATCTACTGTATGCTACCTGCTCAGCTCCAAACAGCAGACAGACAGAGTTTGCAACTTGCTGGTGAACATATTGGAGCATTTAGCAGCTAAAGAGACAGATATTTCTCTCACGTACTGGTGGAGACCAGGCCTCAGATAAAAACAAGAGTGAATATTGGACTTTCATCAGGTGGTAAGGAACATGAATCCAACTAAATGTTAATATTGCTGTGAGTCCTCTCAATGTGTACAGGTAAACAGGCAAATGTTTGCTAGCATGTTTACCAGAGGGACTAAATAAGGTAAAAATAAAACCAATTAATGATGCTGTGAAGCTGGAGTAGGCAGTTTTCTGCAAAAGGAAAAAACAAGTAAAATTTGAAACTGTACTCTCCTCCTGTAGCTCTTCCATTTCCGCCTTAAGCCCCTCCCACCAGATGACTAGAGGCAAAGACGGACTATTAGCAGCTGTAGCAACTTGAATTCAGCCAATACAAACCCTAACACCAGGGTTCACAGCGGGCTTGTGGCCAGTGGCAGGGCTTGGTCTAATGTGTGTAACGGCAGCAACAGAAAGTTTGCTGTCCTGGCAAGGAGTCAGGCTGCTCAGTTCACAACACCTAGGTTTGTGCTGGTTGAATTCAAGTTGCTACAGTTGCTGTCTGAAGGTCCATCTGTGGTGCTGCTGCTCACTCTCCTTACAGCAAAGTAGTCTATAGCAGCAAGGAGCGAGGCGGAGTACATACTGTGATCAGAGGCTCTCGCTAGCTACGTACACATGTAGTTGAATTAATAATAATTGTAATAATGCTAAACTTTATTTATATAGCACCTTTTAAAACACTGTTACAAGGCCCTGTACAATAAAACTAACACATTAAAAACTCAAGGAGATTAAAACAAATAACATGTCATAAAATGTCATTTAAGTAAAAGATAAAATAAGGAAGGCTAAAGCTAAAATCAAGATAATAAATGGCAAAGAACATCAGTAAGATAGCAATAAAATGTACAGCAAGATCAGATTATGTCAGGATATGCTTTCCGATAGAAGTACGTTTTTAGGAGAGACTTATATGAAGCCAGTGACTCAGACAGCCTTATATCCTGGGGCAAGTCATTCCACAGCCTCCGGGCCCTGATTGCTAAAGCACTGTCCCCTTTGGTCTTCAGCCTGGACTCTGGGACAAGCAGAAGACCCCTGCTCAAGGATCTCAAACTACGCAGAGGTTCATAAGGAACTCAGGTCTGAAATGTAATCTGGAGCCAGGCCATGAAGAGCCTTAAAAGTAATCAAGTTCTGAACAATCTGAAGTCGTTGCAAAGTTTTTTGAATAAAGGGAATAAAGGCCATTGCAATTATCATGATGCGAAGAGAGCAGCAGAACAGCATAGCAGAAGCATGTACAACAGTTTCTGTATCTCTAAAAGATAAAATAGATCTTATATTAGCAGTGTTTCTGAGGTGATAAAAACACGATTGGACAAGCTTAGTGACACGCTGTTCAAAACATAAATTACTATTGAACATGACACCCAAGATTTCTTCCAACAGGCCTAATGTGTTGTGACAGGTAACCAGTAGATGGCAGTATCTGTTTCGTGATATACGTGAATTAACCGCAGCTGTTAGCTTTTGGCTCCAGTTAGCAGAAAGCTAAACCATTAGCAACATTTTCTATCCGTCTCTGAAAAACATTGCCGCTATTGACACGTGTTTTGTTTTGTTCATTTTCAGTCCCTTCTTTAGACTCTTTTAGATCAGTTCATCATCCTTTTTTGGGGTTGCTTTGCAGCGTAGGCCCTTTTGGCCAATGCTAGAATAGCAACCTTCTCAGTATGATATCTGCACATGCATCTGCATTTGTAGAAGAGCCAATAGGAACAGCCTCTTTCTGAAATTACCCGTCATTGGCCAAGGCTCCCATCATGTGCTAGATTAACTAAATCCTGAAAACAGAGTAAAGGAGGTGCTGAAGCGTAGTGTTCTTCCAGAGCGTTTGAAATACAATATGCTGAAAGGTTATTATGAGTAAGCCATTCTGGTGAGCCAGCATGGAAAATACCAGGACCCTGAAAGTGGCTCACCTAATCACCTTATTAATGGTATTAATTAAACCTGCTTCACCCACTAAAACATGCCAAAATATCTACCGTGAAAATTTTATGCCACCAGATACTTTGTAAGCCTCTATTGGAATATTACAGAAATATTATACGGGGATTTAAATTATTAGGAAATGGCTAAGTTAAAGTAGTGCTTCAGATAATAATAATGCTGCATTATGTAATTGTTTGATAATTATTCACATTAACTGCCCAAAAAGTGTGGGCCTATTTTAGTTTCCCCATCACTCTTTGCCTCCCCCTCAACTTCCTACTCTTCACCCCTCAGCTCCATCACTCCCTCCACTCCAGCACTACATAAGCACACTCTGCTGACAGCCCAGACTTCAACCAGTCAGTCAGCCAGTCAGTACATTCCACTGGGTACTTAATCCCATACAGGACGATATTACTTGGTCGCAAGCAGATTACAGTTTCCCTGGCGAAACTAGAATGTGTTCTGCACAATTAAACACAACGCGCATTCAACAGCCTCAGCCCCAGCTCCAGCCATACACAGCCAAGGCCAGTCACAGTGCCATCACCCCCCTTGAGAGCCTTTCAACTGTTTGTCACAATATAATAGCAACCCAGAGGCAGTGGATTAAAAAGAATGGGTTGAGCGCGGCTGTATTTGCTTTATTTCTTGGGTCCTAATCAATAGCCCGAGGCACTTTGTGTCTTAGCCAAACACTTTTTAAGTGGCCTCTAAAAACAAGGATAAATCATTTTTCGTGAATAAGAAATTGTATTAAGCTGTAGGACATGGTTATTATTACTGCTCCTTTGTGTCGCTGTCAGTGTGAAACAACATGTAAACAAATTTTTTGCAGTTTTGCGGCGGTTAGTATTCAGCGTAAAGATCGCAAAGGGACATTGATGGTTGTGCCTGCTTATTGTTTGCGCTTGTCATTGTCAGCCCGGCAACAGAGGACAAGCTTAAACACAGCAGACAGATCCGTTTGTGCATAAATTATCCTTGTTGTTAGTATCAGTAACGAGCCAGTCATTCCCTCGTTTAGTGTTAAACACTGAGAAACGGCAAGTGGCCCATCGGGCTCTTAGCTAATTAAGTACTCAGGCTCCACACTCACACACACACATACACACAATAAGCAGTCTGATGTCTACCTGCCTGCTGTCGTGGCAACACTGACGGCCTTTAAAGGCGATCCAGGAGAACTTCAAAGTCAAAGCAAGACCGCACGCAGGGGTGTGTGTGTGTGTATGCGTGCGTGTGTGTCTAGGTGTGTGTGTGTGTGAAGATGGGAGGATGGATGATGAAATTAAACAAGTAGAACTGCTCAACATGCTCTCCATGTGCCAGATACTGTGTGGTATGTGCGCTGTGTTATGATGTGTATATTAGCCGTTATATCATATATCAACATGGAACAGTTTTATTGTATTTATCTCTTCAACAGCTGGTGATGAATGTGTTGGCAGTTCCGACTATGGCTGTTTGCATGTAGCATATATAGCTGTTATCCACACCCCTTTCTTTCCATGGTTTACACCCACTCTTTCTTTTCAGCACAAAAAGAAAAATCACCCTGTCCTGCCATGCAAATAAGCATTGCTGCGTCAATTTGAGTTCCAGGTCGGTGTTACTATAGCAACAACAACAGAAAAGCACTACAAAGCTGTGCAGAGAACAAGTTTCTCTCCTCTTCTTTCATCCCAACGTGCCTCAGATCATTACAGGGCATTAGCATAGAGATGGAGAGATGCACCACAGAGGGGGGAAAAAAAGAGAGGGAGAGGGAGAGGGAGCTCATCTGGGGAACAGCTTGCCTGCTTTTGCAACAGTGACCTCCAAATCACAATTTAAAAACATCAGAAAATCACCTGAATGTTTAAAGTAGAAAAGAACAGCTGGTTTATTTCTAGATTACGATATTTCTCTCCCGATGAAGAGGCTGTCTTTTTTTTTTTTTTTCCATGCTCTCCCTCATACCATTCCATTCCTCCTTCCTGCCGCTTGGCACCCAACTGGCTTTATCAAAACCATGTGCCTGCTAAGGTGTGGTGCGGGGTTGTAGCAGCTCTGACTGTGTCTCAGCAGCAACTTCTGCTCATTTTGATCGTTTACAGTTCGGAGTGGCAGAGGCAGCCGTCTGCCTTAGGCAGCTGGAGGGACAGCATGCTTGCCTTTATGAGAGGCAACACACTGACTGTCCAAACACTCATGCTGTCATGGATGGGATGTCTCATGGTTTGTTGAACTTATACTAACTCTTTCCTTCAGTCATAATCCTGCTCACCCATAATTCTTGCTTTTCTACTATTGCTTCAACTTCATCTTTTTTTGTGAATACACAAATCACCACTAAGCTGCTCTTTGATTTTGTAATCAGCTCTTGAGACATGAAAACGGTTCTTTTGGTTGGGTACTAGTATGGATGTCAGTGGTTAACCGCCAAGGATATTTTGACCGGTTACATGTCAGTCTATGGGTTAATTATGCTGCTCTTCAGTTTACATCACTGCACACCAACCACATTTGGTAGGAGCTAGCTAGTGGTGCTGCTCATTTGGTGATTACCTCTAGTAACACCATCCAGTAACACCTCTAGATACACCCAACAGCGTTGGGCTACAAGTAAGCAGCTTAATTTTTAGCTGCAACCCCCCTTTAGAATTACTCTTAGCTCTGTTAGCACAGTCAGCAGTGTCCGCACAGCTAGAAGTGCTAACATAGTTAACAATGCTAAAGGGATCTGTGGCTTAACATGAAGTTGCTTGCTCACAGAGGCAACCTGTGTGGCCTATAGGGTGGCCACTATGTTTCTGCAGCAATGTAGTCCTGTTATCAGGGCCAGTGGTTAGCAGCGGCGCAGCTAGCTAGCCCAGGATACTGAGAATGGGCATTTTAAGTAATTTCCATATTTGAGTATTAAAGTAACATAAGAATAGAGTCAGGAGTGAATATCCAAGTGAAAATTACAGTAGGAGTAACATTAGACTGAGTGATGTCTTACGGAAAATGTAGAACATTATCTGCACAGCTGCCATTTTTGCTGGATCCATGCAGATATTCATATGTAGCAGTTAATTACTGCGTCTTGTCCCCCCCAAAAATAGACATTTAATTAAGCTTGGGCAGTATCTATATGATATACAACAGTATTAGTGTATGCAGCTACCAAGCCTACATTTAATATAGAACAGGGTCAATTCTACACGTTGAACAAATACTGACGTCCAAATCAAGGACTCGAGTGCCCATGCCCATCCCTATTGGGTACTAATTAAGTGTGTGTGCAAGTCTGTCTGGTCTGTGTGTCACTATTTCTCTCTTTGTGTTTGTGCATGCATCCCCACATGCTTAAGATAGTCCCCCCTCTACTCTTAAAGATGTAGGGTGCATCCAGTGTGTTCTTTCATGTTATTTTATGCCAGTGTGTGTGTCTGTGTGTGTGTGTGCACATGCATACCCTACATCCATGTGTGTCTTTGAAGTGGTCTTATCTTTCCCAGCATTCCTCTCCCATGACAGGAGGGATGGAGGGAAGCAGGGGTGGTGGTGGTGGTGGTGGTCCGGAGAGGGACCAGAGGTAGCCGAGCAGAGGCTGTGCAGCCTGCAACCCCGCTTAGTGTTGAGGTGCAGGAGCAGGTGGAGGTATGGATCCTGAATATTGAGAAGCTTCACTGAGGCTCAATATTTACTCCCATGGCAACTGCATTGAAAGAAGAGGATGGAGATGGGTTAAGCGCCAGTTCAATACCACAGACCTGACAAAAGGAAAATTGTAAAGAGCTCTTTAACTGGGTCCTTTACAGCCAAGGTTGTCTGAGTTAAAGGACAGTTACATCCTCAGATACTTTTGCTTGTTGTTGTAAAGTTAAAAAAAGATAAGGAACTAAAAACACAATAATAAAAGTTAATAGGGGTGTAGGGCTAAGCTTATCAGACGCCATCACTACAGGGATGTCTAATGGAGCAAGTCTAGGCAGTGTTTAGTCTTTGTGAATATTGAATTAAATGGATAGATAATGCGGCAGATAATAATTTCCTACTCCGGGAAATAAGCTAATAGTTATCCTGGCATTTAGTTATTCAGCTGTAATTTGTCATATCTGTTCATCGCTTTGTCTCGTATCACTTAATATGTGCGCCTGATTGGTATCGTGACATTTCCATATCATGGTGTAATGACGTTAAATGCCTCGCCGTGCCTACGTGATTATCACACATAACTAGATATGACATTTTTACACTAAGGCTAGCTCCCTTACAAATATGCACTGACTGTATGAATTATTAGTGAATTCATGTGCTGAAACAACTCAATGTGGATGGATTGTCTTTAGGGCATTCATTGTTTCAGCATAAATCTTCCATCTTCATTTTCCATTGTATAATGTTTGAGATATGTAAATACAGTATGTTTACTTTAGGGATTCCTGCCTAGTTGATTTAGCATATTATGCTGTCGTCTGCATTATTCATGAAGCCAAATAGCATCTAAATGCACAGCGAAGGGAAGAAAATCCCCGTTCCAAACTGTGTCATGAGTAAGATCTTCTCTTCTGGTAAAGAATGAGTTGTGTAGAAATATTAGGTAACACTTTAATTTTTCCGTGGTAAAAGTAACTGAACTCTTGAGCCATTTTGAAGTATGAGACCGACATGTTGTGTGTCTTTTTGTTCTGTCCCACCCACATGTTTATCTACCCACATAGTGGTACTGTCAGCCTGGGCTGCACCAGATTCCTCTTCATCCCTCTCCCTCCTTAGGGTGTTTAGTTGGCTTTGACGCACTAACTAGCGCGAGGGAAAGTCGCTGCTTTTATTGTCCAGCGTTGATGGGAGAGCACAAGCGTCATAGGAGACTGTCTCTGTAGATGAATTGAAATGTCATGTGTCATGTCCACCAACGCTTGAGCTCGGCGCTAAGCCCCTTTCCCTTCTGCAACATCCAGTAACATCCAGTATAACCAATGCTATTCTTGACCTTTCTTTGAGATGAATCTACGCAAGGCTGTGACTAATGATTTTGTCGATTAATCACTTGGTTGTCTGACTATTGAGAAAAGTGTTCTCCCAGAGTTCAAGGTAACAGTTGAAAATGCAAAAATACTCAGTTAACTGCCATAGAAGATTAAGAAAACAAGAAAATGTGTATATTTGGAACC
Source organism: Cephalopholis sonnerati (assembly GCA_019142605.1). Lineage (NCBI taxonomy): Eukaryota > Metazoa > Chordata > Actinopteri > Perciformes > Serranidae > Cephalopholis > Cephalopholis sonnerati. The sequence continues at coordinate 25,691,720 of JAGQAX010000016.1, forward strand.
AGATCGGAGGCTATATCTAGTTAAATTTTGGATTTTTTTTTCCTTAAAATGACACAAGTTATTTAATTATTGTTGCAGATTGATCTTTAAACTATTAATCGTTTCAGCTGTAAATCTACGGCACCGGTTTGCGCTTCATTTAAGAGTTAGCATTTGTGTAATGCTGACTTATTTTAAGAGAGGCTGGTAGCAATGCTAGTAAGATGACTATTCCCTGCAAGCACCCAGATGAATGGAGTGCTCTGATGCTACTGTGGGAGATGGATAATAATAATGATGCCTCTCTGTTTTTTACCTATGTGGCCATTTTGTTTCATATCTTGATATGAAATTCTGTTTGTAAACAGGCCACATTTGTAGGCAGTTTTAAAGCCATCAAGCTCAATGATTCTCTGTTTTTTTACTCTCTTTTTAACTCCTTCTCTCTCTGTCTTTAATATTTTCTTGCCCTTGTGCTGTCTCTCTCTTGTGTTCACTTATTTGTGGTCTGTCTCTTATTCTGTGTCTGTTTCTGTCTTTTTTTTTCCCTCTCTCCCTTTCTCTTTCTCTGGGGATGAAAACCAAGCCTGTTTTATTTTTTCTTCAGAGGGCGCTGAATATTTCAGTTTTGCATTTTCTCTCTTTTTATGTGCTCCCTCTTTTTTTTTTCCAGGCCCCTTTGATGTGTCTGTGGATTCGTTATCATTCCGTTTGGATGAGCTCACAGACGCAGATGCGCGGGCGCTCGCATGCACTTGCGCACACACACACCACGCGTACACACACTCTCACTCTCTGTCTTTTTATACTAGAGACCAGAGGCATCCGCATGCAAGCGTGCATTCTAGTCTGTTTGTCAGTCTTTTCCATGCGCTGCTCCACCCACATCACAGCCCATACAATTCTTAAATACTCTGCTTACATGAAAAGAACATTTGCATAGGCAATTAGAGTTGCTTCTGTGTGCATTGACTTTAATGTTTACTCTAGTATTAGCTGTACGTGTATGTAAATGTTTCCATACAGTAAGTTCCTTGTCTCTGTATATCCAGCATGTGGTGCACACTCACACACAGGCGGCACGTGGCATTGTGTGGTTAGGGCAGTCCGGAAAACGCCGGCATCCCTGCACCCCTCCTGTCTGCCAGGCGGCTGGATGGCGGAAGCTCTTTCACCCTTTCTAGCACAAACACTCCTCTCTCCTCGCCTCCCTCTCTTCCTCCCCTTTAAACAGCCGTTTAGGATTGAGGGATGAGAGGACTTCCTCTTTAGAGAAGGCACATCTTTAATTTGAGCCTCCTCTCCTTCCACTTTTCTGACCAGAGATCCATTTAAAGCCAACGGGCCGCCCTGGCGCTGGCACCCCTCTCCTTCCTTACCCTCTCCGTTTCTCCCTGCCAGGCCTCCCTGACTCTTTTTCTCTGTCCTCTCATCTCACCCTCATTGCTCTGTTATTGATGGTGACACGCTGTCTACCGCTCTAGTGACCACACACACGGGGAAACACACACACACGGAGTTATTCTCAGAGGAATCACTGAAGGTGCCATGTGTTCACCTGCTCTCCTCGGCTTTAGAGCATAATATGTTTCAATGTGTCACACACTTGAAGTTAGCTGCAGTGAATTTTTCGGTGTATCCTCAGAGGTATAGGCCCAGCAGCCAGCTCCAACTTAGTCATAGTGCATTCCTTGAGTAGAGTTGTCAGTCACACACAGAGTTTGTGACTGTGGCTCATGAACAAAGGCATACACGCACGTGCGCACACATACACACACACTCACACACAGGCTCCATCATCTCTCAAGCGAGACACACACCCAATTCATTTCTGCTCTGCCTTGGAAGTTTAAAAAACTTGCTATTTCTGTGACATCCTCTTTTCCATCTTCCTCTCTCTTTCCTCTTTCTTTCTTTTTCCATCTTAGTCTCTCCACATATCCTTTTGTGTCTGTCTGAGCCCGGAAGGCAGTCATGCAACGAGACTGATTAATAATTACAGAGTACACAAAATTGGGAGAGAAAAAAAAAAACAATTTCTTTGTCGTTTGATGTCCGACATGAGAGAAACCAAAATTACAAAGAGACAGAACACTATAAAGAGGAGAGAAAGCTTGCACATTCCTTTTTCAATCCTCTGCTTCTGTTCTTTGCCTTTTTCTCGTTTTGCTTTTTTTTTTTTTTTTTAAATCTCCTCTGTTTCTGTTTTTCCATTCAGAGTTCTATCTTTACAAAGTGGTTGCTTTGATTATGGCGAGTGATTAATCACTTCAAATGCAAACTTTGTGAATGCGTGTGTTCAGGCAACGACTATAGTTTTCTCTGTAGATAGTTTGTTTTTGTAGGTGCATGTGTGACACAGTTGTGTGTTCACAGTGCTACCTGCTATGCTTTCATGACTGTGTTAATGGACCATATCCTTCCTCGATCGTAACACACACGCTCGCACACACTTGACTGTCCCGCTTTGTGAAATACAGATAAATATGTGGAGAACAGTCGTCGTCCCCCACCACCAGTTGTGTGTAATTTCGCCATAGTTGTTCTTCTAATTGGTTTAAAGTCTCACCCACTGGCCAAAAATTCATTCTTCCTCTTGCTTGTCTGTCCACAGGGAATAATTATCCATCCAACGAGTGTTAATTTACAAGGGAGCTGGAGAAAAGCGCACTGACACAGATACACACATAGTACTGTACGTATCAGACACTGCAAAAAGCCAGTCATATTCTCTCTCCAACATTGTCATCAGCATTAATCAGAGCAAAGGTCTCAGAAGGTTTTATGGAGCTGCTCCAGTGAAGCTGTATAGCTGCTGTTACTTTGCTGCAGAGAAAAATTGCTTCACTTTGTGCTGAAGCTTCAACGAGGTTTACTCGTTATGTTATCACCATATACTATGCATGAAATAAATAGCAGGGACGGGAGTGCTAAAATCTTATTTTAAAGGATTTTCAGTATAAAACAGCCTGTTGTTGTTTGGATTTGGTCTAAAACATGCATTTTTTATCAAACCACCCAGTTTCATAAAGTTATCCTCAATGTAGCTCCCACAGAGGCATTTTTAATAATCTTTAAGTATTCATCATAAGACGTTCATTGTGTTTGATTTGATTTTGGTTGGATGCTAGTCTGTGCTCTTGGAGAAAACGCAAATATTTATTGTACGTAATTCTAGTCTGTTAATCCAGACTATGTGTATGATAGAGGTTGGAATCTCTAGGTGCCTCACAGTTCGGTTTAGAGGGGTTCAATGGGATTGTTAAATGATTATCAACACATCTTGATGCATCAAATTTTTTTTAAGTTTACGTGCTACTTTAAAACTTTTAATGATCCATAATTAGGTCCAGTTCCGTTTTCTCCTCAACTGAATAGAAGCTCCCATACGCAGTGTTGGGGAAGCTACCAGTTATTTCACACTGGCAAAGGTTGAACTACAGCAAAGCTGCTTTAAAGAGAAATCTAGTTTGATTAACTAACGCTACTTCAAAAACGTAGTTCAGATTACTTTGCAAAAAAAAAACTGATCAAATTGACAGTAGGGCTGCAACGATTAGTCGACTAATCGATGACTAATCGACTATTAAAATAATCGGTGACTATTTTAGTAGTCGACTAATCGGTTTGAGTCATTTTTCATAGAAAAGTACTATAGAAGTACCCCAAAATACTCTAATTGCAGCTTCTTACATTCAAATATTGGCAGCTTTACACACTCTCCCATGACTGTGAACTAAAACCCTTTGGCACGAGTATGAAACAAGACATTAGATGACATAATTTTGGGGTTTGGGAGAGACAGACTGACATTCTTCACCATTTTAACACGTTTTTCGATAAAATGACTAGTCGACTAATCAAAGAAATAATCGACAGATTAGTCGACAATGAAAATAATCGTTAGTTGCAGCCCTAATTGACAGTGTGCATGTGATGCAAAATTATATTAAAATGTAATAGTCCAGGGTTCCCACGGTTTTTTTTTTCCACGCATTTTCCAGGCCTGGAAGAGTCATAGAATTAACAAAGATAAATTTAAGTTTTGGTAAAGTCATGTTGTGGGTAATGAAATTGTTGCAATAATTGTTTGTGGATAACCTTCCATGTAATTCAACATACAGTAAACACGAATTTACTGTCTGTAGCTGTCGATGTAATGTAGCTCTAATATGTGTTGATTTGTGACGTTTTTTTTTATCATCAGAGACGTTTTTCCATTTTCCTGCCATGTTCCGTCCCTCTCTTCATGTATGCCTGCTAGCTGAAATTATGTTTGAATCGAGTTTGAATCTGATAGGTTAAAAAAGGCAAACAAAAAATTATTAAGTGTCCTTGAAAAATCATGTAAAACTTTTTAAAATTTGTCCATGGTAAATGTGTGGGAACCCTGATAGTCACATACCAGCAAAAAATGCCACTCAGTTAAGTTTATTCCAAAAATTACCTACTTGTTGACGGATCATACATCGCCCAAAAAGATGAAATACCCCAGTATTCACAAAAAAAGTGCAAAGAATGTCAGCTTTGGTTGTTTATACAGTGTCTGTCAGTCAGACACCTGGCTTCAGAAGTCCATGTTGGGGTATTTCACCAAGCAGGATTACTCAGTAAGCCAGGTAACTTCAAAATTCTCTGAACATTTGTTAATAAATAGCAGTCTAATCAATAGGCTACCTTTATTTTACTGTGGTCAAAGGGGGCTTAGTGCAGAAGAGAATCAATGGTGAAATAAAAATGAAATATCACACATATCAATATCACGGATTTAACTCCTGGAATCACTATGCAAATATGAATGTAGTTGAGCTACCAGCAAACTACTGCAAATGCACTTAAACTACAACTTTAAATATTAATTATGTAGTTACTACTCCCCAACACTGTCCATACACTAGCTTTTAAGCCTGGGGTTATGTCTCACTATCCATTTTGTTTAGTTGTAATGTACAGCTTGGTCTTCAAAATGTACTAAAGGCAATCATAATGTTGACAATTGGGTTTTAAATTTACGAAAGACATAATCTTTCAAGAAAGAACGGCAATATACCGAAGAATCGTTTTCTTTCCCCCCCAGCTTTGATGTATGGACACATGATATGAAAAGTAGATGAGTGCTTGTCACGTCTTAGATAATGTTCTGTGTCGTTAAGGCTGTTTTGTTTTGTTTTGTTTACTTGATGAAACAACACTAAATGATAAACAGTAAGGCAGTAATATCATACAGATATTTGATTGGATTTCAGCAACATGTTCTCTTCAAGAGAGGTCATGTAACGCATTTAGGAGTCTGCCAACTTCTAACACACCAAATCCAGTATGAATATCATATGACAAACACTTGAAGCTGATAAAATGTTTCAGATGTGAGCGTGTGTTGACATGATTGGTCATAATCAAGTCTGTGTTCAAGTCAAAAACAAAACATATGTGCCATTGTGCATGACTACAAGGCTTGCTCATCAGTTATGGGTATAAAAAGGCATGATAGTGAGCCAGTACATTTATTGTACTCACCAGCCAGCATTAAACCATGTTGGTGAATTAGGTCGTTGAAGTTCAAATCTTTGTGGTGAAATTAGGTGTAGGGCATTAGTACGTGATCGCTGTCTGACTGTATATTTCAACATGTAAATTCTCAGGTGGGTTACAAAAATATCACCCTCATACTCTCCCTTCACTTCTAACTCTGTTGCTCTTTCTATCCTCTTTCTATCCACCCCAACGCACACTCCTGTCCCAACACACCCTCCGTGGGTTAGGCTTGACAGCTGCTTGGTATCGCTGTATATGATGTCGTGGCTGGGCCTCTTGGCTGGGCGCTGACAGCTCCCAGTATGAGGCTGTCCCTCTCAGTATGCCTGTCAATCCATTCAGCCTGCAGCTCTATGACCTGACATTTGCCAGCAATAGCAGCAGCACACACACACACACACACACCAAGGTATCTGAGGTGATAGATACTGAGGAACTGTATGCTAAATTGACTTTCCCATCACTCTTCACTCAACTCTTTCCTAGGGGTGTAGGAAAATATCAATTGGGGCTGGGCAATATATCAATATTGTATCGATATCGTGGTATGAGACTAGATATCGTCTTGGATTTTGGATGTTGTAATATTGTAAGTGTTGTCTTTTCCTGGTTTTAGAGGCTGCATCACAGTAAAATAATGTAATTTTCTGAATTTACCAGACTGTTCTTGCTTCTTTTTATTGTGTAAATATTTAGTCAAAGCACTGTTAGTCAACCCTGCAATATTGTTGCAATATTAATATCTAGGTAACTGGTAAAACAATAACGTGATATGTGATTTTATCCATATCGATACACCTGAGTATCATGATATTATGTTTTGATACTGCAGCGATTATCAAAAACACTGTAGCAATTTTTAAGTAATAGTTTAACTCAACTTGACTTTATTTATATAGCATCTTTCATATAACATGCAGCCCTAAGTGCTTCACATGGCAAGACAATAAAATATTAAAAAAGCAAACCAACCAAAACAGAACAAACTAACAAAAAAGATGATTCAAAGTCCAGTTTAGATGCAAAGATGTGTGGCAGTGGTACAGTTTGTGTTGTATTTAAACCCCTGACCACCAGATCTTTTAGTGTTGTGATCCATCTTCAGCCATTTGACTCTTCTACTCTAAAAGAACAACATCTTGCTTGTGAAAATAATAAAAGTTTTAAAAAGTCCTCGCAGACAGTATCACAAAATATTGAATTGTATGCCTTGTATTGTGATTTGAACCATATTGCCAGCCCTATTCTTTCTAATAAAACAGGAATGTCGAAAATAATGAATGGTCATATGAACTCTACAACAACTCCTTGATGTACGTTTCTTTATTCAACTTTCTATCATCTCTATTTTTTCCCCCTCTTGAAAGCACTTTGTAACTATGGTTTTGTAAAAGTTCCATAAGAAAACATTCACTTCCTTTCTTAACAAAGCATTTCTGGATTTCTTCATCTATTCATCTCTGTGTTTGTGTGTGTTTTGTGTGAAGGGAGATGGAGAGCCAGCTGGACAGAGCCAGGGAGAGCCAAAGGCAGCAAATCCAGCAGGCAGATATGGCACTGGAGCAGTTCAAGAAACAGGTGGAGCTCAGCTCTGAGAAGACCTACGCTGACATGAAACTCCAGGTCTGATACACTCTTACAACACACACGTATGTGCACAAAAACATCACAGCACTACACATTAATTGCACAATGTATGTTGGCTAACACAAGGCGGTATCACTGCACATCTGTTTTCTGTTATATGTTTGCATGCTGTAAATCCAGTCAGTCTTTTATATTCACGCACATTAGTTCATTTTTTGTTTCCTGATGTGTACCAAATACGGATACACTTTTACTCTCTTTCATGTTTGCTCTACCACAAAGGGAATGAGCTGTTTGACAGGCAGTAACCAAGACAATGCACACACACACACACACACACACACACACGCACACACACACACACATTTTGTAGCTGCAGAGACACAGCCTGACCACAGATGCAACAGGGCGCCACGCTGGCTGCGCTTGAATTCCTCCGTATGTCTTTCTTTCTTCTCCCCCCACCCCTTCACTTCCATTTCAGTTGCTCCTATACTGAAATATATATAGTTTAATAAAGTAAAAAGAAGAGCATTTTTGTCCCCAGGCCTTATTCACTCATTTAGTCATCCCAAATGAATGAAATGATTCATAATCCTGCTCATTAAGCAGGTGCGTTCGTTTCTCTGCTATCGCATGTTGACCTCCCTTCCTCTCAGTGGGCGTGACGTGGGATGGTTGGGTTTCGTTGGAGAATGGGTCACTCGCATTAAGCAGCCAGACTAATTAGTACGTCAGGCCGGCCTCACGATCAGCACTCCACACCGCGTGGGCTGCTGCTTATAGGGAGAGTTCTCCAATCAATAACGTACTCAGCTGTAAACTGATGATGTCTTACAACACTGTTTGGCTATAGGCACTTTTTGGCTATATTATGTGTGTGTGTGTTGTATTGACGAGGCACCACTTAGTGTGGTCCTGAGTGTTTGGAAGTTTTGCAAGTTTTAGTCGCTGATTAGTGAAGTTTTTCAGCAAGTTGGTACGGCGTCCTCTAAGACAACAAAGAGAGCTTGCGTGGGAGTCAAATTCATGCGTGGATGTTTATGGGCACACAGAGCAACCTATAGTCCCCTAGAGTGAAATTAAATTGTTTGTTATTTGCATTGACAAGAGATAAATTGTGCTGCTTCCATCCAAACCCTAAAGAAGGTAGAGAAGACACCCAAAAAAGTGAGATGTCCTTGGGAAAAAACACTATTCAAGACCCCTTAGGAAAAAAAGCACACTAGCTGCAAAGTGGCACTGACAGATTGAGAGCTCTGGTTTGCTCTTTTGGTTGTTCCTGCTTCTTGAATACAAGGCTCCATTTGTGTTTTATATTAGGGTAGGAAGTGAGATCTTCTTCTCCTGATGCTTGGAAAATGTCTGTATTGCTTTATTTTCCCTCCTCTTCCTCCTCCACTTTTCTCCTGTTCTCATCCTTCTTACTCCTGCTCCTTCCTTCTTTTCCCATGGAGCCCCTGGCATCCCAGTCTCCAATCTGACTTTATCCTCAGCCCACATCAAAGTCACAGGAGAGAGGAGCAGTCTCTTCTGCATCCCTGTCATCCTCTCTCCCTCTTCCTCTCTCCCCTCCCAACTTACGCATCGCTCCATCACGTTCTCCTGCAAAGGCTTTAATGTCGTAGAAAGTACTTCAAACGAAGTTTTTTCACTCTCTTTTCTCATCCTCCCATCTCTCCTCTCATCATCTTCTCCCTCTCTCTGTCTGCAGACAGTGTTATATCTAAATGGATTATCTGTATCACCCTCTTCCTCTCTCTGTCTTTCTCTCATTTTAAAATCAGCATCCCTCTTTTAGACCGCACTTAAAAGAAAAGAGTCTGCCCTATTTTGGTTTGGGGAAAAAAAAAGAAGAAGCACCACACAGAATCAAATCTCTGTTGCGTGCACAGTTCAAAGCAGGCTTCAACATTTTAAATGGATTAATCAAAACACATTTAGCATTTCCTGAGCGTTACATGCAGCATAGCCCAGATACAGAGGCGTTTCAGTAAATTACATATCCAATTGTTTTGATTATCGTCACCTGAACAGAATATGTGAAAGCGCTAGGCTGCGAGGAAGTTGAGTTAAGATAAATAGCGGAAATATTGTCATATCCCTTTTTTCCAGAAAGAACACAGTCCTCAAAGAGACAGGAGCTTGTGACTGTCCAACTGCGTCTCTTTTACTCGAGTCTTTGACTTGCAGTTATTTTCTTGCACCTGTGAATATGTGAATTTTGATGGAAACCACTGGTATTACATATTTAATGGTTACTATAATATCATACTTTAATGAGTAGGTTAATATATTGATGTGCTGTTATTACGATATCATTACGATAAGATCACACGTAATGTGATGAATAAATTTCTTCCCAATGGCAGTTCATTAATTTCAAATTAAAAGAGAAGTGTTACAGCGGCATCACTCTGCTGCAGATGCATGATAGTATTCTGCATGGTTCTGCATGTGTTATTGTACTTATACTGTGATTATGCATGCATCAAGTAGAACTAATGAAAGAATATTGAGCAGAATTTTGAACAAAAATCTGAATCCAATCTCCTTAGATGTGAAATTTTAAGGCACATATTATATATGGTTAGCCAGTGTTTCACACAAACTTTTTATAATTTATACATAACTTGTGGTTATTGAATGTTGACTTATTTTTAGTCTTTTGCTTTTTTTCTTCTTCTCATGCCTCCAGATGGAGAAAGTAGAGGAGGACCTGATCCGCTCCAAGTCCCTGAGGGAGAACCAGGCCAAAGAGTTCTCCCAGCAACTTGATGCACTCAGACAGAAATATGAGCAGCAGGTCTGTATCAGTCTGTAACTTTCTGTCCATCTGTCTACAGTGTGTTTGTCTACCTGTATCTGCATGTGTGAATAGTTTCCTTGCTCATCTGATCATGACGAAGCCAGGGAAAAGAATTCTCCTCTTGCTTCTCTCATCATTATCATCATCATATTGTTATCTTTTCTCTATTATGGTTGAACACTTGGGCAGCTGGAGCTTGCCAAGGGGACTGACATCCATTTGGAATAGTCTTGTTATTCCTCCCCATCTGTTCCACCTGATTAATTTCTCATGATAAGGGACACGCTTTAGATTAGGCTTGGATTGCGGCTCAATAAATATCTTAAACGTTGCCAATTGAAAGCTAATGCAATCTGCATAGCAGACGCGCGGTCCCCTTATCATCGCATCTCTGACACTCTTCTTCGATTTAGAGTCTAGAAACCATTTTCACGACTCATTGAAATCCAGCTAGCTGATAGGAGGGCATCTCTTATAGAGCATCGGATTCAATTAAACCACAGACATGGATATTATCAAAGGCAGCAAGTCTCATTGTAGGCAGCAGGGAGCATAGTTTATGTATCTATTACTTACATTTCACTATAACCTCACCAGCCTGCCAGTGGGATTTTTATCTCTGGCTGTGGACTTTAACAAAATCATTAAATATTTTAGCCTTAAAAGATGTGCACTTTAACTTAAAATCTAATCTTTACTGTCTAGCCAGTGTTTAGAGTTATCTTCAGTGGCCTTTTTGTGTTTCTCCCTCCTGATGCTTTCACTGTGTGCAGTGTGTGGAGTAATGTTTTATTCAATAGTGATTTCCCAGATTCATATACAGTGGTGTATAATGTAAAAAAATATGGCTTAAAATGGCTTCACAATCTGGTTTACTTTTCTACAAAGCAGTGGTTCCCAACTGGTCCAGCCACAGAGTCCAGATTTAGTTGTGATAGTTGTGTTTTTTATAAACTGACACGTTCGCGTGTCACTTGCGATCCTTTCAGAATGGACCCACGACTCACTCTTGGACCGCGACCCACCAGTTGGGAACCACTGCTATGAAGTATGCTACACAGGATTGCTTTATAAACACGCTCACCGGTGAAAGTAAAAGTCAACCCTAGATTCCTTCTCGTTTGTCATTTTGCTGCGCTATATTTGAGTTTCTTCTGTGCTGTGTCACTCGGATTGCTGCTTATGGTCTGGCTCCTGGTCGCTACCTTTCTGCTCAAGCTCATCAGAGCGCTGTGGGGGGACACGCCCATAAACATCCTGAACACAGAAAATAAGAAGAAAACAGAAAAATACAGGCAAAGGGCAGAATCTCTGCAGATAAATACAACAATACACACTTCCAGTGATGATCGACAGGGATTAAATCTAGTATATACATTGCTTTTTAGAAAAATCCTACATAGTATACCTTAAATAATCAGGACTACAACATCAGGCAAAATAATCAGGGTTGCTGTTTCAGTCATAATCATGCAGCCCTGCATAGCAACTAACTGCACCATGTAATAAGAGATTCATAAATCTCTAGATTGCCATTAAGTAATAATGTAGATGTGCACTCGAGGAGCGCAGACCTCCGCCAAGGCCAAATGCTCTATCTTGCATTGTTAAAGGTATACTACACAGGGTCCTCCTAAAAAACGATGTAAAGATTCATCCAAAAATGATCCCTCTCAATCATCATTCATGACCCACCAGAGGTGTGTATTGGTATATTTATCTGCAGAGACTCTGCCATCTGCCTGTTTTGTCTTATTTTGCTGTGTTCAGGACATTCCTGGGCGGAAATTGTTGACAGCAGCAACAGAAAATTCAAATATCGTGAGGCAAAGGGCTAAGTGGACAAAGCTTGTCCCAAAACGTGTGAATCTGGGCTTGGCTTTCGGTTTTGCTGGTGAACATGTTAACAAACAGTAAATAACAATTCCTGCATAGTAAACCTTTAACAAAAGTTAAAAATAATTAATATATCCACCCCGTGATTGAGATCCTCTTCAAAGTTTAAATGGGTCTTGGCCCACGTTACACTTTTCAACCAAGTTTCATGAAAATCGAGCCAGTAGGGCAAACAAACTGAGCTGAAAGTATGACGTCCTTGAAGAGGTGATAATACTCAGAATTCTTCAATTATTCCTTTAGATGAAGAAGAATTAAAAGAATACAGCTCTAACTGGTGTAGCATCTCTATTTCCCATCTGTATCCATAACATGATTGATTTCCAGCCTCCAAACTAGCACTCAACCTGTCCAATAATAAGCATGCTAACACTCATTTCCAGGCCAGATGGAGTATACACTGCATGTAATTTGCTGTAGATGGTTGTAAGTGGTGAATAAGATGCCAGTTTTATTTCCAAGGAGTGAAGAAATGGTTCCTCGTTATTGATTTGCTCCGTGGCTGAACACTTGTGTTTGTAATTATAATGACATTTATGAGGGGAAGTCACACTTTCAAAAGATTCAAATAGTATTTATGATGTATCCAAAAACGAGTTTAAGTGGGGAAAGTGGGAAATGCATCTTTTTAGCTCTTGCTGCAAGAGAATATCGTAATAGAAAGCAGACAATGCTGCTTAAACCGTTAAACAGATTGTATGTATATCCAAAAGCCATTTTCATGCCTCTATAATGATCCAGTAACTATGAGAAATTATCGGTGTCTTGAGTGCCAAACTACAGTATATTGCTCTGAGGAATCATAAATTCCTTCTCATGTGAAAAACAGGTAAGTAATCAAAGCGTTGCAGAAAATATTGAAGTGACGATTATCATCTGCTGCTACAGAACGTGGGGGTGCAGTTGACAGTTGAAGTCAGCTACACAGGGTTAGCAGCACATCAGGAAGGCTTTTGTCTTCAAGATAAAAACATATAAAGACAAAGGGTCTGTCTTTGTCATGGTGCTGATGTGAATGCTGGTGACATTAGCTTCACAATTAGAAGGGTAGGGAAGATATTTATCTGTGTGCACATAAAGATGTGTGATTATTCATGAGTTACTGTGAGCACAGTTCTGTTATGTTAGGTGTGTATTAGGGTTGGGCTGGTATAAAAATTCTCGGACCAATTTGGTATAAAGCCAAACACTGGACTGCACCGGTACACCAAATTTTACCACATCTGAGCTTTCTGTCCACATTGAGTCCATAAAATATGGACGTCATGTAAACTAACCACATTAATATCAGCTGTGCGCTCAAGACTTGAGAGATGAGTGAGTACTCGCTATCTTCCTAAATTTGTGCTTTTCAAATAGGAAACACATGTTGTATTTTGAAATTTACTGGAAATAATATACACTATAGCCAACAGCAAGTAGCATATCTTGTTATTAGCAATGGTCATTTAGCTTACCATAAACATTTAGCTCCCTGACTATCTCCCTCCTTTCAGGTTTTTGTTGTGAAATAGGAAGGTATTGTGTAGATAACTCCTCATTTCAACTCCATGAATCAGCTGTTCCTTGTTTACTGCTGCGCTTTCAGAGGGAGTGAAAGGAATATAGAGACACGAAGTCCAACAAAGGTTCAGCTCAAAAGGGCGCACCATGTCGCCTGTAGCCGGTGAGGGCACCTCTTATGTCAGCATCATATCTCAAAATGTTGCCATATAGACTTGGCCTCGCTTAGCTCATGGCTGGTCAGGCTAGTAGCTCCAATAGTCTGCTTACAAACATACACAGCTACAGTTGTGGAAAACCTAGAAGTCATGGAATTTCACAACCATGTTTTCCAGTCATGGAATTAAAAATCATGGAAAGTTTTGGAAAAGTCATTGAATTTTGTCGTGTGTTATTTAATTGTTACAGGAATCATCTATGGATAACCTTCGACATAATGGAACATAACTTCAGATTTATTTTCTGTTGCTATTGATGCAACGTAGCACTTTTGTTTACTATCATATACATTTCTCTATTTTCTCCCTACATTCCGTCTCTCTCTTAAATTCTACCAGCTAGCTGAACTTACAGGGTTTAAATCTGATATGTTCAAAAAATTCCGGGCAAGTGAGGCGGAAAAAAAAAGTTCATACGGGTCCTTGAAAAGTCATGGAAAAGTTTAGAAAGTTTGTCCATGAAACTGTGTGGGAACCCTGAACATATAAACACAACATTATCTTAATCTTGTCATATTGCTGATTACTAATGCAATACAAGTTGGATATAGCGCTGTGACACCATCAGCACAGGTTGCTGGTGTAGGCTATTTCTTATTGTGCCAGAATGTGTCGTAATGACCAATGCTGGTTCAGCCGGTTTGCAAAAAATCATACCGTTTTAAGTTCGTATGCTGGATTGGACCGGCAAAACCAGACATTGACTCAAGTCTAGTGGGTGCGTTCTGCATACTGTGTTTTTTACGAGTACTGTGTGTGTACCCGTTCACCCGTGCCTGCATGTGCGTGTTCATTGTGCCTCCACTCGGAGAGATTGGTGTCACGAGATTGCAGGGGTCAAGTTCGCCCATTCACATGCTCATAAAAGAACATTCCCTCAATGCCAGCTTCAATGAGACTTTAAAAGGGGGAACTGTGTATGAAGGAGTTGTTTTGCGGCTGACCCTCCTGGCAGCTGGACGTCATGATGTCCTGACAGAGCTCTGCCTCTTGACGTTGGAGTGATGTAGTGAGGTCAGATGGCGCGTTTGGAGGCGTGACCTTGGGAGCTAAGGGAAACCACAACAGCTTCATTCTTCAGATGTTAGATTGGGATGGTAGATAATAAAAGGGTCTAGTTTATAGACGAACAAGTGTGTGAACTTGTTGTACGCGCAGACAAATATACACATGTGCAGCGCCTCTCACTGGCCATCCTCAGTTCAAACCCTACAGTGGGGAATCAGAGGTTTGTCTCCTCCATCTCTCCCTCCCCTCCCACACCCACCCCAGCCTCCCCTGCTGAGACCAGACAGGGCTTCTGTTCTACTCTCCTCTACACCCTCCTCTTTCCTCCTCCTTCCCAAACATTTCAGATTTTCCCCCCTGGGGCTGAAAGAAGCCCATTACCTCACTGTCCTGTCTCACTGCGAGCAATGCACACACACACAACCATGTCAGGCTTGGCTGACAGGAGCCGTGCTGTGCAGTAACACCCGACCCACTCTGTATCTGTGGCACCAAGCTGTGTTGTAACCGACTCAGTCTTTCCTCATAAACGCCACGCCGGTCCCTTTAAGAACCGCAGCACCCAGCATCCTCCGCTGCACGCTGGCGCTACGTGATGTCACAACCAGGCTCCTTGCTGGGTCTGCTCTCTGTCATCTCATCTCCGTCTTTTTTATTTAGCTGTTTTTCTCACAATGGATCTATCTTGCCCCTTTCTTCATTCTCGTTTCACCTCAGATCCCCTCTTTCCTCCAAACCCCCGTGGCCCGAGACTTTAAACAGGAGCGAACAGTAAGCCACGATGTCCTCCCCCAATTTCTGTTACCGCATGTCCTGCTGTCCTGCTGGGGAGTTCTTGAAGCAGTTGCCTGGTTATCAGTCTGTCAGCTGTAACTTCTGCTGCTGTATGAATCTGACTATCCCTGTGGGACAACGTATTCTGGCTGTGGATCTCATTTGTATCTATCTATTATGGAAAGTGAAGGCGGTGCAAATTAGTCTGCCTGTGGAATGCATCGTAGACAACACCAACATCGCCAGTGGCAGCATGTGGAAGATGCTGCCCATATTCTGCATAGTGTCTGTCTAATGGAGCTTCACTGTGTTCTATTATGAACTGGAAAAATGAAGTGTGTGAGGTATCTGGAGGGTATGTGTGTGTTTGTGTGTGTGTCTGCCATGGCATTAACTGAGCCAGAGAGATAAAATACATTTTTATCCAGCTATAATTCTTCCCATTGCCCTTTTCAGAGGGCATTTAGCAAAGCTCTCTCAAAACCTGAGGGGTAAATTCTTGGCTGCCCAAAATGAAGTGTCTATTGTGGCCTTCCTCTCAGTGCTGGGGACAGAATCCGGCTTCCTGTAGATAGCCCCTCATTCATCACCTGCTCTGAATAGCAGGCAACGTCCGAAGATAGGGCCGTGGATAGAGCAGGCACCGGGCATAGAGGCTGTGGATCTCCGCTTCTCTGGCAGGCCAGGTAGGGTGCCGTCAAGCACAATGTGCAGGGGATTAGCTTCAAAGCAGGGAAGCGAATGGGCCCCAGGCCCCTGCTGTCCTTTCAAGGCTCCGGCTGGGGCCGCACGGCGGGATGGTGTGGGGGTCACTGGTCCCCCCGCCATGGGGGAGTGGGAAGGGAACAGAGCCTGGGAAAGGCTTGGGGGCTTGGGCTGGGAGCTCTGCTGCCAAGGCTCACCTCTCAGCAGGTGACTCCACACACAGACGTGCTGGGATACAGACTTGCTTCAGCTGCCAGGATGATTAAGCCCTGAAAAATTGGGGCTTTGTGTCCTATTAGAAGTGTTTTATTTTCCTCTACTGTATTATGTGTAGCTGGTTGTAACTTCAATTAGACTGAAGTCTGTACTGTATTTTAATACTGTACGCAAGCCTTGTTGTTGATTGCTGTACCCTGACTCCTTCATTAGCAGCATAAACCCCAATGATAGCACCCTGGTAATTGCTGTTTGAGCATAATCCCATTAATTGCGAAAACATGGAAACTGATTGATTATCTGATCAATTAATGGAGTGAATGGATTTGAAATCGGTTACGTTAGTCTTGAGAATATAATTACAGGTAAAAGCACGATGAGGGATCTTTAAGCATCTTCTTAGTTCTCTTCAAAGTTTCTGCTGTCCTTGCCTCCCTCTCTCTGAATTTTTTGGTGATTTGGGTTTATAATGATGATCATAGTCATCGCCTAAGCCGATTTTCGCATGCTGTCAGGCGCATAGCATGGGGCATTGGGTAGTTACTGCAGCCAGATGGCTAACCCCTACCAGCTTGCATGCATAGCCCAAACTAGCTGCTCTTTTATATGCCGATGGCAGAATGGGGCGAGGGGGACAGATTTGAAGAGAGCGAGAGGAGTGGGACATTGAGGGCCGGTCTGTACAATTGGCAGGGGAGGTGGGAGGGCGGGGGGAGCAAGCCAGATGTAAACACATCACATCATCGTCTTCTGACAATGTGAGGAAACGGAGAAACTTTTCTCGCGTTTTTTTTCCCCACCTTCCTCCCAGTGTCGCCAAATTGATGGGGCACATGGGTGTTCTAGGTGGAGGGAAGGGGTTTAAGGAATTGGACGAAGAAAGGATGAATGGATCGGTGGATGGACAAGTTGTCATGACGACAGGGTTGCTCTGAGTGTGTGTTGGCTGATGAAGTCTCTCTTTGCCTGCTTGTCCAATCAGATGGCTGAGCAGCGCATGCAGCACGAGCAGGAGAGGACGCGGCTACAGCAGCAGCACAGCGCGGAAAAGGACAGCCTGGTCCAAGAGCGCCAGTGGGAGGTGAGCAGCCTGGAGAGGCAGGCCAGGGCCGCCCTGCAACAGCACCAACAGCACACCCAGGAGTGGAGGAAGCGCGATGCCCAGGTAGGGGGTCTCCACTGATCCACGTTTGCACACATACACACACACACATGCTGACCCACCGCTCTCCCGTGGACAACCATTTTGTATTTTGCCCATTGACGTTTTCCTGGGGTTTCAAAAGCACAGCGGGTTAAGACACTTTTTTACTTGAAGGAAGACAGATTTTGATATTGGGTGTGAATCATTTTATAGATTGCTGTGTCTGTGGTACGAGCGTACGGAAGAATTTAGTTATTGCTATTTGAATAAAAATACAATTTACTTGGGCAAAAACAACGTTGCGCGTAAGAAAAAGTAAAAAAAAAAAAAAAAAAGAAAGAATACACGAAACAAAAAAAAATCACGCTGTTCCAACTTCTAACGTTGTTCCAATGTTTTTTAAATTATTTTTCTATCGCAGCAGGGTTTCGTGATAGAAGTGTAAGGACTTGAAATCCAGAAACCACAGGTAGCCAGATGAAGGAGAAGAAATCTGTTCCGTTCAGCGCCAAGCTTTTATTCCAAAACCCTGGGTCGAATTTCTCTTTTATTTCCCGCCGTACGGTTGTGGACCAGCGTCAAGCGCCCTGTACTCCCACCGAAGTGTATCTCTGCATGGCATTCTCCTCTCACCGCAGGTAGCCATCTCCCTCCGGAAAACTCTGGTTATTCTCTTATTTCAGCATTGACGCCCACAATGAGTGTATGACATTTGGGTCTGTATTAATGGACATCCCTGACACTGTGAGGCTATTCTGTCACCATTTAGCCAAACCAGCAGCAGGTCTTCATCTCATACCCCTCGCTCTGTCTTCGCCTCTCTCCAGCCTGGGCTAGCTTGGAGCCCTGTGGGAAGCCGTTTGACAAACCAGCCCCCAACTGGGGATGTGTTTGACTCTTCAGGCTTCCTGATGAAACGGGCATTGTCAGCATGCAGAGAATTTTGTTTATTGGCTGTTAGCTGGAGATAGAGATTAGGCCAGACATATGGTGTATTTGTGGATAAAATGTACCCACACCAACTGTGGGCGCACTTAATGACTGGCGATGAAATCGGACTTAGCGTAAACTAATTTAGGTTTTATTTTGTCGTCACTAAACACGATGATTTACGGAAAAGGGGCATTTAAGAGGGCAATTACATTTACCACTACAACTATAACTATAACAACAACTGATTTTTTTTTTTCTTTTAAAAGGTGTTTACCTACACTGTATTAAAGATGAAAGCCTATTTTTCTCTGCAAATGCAATAATGCAACAATATTTGATGACTTAAGAGACTCCCCAAGTTGTTAAACTGGAATAATTTTGTGTTTAGGTGTTTACAATGAAACTAGAGGGGATGCTCTCCCTCAGGTTCAAAATGGCCCCCTGTTGCTCGCTGAAATGTCAAAATATTCTGTCATCCAAAGCCTCTGACACATATTAAGCCAGTCTTTTTTTGGACCACTAAAGCAGTCTTATACCACCATACCAGCATACTACTATACTGGTTGACTTGTGTCACAGCAAGCTAGAAACTGAACACGAGGAATAAGTCGTTTTTCTCCTTTTTCATCCCCTCTCTTATGTTCCCTTGTCTAATATTTTTGGGAAATGTCTTTCACAGCACCGATGGCACCAGCTAGTGTGTTATTTGGTTTTCTGGAGTTGCCGTCACAACAGGACATTTCTGCTGATAACACGCTGTCCTACTCGTGTCAAAATGACGTGCAGTTTGACAAATCTTAGGATCTCAGGAGGTGGCAGAAAACAAACTTCCCCCAGTGCTCATCTCATATTCTCAGTTCCTGTTTGCTCGTGCAGCATTTCGAGTAGAGATCAGACGCCTGCCTAATGTCAGATGTTAAAGCGGCAAAAATCAAGATTTTCACTCAGGCCTTGGAAAGATGAAGGACGGGATTGTGAGGTTTGTGAAAGTGGCAGGGATGTGAGCTGGTTTGACTTCCTGTGTGAGCTCTGTTCCATGGATGTGCTGTTAAAATGACAAGAAGCCGACACACCAGCAGCAGACATGTATTAAAGATGAGCTTTTTTTTTTTTTTTTTTGTACTGAGCAAAGTCACTTATTATTAAACACTTTTGCATAACTGAAGTTGTTTACCCCTTGAGAACTCTGGACTGTCACACCGATAGCAATGTGGCCTTCACTGGCAGCCCTTCTGAACTGGCAATACAGGGCTATGAAAGTTGTGAAAACATAAAATGCATTTTGTCAATGCATACAAAAAACATAGAGCATCCTCTGTCAAGCAAATGCTACAACTTATTTTTTCTTTCATATCTCTTGTGCCGCTGGGAGTCTTTTCAAACAACACACTCCCACCACATGGGTCAGACGGACAAAGATATTATCATCAAGTGACATGTCAGTAACAGGCAACCCAAATGCCTGCTGTGGCGATTCAACCCAGGTCTCATTATTTGCGCCTCTCTCCTTCTCACAGTTTCTCTCAGTCTTCCTGGAATCAGTGCAAGGACAGTTGCAGCTCGGAAGTTGGCTAGGGGAAAAGCAAATGTCAGTCGCGCACTCATAGGATGAGTAATACCCACTCATCCCCTTGATGTGGCGGGACACTAATAAATAGCATTCCTGACTCTTGCCTTGTGTTGGAGAAGGAAAGCCAATGAGTCGTAGCAGTGATTGGAAGTAAGAGTTTAAAAAAAGGCTCACACAGGGACACGTTGTCCTCATCCCACCAGAGTGCGTTATCCAAAAAAATTCTGGCTTTACCCGCTATGGAGCCGCTACACATTATAAAAGCTATATGACCCATCTGTTGTGCACATGGGGCTTTTATTTGTCAACATTCACACTTTAAGATATCTTTTTCTTTTGCTGGTGGTGTCTATAAATGTTACATGCTATGATATCTCTAACGCAAGAGTCAGAATTAAGCCGCTGGATTCGAGGCCTGGTGTGTGGTTGGCATCCCACTGACTCACGGGATTAACTCACAATTCCCAGCTTTGTGAACCTGAATGTCCTCTTAAAAGAAAAAACTATCTGTTAAACCGTTGTTGTTTTTTTTTCTCTAAATACCAAAGTATGAAAGGAAGCTTTGATTTGGCCATCAGTCCAGAATGATGAAATGTCTTGCTGGTGAGACATGTT
This sequence comes from Cephalopholis sonnerati, assembly GCA_019142605.1. NCBI lineage: Eukaryota > Metazoa > Chordata > Actinopteri > Perciformes > Serranidae > Cephalopholis > Cephalopholis sonnerati. The sequence continues at coordinate 25,712,212 of JAGQAX010000016.1, forward strand.
TGCTCACAGCCGGTTTGGTGTTGTTCTGTCAGCTGTTCAATGCCCCCCAGAGGACGAAGGAGTTTTGTAGGCTGTTTGGGGGATCCTCAGTACACCCTCTAACACGGCCCAAATCCTGATGTAGTGGCCTTCCTGATTCACTTCCCCTCTACAGATGAAATCGTGTAGTTTTGTGTACCCTTCACACTTCACACTTAAGTCACATTAGACGAGACATTTTCCACTCACAATTCCACAGTTTTCAACCTGCCCGCCGCAGGACTTTGTCGTTATTTTCTATCCTCTACAAAACGGCATTCTTATGAAAAAAGCATTTTTGGAGAATGTGAAGATTAGTTGTATTATATGATAAAATAATTAAACATATTTCACAGTCGCTATTGTCCCTAATATACTCCACTTTGTGTCTGTGTGGCTTTTCAATTGTTAAACATTAGTAAGAGTTTGACTTCACGAACTAGGACAAGCATTATAAATTAATTTGAAGCCTTGTTTTTTTGCAAACAGCAGAGTTGTTTGTTCTACGAAAAACCCATCATTCATATTTTTCCCACCAGCTCCTCCTCAAAACTCATTTTATAGGTATTATTTTCCCAATTAATTATGTCTTTTTCTAAAGGAAACGTACGCGCCATCTGGACTTCAAACGGCATGGGGGAGAGCGAGAGCCTTGTGAGGTCTTTCTTCTGGGCCGTGATGGACTAAATAATGATGCTGTCAATTTTTCAAAGCATTTCAATCCCAAGTACGTGATTAAGATGAGTCAAATGAAGAGGGTGATGACAGACCGAGTCAAAGCTAAGAGGATGTCTGATGAGGAGAACAAGGCAGACAGCTAGACCAGTGTGCATTGATTGTCTCACTGTGCTTTGCGTGAATTGTCATTTACCGAATGATTGGTCCCTGAGATCTGGTATCGTCAAGTGGATCTTGTCTTGTTACTCAATGATTTTCACTGAGCTGGCATGTCACCGTGTTTGTGATTCTTGATGATTTCATCACATCTTCCCATGTACTTCACATCTGAGTATTTATGTTAGAACCCCTTGTTTTTTCATTCAGGGTGACTGATCATGGGCGAAGTCATCAGTGACTACTGACGCTCTGTGATGTGTTGCATGTTACAGCATGCTCTCTTTCAAACCATGAAGCCATTTAGTATGTGCATACATCACATCTTGGATTTCAGCCAGATGAATTTTTATCTGGCTGACAACAGTAAAACATTCATTACGACACTCTTACCTACGTTTTCTTTGCTTAGTTCAGTCAAATATCACACACGAATGCATATGTATTCTATATGTCTGATTCTAAACACAAATACATTATTTATCTTTTGAGGGAGAAGTTGTCAGGTTATTTTATTGGTTATTATTTGTCAGTTAAATATACATACATGAAGTACATACACACACTGTTATTTAAGATTTACTTTCTTACAGTACAGCCTGGCTGTGTTTCCCTCTTTTCGAGCACCCAGTTTTACATTCATGACAGCATTCGTTTCTGTTAAATGGTCAAATTACAGTGGGGTCAGAGGACCAGATAAACAAACAAGGTAAGGTTAAGGAAATGTTTTGTGAACAGAAAATGAAGGGGAAAGTGTGTTAAAGGAATAATCCAGTATTTTGGGGAATATACTCACTCGTTCTCTTGCTGAGTGTTAATTAGAAGAAGGTAGATACCACTGTCATCTCTCTGCATATGTGCAGTTAACTCAAAAAGGAATTTCTCTTATGTTTATGTTCCCCAAAATGTCTGTCCTTCACTATACAGACTTGTATCTGTGCAAAGTTTGTCACTAGACAGGCGTTTTCACATTCCTCTGCTGAGGAGGGGGTGATGTCTGTGCACTTCGTACACCAGCAAGCTAGATTAGGTACGTCACTAAACGAAAGCCAATCACTAGCCCTTTACACAGAGATTGCACTTAAGGTCTGCTACTAAGTTCCTTTTTAACACTGCCTTTGCTTAGCTTTTTTTTTTTTTTTTTTTTTTTTTTTACAGAACCAAACAATGCCCCCTCAATGTGTGATTTTAGCTAGCATACCAGAAGCAAAAGAGACGTAACTGGCGTGACATGTGACACCACAGAGTCCCCGCTAAGGGTGACATGTAACATAGGTGTCAGCATTGCTTTCTAAATGATAATGGCATAACATTGCAATAACAATCATTTACCGTCCCTGTTACATGGCAGCTGATCTTGTGCTGTGCTCGGAGGATAAGGAGCTTCTGGACCTTGGTCTCCCTAATTTTTACATTTTTAGCTGCTGTTCTTCTTTAATTTAGCTGCTAGCTGCTTTTTACAATCTCCTGGTGGTTGGGTCACACACGTAACACGTCTTCAGGTGTCACACCTGTCCCATCCATGATCCTGTCCTGTTGCTTGTCCCTTTTGCAAAGACATTAAAGCCCCATTGCCACTGAGCAGTACAGTACGGTATGTTTTTGTTCCGTTTCCACTGTGAAGAGTTGTGGATGGTACCCATGGGACCATTCACCCCTCTGCTGGGTGCCTGGCACACAGATCTGGTACTAAAAGGTGGAGCTGTGAACACTGCAGTCTGCTGATTGGTCAATAGCAGACGGTCACTCTGCTCAGGGCTGAGTTGTGGCTGGTTTTGAGGCTCATGTAACCCACTGTTCATACCGTTTATTAGTAAAACTGTAACTACAAAATAAAGGATGTTTTGCTGGCTTTAGCAGCAGCTGTAGTCGCAGAGATATAACTTAATTCACTGGGACGACTGCTGGTGACTTTTAAGGTGGAGTGTTAACTTGTAATATTACTCAGTGCATGAGTTGAGGACATGAATCAATCCGTACACCTTAAATTTCTGTGACAGCTTTGTTACATTAAATCACTGTGACAACTTTGACCATCACTTTAGTTTTTATATGACATTCACTTTTCGTCATGAGTGGATCTTCAAGTGTTTATATTTATTAGTTTTGACCGGGTTATATGGCATATATCCCAATCCTCACTCGGAGAAATAAAGTGCAGCGAGGCGTCGTTCTTGCGTTCTCCGGCAACACTATACCCCTGAGTTTGCCTGAGAAGGACTAAATGCAGAAACCTGCTATTTTTAAATACACCATGGAGAGAGACTCTCACTGCAGCCGGTTTTATTTTGTTCAGAAAATGTCGGTGCGCAACGCCGTTCTGTGGACGATAAACAGGGAGCAGACTCTGTCACCAGTAAGGAGGAAATACAGTCAGAGCTGGAAGGAGCAGTGAGTGACAACAACTCTGCCTACATTTAAGAGAACTGTTTGGAGTTGAAACGCTAAGCGGACCTTTGGTCTAGGTGCCATGTCTGAAGGGTTAATTTTGGTTTCAAGGGCAAAACAACTCTGTCTCCCCATTCTGCAATCGCACCTCTTATGAAGAACAGCGAGGAAGAATAGCAGTGTGATATTCCTACCATGGATGGGCAGTGTGAAAGGGGCTGCTGTCTAACATGGGAAACTTATTGACAAAGACAGCGGAGTGGGACTCAACACCAGCAAAGAAACCTCAAACCTCAAACACAGAGTAGACTTGTCAGTGCAAAGAGCGGAGTTAGCATTAGCATAGTGAATGTTTTGACAGCAAACAGGGTAGACTGAGCAGTTCTTGGATGTGATGTGAACCAATGTGAACACACTGTAATGTCGACAATTTTCGTGCACAACAGACTCCTCATCTGAGTCTGATTTTGACTGAGGCTCAAACATGTATCTCTGATGTTTCCTCTGATGCTAATGTTAGCTATATTGATGCGCACTGCTCTTACATCCATCAGCCTAGCGCGCATAGCCAGACCCATCTCCACACCATCTCCAGTGGCACAGCGTTAAAGCACTCGCTTTAACGCTGTGCCACTGCTGGAGAAAGTGAAAACTACCACAGGCAGCAGTGGTATGCGGGACAGAGGCCAGAAGTAGAATTTCTCAATGAGTGAGAGAGTAGATGTGCTTCCAGCCTCTTTTCTGAGTTTTTTATACGTTTTATGTGGGGAAAAAGCTGCAGAGTATTCTTGCATATTTTAAAACACGTCCAGAGGAAGACTTTAACTATGGAGCTAGAGGCAGGAGTTGATTGGCTTAGCTTAGCATAAAGATCAGAGGCAGGGGGGCATGGTTAGCCTGACTCTGTCCAAAGCTCAAATATATCCCTCCCAGCACTTCTAAAGCTCACTAGTTAACTTGCTGAATATTGTTTGTCTAATCCACACACAAACTGAGCTCCACAGTTACTACACAGACATGAGAGTGGTATCAATTTTCTCATCTAACTCACACCAAAAAGTAAATAACAGTTTTTTCCCAAAATGTCAAACTGTGTCTTAAAATTAAAACTTCTCAAAGTAGAAAAAGTGTTGACATAATTTGGGTTTTTGATTAAGGTTAACAGACTTCAAGCAAAAAGTTTTCCACCTGTCATTCTAATGCAAACTACATTTTCTCACAGCAGTTATTTGAGTTGTCATAGCAGGAAAAGCACAGGTGTCATGACCATAATGAGATTAATTATGGGCCTGCCCCATTTAGGTGTGCCTGTGAGCCATGTCAGCCAGCCAACATGCACAATACTAGGGCACTGGCACTGACATGCCTAGACGAAATACAGCTATTATAAATGTTATTAGTTACACCTGTGTTTGCCAAGTCATAATATCCGCTGTGAGAAAGGTTCTGCCTGTTTGTAGTTATGTCACCTTCATGTAATGCTTTTTTTTTTTTAAATGGGAAAACATATCACTTTCCTCTAATGTTATTACATCTTTAAAGGGGAACACCACTTAATTTAAGACTTCCAATATTTTACTTCAGCGGCAAAGGAAAGTTTATTAATATTTGTTAACATTAGCCACTCTTTCTCAGAGCCGGAAACCAGAGAAGTATGTTTCAAGTTTGTGATGTCATCGGTTGTACAGTCTGGAGCTGCTCCAGAGACAGTGAATAGGAGCTTGATTTTGTGGACCCACAGAATGTTTGGTTTCTTTTTATACATAAATGAGCTTTATTCTATTGTGCTGTTCCCAGTTCATTGTCTATGGCACAGTTCCAGACTTTTTGAGAGTTTTGAGTTTAAGCACCCCAGTTATGCCTCCATTCTGGCAACAGCTGTGGCTCAAGGGATTATTTAATGTTCGTATCTATGTCTAAGTAAGTGTAAGATCTCTAGAATTTCTTCAAATTTGGCACAAGCGTCCACTTGGACTTAAGGATGAACTGATTAGATTTTAATGTTCAAAGGTCAAGGTCACTGTGACCTTGCGTCAGTCTTATTCTAATGCCAACCTTGAAAAAAATCCCAAACACAAACGTCCACTTGGACTTAAGAATGAACTGATTAGAATTTGGTGGTCAAAGGTCAAATGCCAAAGTCACTGTGACCTCACAAAACATGTTTTTGGCCATAACTCAAGAATTCATACACTTATTATAACAAATAGGATAAAATGATGACATTACATATCCAAAAGGTCAAAGGTAAACTTCCCTGTGACATCATAATGTCCAGCATAATCACTGTTCTGGCTATTGCCCAACATCTTATCTCAGGAACAGAAGGGGAGACATTTGATACTGACTTGGTGACACTAATCTTTGGTGCCCACCTTGAAACTGTGCTGATTGTATATATCTTCTGTGCTGCCATGGGGAAGACCTGTGTGAAGCATTCACGTTTTCATAGACATGGATGTAAACTGTAACTGCAACTTGACTGATTCATGAAGGCATACCACCGAGAGATGTTAATTCTAGTTTTTGGATTTGAGAGAGAGAGTTTTTCATGGTTTTTGGTCCGTCTTAGACTATAGAAACAACATATATGAGTTTTGAAAATGGCCGCAGTTCCCCTTTAATATCTGTTGGTAATCCACAAACATTGTCTCAGATAAGCATACCAGCAGAATAATGAATCTATTAAGATTAATGTAAAAGATGAACTCATTACCCTACTTCCCCTCTTCAGTTTTTGATTTATCTGTTTTGTGAGAGATGACTCAGAGGCGGAAAAGGCGTCTTCTATAAAACATGTGGACACTTTTCACCAAAACATAATTGGTAAAAGGGAGGCTTGCATATTCTAGACCAGTGATGAGAGGCAGCTCTGTTGTGGTTGTAACCAAACAAAGTTAGAACAACCCTGGTTTTATTACCAGAACATCCCGGCTGTTCAGTCCATAAAAGCTGCTGCCTGAACAATTTGTCATAATACAGTTTGCAAGAAGAGTAGCACATGCGTTAAAATGTCATGCCAGCATGTCTGTTCCTCAAGGTATGTTAAGAAGCAACTTTGTAGCTATTGTGTCAGAGTAGTAGTGTTTTTAACTTGTGTCTCATAATATTTTAGATATAAAGAGCTACAGTGGCTGATGAAGTCTCACCGCCTCTTATCTGCATTTAGCTTTGTGTCATTTTCTCTTGATTGAAAGTCTGTTAAACAGCGTTCTGTTCTCCCAGTCTTCTGTCTTCTTAGCTGACACGAGTTGACCCGGTATATTTCATTTGACACTCTCCTATTGTCACCAAGAACCGCTTCATCACAAAGCTCCACATCAGCATGCTAACATGTGCCCTGTTGGAAGCGGCTGTGCTCACATACTTCCAAAGGAGACATGCTCTTTTGGCCTCTCAAGTTTCTGAAGTGTCACTGCCAATGCCTCTGTTCTGGGAGATTATATTTTAACTTATTAAAAGATTTTTTTGGAAGGCAGATCATCCACATTTGTTGAAGAGAGAATTATACATTAAAGACTCTCCAGGGCTCAGATCTAATAGCTGCTTGCCCTTGAAGGCTCAAGTGGAGCAATGAGACAGCTAATGTTGAGAGACAGGGGAGTGGGACGTAGAGATATTGCGTGTGTTTGTTTTTTTTTTACCTCATATTCTCTCTTAATGTGCTGCATGCCATTGTATGTGTGTGACAGCTAGACCATGTGTGGCTGTTTTTCTGTGTATGTATGTGTGTGCCAGTGTTGGAGGGAGGATAACACAGAGCCACAGCATCTGCCTGTTTTTGTGACACTCCTTTGAAGTCTCTTTGATTCTCCCCAGTGCCCGCTAAAAAAGACTTCAGACACTTTCTGTCTGATTGCCTTAACATGGCGTTGTCCTGGGATGCCCAGGCTTTTGAGGGGAGGGAGGAGGGGTGCAGAAGGCACAGCACATAGTGCGAGCCAAAGTAAGAAATAAACCAAGTAAACCAAGGAGAGTAATGAGGATGTGCAATAGCTGGGGAATATGTGCAATATAGGTGAGGAAGTGTGAAACACCGCAACTGCGATGCATCTTAGAGCCACCTACACCTCACTACAATGCTTTTTCTGCTCATTGCTTGTTGTAAAATATAGGGAATGATCATATTATAGGATATATGTAATCTCTGTGGTTAATATGTACTACAAATTGGCTATCTGAGGACAGTTAACTTGTGATACACTCTTAGAAATGAAGGTGCAAAGTAGAACCATATAGGGTTCTTCAGCATGTCTCCAAAGGTTAACCCTTTTTGCTTCTGTAGAACCCAATGTAAAGGGTTATACCTAGAACCATCAGGGAAAGGTTTAACCCAGAACCTCCTGTGAGATTTTCTACAGAGAACATTTCAGTGGTGTAGTGGTTTCACCTAGAACCCTATCTGGGGTCTCAATCTAGAACCTTTCCCCCTTCTAAAGGGTGCTAACAAGAACCCAGACAGTTTTTCTGAGAACCTTTTATATTCTAAGGTTTTATCCAGAAACCATCCAGGAGGTACGACTGAAAATCCTTTCATATTTACTAACCATAGTTTTAGTTTACCAGGTTAGCTTGAGGCCCATGGAACCATGCCCAGCTTACTTGGGCTTCATGTAGCACCTAAAGGTTCGGGGCTCATGTGGTACAGAACAAACCAAAGCACACATGAGATTTTACAGCTTTAACTCTTCCAATGGTGCAGTGGATCTCAACTTCAACTTCAGTCTCAGACCACTGCCCAATTTACACAGCGTTTCTTCAATACTGGAATGCACTTAAGTATTGCATGGCGTGGAATGATGGTAAAGATACCGACTTTAGCAAAACACAAGAACAGTCAATTTATAAAGGGGATTCCAGATACATCTACTTAAAAAAAAATACCATTTGAAACATGGGCAAACATTTGAAAATTTAAGGGTGAGGATTATTTAACACCCATGCTTTCAACAATCCTTGAAGAACCTCATCTTCCAAAAAGGTGTTATTTATTTATTTATTTATTTTTTTTTTAAGGGTAGGAAGGGAAGAACCTTTTCTTCAAAAACAGGTTCTTCAGATGTAATTGGTTCAGGTAGAGCCTCGGCCCTTCAGAAAGAACCCTTTTGGAACCTTCATTTCTAAGAGTGTATTCAGCTATACTATGGTTGGTCATATCATAAATGCACATACGTATGACCTTTTACTGAACTTTGTTGTTTGAAATAATGTGAAATCTACATTAAGAAAGAACTTCTTTCAGTTTTGAGGCTGCAAACAATCTTCATCATGCCAAATAAGTGTTGGTGTTTTTTCAAAACAGTAAGCTCATCTTTTCCCTTTTGGCATTTCCCAAACTCTTGAGATGTAGGTTCGCTGCATGTGTCAGACCAGTCTTATTTCTGGTGTTTCAGAGGCTGCGGGGTTGGGCTTATTAGCATTCCTACTATGTTATGTTGACACTCACTGGCAGCACTATTAAAGGGCTCTTCTGGGTAAAGTCAAGGCTGAGCAGTTCAAAAAGAGAGAGGTCAAGAGAGAGGTCACGCCATTGCAGCAGCCCCTACGCAAACACAGAGAGGAAAACAGAAGCATTTCAACATGTTTGTGAAACTTTTCTACATTTAGTTATAGTGTCGAGGCACTTCTTCACACTTTTGATACTGAGTCTCAGTATCTATGCAGCATCTCTTTACTCAAATGTACCTATCAATATACGCATTGATATATTGAAGTTGACGTACAGTGACCTGGATATATTTGTTTTTATATTTTTTACCCTACAGGACTCAGAATCTCTTTCTGGCTTTCTTTTTCACTCATGTATTCATCAGAATACATGAGTGAGGCCCAATAATAAGACATTTGTGTGTGCATGAATAGAGAGCAAAATATCGGTGGCTTTTCTGATAAGTTATCTTCACTGATACATTAAAGAAACACATTTAGACATAATTCACCTGGGGGATACTCAATAAACAAAAATAGATCTTAGGTTCTGTTCACTTCAGCTAAAATGATCAAAGTAGCTTACATCATACAATACATTTAAATGTAACACAAACACATTTCTGTGTACCAATAAAGACACTATCCTCTCACTTTCTGAGCAACATTATATCTGCAGGACATCAGTTAATGTAGAAAGTAGGCTTAGGCGGTATCCGATTTTTAATACCTTCATACCTTCCTGAAATTTCAGTGGCATGTACAGTATATAACGGTATTAGTGTGCAGCGCTAGCACACATTTTTACACTAATTTTCCTTACAACCATACACCACTTAAATTAAAGTCTCTCCCTTTCACCAAGCTGCAGCTGGCTTAATTGCCTCGAAACTCATGGTTTGACACACTCGACAGAAGCAAAATAAAACTCACCAAAACCATCTTGGTTAGTCTTATCAGTTGTTTAGTTAGTTAACCACTCTTCCAACAATCACCGTCTCCGGTTTGGTCGAAATAAACCTGTAATTCACTGTGTTAGGTGTAAATATATTCTGTTTTTCCCGCTGTCTCTCTCTTTGCTGTAGCTGTCTGCCTGTTTACAGTCCTGTAACGTTATCCCCACCACCATCAGCTGCCTGTAATACTTCGATACTACCCAAGCCTAGTACAGACAACTTTAATTTAGCATCTCCAAGTTGTATTATTGTTGGTGCCACTGTCACAAAGACAACTGGGTTGCTTTCCATTTTCCTCAGAGCCTCCAACTACCACATACATTTAATTTGTTCCACCGTCCGCCATTTCTGCTACTGGAGATAGTAACTGCAAAAGACATAGAATGATACTCTTTGGCAACTAAGGATAGCTTCTGGGGGGAAAAGCAGACTTCCTGTGTGCCATAAATTGAGCCTTTATTTTCCAGGGAGATTTCACCCAGTGGCTGACAGACCTGCAAAGTGAAAGCGAGGCTTATACAGGAACCAATGTCATTAGACTGTGCAATCAACACCTACTTAATAATGATAAGTTGAAGCATTAAAAACATGTCTGTTTCCACTTTAACATCTCTTATCTAAATTCACTGTACATCTCTGTATTCATCTCTTTCCAGACAATTTCAGATTTGGAAGCCCAGCTGTCAAGTCTACGTGAGGAACTCCAAGGAGCCCATGCACAGCACAAGCAACAGTTGGCTGAGATGGCATCACTCCGGGAGGAGGAAAAACAAAGGGCGTTCCTGGACAAAGAGGCATCCCTGGACCGGCTTCGCTCTGACATGGAGCGCATCCGCAGCGACCTTGAAGACAGCCACCAGCAGGAGAAGGGCGCTGCGCAAGAGAAGGTGGGTGAAGGTTAGGTGGTAAAAGATGTATGGAAAGTATGGTCAGTTTCCAACAGGGTGCTGTCTGCATGAATCACATGACATCACTCTATTGTAAGTGTGGATGAATCCCTGTTAAAACAAAGGTTGCATAAAAAGTGACGCCATCATTTCTTCTCAGTCAGAAACTTACATAGAAGAGAGTTGTGTTACATCCTGCATACAGGAGAAGCTAATGGTAGGAGCGTGGTTGACTTTGACCCTGTTGTTGCCCCTAGTGGTTAAATTGTTTTAGCAATCAAGTTTTTTTTATCTTTATATGTATCTCCCACTGTCTCTGTATGTCTGCCTCTGTGATTGTCTCCCTCTCCCCTACATGTTTGTCAGAGGACGTGTGAACAATGTTCTCTTTACCAAGCAATTGTTTTTCATTAGTGTTGACAGGTTGTTTGTGTCTGTGTGTGGGACTGGTACTAGTTGTATCGCACTTATATGAAAAGCCTTTTACAACTTGCCTCTCTTTCTCCCACAACAATGGCAGCAGGGCGTGCTCAGTGTTTTCTTGTGTCTGTCATGTCAGTTCAGTCGTACAGATCAGTACATCTTAAAGAAATACTTGTAATACCTGGAAAATGACCATATGCATTTCAATTACTCATTGCGTGTTACATTGAATTTGTGAAGATAACTTTGATGGGTTTTTTTTCCACATGACTCTAAAGTGAACGTAGAATCCAAAAAAGGCAAACAATTTTCATTAAGTCATATGTGACCACGTTTCACAACAGCAAATGTATATTTAGAAACATCTGTCTCCATATACTCACACAACTAATGCAGTATAATCCATGTCTCATTTATCCAGTCGAATGCTTAGCACTTCCCAAACACATGCATTTTCTTACTGATTGTACTGACATGTTTCAAATCTCAAGATTTTAGCGAAAATGCATGTGTTTGAGAAGTACTTGGCATACAAGTGGATAAATAAGACTGGGGTTATACTTCAGGAGTTGTGTTAAAGTTTGTAAAAAGATGTTTTGATATAGTTTCACTGTTGTTAAATATGGTCCCCATTTACTTCAATTCATTAAGATGGTTTGCCTTTTTTGGATTTTCTGTTCACGGTGGCGGTATGAGAGCTAAACAGTTACCTTCAAAAATTCAAGGTAACATGCCATGAGTAGCTGATATACAAATGGTCATTTACAGGTGAAGTGAAACCTTTAAATGTGTGCACATCCAAGCTAAATGCACCCACAGAGCCTCAGTCTTAGTCTCAGAGCCTCAGTCTCAGAGATACTCAATCCAAAACACCACGTATTTTACAGTCACAGTATTTGAATGCTTCCTAGATCTTTAAACGGAAAGCTGAGTAAGGTAATAGTACTGTTAGCATCTGCATTACATGTACTTGTGAAATTAAAACTATATATTTGTAGAAATTAAATTCTTTGGTTGACCCTCTTACCATCACGTTAAGACCATTTGAACATTTACACATTAGTTAGGGGATCAGTCACAGAGGGGGAACCACAGCATTTTAGTTAAGCCATTATCCAGCTTTGCTTTTTGCTATCTTAGTGAACCAGGAAGTACTTCAATTAGAACTTCTGAGGTTCCCTCTCTCTTTCGTTCTCTATTTCTGCCTCATATTCTCTCCTCTAGCCACTACAGAAACTGGACCCACGGCTGGGAAATCACCCATAATCTTGTGCTGGTCTAGCAGGAAGCTGACCTAAGGTGGTGTTGATCAGAACCTAATCCCTCGGCAGGTCCCATCAAAGAGAGCATTTTTCATTAGACACCATCCCGCGCCAGCTGCGTAGCATTAGCCCCGGAATGCAGGGACCTCCAAAGCACCCAGCCGGCCATTTTGGCTCCATATGGCACCCAGAACCATGGGTACTAAAGGGAGAGAGATCCAAGGAAAAAGAGTGTGCTTATTACAGGGTAATCCTTATTTGAAGAAATCACGCTATTTCCTATCAGTCCATTTTTTCCCTTTTGAATATGTGAAGGCTGTTTTGCAGCTCAGAGTTATTTTATCTTTTTGGCTCACTTTAATTCCCCTCTCTCCCCTCTTTTTTTGTACACGGGGTAAAAATGACCCACAGTTGTTGGGGATTCTGGAGTGGATTCAAAGCAGTGATGCTGAATGTTAAACTTAGACTGATAACACTAAAAGCAATGTGCTAGTTTCACTTTTTATGAAAGAGATTAATGATTTCTTCGTCCTTTTTTGTCAGCTGAAAGTGCATGCTTCTAAAAAAAAAAAAAAAAAACCTCACCAAAGGTTGAACGTCTTACTTTTCCCCCCTTTTTTCTACTTTCTAATCTGTCTCCAAGTTTGACTTCGGAGTGGGCAGGGAAAAGTTTCACTACTTCATTGCGCCCTGTTTTTTTTTTCACGTGGGATTGAAGTCAGTCAGCTCTCAGATCCATATTGACTCATTCGCCCTGTTTTGTAAGCTGAAAATTTCTCATTCTTTTGATGCAGACAGAAATGCTGTCCTCTGCAGTCCACCATCCTCTTGGAAGCAGAGCCTGGGCAGGCCAGCTTTCCTCCCTTTTTTTTTTGAACACATCTCCCAGATCCTGGAAAAAAGGCCAGAGAAATCCATTAAATCCATGAATGGATTCCCATCAAAGACGCATGCGTTTAAGGGAGAGACAGAGGGGGAGAGAGGGATGGGGGGGCGGTGTTTTGGGAGTAGACAGTTGAAGCTGTTGGAATGAAATAATGAGAAACAGAATATCAGAGGAGATAAGATCAGACGTTCAGATAGTTCCATACATTTGAGCTGCACCAAAAAGAAAGGAGGAGAGAAGGAAAAGTGATGGAGGTAGGCTGAGTAGAAGGTGTGGGGGTTTTTAGTCTGGTTTCCATTGAAGTTTATCTTTGTAAGTGTGTGTATGTGTGTGTGTTCGTGGGTGAGACTGAACGCACACAACCCCAGACCTCCCAATCTCCGTTCTCCACTGAGGGGCCTGTGAAGCTGCCTCTGTGCCTGATAAAGTCGCCTCATCTCTGGGCTACAGTGAGCACGAATCCTGCCTCTCACCCACACCTCCTCCTTATCTAACTTTCTTTTTCTCCTCCGCCGTCCATCTCTCTCTGTCTTTCCCCACCCCCTCCCCCCTGCCTTCAAGTTGTGGCAAAGCACAGAACATTAGGACTTTTTATAAAGAGTTACCAGAAATCAGGGCTGGGCTTTGAGCGAGTGTGGGAATACTGTTAACTTACCACACGTACACACACACACTCCTCTGTGCTATCCCTAGCATAGAAAACACAGGTCATATTTGCAATTAGTGCTTAATAGGCAGTACTTATATGAGCTTAAAGTTTGGTTTGTGGAGAAAAGGTCTTTGTGTGTGACCTCCTCACCTCACGCAGCTGTATCATACTCACTCCCTGCTTGTCAATAGTAGAGATCTGAGATACTGTGAGACAAAAGATCAGAAGGCCTCAGGTTTGATAGGGAGTGAATAACGTCTGGAACCTTGAATTCATATTTTCTCTCTGTCTGGAGAGCACGGCTTTTTGAACTGCTGTAGGAGATTAGATGTGCAAATTTTGCCTGATATGTTTGTGTGGACCCAGGTGTTTGTGTATCAGAGTGTGTGAGTGTAATAGAGAGAGCACACACTTGTATGTGCTTTGTATGTTTGCATATTGCTCTTGTACTGCATACAGACCAGCACACATGACCAGTAAGTTCCGCAACTTGACGCGACCCAACCCATCGACGCAAGACCCGTGGCTCAAAACAAAACCGCAAATCCTACAGTAACCATGCAATGCTGAAACAATCCGGTTAGACAGCACGTTTAATGTTGCCTGATTTCAAACAGAATTGTCAACTTGTTTCAGTCCGTTTCCATCTTCAGTCTGACATTGCATCCACTCTGACCGATTTCTGTAGGGGAGGGGGATTCGATTTCCCCTAACCAGTCACTGGAGACCAACGTATCCGCCTGAGTGGGTCTGCAGTGTTAGCACTCCAGCATACACCTGTGATGCGTCAAGTAGGTGGAGTCACACCATCTGAGAATTGTCATAGCCAGCAGATACGCCACATCTGCCACTAAATTTCAGCGGTGAGAGCAGCGTATGTCACCACAGCCACATGGCCCAGACATACACAAACAAGTCAAGGGAGATTGATAAGACAGACCTGATGAATGTCACTCTAGCTTAGATGAAATCATACTGTGAGCATCACTGACCATGCTGACATTGTTTGTCATCTAGGGAAGCTACCATGGCTTTTGCCCCGTAGGTTGACACTGATGTTTGTTTTGTCAGCCGACAATTACGTGGTTGCTGTCGCTGACTGACAGATTATACTCCATTTAAACAGCTTTCCCTGCCCTCACCATTACGTGTTAAGTGGAGGACTGGCACACTGAAATAGAAGGGACCCAATCTTGCGTCACACTGAGTCCACACTGATGCGAAGCCATGCTAACACACCTGTTTTGCAGGGCTTTTAAGAGTGGAGCAGAGCTAAGTAAAAACAAACTGCAATGGTGAGCAAAATTGAGAAGACGTCGTTTTAGAACGGCCTTGATAGCAGCGTCTGACTTGTCTTTGGTGCTCAGTATTGTTGTTATTACCCCTCATAGGTTCAGGTGCACCACTGGACAGCAGTTTGACAACAGCATTAGTCCCACTTGTGGCACTCCTACCACGGAGCTTGTTGGTTGGTTTTTATTTCAACTAAGAAACCACTGTTTCGGTCATGATGCCAGACAAATCAGTCAACCAGAACTTAGTGGAGTGAAGTTTAAAGTCATCATTTTGGGACATTTCATAAACACCTGTGATCCAACATGCCTGTTCTTTGTTTATCACAGCACCGAACCCGTAATTAAAATTAAGACAAATGCCACCTGCAAGTCATCTTTTTGATGGGTATCTGTGGTCTGATGCAGGACTCTGACTACATACAGTGCCATCTTAGGTGGCTTCATTGTTATGGCTTTTAATGGCAGGTGTAAATGTCACCAAACACGTGCCTTAAAAGTGCGTATATACAAAATAAACACAATGACAGAGCTTTCTGATTAGTCCTCTGGCAAGTTGTAGGGAAGGAAAATGTGTATTTGTAGTCTTTCCGTGTGTGTGTGTGTGTCTGTGTGTGTACATGCATGCCTACTTTCACTTCAGATCAAAGGCACGGGGCATTTCATCAAACACTAACCGAGTGTGACAAAACCACCTGGAGGCAAACATCAGCCAATGAGAAAGCAGCTTTTTGGCATGCAGTAGCCAATCCCTGCTCCCTGTGTCACAGCACCAGTGTCCCCCTGGCCATGTCCCACGTGACTCTCTTGACATGAAAGACACGACAGTTCTCACTCTTCCTCTGACGCACACACACAGGTTGAGAAAGCTAAGTGATGAAGGCCTCTGTCTTGCAATTAGTGTCTTTATTCCCCACAGGTGATACCTTTTGCCTCCAGGAGGCCGTCTATATAAATCCAACAACTTAAGAGGTTCTTCCTCTAAAAGTTAGGTTGGTTCACAGAGTGTGTGAGTCAGAATAGAAGTCGGTATAAGTCCCCTAGCTTGAGCTGGAGCTTTCTTTTTTGTTCCTCCACTGAGTATGAGAAGATACTGCAGTTATAAAGGGCTTGTTTGACAGCTAGAGATACTGAAGGTGCTGATGTTCTTCGAATCGTTGGCTGCAGCCTCTACCAAATAAATCTACAAGATCTAATGTACTTGGATACTATGTTTTTATTACTTCAAATCGACTATTTGCTTGCCAATATAATGATTAGATGTTTCAGTAAGATCAACTTGTTGTCTGTTATTTTGTGAGCATTTCTGGCCTTCTGTGGATTTAATATCTTTTATCCAGATATTCTTTTTGCATCTTGCTTCAGTAGTAGTGGATAAAATATACTAAATGACCATTTGTGAGCAGATTATATTTCACCACTCAGATTTCATCTCTAAGAAACTGTGATGGTTGTTAAAAGACAAAATAAAAACGTGTTTGTGATCAGTAGTAAAGCTGAAGAAGAGGACTGCAGTGGCAGTTTGATGCCTCAGCTCAGGCACAGACTCTCATTTAAGTTGTTTGGCAAAAGAAAATCATCTGTATATAACTTTTGTTTGTTGTGCCATGCACAAAGCTGACTAGACGATCTTTTCATGTGGCCAGAGATGCATCTGCTTTCACACAGTTTTCCATGTGCGGACACATGACCATCCTCACATGTGGTTTGACTGATTGGATCTTAATGTGTGTTCAATGTGTTCTTGTTGCATTCACATCCATATTTAGATCCGTGCATTTGTGAACAGACCACCCAAGATGTTTATGGTGCAAAACATGCACACAGCTGATTTCCCGAATTTTCAGCGCACAGAGTGCCAGTCTCGGTTGCTTTTTTTCTGTGGATCAGTTTGTGTGAATATGTGCTCTTAAAGGAATATTTCACCCACGAAATAACCATTTGCGTATCAGTTATTCATCCCATGTTACACTGAATTCTTAAAAAAAAAAAAAACCTAACCGCAGTGAACGAAGAATCCAAAAACCAGGAAATGTCTTGATGATTGGAGTCATAGGGGTCCATGTTTAAAGCTGCCTTTGGTAACTTTTATAAATAACTTTTTGTCACATTTGCTGAAAATTTAGATGGATAATCTGTCAAGAAACATGACATTCCTCTATTGTCTTGTAGCCTTTCTAATGGCATTAATTGCACTCAGAGCCGAGGAGTCTCTAATGCAGCTGTCAATCATGTCAGTCACTGTTCATGAACTGTGGGCAAACTGTCAAATAAGGCAGCGCTGATCAAACATGAATCAAGATTCTTTTTACCACATTGCCTATTTCTGAAAAGCTGTAAAATGAGAGAGTCTGCTCCAGCCACCATGTTGGAAACAGTCTTGTGAAAACAAAGCACCGCCCACCGGCCAGAGCAGAACTTTCTCATTTGACAGCTAAACAGTACACTAAAATATGTGTCTGAAAACATTTGGGGTGAGAAATGGGCAGTGCGTGACAGAATCTTGTTCATATTTGACCAGCGCTGCCTTGTTTGACAGTTTTACCGCTGTTTACGAGCAGTAATTGACATAATTAAAAGCTGTGCTAGAGACTCCTCAGCTGTGATTGGTTGTTTTCAGTGAGCCGCCGTTCATTCTAGCAACTGCCACTAGAGGCAGTAGAAAGAGGAGGAAGGACATAACTTGATTTGTTTCACAGATTATCTGCCTCATGTGCTTCGCTCAGAATAAAGTAACAGTTTCAGCAAATATAACAAAAAGTCATTTTCTTAAAAGTTACCAACTGTAGCTTTAATAACAGCAAAACTGTATCAAACATCTGTTGCTAAACTCTCACACAACTCCTGCAGTATAACGCAATTGTAATTTATTCAGTCGTATGCTTAGTACTTCCCAAACAGATAGTGATTTCTGGCAGGGAACTGAAATAAAAGTGAAACATAACCATGCTCTCTTCAAAGCCAGACCACATTGATAAAAATAGCAATTTTTGAAAATCAGGCAACACCAGTCATGTCTCTGTTATCTCTACCTGTGCGGCGTGTTTGTTTTGGTTAGTTTCCATTGGCACAAGGAGAATGTGGACAAGCAGTGATAATACATTATCAATAAAGCTGTTGTAAACAAATTAGATCTTCAACTTTTGTATCCTGCTAAAACTACAGAGAAGTCTTAACATTAAACTCAGAATGCAGGAAGTTAAATCAAGGAGAACTGACAGTTAACACAATGTTCTAGTACGCCCGTTAACATTTTCATAAAACATCGATATCAGTTCATTCACACTAGCTTTGATCTTTTGTGCTTTCTGCATCAGTGGGCGTACCATTCTCTCTCTCAGCCAGAAGATGGTGGTACGAGGTTGTTGTCGTTGTTGTTGTCATAGCCACGTCTTCTCTCTTGCCCACTGTCACTGCTGACTTATTAGGTTGGTCCTCTGCCATTTGGAGATACACCAAATCACATTATTCAGTCGGTCATGGATTAGACGAGGAGGAGAGAAACATAGGCTGAGGGATGATCAAAGAGGGCCCGCATTCACCTCACACTAACAGACTAAATGGGAGACAAAGAGATGGGGGAGGCAGAGCGAAGGATCTGATTTTAGGGGAGAAAGAGGTTAAGTTCAGGGTATTTAGCGTAGGGCATTCAGATTATTGGATCTACGTGTCTGCTGTTGGTATATGTTTACATCATAGCTGCTTCACTCACATTAAAGTGTTTGTGTATGAACATATGTTGTGTGTTTGTGTGCGCGTACGCATGCCCAGACCTATCTGAGCTCCTCGTTTCCTCAGTGCACCATCGGGCCCGGCGGCGGAGAGAGAGAGAGTGAGTGAGTGAGTCACCCAGCAGATGAAAGAGTCAAAGTAAAGGCTCTGCCGTCCCAAAAAAACATCACACAGCTCCCTTGCTCACTTTTTGAAGTCATCCAAGAGGAGGGAGGGAAGCGACACACTTTCTCAATCGCATTAAAACATGGCGTCAGGCAGCTCCCATCTTGTTGCACGCTATAGATTACACTTTGGTTTGAAGTGGAGTTTTAAGTGGGACACCATGATATTGGGCTCTGTTTTTTGGGTTAAGTTCCTAATTCAACTCGGAGTCATCCTACATCTGAACATCAGGCAGACTTATTGATCAAAGTAGGGATGGAGGCATAAATAGATAGGAAGCGAGGTCTACCTAGGCAGAAAGACAGAATTTCATCACAGTTCCCTCAAAGTTCAATGACCAATTGAAAAAACTTAACATCTCCTTTAGCAATATTGTTGCCATCATAGTTTAATAGTCATCTTAACGATGCGGTGTGAAGGATTTAGTGGCATCTATTGACAGAAATTGTATATAATATTCATAACTATGTTTTCATTAGTATATAATCACATGAAGATGAGAATCACTGCGTTGTTGTCACCTTAGAATGAGCTTTTTATATCTACACACAGAGCAGGTCCTTTTCCACAGAGTCTGCCATGTTGTTCTACAGCAGCCCAGAACAAACAAACCAATCTCTGACCCTAGATATGGCCAGTTATGTTTTCTCGTCGGCCATTGTAGTTCTCCTACATGCTTAGCACACGAGAGAAGTTTCAGTTCTGCAACTTCACCGCTAGATGCCACTTATTTTTACACACTGGACCTTTAAGTTACCTTTGCTTATACAATCGTTGAAGTGCAAACAGGCAACATTTTTTCCCACCCTTCTTTTTCAAGTGGTATCATTGTTGGCACTGCTGTTGCAAAGACAACCAGATTGCTTTTGCTTTCCTCAGAGCCCTCAAGTACCACAGTTTCCACATTTACTTTGGTTGTTCCACCGTCCACTATTTTTGTTAGTGGGGAGAATTACAATTTGCATAGTTTCTGGCGGCATTTGCACCGCCAATAAGAACGCTGAAGTGACATAAGCCAGCCTGCGGTTAGTATGGCTTGTCACTTCTGCGTGACATACAACTCAGTAAATCCTGGACTCCACTCTCTGTCCATTTGTCTGTTTTCTTCCTTTTGTTTTTTAACAAGCTGTTGTTTTGTGTTGTCTGTTGTTCACATGGCTAACAGGCTTTTAGAAATGGGGGTTGCCGGTGCTGATATGGCTCTTGTGTTCGACCACAGCACACTTTCATCTCTCGGGGTTCCTCTTGTGCTTAGAGAGTACCTACTCTGAAATAGTTTTATAAACTGTGGTCATTCCTAGTTCTTTCAGTGCGGGCACAACCAAACAGTGGATTCCTCCTCCAGTCCGAAAATGCCTATGATACTCTTTGGTAGCTGGGGATAGCAACAGCACTATCCTCTTCCTCTTTTTGTTTTGCAGTGAGTTAACACACTTACTTTGTGCTGTAAATCGGGCCTTCATTTTCCCGAAAAATCGTACATGGCAGACAGAATTGCATAGTGAAAGCTAATCTTACAGGAAACCAGTTTAAAGTTGATGATGTCATTATTCTATAGCTATTACATTGTGCAATCGACATCTTTATAATGATAAGTCAAAGCAAAACACTCACTTACCACAAATCTGTACTTAAAAAGCATGAATGAGACTCTTCCTCTGTGGTTTTAAAGTCAGCCCACCTGCTTATGTTAAAGTGTTCTGTGATTCTACAAGGAACTTCATCCTTAAAGCCATCGTCGCCTCAATCTCACTTTTTTTCCTGACCCTATGGTGTTGGGTTAGATGTTAAGCCCGCTCACACTGATGGTAATGGATGTAATTGGTTCTCTGATACCAAGAACTGGCTGGTTGAGTGTGTAATCACTGAACATCCTGTATGTTGTGTGTCTGTGTTGTTTGATGTATGTTTATCTGTGTACGCCTGCCTGTGTGTGTGCCCGTGATGCATTATTTCTGTACTGCGTGTGATGCAGCACTGACAGTGAGCAGCAGGGATTAAGAGAATCACTACTGACAGGCAGTGATGGCAAACTGTGAAATGGAAATAAAGTCTCTTGTCATTACAGCACCAACTCTCTCTCTATCTCATACACACATAGATACACAGGCGAGCACAGCAAGACAGCAATGATTACAGACAAACGAGCAAATAACATCTCCCAGCTCTCCCTCGCTGGCAGATTGAACTCAAATTGTTATGAGAGACATGCGTGGTGAACAGAGGATCGTTTTGAATGCTTACAAATACTGCTGCCACTAAAAGTGAAGGCTTCATGGAGCAAAGCTTCTCTTTGAAATCATATTTTTTTGTTTTGAGAAATGAACCCAACAAATCAGCTCCCCAGTGTGCCATATACAGCATGTTGTGTGCAGGGTGACACTACCAACAACCATTAGAAGTGTTTTGTGCCTCTGTAAAACCAGCCCAGCCCTTCACCTAATCTCCTGTCAATCGGCTGTCACAGTGTGTCCTTTCTATGTGTGGAGTGACATCACCCTTGCGTCAGTTTTTTTCATCTCCTGTCAGAGTTCAGCTGTAGGACGATGCTGAAAACCATAATTGCTCTTTAGCAATGTGCGATGATTGGAAACATATCGAAGAAAAATGCCATATGGAGGCAATATCCTGTCCAGGACTATAGACTGCACTGAACAGATTCTGAAAATACTGGAAACAGGCACACTGACTTTAACACACACACACACACACACACACACACACAGAAGTTATCATGTGTTGGCAGGATTACTCTATTGAGAAATGTTTACTTTGGTTTCTTCCTCCTTTAGCAACAATACAGCGGTCTTTTCCAAACAAAGAGACTGCACACCTTGAGCAAATTTCACTTCCAAGCAGCCACAGATCAAAATCCTGATGTGTGTTTGGCCTTCATGTGTCCTGTTTGTCCATTGTCTGTGTTTGAATAAGTGTGGCTTGTGTGCATACCTTTAGGTACGTGTGTGTGTGTGTTTGAGAGAGAGAGAGAAAGTTGTCACCCGTTTTTCCGCCTCTCCCGTCAGTCCTTTTTTTAGTGTGCACGTGTCAGTATGTGTCTATGTGTGTGTGTGTTTGGCCTGGTTCCCACTGCAGATTATTAATTAAGTTCTGGTAAGCGGTGCATGCCTTGCCTTCAGATCCACTTCCACTCTCTTTAACACACACACGCACACATGCACACACAAACACACACAAGTGCCAGTACACATGCACAAACACACACACACTTCAAAGCAGCCGCACTCCACACAGCTAGGATTAAGAGGCGATTGAAGAGCCTGATACAGCCTCAAAGTGCCTTCAGCACAAAAATGCCTTTGGCAGGGCACAGGTAGTCTCTTTGAAAGTGCTTACACACACTCGCTCTCACACACACACACATATGGCTGGGCTTTTAATTTAGCTCTGATTTTTCCCTTTGTATTTGTCACAGTCCTGTTGGGCTATTTTTCCTTGCATGTACTATCCATATCTTCATCTATTTCCAGCCATTTTTATTGTGTGTTTGGATGTTTAAGACTGTATAATGTATGATGTTGTATAATGCTTCCTGCTAAATTCCCCTGAGTGACTGTAGGTAAAAGGAATAGGCTAGTAGCAAGCTCTTTATGTTTTTATGAAACATCTGAGCCTGTTTACATGTCAATATGGCCATATGTTTCCATGAATACAATCACATGTCATATACAGTACATGGAGTCACACACCCACCTCATTACCTCACAGTCAATTGGAAAGGTGATGCTGATATACAACAATGATTCAAACATTTTCACTACAAGGACACTTTTAAGTCTCATATTTTCCTATCATTTAAAAAAAAGTCATTTTTTTGGTGTTTGTGATGACGCTTTTCTAACAAACGCAGCCCGCTTGAGAGTTCGGTTGAAAAAAAAAATCTTATACTAACTACCACAGTGTCAGTTCAGCTAAGCTGTAGTCAAGACGGAGCAGTCCGGCAGCATTAAAGGGAGGCAACAAATGTGTCAGCTGTAAAGAAAAACATCGAAGGACTCCATTTGCGCCCCCTCTCCCACACACAGTTCTTTCTCTCGCCTTTTCTACACCCTTCTTTGTCTCCCCCTCTCTCATCAGCTGCTATAGGGCCCCTAGGGACGAGCGTGCTGCCACTCAAAGAGTCCTGGCGCAGGAAGACAGGCCGGTATCCTTGGTGATGGCTCTGTGTTTCCGTGGTGACAGGTGTGTCCGCTCAGAGCGGGGTGGCGGTGTTTGTCAGGAAGTGTTTGGATGGGGTGCAGAGTCCAAATGCAGCTCAGGTGTTGATGGCTCGCGAGGGGTGCGTTCAGTGAAACTGTGTTTTTTCGTGAGTTATCTGTCTGTCAGAGGCTGTCAGGACGAGAGAGCCAAGCATGTGTGTGGGGTGTGTGTTTCCTGGGTCTGCGTATGCATGTTTTTATGTATAAATTTAGTGAATTTCTAAAGAATTTTCTAGATAAATTTCCCTGAACTGCTGGTGTTTTTATAGATATTTTTATATTTCCTTTAGTTGTTGAAAAGGAAGTTTTCAGGAATTAAAAACAATAGGTGTTTTATACTTTGTTGCTTATCACTGATGCTTACTGGGGTATAGAGAGCATGTTTTCAGAGTTTAGGTTGATCCGCATTCCTTAAAAAGACTCGCCCGCCTTTCAAATAATGACCTATATCCCCCATTAATTCAAGCCTTAGTCTCACTACAGTACTTGTATAGACCTTGTCACCGTGCGTACAGGCAGCCATCGACATCACTATCGAATTCCAGCACTTCACACCTAATTATCTCACTCCACTGTTCAGCCTCTCATTGAAACTCTGGCATCACAACACAGCTAGCTGAACGGAGGCAGATCTTGTATTAGGCACTCGCAGTCTTTGCTTCCAGCTGGCTAGCTTCCCACAGAGAAACAACCGAAAACAAAGAGACGAGCGCCGCTCAATAAACTCCTAACAACAATCTCCATTCACTCCTATTCTGTCTCCACTGTGTTGTGTCTCCCAGCTTCTCCCGATCATCTCTCTTTTTTTCCTCCCTATAGCTAATTGGCAGCAACGTTTTAATTCCCCCCTCCCTGCCCCCCTTCTTGTTAAGTGATGAATTGTTGGCAGGGGATCAAAGGGGAGTGGTGCCCACTGTGCGCCATGCCCGTCACTACCTGCTGGCACACATGAGCGTTGGGACTGGCGCTGTGCCAAGGGGCCACAGGCCTGCGCCGCGGGGACACACTGCCAAGAGGCAGAGGTCAACATGAGTGTGTGTGTGTGTGTGTGTGTGTGTGTGTGTGTGTGTGTGTGTGTGTTTGAGCATGGGTAGGTTGGGAGGGTAGGAGTGTGTGCACTTCCTAACAGAAGATTGAATTTCACAACTCTCTCTCTTTGTGTCTCTCTATCCGTCTGTCTGCATATCTCTTTCTCACACTCCCCTCTCCCTTCTTGTTGCAGACCAACAGCAGGTTGAAGCAGATTGAGAAGGAGTACAGTCAGAAGCTCGCCAAGTCTGCCCAGGTAATCAGTTTTCTCTTCTCCCCTTCTTTTTTCCCCTCTTTCAGTTTATTTTCCTCTTTTCCCACTGAACCGCTTGAAAGATTGGACAAATGTACTGATGGGAGAGGTGAGGAAGCACATATGAAAACACACACACGCTCTTGAACACACCGTGACCTTTACCCTTAAGCAGATATGAACAAACACACAAGCGCAGACACACTCCCCATATCTGGTATGAGGTTTGTGCTGAGCTCAGGCAAATAAATCTACACATAAAACACAAGACTGCATTGCATAAAGAATATCTGAAGCCCTACTGTCTGGCTTTTTTATTTACTGTTCCTGTTCCATCTTTCATCTCTGTGCTCAGAGGTGTTAGAGGTGAAAGGCTCTGCTTTGCAGCTCAAACAGAACTGTGTGAAGTCAGACAGGTTATCAGGTCTTATACCTGATATGTTGGATGTTTTGATGATATATATGTTTGCCCTTAAAGCTGCTCTCATCAATATTATAAAATGACAGTGAATCAAATTCCTATGCATAATGTGAAAGGGGTCGCTCGTAGTGAGGTAGAAGGATTGTAAATATTACATGTACATTCGTCAGGTGGCCAGACACACCACTCTGAATGAATGCTTATGTTGCTCAGTGTCTCCTGAGTGTGCTGATAGGAAACTGTTGTAACATTAAAGAAGCTGTATATGACATTCAGAGCATTGATATAGGAGCAATAACAATTTGCTATGTAAAGATATGGTGGAGTAATGGCATCCTGACTAGATAATGAAGTCAGTCTCCCTCTGTGAGTGTTGTTATCCGAGCTTCTCTCATATTTTAGTAAACAGTCCAGCTGCATGTGCATGTTAGTCCCTTTTGTCTGTATCCCACTGGCAGGTTAGTTGCCGTGGCTGTGCGCTGCACTAATACAGCCGGTTACCGCTGATAACACCGTTCCAGTGTAGCGCAGCCTCTGGTTCACCCACATTGCCACCGTTAGCTCAGTTAGCACAGGTGCTGTTGTTCACGTGTTAGCACCATCAACCTAAATCAGATCTCAGTCATAGTTATGATGTTATTTACAGCTCCTTAAAGTTGACATATATCAATGTTGTGTTTACAGTTTGCTCAGCTGCACCAAAGTGGCAAAAAATCAATTTGTGCTACTTTAAAATCCACACGTTGCTTAATCTAACTTGTACTAGCTACTTTGTAGTGCTCACTTGTCTTGACATAGGTTGAAGCTGGACTGCTGTTTGCTATATATCAAAGAGGTCACATATAGATTTGTGCTTCTGCTTAAGGAGAAGTTTACTGAGCCTCTCTTCAGCTCTTTCCACGTCATCTTTAATATCAGCAGTCCCTTACCATCATTAAAAACCTGTCAGAGAAACACAAACATGTCTCCGTGTGATATCGCTTTGGCCCCGACATGTACTGTTGTCCTGTCATGTGAGCTACGGGGTCTTCCGTAGCATCTTAAAGCAGGAGTATAATCGACCTTAAACAAACAGTTAAAGTCCCTGATTGTATTTCTCACACACAGGGCACTTTCACACCTGAGCTGTGTGGTCTATTTTAACCGAACCCTGGAGTGTTCGTCAGATGGTCCGGTTCGTTTGTGGGCGTGTGAAAGCTCATTTAAACTCCAGTGCGAACCAAACAAACTCTGGTCCGCCTGTAAAAGCAGGTCTCAGTTCACTTCCAGGTGCACTTGAATTTGGTTTACTTCAGTGAGGACACAATCCCACCCATATATATTAATATCTTATTATGACCATATCACGCTTGTCATCTGTATAACCACAACACATCATAATCTCTCTCATTATCTCTCTTCTCCCTCAGTACTGCCTCACTTGTCTCATTAGAGGACTGAAATGCTCGACAACTGGCTCTCTTGTCATTTGCTCATATGGTTCTCCTTCTCTGAAGTATTTGATTGATAAAGCTACCAAAGCAAATTTGGTTTACCTCCATTATTTCTGAGACCAGAAATAATGTTTGGTGTGCTTCAAAAAAGTGCAGTGTGAACGCTAACCGAATCAAATAAAAATGCATCAATGTTGCAACTTCACCCCCAAATTGTAGAATCTACTGAACTATAGGTGTAAAAGCCTCCTCACACTGTTGCATTTGTCACTTGCACTAGCATTCTCCTCTCCCCTGTCTCCTGTTACCTTTTACTCCATACCTGTTTCTCTTCCTCATGTCACTGCATCGTCTGTCCACACTTCCAATCGAGGGCCATATGTTTAACATTACTGCTTGTCTCCTCAAACTGAGCCCATTTTAAACCGAAGTAATTCTTCTCTCCAACCAGGGAGATGACTTTCCAGGACATACTCTGTCATTCAGCAACATGCCTCTGAAAGTTCAGGCAGCTTTTTCTTCACCAGTTTAAAAGATCCAAAACACCCTAAGTAGTGTTTACATTACAAAAGAAAAGAGTTTTCTCCTTGATTATGTAGCAGGGTAAAATATCACAATCATTTGGCCGTAATTGCACCTCGTTACCCAAAGAGGAGATTCAAAGGTGGGGGGTGGGGGGGCGTGTTGTTTTTCTTTCTTTCTTCTCCTCTTTAAATCCCCCCATTTTGGGTTGGCTGGCAAAGGCACAGAGTTGAAAGCGGGGTTGACAAGCAGATGTTGTGAGAAAACGGTAGCTTATTAGGTTACACAATGCTCGACTTCAAAAGAAGTCGGATGCTGTGCGAAAGTTCAGCCATGTTTGCCCGCTTTGGCGGTGCGGTACGCCGCCGCAGACAAAGCAACAAGTGATTAATCCTCTGTTTTGGGGACACAAAGCTGGCACAGGCTCAACAAACAACACTCTCTCTCTGACATTAAAGAAAAGTCTCTGTGCGCAGAATTCAACACCTTTGTTGAAGTGTGTTGTTATACAGAGGGTTATGCTGAAGGTGTGGGTTTTTGTGCAAACATAATAATATGCGTGATTAATGCAGGCTATTTGTCGTGGGCTTGGATGGCTTTGTTTTAAAAGGTAAAGGTGGAACAGGAGGGGGATTGTTGCCTACCCCTTGGGGCAACTCAGTCAAATGTAAACAAGAGGCCTTTGAACCTCAAAGGCTAACCCCAGTTGTTAACCCCTCAGTGTCTGACAGGGGGCATCGCTCTTGAGCTCAACTGCATGGCTAATAACCCAATTAAAAACATACCACGCCATACATTATCCTGAGGGGACTGGAGACGCAGCAAGGAAGAATATATGTTTACGTGCATGTACACACACATTCCTTCCTCTTGCACGTTACGTCCTTGCTTTTGTCTCTTTTTCTCATTCATGCCCACACACACATGCACAGCCTCTCCTAATTAGTGTCTCTCCAATCCAGTCCTGTGTGTTAAGCGTCTAGCTGTGAGTGGTCCTCCTGGGTGACCTGTGAACTGAACAGGGCTGTGCTCTCTTCCCCTACTTAATGATCAGGCTGTCGTGGGTGGTAGCTGTGGTACTGGTAGGAGATCATTACTTTATCCCTGACCGTCTCACCGTGGGAGTAGGTAGGAGGTGGAGGGAATTTGCCATGGGAGGCACGGTGCATGAAAAGTACCATGTTCTGGAAGACAGAGGTCGAAGTTCACACCATATGCAAATATACCGTACTTAGTTCAGCACAGTGCTGGTTGCTAAGTTCCACAAACAGTGTTCACATGTGACCTCTTATGCAGATAGAATCTGGTACAGTATTCATCCAACTCTGCAGCATGCGTCAGCTCCACACATAGTTTACTGTTTATAGGGCTTTTTTTTTTCTGCATGCAGATTTACTGCTGTGGTTCACAGTCATCAGTGTCATTTCCAGATGTAGCAGGAGATAGTTTTCACTGACAAACCTCTGTTCACCACCTGCCCAACACTAGACAGCAGACAGACAAAGTAAACAAACTAGCTGATAAACATAATGGAGCATTTAGCAGCTAAAGAGCTAAAATATGTTCCTCAGGAGTTTTTAGAGACAAAACAAAGCTTGATGAAGAGTGAATATTGGACTACATGAATTCTACTGATGCTTTAACTTTACAAACTCAGGATCTGTTAGTGTTGAAACTGAAACTGTCACTACATACACAAGGTATAATGAGACAGATAGTATGTGAAAAAAAAAAATCTGTCTCTCCTCCTCCTATTGCCTCTAATGCCATTTGCCAGAATCTACAACGGTACGCCAAAAACCACCAATTGGAGCTGTTATTAACTACGTTTTGTTACCTGGCCGCCATGTTGGAGGCAGTCAGGCGAAGCACTAAACACGGCCCACCAGCTGGACCAACTTTCTCATTTTACAGCTAAACAGTACACTAAAATATGTCTCTGAAAACATTTGAGGTGAGGGAGAGGCAATGATGGCTCTCAGCTCTGATTGGTTGTTTTCATTCACGTGCAGTAAGGCCATTAGAAGCAAACTGAATCTGTCTCATCTGCTACTGTGTGGATATAGTGACAGTTTCAGCAAATATAACAAAGTTTTTCTTATAAGTTACCAAATATCATAAAAGTAAATGTTCTTATGTGGATGTGTTGTTATTGACTTAAGCTATAAAGTCACCCATCACCAACAGTTAAAAAAAGTCAAGGCATGTTTCAAGTGTGGTCTCATTAAAGGTCTCATTGTGAGTGCTGATATGCCCCATGGTTTTCATTACAAACAAATTTAACTGTGCGGAAAATTAAATGTTAATGTAATTTTACTAACTTTGTCTGGACTCAAAAAAGGTCATTTTGGGGTACGGGTACCACCTAAGTGCACAGATACATCTAGGACAGGTCATATCTGATGGTTTTATGTGAAAGAACATCCTGAAAAACTAATGTTTAGACATAAATTATATAAAAATATCATGTTCAGAAGCAGAAATATGCACTTCTTTGTGTGATGCTGTGACATAATGGCCCCGACTTTCAAGCCTTGAATTTACTTTGATCCACTAAGTGTATAATGGTATACTTTTAATATGTTATTTGGATGTCCCAGGAGATCACAGAAAAACCTTGAATGATTGCAGTTTTCCCCGGGTCAAACCACGGTTTGACTGGACTAAAGATTTTCGCAGCGATTAAGAGATGTGGAACCAGGCTTCACTATTTCAACATCGGCCACAAAGTCTTTTCATGATACACTGCAAATCATCCCCTTTTCTATGGTGGCTGTCTCTCTATGGCCTTAGTTATTCACCTTTCTGTTTACAAACAGGTGAATGAACACCCGACCTGCTCTATTCTCCCCCTTTTTTTTTTTACCTCCGGTTCATGAAGAGGTAAGCCTGCCTTTAGCCCTGAACAGAGATGCTTGCAGGCGGGGGAAATAGACGAGTCTCACCAGACCAATTACTGACTTAAAAAGGCCTGGCTGGCTATCAGACAGAAAAAGGTGCTGTGGTGTGTATGTACAGTATATACAGGAATAACAAGACAGACAGCTGAGTTCACTAGTTTAGAGTGCCGCCACCGCCTGAGGCTAAAGACCGGCAGATGCAGGGAATCCATATTGTAAAATAATTATTACGCCCACAAATGATGTTCCCATAATAATGTGTCATTTGTTGCTTTCATGTGGCTTTCCCGCTGACAAAATAAGCCTAATCTCCCTCTCATCTCTCTCCCTCTTTCTCTCCCTCCCTCTCGCCATATGTGGTCGACCCGCACCACTCTAACTCCCATACTCCCACACAGTGTGCAGATTCCAGCAGGGCTAGTCCTCCAGAGTTTGAACACGGTAAACAATTATCTGTCTAGCCCAAAGCTAGCAGCAGCACTGCCCCCCCCTCCTTCCCACCACCACCTCTGTCTCTCTCTTTCTGCCCCCCCCTCCTCTCTCCCTTCCTCTCCCTCTCTCTTTTACTCTCTCATCTTTCCTCTGCCTTTCCCTGACAGTGGCTTAAATAGAATGTTAATTTTGACTGGAGGATTTCAAAGCCGAGGCAGTTCCTTTTCATCTTGGTGTGCACCGCAAGTTCACCAACACAAAGTCACTCCGCTCTTCAAAAAGGAAGTTGTTTTTTCCTTCCTGTCTTTTTTTTTTTTTTTTTACATCCCTCTTCTCTTTCCCTCTCTCTGCTTTCTCTGTGTCTTCTGTCTCGTCTCAAAAAAGACACAAGACATGAGACTCTGGGAAAAAGCAGCGTTTCAAGGTGATCGTTATTGCCATCCAAAAAACCATGACGAATGTAAAACGCATTTTCCATGTGATGGGAGTTATTTTGTGAGACCAGTGACACGAAGCAAGTCAGCATTATGTTTAGTGAACATGTTTTCCATTTAGCATCTGGTAACAGATGCACTTTGATTGTTTTACTGTGTCACTTGTCTCAAAAATAAGCACAAAAAAAAAAATTAAAAGTTATCTATTCACTGGAAAAACTTTCCAAAGAGCAGCGTATGCCAGTATGTCAACGCCGTGTAGTCAGTTGTCCATGTGCTGATTTTCTGTCAAACCAAGAATTCAAATCAAACATTCATGTTTTCCCTGTCTCTCTGCTTCTCACCTGTAGCTAATTGCAGAACTACAGACATCTCTATGTGAGTCTAAGGAGGAGGCTGTTCATCTGCAGCAGGCAATGGAGAAGCAATTGGAGGAGTCCAGTGGTCGATGGGATGAGGAGAGGAGGACAATAACTCACCACGCCGATGTGGCCAACAAGGTCAGTATCAAGAACTTAGGAGACAACCTGCTTAAACAATCTGGTATGAGAAACAAAATTGCTGTCAATAGGTTGTGGAGTCCAGAGCAATGGTACTGCATTATCAGAGTATGACACAGCATATTACAGCAGAGGCATTATACCTGCAATAAAGACCACCCCCAAAGGTTAAGCATGAAGTCAATCAGATGAAGTTGTGGAGAAAATCAGACAGACATACTGACAGACAGCGACTCCTTCCTTTTCTGTTAGATGATTTTGAGCAGTACGTCACAATTTTGTGAAAAATACTTTTTACAAATTGGCAAAAGCACAAATAAATCACAAAAATGTTTAATGTGTGGGTAAAAACTTTTTCCGTAGCCTCTTGGGTAAAAAGCTGGAGAAATGTTTTGGCTCCTATTTGACATCAGTGGGAGTGCGACATTTGCATCAGTGAATCTGACCAGAGAGTTAATTTAAGAAAGAAGAATAGAGAGCCACAGATCTGAGCGCACCAGCTGAAAACACACATTGACTTTTTAATTAGAACCTAAAATATTGTATATAGTTCGATTAAGTTGATTGATTAAGGCATTGTTTATAATAACACAACTCACACAAAAACACGAGTTTATATAAGTTGTTTGGTACGTAATCTGAGTATTACTTTACTCTTTTTACTTCAGTACATGTAAATTTGCTATCAACTTTAATGCAGGAGATTGCAAACTGTACAGCTGGCAGCATCTGCACCAGCTTTAGTCAATCTTCAAGGTGCCAGTTTCTCTTATCTTCTTATCTCCTTAATCTCTAAGGAGTCTTATATACTTCCTTTCCTGTGTCTGTGGTCTCTATAGTGTTCATCTGCAGAGGCAGACCTTTAGACTCCGAGAACGGGGGGCGTCAGTAAACTACATCCTCAAAAAAGCCTTGTCTGGATTTGACTTTTATGGAGTAGACACGGGTTGCTTTTCTTTTGTTAAACCACGGTCACAGTTTGTATGCATGCGCTCTGTCATTTTTATGGCTAGCTGCAAACTCCATAGTGTCTTAAAGTGGCTTGTGTGCTCTGTGTCTGGCTGAACCTTATAAATCTGTCTGCTGCACCCCACTTCTTTAGTCAGAGCCTCTCTATATCATTGCTGCCATTCTCTCACTGTCACTCCTTTTTTTAGTATTAACCTTTATATTTCTCACTTATGTTTATTTCTTTAAACCTGCCCTAATTAAACCTCACATGTAGAATAAAATTTAATTGATTGAGTGTAGAAATAGTGATGAAAAATACCTTTTTGTACATGTTTAACTTTGATCTGCCAGTGCTTTATAATTCAGACACTAAGTAAAAGCGGTCAGTTATTTAAGATGCCATAGGAAGCTTAGGGAAGCTTAAGTAAGCTATAAAACACTTGTCCTGACCGTGATTATCTCAGGCACACTGCAACACTTTTTTAAGTGTAGATAAAACATTATATTATCCATTTCTTTCCCTGATCTTCATTCTCCTCTGTGCAGATTCCACTTTCCGACTCACAGGATCTTTTATTCTGCCTCTTGCCCTAGCAACCAGACGGGCACACAGTGGCAGTTGATTGGGCGTGGCACACTAAATAAAGAGTTGTTGTGTCTGGGATCAGGACATGTTTCCAAACACAACCTTGTCTGTTTGTGGTTTGCAGCTGCCTCATATAGTAAGGAGGCAGATCTGTGAGCCTCCCTTCAGATCTCCTCTCCTTCCAGGCCCTGGTAGCCCAACCCCCACCCTCGCTCGGACCTGAGTTTTCTCCTAAAGTGGCCAGTTTGCTCTGAAATGGCTTGCCCCGGCACTGTCGCACACCTTGAATGCCTGAAATGTCTGTTACTATCCATTCATGACTGACATTAAAGGCTGGTGGTGATTTTGTGGTCCTAATCATTCAGTTCAGACCCAGGCAGATCTCTTAAGAAATCCACTCATTCATAAACACATGCCCTGCGACACTGTGTTGAGATTATGATCAAAAAAGCTTCAGAAAGTCATTTTCAGCGGAACCACACACACACACAGCGCACTGTAGAAGATAAGCTGCTGACTTTTTTATGCTCAAGCAACACAATGAAGAGCCACCTGTTATTCAGCCATGAGCAATTTCTTAAATATATTTTATATCCGCGTCTCACTCAAGGGAGTAGTTACCTATTCACAAACTTTGCTCAACCCAGTCTACATGGGCTGGGTGCACCAACAGGGCTTATGCCGGGTGTTGGTCTGACCTAACAGTTAGGCCAGTTGCACCACCCAGGCTTTAGACCTCTTCTCGCTAAGACCAGGCGTAAATGTTAACGCCTTGTCAAGAGCACGCGTAAAGTCAAAATCTCAGCCGTTTTTATACATCAGCAGCCTGATACACAACACAGCACATGGACATACGTCTTACCCTTCACCTCAGCTTGTTGAATGAGCAACCAAACAAATGCTCACTGGTGAAAACCACAATGCTGATATCATTTATCAAGCTAGATAGCTAATTAGCTGGTCAGCAGCAGCACATGAAGCAGCAGTATAAACTGACTTTGGTTCATTCACATGCTTGTGTGGTCCTAACTCTTTACCACGCCTAACAATGCACTGTCCATTCATGAGTTGTAAGCTATGGCCAAGTTTGTTTACTTCTTCTCCCTTCATGTTACCTGTGGAGCTCCATCTGCTAGCTGCTTTCAGTCAAACACAGATAAGTCTCTCCTGTACAGCTCTATTGAAATAACCTTTCCTTTTTTCATCCATACTAATGTTGCTGCAAATGATAAATGATTAGCTACACATTAGCAAGACAGTGGGGAAATGTTAACAATATATGTTAGCAATGCATGCTTTGCTAGTCAATAGCCACAGTGCTGCACATTCACATGAACGTGCATCGCTAAGACTGGGCGTAGTTAAGACTAAGCTTAAGTTTACGACATGAAATCCATTTGAAAGACTTGTCGTTACAAAGACTGTCTTAGCAGTTAGACCCAGGCTTAGTAAAGACCAACTGGTGCAACCCGCTCCAGCATTGTAACAGTTGGCATTGTACGTGTCTGCAAACTATAATGCAAAATGCAAACAATATGTTGAAACTTTATGTTTCTTTACCTTTAAACTATGCTGTAGTTAACGTGTGGTTGTGTTTAGGCACAAAATCCACTTTATTATGCCTGTATATCAGACAACAGCGCGACCCAGATCTGGCTTCGCTGTAGCCTTTGACCTGTAGATGGAGCTCTGGCGAGAGGAGGGAGGCGCACCCAATGACAGTGGCTCATTCTCCAGCCAGGAGCAGAGCTTCACCTTGCTGCTTTGCCTGTCCCCACTCATGATGGTCCCTGGGGCAGCAGTGCCAGTCTACACATTACACAATAATGCAACCCTTATTTACCACATTCATTTATTCATTCAGTCAGGCAGAGAACCATTCACGCTCACATTCACACCAATGTAGTGTCATCAGTTAACCTAACCTGCATGTCTTTGGACTAACCGCTGCATCACCGTGCGGCCCTTATTCACCATAATTTCCTAAAAATGTTTTTAGCGTTTTTTATAGTGCTGCATGGGGACTTGAGCGTCATTCTTAGGGAGACTTGTCAACACTGACTCTGGCTACGCTTGCTCACATTGTAGCTTTGTTGCTTATAATCTAACTGTACGATGACACAACACACACACACACACACTGTCTCCCCTGTTGTAGACTCCATTACAAGACACAGGCCTTGGCATCTGTGTTGGGAGCAGACAAAGGCTTTCTGTTTCCATTATCTGTGTCCTCATTATTACGATCCCCCCTGTATTAACCACCCGCTAATGAGACTCCAATTAATGGTTGAATTGCTTATTAAAGGCCAGACATGAGGGGGAGAGGAGAATCAATGAGGGCGAGGAAGATAAGATTGGTCAAACAGCAAATAAAGAGACAGAAAATGAATAAATAAGATAGATAGTTTGTGTAGACTTGGAAAAAAAAGAGGGAGAGGAGATGGTTGAGATGGTACACAATGAAGGGGAAGGAAGAGAGGGAGAACCAACAAACGAATGGAGGAAGTGTGGGGATTGAGACAGCAAACAGAAGGACAAGAGAAGAAAGGGGGAGAGAGAGAAAAAAGAAAGAAAGAAATGGCGGAGAGCTGTCAGTGGGCCATCGAGGGAGTGTGTCGCCTGCTGACATTGTTTCCATGCTGCTCACTTCAAAGGGCTCGGATTATGAAGAGAGCGAGGGGCTTCAGACAATGGGAGGAGAAGAAAATAACATCAAAGTTAGCCGCGCATTTGAATTGGGATAATCCCAAAACAGTTGTTCTGAATGCATGCTGCACCGGATCAGATGTCCCTTTTTTTTCCCTTGCCAGCCCTGTTCTGCCGTTTCTAGCCTGAATTTAGCTCCCTCTGTGGCTCTACTGTACTTGTGACTTCTTAAATGTGGGTGTTAACTGCAGGGACCTTTGTATCTCATAAACCCCTTTTTTAGAACAACGGTAGTACAGTTAAGTATGCTCATTATCTGGGGTTTTTTGTATAAGTGACGTTTAGTGGAGGAGTATTTTTGTGTGGTGTGTGTGTGTGTGTGTGTGTGTGTGTGTGTGTGTGTGTGTGTGTGTGTGTGTGTGTGTGTGTGTGTGTGTGTGTACATATAGGCGTGAGCACTTGAGTGTGTGCCTGCCTGGTGTGTTGTTGCATTGCTGGCCCTTCTCAGTTTGAATAGGAAATAGACAACATATCAAAGTGTTTGTCACAAACTGTCGCAGACATGAAGTGCACAGGCTGGTGCGTGTGATGCTCCTGTCCAGATTAATGAGCAGACACACTGTTGGGTACAAAGTAGGCTTGCTGTTTTGACTCGCTGATGTGAACCAAGGAGTTATCTTCGGCACTGACAAGTGCAGCCAATGCGAAAGTGCCTAAAACCTGCATTCTTGCTAGTGGCCAGCAGGAGGCAACTGCACTTGTTGCAAAAAGAAGTCTGATTGTAATGACTCAACTCCTCAATTGATTTATTACCGTAGTAAACATTCTCCTAATTCATTTATGCTCTCGATCACTAGTTTCAAGTCTTCTTCAAAACAGTATGATGTTCATTTTATAAATTAGGGTCCCATTTAGAGTGAAACTGACAACAAAGCAGGGTATGTTTTGGGTCAGCTCCACCTCTCCCTTATTCACAGTTCCACCCTCTCGTCCAAATATGGTCACTTCTAGCTCAAAAAAACCAAGATGGCTGCTAAACTGCTGTTACTGCTGAACCCAGTTTGGCTCAGATGATGGAGCCCGTGGGTATAATGCTTGTCAATGGCCAACTATATCAGAAATTCATGTGAAACTAGCCCACAGAGCTAGACCTATCTCCACACATAGTTATAGCACTGTGCGTGAAACAACTTCTGAGCTAGTAACCTACGCTCTAAAGACTCTTTTCAGGTTTATATGAGGCGATTTGGGGTTTGAAACCATCAGCTGGCTGGACCCCTTCTGTGTGGATTTTGCATGTTCTCACATGTGTTAGCATTAGCTTTCTCTGGGTTTTCTGGCTTCCCTCAACAGTCCAAACACATGTAGGTTAGGTTCATTGGTGACTCTAAATTCCTCATAGGTGCGAATGTGAGAGTGAATGGTTGTCTGTCTCTATGTGTCAGCCCTGTGATAGTCTGCTGACCTGTCAAGGTCAGTTAGGATCGGCTCCAGCGACTGGAAAAGGATAAGCGGTTACAGAAATGAATGTTTTATGTGGCATTTAGCCATTTTAATGCAGACGCTAATTTGCAACAGCACCTTTGCTACATCCTGGGCTTAGCGCTACCCGAGACATTCATGACTGGTTTAAAGAAATACAAACAACGCAGAGCGTTTTTTTCTCCCCTTAGTGAAGAATTATGATGGGTTCAGCTGGATGTTTCTCCAGCGCAAGATAGGTCTGGCTATGCAAAACTATGTTTAGCCACTTTTAGGTCATTGTTTTTGTTCTCTGGTTCATACATAGATTGAATGGTTGTGAGATTCAACAATATGCTAGTGGACTATACATTAACACATCCATCGATCAGACTTTCGGCGAATGTTTGGCTGTTTTGCAGGCAAGCTGCGAGCGTTTAGACACACTGAGCTGGATTGGCGAGTTGATCCGAGGTGCCCAATTTTCCGTCACGTAGGGGTAAACATATTGGCGGAACCTTTTTGGTTTTTTTGGGCTGTTAATGACTTGTGGGAGGAGCTGTTGATGACGCCGCACATGCAACCCACTGGCAGTGGAATTAAAAACAGGAGATATCTGATAGCAGGAATGAG
The DNA here is from genome assembly GCA_019142605.1 of Cephalopholis sonnerati. Taxonomy (NCBI): domain Eukaryota; kingdom Metazoa; phylum Chordata; class Actinopteri; order Perciformes; family Serranidae; genus Cephalopholis; species Cephalopholis sonnerati. The sequence goes on from JAGQAX010000016.1 coordinate 25,749,552, forward strand.
CAGCTAGTAGCAAGAGGGAAATGCAAACAACGTCGACACCAACCTGAAAGAAACTGTAAAGATGAACCTCCTTGCCCTCGCAAACAAAGAGGCCATTAACCATTAAATGACGGGAAGGGTGAAGGACGGGCCAACTTATGAGAAAATCGCAGAAGGACTGTATGTTGTTGTTAACGTCATATGCTGAGCTACACGTTTTGTTACTTGCTCACGCCCCCCATTGCCCCGAAAAAGGCACATTCTGTATAAACAAACATAGGTAGGCGGCATTTCACTGCACTCCCCGATTTGTGTTTATACTGCCAATACTGAACGAAGACTGATTGGGCTTTCCTGCAAATTTGCACAATTCTTATTTAAAAAGTGCTAGTGACAGGAAGTTGCAATGTCACACATAGGATAATAAATTAAGAGAAGCTTATGTTAAGTAAATTGCCCTTCCAGTGTCTCACCTTACTTCCTGCATTTGTTTCCTATGAATGATCTCTCATATGGAGTTGTAGCCAGTTATATTTAGGTTACCAATTATCTCATAACAGTGGGCAAGGCAGGAGTGGGCAGTTTTAATGCACTGGAACCAGGCCTGTGTCAAAGGACTGTAGAAGGTGAAAGCAAGATGAAAGCGTTGTATTTGCTTTCATCTGTCCAGTCTATTCATATCAGGTAAGGGGAATGGGAACCAATATAGAGGAAGCCAGTGTAGCGCTTTGGGACATAGCCAGCATTTTGGTGAGAGGATTATTCGCTTCCTGATGTCATCTGTTTCCCTACATGTGGTATCTTGGTTAAGTGTCTCCATTTGAGGATGTGTTTTTTCCTCTGATGAGACACGGGTGGTTGAGGTGAATGTGAAGTTTAATAGTGAGGTTATTTGGATTACTTGAGCACATGAAGTATGCTTGTGTGGCCCGTGTGCACAGGCAGTGTTTTTGCCGGTGTGTGCAAGAGTGTATGTATGTGTGTGTCTGAAATGTGCAGCTGCCAAATCTGACAGAACTCAAGCCCACATTAGCCTGCCAAGAGAAAGGTACAAAGACACACACACATACACACACGCACACACACAGGCCTTGTCTCTGCTCTCTCTCACACCCTATCTTTCCAACTCTGTATCTTCGAACTCTTTCTGTCTCAAACTCTCTCTCTGTCTCCACACACACATACACAAGCACACATGCTCACCTCGCCCTGCCAAAAGGGAGAGGTGGCTGGTGAATAAACAATGGCACTCCGCCCATAGTGTCACCCGCCTGGGCTTTGATCAGCACCGCTGTTCCTGCTCCCCACAGCAGTGCTTCCTGTCTTTCTGCCTGCCGAATGCTGCCATGCGCGTGCACACACGTGTACTCACGCACACACACACCCATAACTTAGTGCTCATGTCTCATTCTTATACATGGGCCTACATATACTATCTCTCTCCCATTTTCTCCTCACTAAGTCTTTATCTGTATCTTTCTGTCCCTCAAACTCGCACAAACATAGCTTTGAGTTAGTGCCCTTGTCTCTACATCTTTCAGCAGTGTTGCATTCTCTAACATACACCCACATATGCTCAGTGTTTTCACACACACACACACACACACACACGCACAGGGATACATGCTTTTGATCCTGGCCCATCCAGCAGTAACTTCTAGGGCAAGTCAAAGACAGGGTCCTGTTGTAGTGTCCTCTGGATGAAGTGACAGCAGACACATTACATAATGCAACAGTGACCATTGTTCCACTCTGTTTGAGGATGACAGTGAATATATGAGGTGCACTGTTCTGTGTACAGTTGACAGTGTGGGGTGTACATTTCTTTGTCAAATTCAGATGAAGTCCATGTGATCTAGGTGCTTTTGCTTTTTATTCATGCCTACCAGTAACGAGGGACAAGGCTTCTTTGCACAAACACACACACACACACACACAGCCACACAAACATGCACACATTCAAGGGGGCTAGTTGTAGCAGCTGCAGTTTGTCTGTAGTTCTGTAGTTATATATGCATTAGTTTCTGAGGGGGTTGAAAGGATGACTTTGCCTGTGGGAAGGAATGGCAGCAGTGGATCAAGAACAGGTGTGCTGGATACCCTCTGTTGCAGAGGCAAAGAGCTGCTTCAATCGTTGTGTGTATGCGTGTGTGTGTGCGTTTGTCTTCTCTGTTCGTGTGTCTGTCCACGTCCTTCAACACATGGCCATGTTCTCCGTGTCAACCTTGAACTGCGCATTTGTTTCCTGAAGTTTAAGCCATCTGTGTTTCTGCTACTATTTTCTGTGAGTGTGTGGGCATAAAAAGCACATTCACAATTTTTATTTATTTTTACTTAAAGATTTCTTAAAGCTACGGCTGGTAACTTAAAAAAAAAACTTTTTCATATTTGCTGTCACTATATTTATACAGCACTAAATTAGACAAATAATCTGAAAAAAGCCTATTCCTCTGCCTACTCTTTCCCTGTAGCATTTCTAATGGCCTTACCGCATGTGAATGAAAACAACCAATCTGTGCCGATGAGTCTCTAAAGCAGCTGTCAATCATGTCAATCTCTTCTTGAGAACTGCAGTCAAACAGTCAAACAAGGCAGTGCTGATCAAATCTGAAACAAGATTCTGTTACCTGCATCTTGCCTCAAATGTCTTCAGAAACATATGTTAGTGTACTGTTTAGCTGTAGAAAGAGAACGTTTATAACCCAGCAGAAGTGTTGGATACAGTCAGCTGGGGTATCAAGCACCAGCTGGAGCATCTTTCTCATTTTACAGCTAAACAGTACACTAAAATGTGTCTTAAGACATTTGAAGCAAGAAATAGTCGATGCAGTAACACAATCTTGATTCATATTTGATCAGCACCAGCTAGTTTGACAGTCTGACCACAGTTCACAAGATTGGTTGTTTTGGGTTTGCCATGGTCGATTCTAGCAAATGCCATTACAGACAGGAGGAAAGGGTATCTATCTGTCATTTACTTGTCTCAGAATATATTGACAGTTTCAGTAAATAAGACACCAAGTTATTTTCATAAAAGTTACCAACTGTAGCTTTAAGAAATATTTCCAGTACAGTGGAACCACTTAGTGATCACGGTTACAGTGATCAGCCGCTTATATGGATCAAAAAGCTTGGGAAAGACTCATTCTCATGCAAATACCGATTACAGGTATACTGTGAAGAACTGTTACTGTTTGTGAATAGAGTTACTCTTGTTTGGCGTCATGCCTCGCTATATTTGCTTTTTTCCATGCTGTGTCTTTTTGATGCCTGCTGCTTTGCAGGCTGGCTTTTTTTAAAGCTACAATCGCACCTGAGCACTGTGGGAGTATGCGCCTATAATTGTCCTGAACACAGAAAATAAGAAAATACAGGCAGAGGCCAGAGTCTCTGCAGATAAATACACCGCCACACACTTGTAGTGATAAGTGAGTGGTAAGTGATGATTGAGAGGGAGTTCTTTTGTGTGAGTCTATACATTGTTTTTTAGGAAAATCACATGTAGTGTACCTTTAAAAATTTGCATTGCAGTTCATTTTGGGTCTTTTCATATGTGACAACATTTAAAAATTTAAAGCTACTGTAACTATTCTTCTTTACTTTACTGTCATGATACTTTTCCTTGCGGTTACCTGTCTGCTTCCAGCTTCCAGAGGCTGCTGCTACATGCACATTGAAATCATAACAGGAAAAGAAAGTCATTTTCTCTTAGCGTAAAACAGTCTCATCGAAGCTTGTGAAAAACTGCCAAATCGAGCAGAGATGCAGCAGCGAAACTTGGTGTTCCTTGTGTAGTCTATTCAAACAATGAGAAACAATCGTGGCTGCTACTGATGGAGACAGAAAACAAATGTGCTTGGGGAATGCCCTTGTGGTTGAAGCTGCTCTTGTCAGATGGGTTGAGAACGCCCAGTCACTTAATGACTGTTTGAAACAGTTGTATTGTAACTTGAAGCAGTCAATAGAATTCAATGAATAGAGTGCTCCGGGGTGATGTTTTCTGTAAGTTGACACAGAAGTTAGCATCACCAAGGCTCCCTTGTCAAAATATCTGTGAGATTTTTCCATTAGATTTGGGTTATTGCAGAAAATCATCTCTGTGGCAAACTCTAATGAACACAACTTTTAAGATTTTTGAAGCCTAAATGCAGTCGCCACAAGTAAAAAGCTAACATTAGGCTATAAACAAACTACACCATGATCACATGACATAACATCCCAACCACAACCAGGCTGTAAAGCCATGTTCGGCATGATGATGTTCTGTTAGCCACTTGTTAGCGACTACCTTTTTTAAGACACAGTAAAAGCTTCAGAATTCACAGGTAGGGTTTTGTGGATGTATTTTATGTCATAGAACAAAATGTGAAAGTCTCTGTTAACCACAAACCCTTCTGTCATGCATTTAAACAAAAACCCATTCTAAAAACCCATTGGGTACTGGGACTGGTAAAATGCTAGCATTCCTGAAACTGTCCATTTGATTGCTTTATATGAATGTCATAAATATACAAATGTCAATTAGATATTTATCTGCATGAGAAATAAAGAAAAGGAAAAGCTTGTTTAGAAGAAATAATCCACTTCCTCAATTTGACCTGGGCAGATGTGATTACTACAAGCTGGAAGAGTATTACCGTCAGTGTCACTGAGAATCAACACCTCAGCCTGTCTGTGCAGACTCTTTTAACCTTGAGACAAATCCTTTGTTTACCTGTTTGATAAACCAAAACAGCACCTCTGCATATAAAGTTATGGGCAACTGCTTGTGGGGAGACTGCGGTGCTGTCAGTAAGGCTGCTCTCCAACTTCCAGTTCAGGCCTGTGTTGTCCTGTATATAAGCACTGGTGTCCACAGGAAATGTCTCATCTTGAATCTGTATATCTATTTATTATGTGAAGGCAAGGATCCCTCTCTCTCTTTCACTCTCAGACTGTCTTTATCTATCTATGTAAGCACCCATCTGCCTTCATGTCCATGTATATGTTAGTGTGTGTGTACATCTCTACATGTGTGCCTGGTGTTGGCTGATTGATGACTTTTCCGGCTGTGGGCAGATTCCCGGCAGTGTTTGATCCACATATCAGAGGAGGTGGAAGTAGGAGAGAGATAACATTCCAGGATGCAACCAGGGAACGTGGGAAGCAGAACTGCTCATAGAGACCGCACTCAATTCTCGGACAACAAACGGAAATTACTCATTAAACCACAGGCCTAATGCTAAGTACAAAGAAACCATGACGGCCTAATGTGTTGTGCTTCCCCGTTTGAAGAATCACATGAATAGACGAATCTGTCTGTAGGCAGAAGTAGACAAGCTGCAGTGGCACCTCACTTGCAAACACCTGCATAACACTGTAATGTATGCAAAGGATTTCACTTTCTGCCTAGCAGATCCTGTAGACGCAGTTATATGCTGAAATATGGTCAGCAAATGGCATTAAAACAAAGATTAGAATATACAAAACTTCAACTTTGCAATGTAATTTAGTTCAGACAGATAGCTAGATGTTTTTTTCTGTGCTGCTGTTGCTGACACAACAACCAACATGTAACGGGGACGTGGCTCTGCTCCATGAAAACAACTTTACTTTCCTAAATCACCGTTATTATTAAATCAACACGTTTCAGTCACATTCTGAGCACTTCCCGACAAGGGATCAACCAGGGGCCACAAAAAGCCAAGTGGTCTGCATACACCCGGCCAATGGTGAGCCATCAATCTCGCGTCTCTTGCTAGCTTAAGAATGTAATTGCTGCATTTCCTGGCTGAAATTCCACTGCTACAGTATCCATTTTTATCATACTACACATTTTTTTCTGATTATTATGCAAAGAATCATGGAGTTTGAAGATTTAAATCATAAACTAGCATATACTTTCTGATAGGTTTAATGAAAATAGTCGACAGGAGTAGTTTTAAATTCAGACTTTTAATGTTATTTGTTTCCCAAAGCCTGATTCATAACCAATATCAGACTGGTACTTTGGCACTGAATAACCTGCACATAAACAAAGATTTCCTTCAGCAGGTCAGTCAGTTGGGGACACTTCTGACTGTGGTTAACTCAGATATCAGCCACCGGGATTTGTAGTTAAAGGTGTGTGATCAGCAGGGGGCAGAAATACTCAAACACAACCCTGATGTTCTGTTGTCATATCAAGTTACTATGGCTTATATGTCACCGTCCTCAGTTTAATATTGGGACTTTAAGTTCTAGTGTGTCGGATTTAGGGGAAATATTAGCCCAAGATGGAATATAATATTCATAGCTATGTTTTCTTTAGTGCGTAATCACCCTAAAATAAGAAATGTTGTGTTTTTGTTACCTCAGAATGAGACGTTCATATCTACATATGAAGCAGATCCTCTTCTACGGCCACTGGAGTTCTCCTACACATTTGGCACATGGGAGAAGTTTCAGTTGGTTGCATTCTTCAACCTCACCACTAGATGCCACTAAATCTTACACACTAGACCTTTAATAAAAGTCTGAAGAGCTGAGAGTTAGGTTCACTTCAAGTGACTCTTATTATGCAGGGAACAGAACCCCAAATTTACTCTTTGAATCTACTTTGGAGCAGGCTTTGCCCGCTTGGCATTTCGCTGCAATATATTTGTGTTTTTTCCGGCGCTGTGTCCACAATTTTCGTAGGTCCTTTTTGGATGCCTGCTGCTTACAGGCTGGCACCTTGTCATTACCTTTTTTCCTCAACTGCGCACCAGAGCCAAGAATGTCCGTGGTAATTTAATTAAATATTTATGGGAGCATAGTCCAGTGTCCAGACCTCGATTTTTTGCCCAGGAACATCCCGAGAACAGCAAAATAAGAAGAAAGTAACAAAGTACAGGCAGAGGGCAGAGTCTCTGCAGATGAATACACGGCCACACACTTCTAGTGGGTCATAAGTGATGATTGAGAGGGATTACTTTTGTTTGAATTGATGCATTGTTTTAGGAAAATCCCGCATATTATATCTTTAAAAATACCTTAGCCACTTTTTCATTATTGTGATGTAAATTACACTTTAAAGCAGGCAGCAGTCAACAGGTTAAAAGACTGACCCGCTAATATTTGTAGCAACGTGTGTGACATCAGTGACTGCATTTCTGGTAAAAATATGATCATTCAAGCCCGAAATAAAAGCGGGATTTATGTTTGATATTATTCTTTTAAGATAAGAGTTTTTTGCTGCAATTGTATTTGCAACTTCTGCTAAACTTTACATCCATTAAATGATATATGTATGTAAACCCACACACACGCACAGACACACACACACACAAATACACACAGGGCATATGGTGCATATTTCAGAGTTGTTTCCTATTCTCTTTCTACTGTAGCTCACAGCAGCTGAAAGAGACAGAGACGGAAAGATAGAGAACAGTGTGTTCCCCCTGTGGGCATAGCTCGGTTGCAACATGTCTTCATTACCGCGGCAATTGTCTTACTATTTTCATCAGTGCTAGGAAAGGCACCTCCGTAACTGTGCCGACATGCGTGCATATTGCAATAGACGAGATAACCGTTCTATTTGCCGTTGAGGAGAGTTCGCCGCTGCTGCTGCCATCACGGTATCTTCCCACTTCAGTTCGAAATCAACGCTGGGAGAAGAGCTGAAAAGCATCAAAGCGCTGAAAGCAAGTCAATTCATACCAATATCAGTGATATCTTTCAGAGGGGCTGTCCTGGTCGACTTGCTAAACCATGTCTTTTTATTCTTACACCACAGACAGACAGACAGCAAAGCAAAAGCAAAAGTTTCACTTCTCTAACACCTCAGGAGGGAGACCTCTCTCCTCCTCCTCCTCCTCCTACAGCTTCTCTCTTACACTCACTTCTTTACCTTTCCCACAATCCTTTGATAAAAGTGCAGATAAAAAAGAGTCTGTGCTCATCTCTCTGGCCATCCACCTCTCCTTGAGGTTAGCACCTCCTTTATTATTTACTATTAGATCAGTAGACATACATACACACACCGCCTTGTTCTACTAAAGCTGGTGGTGTGTGTGTGGGCGCAGTCCACATACTGTGTCTTTGCTTATGTATGTCTGTGTGCTTCGTGCCCCTTGTGTATGTATCTGTTCTTACCCTTTTGCTTGTCTGTGAGAGCGTGTGTGTGTGTGCATGTGTGTGTGTCCTTGGCTGGAGGCGGTGCAGTGTGAGGTTTTCGCTGCTGTCTGAAGTCGTCCAGCCTCAGTGTCATTAGAGGATCTCTTTAATCCAGACTTTGGGAGAAACTTCTGACAGCACGCTGCAAATAGAAGGCCCTGCCGCACATGAAGAGCAGCTCGGCTCCTAACAAAACACCAAGTTTAAAGAGGCCCCTGGCCTTTTTTCCTCCTCCCACTATTCCCTCCCTTCTTTCTTCTTTGCTTTTTTTCCCTGCCCTCTGTTGCTTTTACTTCACCCCAGGGAAACATGCTTGCCTTATCTGCGCAGGAGGACCACCCAGGAAAGATGACTCAGGCATCAGTGTGTCTGTGCGCCTGTGTGTGTATGTTTGTGTGCATACAACAGTGGAATTGCACACTCATTTGACTGAGTGTAGCACTCACATTTTTAGAACTTTTGCTGTTAATATTAATGCATGCCTATACCTGCGTGGATCGCTCTGAGCGGTGTGTTTGTTGGTGCTTGCGTGCGCGTGTGCCTCGCTAATCCTTTGAGCCAAAGTTTGGAATGAAAGGCAGAGGCACATTGCTGATGGAGAGGTGAGAGAGGCCTTCAAGCTCCCGACTGTGGGACTGTGCAGCAGAGGTACACCGCTGCCCCATCTCTTCACTCCGGCCACGTGTTTTTCTCCTTCATGTCTCTCCCGTCTTCCTCAGTATCTTGCTGTCTCTTATTCTCACCTTTCTGAGCTTTCTCTTCTTTTCTTCCTGATATCCTCCCCCCGGCTTATCTTCCCAGGCTTTTTGCTTTGCATTTTGTTTACTTTTTTCCTCCTTCATACACCTTTCTCTTTCATTCTCTACCCCCCCTGCCCCCCACCTCATCTCTCCCTATGGAAATCTGATTTCCCCCTCTTCCTGGCCTGTTCACAGTGATCCCAGTCTGCATGACTGATAAAGACCATATCACCCTGAGCATCTGGAGACACTTTAGCAGGATCCTCTACACTCCGTCATTCACGTACTTTGACACACTATAGAAACGACCAGCATCTTGTGTGTACGTGTGTGCCTGCAATACCTGTGTGTATACAGTAAAGATTTAAGACAGACAGAAAGTTAGACTGAGAAACTTGGGGCTCAATAATAAGAGAAAATGGACCAAAGCTACAGCACCTGCAGTTTTTTGTCAAAGTATGTGTTCAGTATTTATCCATAAATGATTTGAGAAACCACTTATAATTAGCCATATAAATGTACAAATTCATTATCATCTGCAGTGTTAGCCCCCGGGCTAGCACTGGATTAAAGTCAGACAGTGGCATTGAGATTGCATCAGGAGGGCCTTGCAGGTGTTCACAGGTGTCTACTTTGTCTGTTTATTGTTTTGTTTTATTGTTTTCAGTAGTCTTTCTCTTGAATTAATATTTGTGGCTGCCGGAGTTAGTGTGAAATCTGTTGCTCTGTGCCGAGACACAGCCCTCAATACAGTATAATAAGACCATTATGTCTGACAGCGATGAAGACTAAATATTTCCGAGGCCCTTTCTGACTCACAAAGCGCTTTTATTCATCCGCAGAATCATCCCATATGATTCTATTAATGAACTGACAAGTGTTGAACTTCTACCCTCAGAGTTGTTTTGAGCACATCAGATACAGAACCCACATGAAAGAGATGAACACGTCACCAGTGAGGCCCACGAAGTCAGCCTTACTTCCCAGAAGACCTGGTCCAGAAATGCTGTGTCACAGTGCAGGGAATAAGAAGTGGGTTTTAGAAAGGGGGGGATAGTTAATCAGGGTCTTCTTTCTCAACTCTGCTGTTGCCTTAAAAGGAATACTTACTTTCACCCACAAAATGATCATTTGTATATCATTTGCTCACCACGTGTTGCGTTGAATTCACAAAGAAAACTTTTTTTTCTCGCATGCCTCCCCAAAGAATCGGCAAACGGAGAAATTTCTTGATTAATTGTCACAGAAGTCACAAGTGTCTGCATTTAACAGCAGCATTAACTGCAAAACTAAATCAAAACTACGATTTATAAACTCCCACACAACAGGTGCAGTATAATCCAAGTCTCATTTATGTGGTCGTATGCTCGGTTCTTCCCAAACACGTGCACTGTCAACGTTTTCATTTTAAACCTTATGATTTAAAACTTAACTGAAAGTGAAACAGTCATTTTACTTCCGAAGCACAGGAGCTACTCATCTACCACTGCTTTGATCAGTTAGTTTGTATTATTGTGTGACTTTGGTGAATCCGAACTATACCTTTAACCTACACAATAACACAAAGTAACTGACTGAGGCAGCTCCAGTGTTCAGTGGCGTAAAATTACTGTCTGGCTTTGAAGAGAGCATAGATAAGTTTCACTTTTTAGAGGTTTTAGCCCAAACGCACGTGTTTGGGAAGTCCTGAGCATACGACTGAATAAATGAGACTTTGATTATACTGCATGAGTTTTGTGAGAGTTTGGAAATGGATGTTTTGATATCGTATTGCTGTTATTCAACACGGACCACATGATTTAATTCATCAAAAATTCTTTGTCCGCTGTGGAGGCTTGCAAGAAAAACAAAGTTTTCTTAATGAATTCAGTGTAACACGGGGTGAGTAACTAATACAAAAATAATCATTTGCGGGGTGAAGAATTCCTTTAAAGGATAGTTTTAGGCGAGGTTAGGTCGCAGTGGGGTAGTGTTAGAGGAAAGAAGGGTAAGAATTACAAGTACTTACTAGATAATTTACCGACAAACAGCGAGAAATACAATTCTCAATTGATTTTATTCCCATTGCCCAACACTTTTTTGTGAAACACATTCTGTAACACTCAATCCCTAAACCTCTGATTCAGATGTGGAAAAACTCCATAATACAGAGGGAAAAAAACCTCATACGCACATGCCTTGGTCACTAAAACCATAAAGCTTGTATAAATGGTGTCAACTCCACTAAAAATGCTTTTCTTGTGTCGTGGAGCCTTTTGATTCACCAATAAACAAAATGAAATGATGAAATCAGAGGCAAGGGGTTGCAGTGGATGGAGATGTGGGCTGTGATGGGATCGTGACTGGCTAAGAAATACCCTGATTAATAGGATCAACGCGCTGGAAAACCAGCTGCCTTTCATGCTGCAGAGCTAAAACTGACCTCAACATGCTCCAGAATCATAATAGTCTAGTAATGTGTGTTGATCTAGGATTCCATTTGCCAGAGGCTTAAATTAGTCGCTGCAAAGGAGGGAGGTACATTATAAAGCTGATTTTAAGGCTGATTTACCTGCATCAGTGCAGTTCAAGTATGGGTTCACACTGTGCTGCAATCTTATTAAAAGAATATTATGAAGTGCCATGAAATGAAAATATATAAGGTGACTTTCCATCAGTTTCAGCTACTGTTTCTAACAATCTGACAACAAAGGTGTCAACTGTTTTTCATGTTGCCCCTGCTTTCCTTTTAAGTCAGTAGTTCTCAGAGAGCTGCTACCCTGAAGTTCAACTACGCCCTGAAGCCTAACAGTCTATGTGTGATTTATGTCAGTGTAGTGGGTTGTAGATCAGGCCGGTCATGCCTATCACCTGGACTGTGTTTCCATCAGCTCTGAGAATCGACAAGGCAACACCTGGCCCTCTCACTCAACTCCACTGGGGAGACACACTGAGGATATTGATGCTAGCCAGTGCCCCCCATACACTTGTCGGAGGCTCTGTGTGTGTGTGTGTGGAAGTGTAAACCCATGTCTTTGCTTTTATGTGCAGGTGTGTGTGCGTGCGTTTGTGCACGAATCGCTCGCTCTGCTTTTCATGCGCACTAATCAAAGACGAAGTGTCCACATGTGCGCTCAAAACATCTGGTTCTGCGTCGCATGCAGGAACTGCGCCTTTCTTTCCACTGCTATCACTTACAGGCGGAGAGTGAAAAAAAAATCCTACACACACATGTGCACACACACACAGAGTGCATTTTCTTTTTTTCCTCTTTCTTGCCTGAATTTTAGAAAGCAAAATAGATTAAATTCTTTATTGGCGCCCTGAGGGGAAATTTGATCATCTCAGGTATTTGGAGTACATGTGAGAGAGGTTCTTATCCACTAAATGATACAGTACATCTCTTTTATTACCACCAAAGAAATAATGATCCTTAAAGGAATGCAACTTTACGAAAGCCTAGGAAGTTTGCTAATTCCCCGAGTGAGCAAGTCTCTCTTTCTGTATGCCCTTGTCTAGAAATGAGCTTGGGCTTAATGAGGCCAGCTTGCCAGTAATTACTGTCATGACTTTATTATTAGCCTTTTACCCCGCAAAAACTAATCACAGGCTGCATCTCTCCTCACTGTCTCTCTGTCCTCCCTTCTGTCTACCTTTCTCAATCCTGTATATTCTCTTGTTGGCTTTGTCCATCTCGATCGCTCTTGTTATCTCAGATATGTCTCTTCCCAGCTCAGATGTAATCATAGATTAATGTATATCACACATCACACAGATCTGGAGTTGCTTTGCTTTTCCCATCACTGACGGTTTCTCCCTTCCCCCAGGCTCTGCAGGAAAAGGTGGAAAGTCTCCAGAGGCAGCTGCACTGCTCGGAGAAGAAGCTGCTTAGCAAAGAGCTTGAGACTGAAGAGAAGGTAATGCAGTCCCTCTTTTCCTCTCCATCTCTCGCTATCTCTTTTTCACGTCCGTCAGACATTCGCAGGAGAGGCAGGCCGTCTCTCACTCAAGCTCATTTGCTCCTCAGCATTACTGTTGCATCACTCCCGCTGCCCTCAGCCTTTTCGTCACACTTCTTTCTGCTTCTTTTCAGCGCAAACCTCTATTTGACTTCTTTTTATTAATCATGCAATCCTTCTTTTGGAGCTGAATCCCTTTACTGACCCTTTCAACACCCATCTCTGCTCCCCCATCACCTGATGTCCCAAGCCCCTCACCCCTTAGTTGCCATCCTTACTAGACCCTCCAGGGGGCCACAAAGACAAAAAAATGCATTCTTCCCTCCTTTCTGCCCTCCCCTCATCACTCTACCATCTCTCCTTCTCCTGTTCAGAGCTACAGATATGCCCCCTCGCACATTTCCCAAATTCCTTGAGATTTGGCTTCAAGAGCCAGCGCCTAGGGCCAGGAATGCCACCACCGCCTGTGTTCAGAGGGAAGCCTCTGTGTGTGCACACACACTCCCCATTGCTCTCCAGAATGCCCTGTAATCATGCTCTGTTTTGACCTTGACACACACAGAGAAGAAAGCACTAATGACTACACTCACACAGGAGGCTCTTCTTTGTACCCTGGTATGTACACCAAAGGCATTCATCCTCCCGTGTCCCCCTCTGATCCGCCCACTGACCCTTGTACACACTTCACACACTCGTCACACACCTCAGTGTCATCCGTCATAAATCTGCAGGAAGGGGTCAGTGGCTTTTAGGAGCCGTTGGTCACCGACCCAGTCCCAGAGGCGCTGCGCGTTGTTTCCTATAACTGAGGAGGAGCTGAACCTTGAACCTGCCTGTTGTGCTGTCAGATCTTTTTGTCTGGATGAGGGTTTGAGTTACTCCTTTTCTGCTTTGCATTAATGTGTTTTGTTAGTGTCATTTACTGCATTGTCCTCTACTGAAGACACAATCGATGGATTTATTGGTTATCCTACAGATTGCCAAAATCCCTTGACTTGATAAGATTTTTGCAGAGCAGAGTTTAGTGTGCTGTGAATGTATCTGCTCTCTGGTATTTCTTTCTCAAGATGAAGAGCAAATGTTTTTGTATTTCTAAAGTCAAACACATGGTCAAGTTCCCTAGCAACCTCCATGGCATATTGTCTAAATATGTTACAACTGCTCATGGTTATTAAACAAGTGACACAAAGTAGAGAGGTCAGTATTTATCAGGATCATTTTCAGCATCTCACACATGACCTCAGATAGATTGTCACAAAAAGGTGTTTAGCACTGAAGTACACTTCAGGTAGATGATCCTGGTTCAATCAAACAGTTCTCCACAGCTTTGGAGAGGCTAACATATACTCTGACTTCTACTGTGTAAAGTTTCATGATGTTCATTTTCAATATTTATGCTTTTAGTTAGCACATTAAATCACTCAAAACCCACTCATCGCTTGCGGTCTATAGGGCTTAGTCTTGTGTGGCTGAAATGTTTTTAACTGGCGCCAGGAAGAAACACGGATTTTAGTACTGATACCAAAAAATGCTTCTCTCTGGTATCAAAACAGCAACATTATGATTTAAATCAGGCAATATGTCAAAGCAAAGAACGGGTAAACAAGACTAAGAATTTGATGAAGCATTTGGTACCAATTTTACGTACTTGACAGTTCTTAATTCTCCGCCACAAACACATTTCACTAATTTATCGCAGATTGTTATGCAGTGACAAAGTTGGCAGACACAAACAGGAAGTGTGCCATAGTCGGATAAGAATGAAGGAATCTCAACGCATCAGCCAACTCGGAGCTAAAAGCGATGCCTCAACAGATAACGACAGCTGAGGCAGGATCTGGGATGATGAGATCTAAAGTACATGGTTATAGAAAGAGCTTTTTAATAAGGTGCAGCAACTTGTGTTTCAATGTAAAGCATGTCTTCATCATAATAAGAAGAGGCAGTGTAGACGTATAACATGCCTGTGCCCAGCTGATAGCTGTTTCTCATTGAATGTACAGATTCTTGTGTATATCGAATTTCCTAGAGAGCAGCACAAAAACATTATAGAAAACAGATCCATATCAGTTTGGTCACAAGATGTCACAGTTTTTCCCCAGGAAGTGAGCCATATCTACCCAATGATCTTTAGTCTCTAGTGATCACGTTGCTCAGTGGGTAGACAAGTCCTTAATGTAAATGTGTGCAATGAACTCCAATTGGTACTCTCTTTCCTGGTCACGGCAATTTGTTGTCTGTTGTATTTTAAGTGTTATTACAGTAGTGTCTCCACTTAATCTTAATCTTAATCTGTTGATGTAGTTGTACCAACTCAGTTGCCTTTGAGTACCCAGCATTGTCCTTCTCCTGTCATTGCACCCTTAAGGCTGATTTACAGTTGTACAAAGGCTCTACGCAGAGCCTACACCTTACTCCAGGTTCACACTGCAAACCGAAGCATCGTGAAGTGTGCCGATTTTCTGTGGAGCGCTGTCTGCTTGTTTTTGGCGCCCCTGTTAAGCAGCTGGGCTCTTCACGCTGAACAAGGGCACAGGCCAGCTTGTGATCTTCAGCGATAGTTTCAGTGTCTGGTCTATTTTTTTCCACAAGCTACAAGTGAATCGAGCAAGAATACACATTGAAGATGTTTTGTAAGTGACATTAAGTATATATAACATATGATTTGAATGATCTGACTATGATAAATGATAGAATATGCATCCCATGCTTCCACATATGTCACTTGTGTCAGCGAGCAAGAGAGACGAGCAGAGCCACACTCACATCACGCACACACTGACACGTACACAGAAGCAGACGGAGACAGAGCTCTACATGTAATTCAAACAGAGCAGAGAGCAGACACACTTGCTGACGGGTGCAGAGAAATGTGCTCCTGGTGTGAACGGCCAGGTGACCACTGATTGGCAGCTGCGTGACAGTTAACAAGTTGGGTCGCTTCCGTGTCCAGTGTGAACCTGGCGTTAGCCTACGCAAGCAGCTACCGCTGTGAGCATTACACTTGTGTGGTGGTGTGTCTGCATCGCTCTGCAATTACACCTCCAAAACAATAGTTGGCGTTGTGGTTTTTATGCCCTTGTGTTGACATTCGGTGAAGTGCTGTAAAGTTTGGTTCAACTACATGCCTAAAACATACATAAAACATGGCTTAATAATGACAACATGAAATAAAAGTAAAAAATCTGGCTCCATTATCACTCACAATGGTTACAGACAGAAGGTTTATCTTTTGCTAGACACGTTTTCGTCATATACACAACATGCTAATGTTATTAGCATTAGCCTATGACAACATTCATAAATTCACTCAGCAGCTAGCTAGGCTTATTTATGCAATGTAATATCGAAAATGTCATGGTTTACTTCTTTTTTCCTGTTTTTGGAAAGTAAATAAAACTTTATTTCCATTGGAGGAAGTGATTTTCATTTCACAAAAATAACAGGAGGTCTGTGTTGTTGGGACGTGTAGTTCAGGCTACGGTGTAAGGTACGCATCTACTTAGAGGTAGGTAGGTACAGCATCAATTAAAGGCGTTATCCCATTGTCACTGTTCCTTATGACCAGCAGGGTTACTGTTTCTTTGCACAGAGCTAAACATGTGTGTTTGGGTGTGTAGGTGTGTTTGGGCAGCTCTTTCTGTTGGCAACGAGTCACAACTCTGCTCCCTGTGGAGAGAGAGAGAGACTGTCTAAATCATATATTTACTCCTGACTCATAACCTTCTCTCACCAAAGGTCAGGTGTGTATGAGTGTCAGTGTGTGTGCATGTTAATAAGAAAACAGCTATTCTACTGGGCATTTTATTTGGGTTTGCGTGAGTGTTTACAGTAGTGTACATCATATGTGCATCCACAGTGTTGTGTGCACACAAGTTCATTGTTTTTTGTGTATGATAATAAACCTCCACTCTCAGTCTCCTCACAGTGATATTGCCCTAGTTTATCTGCCAAGACTTGTCTTTGTAATCCGATCCCACACATGCAAAACCAGCCTTTCTGCCCAGACTTCACACAGATGTTGCTTGCCTTACACTTGCAGGGCCCTCGCAGGCTCCCCCACTCTAAAATGGCGGATCAGCAGCTCACTGTGTGGTTCAATTCTCCTTGAAGAGAGGAGCAGAATGTTGAAGAGTACAGCTCTTTGTATAAATACATAATGATACAGTGGGCACGGTGAACTGTACAAGTTTCAGAGATGTGTTCTCCTGCAACATGGGAGCTTGGTAAAATAAAAAATAAATCATTTCTGTAGATGTTTTCAGTATTGATGCAGACATAAAAATGCAGAGGAGTTGAACTTAAGTTCTGTAGGCTCAGTCGTTTTCCTGTGTGCTGTTTTTGTTGAGGCACATTACATCAGCAGCTACCAATCCATCCCATAGTTCTAACAACTTCAATAAGATCTGTAGCCACTTCTAATCTCCTCCTGCCTTTTTCTCTTTTTTTTTCACTTTTGTGAAGCGGTTTCTTTTTTCTCTCTCCCAGCAAAGCGTTTTTGAATTCAAATCGCTCCTTGGTGAACTCTCTGAGTGCCAACTCAGTGGATGTGGAGGTGCAAACTTTGTGAGTGGCGTCATTTTTGATGTACCCCCTTGTTCCTGACAAGGTTTTTGTCACTTTGGAACAAGGGGGTATATCAAAAATGTCTTTCCAGCAGCTACTCACCCCCCCAACCTGTCCCACGCAAGCTTGCACACACACACACCCCAACTTCATTAGCATACATCAAGCTTCCCAACGATGTGACAAACTTCATTTGAACGTTGAAAGTGTTGAGGGCTTGTTTCTTTCTGCTGGCAGCTGTCAAAAACCACGCCATGTGACAGTACCAAACGCAAGGGAAAGTCAAAACCACAATCTAAAGACTATATATAGATGAAATGTTGTCATTTTAAGATGACTGGGAGGGGAAAACGACTGCCGCTCCTCGCAGTCTTCAAAACTAGAGAATCACGCTTCATCAGGAACAAACAAAATCTCATTTTAAAAAGAGCTGTGGAGATGAAACCTGATTTTTCTCCTGAAAGTCAAAGTCCCTTTTCATTGCTTTGGGAAATAGTGGCACACTTCTTTTTTTTTCCTCCCTGTGTTTCCCTTCCACTCTTTTCTTCCCTGCTCACTCTCATCTGGAGTCCGTCAGTGACCAAAACCTTGTGAAAGATTTGATCAGCAGTATTGTTCAAAGGCACCTGACATCTGTCCTAATGGTGAAGAGGCTTTTTTTTTCCCCATCATGTGCCTCCTGCCACCTGTCAGAAAAACAAACATGCCTTTGCTGTAAAAAGATGTTGAAAGGAGAGAAAAATGTGTGTTTGCGTGAAGAAAAATAGAGATGTAAGAGGAGGGACCTTGGAGGAGGCGAGAGGATGTGGAGCTGAAGGAACAAGTCAGACATCTTTGGGGACTTTGAGAGACGCTCCTGTTTTGAATTTCAACATCATTGAGAGACACAGCGAAGTCAGACATTTTGAATCGGTACTTTACCCATCATTGTCTGCTTTTTGCTCTATCTGTTAGCTGAGCATACGTTTCCACAACAGAGATGTAAAAAAAAAAAAGGTTTCTGCCTCCACCCACACACATTGCATAGTAAACTATGGCTAAGCTTTAGTTAGACATGCTGTGGAAAGATGTGATTGCAAATGCTTTGGTGTACTACTGTGCTGCAAGAGCAGAACTCTGTCATACACCTTCGGGTTACATGCATAGTATATGATGCAATGATAGAAAAGCAGTGCTGATTTTGGGAAAGGAACGACACAACTTTTAGAATGCAAGTGTAAAAAATGATATGTAATATGTAGTGGTGGGCGAAATATCGAATATATTTGATGTACTGCGGCTTTTTCCACACGCGATGTATAAAATGACTATATACAGAACATGGAGTATAAATTGGCACGTCATTTTTTTAAGCCACTGGCATGAGACTATCTTCGGCATTTCGATGCTCTTGCTCTCCTCTACGTCTCTTTCCCCTTAACACAGGAAAAAAAGACTTACAAACACAATAGTCTGTTAGCAGGTGAAGTGTGTGTCTTATGCAGGGCTCCAGGCCGCTACTATTTGGTCGCAGTTGCGACCATGGAGCACCAGTGCAACTTGCAAATATCATTAATATATGGACTGGAGAGCTGTTCGTTTGTTTCCAGCTTATCATGAATAAATCCTCACATTTAAACAACAGCAACAGTTTAGCTTAATTAGTTTAACAATACTGTGAACAGACAAAGCGTGTTTTTATACCTGCAGGGCTCCAGAGCGTCACATTTTGTGACCGCAGAGCACCAGTACTACTTGCAAATATTATTGATATATGAACTGGAGAGCTTTTAGTGTGTTTCCAGCTCACCATGAATAAATTCTTACGTTTAAAGGTGCCTGCTAACTGCTAGCATCTAACTGTTAACCAGGAGCTTCAAGTTCACGGCAAAAACATCAGCACTTTCGGTCTGTTACAAACCGGGTGCTTTGAAATAAAAGCACCACTGGTTCTGCTTTGATTTAGTTAATTATAACAATACTTTATGAAACTTTATTCTAACAGTAGCTACTTTTTTAGCTTTTTGTGTCAGTAGTTCATTTTAAAATTTTGTATTTTAGGAGTCCACAGTAGTTTAGAGGAGATTTCATGAGATATATTGTGTATTGCGATATAGCCCAATAACATCACAATATTAGTTATAAACTATGTAGCCCAGCCCTAGGGATATTTCATCAAGCTTTTCTTTTTGTCTCACACCAACAGCTGGACCAGCCATTCAAGCCCTGTATGTATACAAATATTTTTACCTCAATATTTATTACCTTCATTGTACAAAATATCTCTGTTCACACTAGAAGTCAAAAACAACTTGCTGTCTTGAGCAACCTCCCCTTGTCGCAAGGGTAGTAAAGTGTTCGGGCTAACGTTACCTTTATCAAAGTACCAACTGCAGATTTCATCTATATTTGAGGAGATTTGAGACATCATCATCTCCCAAACATTTTGTTTAACACGTGCACACAAAGTAACCAGAGTTTTGAAAAATGTGCACCTTAGAAGGTGTTTTCATAAATCGTAGGCCAAAACGTAGAGGAAAATATCAAAAATAACTGTGACCTTGTAGACAGAGCTCCAGTGCAGTTTAACCATGAAGTCATAAGGGCAAATGTCAGAGTGTTACTGTATCACATAATACATTAGCTCTAGTTTTCAGCTTCCCCAAAATAAAAGCAAACATCCATGGCTTGTCCAGTTTGATCAGCATCATGACTGTACATACAGTAAACAGTCGTTCCTGTTGCTCCCTGTGAGTCCCGGTGAATATGCCGTTGTAGCCTTGCCCATTCTAATGTATGGGAAGGAAAATGGAGACAGCAATGCCACAAAGGAGCTTGTAATTTAGGCAGAGCGGATCTCTCATTGCTGTGGTGACTGCACCATACATGAACCAAGAATGCAAAACTAAGGAGCGTGGCTTTTGAAGAATCTAGACTTATATTCAGAGTGGTTGGTAAGGGATGTGTTTATTCAACCATTGTTTATTGCTTTGGTCTGAGGTAGTGGAGTGTGTTTTGTCTTGGCTTGCCATTTTGTTATGACTACAGAAGCTGCTATAGATAGATAGACTTTTTGAAAATCTGCACTCCCGTAGCTTCAGCTGATTTTTTAACTCCCGGACATTCAAATTAAAGCCTCCGAAACCTTCTTTTTGCCACTTGTTTGAAAAGGTCGCTCTCAAATTATCCTTGACTTCATTCTCACACAGAGAAGAAAAAGGACATATTTCTGTAAACTTAAAAAATGAATAGGGCAGAAGGAGCCCTGAAAAATTGGCAAAGTTGTGGCAGTCTAATCTACTGCACACTGTGCCGAGACAAAGTGAGCTGCTTCATGTTGGGATCATTTATACTGAAGGTTGCTTTGAAGTGCTTCCCAATCCCTTTCATTGTGCCCAGGAAGATTAATTAGCCAAAGCCAGAACAATCAGTTAAATCCACAACAGGAAAATTATTTTAGGAAAACCAATCTTTTTCCCTCCCCCTCACCTCATTCACGCTCTCTTCACATGAAAGACCGGACTGATGAGAGGAGAGGTGGGGAGCGTGGGGATATTCTTAACGTTAGCTGGACTTTGGCTCTGTCAAAGACATTATGGTCGGTGGAAATGCTCAGACTCTCCCCTGGTTACACCTTGAAATATGTGGGTGAAAACTGTTGCTTTTCACAGCCCCCGTTGATCCCTCCAGCTCTGTTAAACTATTCATCAAGCTCCGAATTAATTGATTCGGCAACTCTTTTCAAAATGCTGTAAATGCTTTTACAGTACTGTAAAAGCTCTGTGTTTGTGCATGTGTGTGTGCGTCCATTCATGTGTGTTTGTGGGTAAAAGGGGGGGTTGCGCTAACCAAACCCTTTTCAACTTCTATAATCAGACTCTGGTTTAGTGGAGTGTAATTTAGCCCCAGACAGACTTCCTCCAGTCCTCCCCAGTGGAGCTAGCTAGCTAGCTGTTGAGCTGCTGCTGCGTTTGATGTGTTCTGCCCTCCACCACGGCCCTGTCCTCTTCCAAACCCAGCTGTGTCAGGCCCATAAATGCATTGTGTCAGATCTGGCTGTAGTCACCAGCAGCCAGTAGGGGGTGTTGCGCGGAGCGAGTCATGCTGGCCTGCGGACCCCCTGTGGAGATGTGAAGGAGCTGTGAAGAGCGAGGGAATACTCTGAGCCATGAATAAAGAGGGGATACCCACTGTCTGTGTGTGTCTGTGTGCATGTGTGCATGTGTGTGTGTGTTTGCCTCCTCCTAGGGAGATACTCACTTGGGTGCTGTGTCTGGAAGTGCATACATGACATGCAAGTGTTTGTATGAGTGGGTAGCAGAGGCACTTATTCAGCAATTATTTTAATGGATTATTTGCTTCATTTTGGCTTTAATTGTGTTGACGTTTTTTGTCCAAGTATACCAACAAATGATATAAACACAGATGAAGATCACTCATTTTAAGGTGTTAGTGTTCATGTGTGTGCATGTAAGGGTTGTCTAAATATTTTTTTACTCGCACATTATCGCCCTCTGAATGTGACAACCTCCGAGGCTTTTCGACACGTGCACTGCCACAAGAATAATGTTTTGCTCAGGTGTTCCTTCCGAGTTACCTGACACTGTTTGGCCGCTCTGCCTCTGCCCTCTCAGGTGACCACGGTGCGTCAGGAGTATGAGGAGAAGATCAAAGGTTTGATGCCAGCAGAGCTCAGACAGGAACTGGAGGACACCATCGCCTCTCTGAAAGCTCAGGTGAGAGCTGACTGTTTGCCAGATACAGATCAGATACAGGCAGGACCAGAACAAACATGCTGACATATTCAATCTGGTGGCTTTGGTTTCAAGAATGTTAAAAATGGTCTGAGGGCTCAGGTTCTCATTTTCAACCTTTAAAACATTCTTCCTGTCCTTTTTTCTTTCATTAATCCATTCCCATTTAACCACAATATACGGTATACTGTAGAGATTGTCAAGGATTGTCTGTATCTTTGTGTCTTTTTTAAGTCCAATTGTATCCCTCCACTTTTCACTTTGCAAACAATCCAAACTCTCAGAAACATAATTCAAACATCCTGTGTGAAAATGCATGTAGGAGTTATTTGTTTATTGCTGTCCCTGTATACCTTTCCAATCCTCTTTACAAACCTGAAAGGAGCTCTGTACAATAATCAGAATGTATCTGATAAAAATTTAAATAAGCTAGTAGCTTCGATAAATTCAGTAGTTAGACATTTTGAGAAATATGCTCGTTCTCTTTCTTTCTATGAGGAGTTTTTTGTTTTTCTTTCACTTATTAAAACTATTAACAAAGCAGGATCTTGTCTTGCATGGGAAAGATAATATATATCATAGGGAACAGAAAACAGCGAATCCCCTAGACGGCAGAACTTCATTGAGTCATCATCAAAATGAGTCAGTACAGAATTTATTAATGACACAGTCACATTATCACAGCATTATCAGGGGTAAAAAAAACCACAGCACAATCCCCTGGACAATAAATTATCATTGTCATCATCATGAGTAAATACAGCATCTGCTGTCAGAGCAGACTTTGGTAGTCAATGCAAGACTAGTGGAACGTCTTCAAGAAACGCAATCAAGTCCAGTTGCTGACAATATGGCACTTATGACTAAAAATATAACATTATTGTCCCTCTGCAATCTCTGGGGACCTCCGTGCTGCTCTGCTGACATTGCCAGGAAAGCGGTGCACCAAGCTTTCGAGGGCTTGGGATGACAATGACCAGGTTGGCATGCAGGTGTCAGATCAGTGCAGAGCACCAAACCAAAACCACCGACACTATTATAATAGCATACATACTGTAGCACAAGTTTCACTCTCAGTAGTCTCTTTAACTTGAGAGATACTTTTAAAATGAATACAGTCACACCATGTTACTGTTTTCAGTGTAGCATTATTGGGGAAAATAATTAGGTACATCCCTGGGACGCATTGATATCAAGTTTACCTGCATCCTGTCAGGTTTTAGGGAGGGATGGTCAGGGAGGCTGGCCGCGTACTTAGCAACATAACTGCTTCACTATATCTTTACATAGCAAATATTGGTTTGCTGCTGTATTGATGTTCTCATTGTCATATCGAGCTCATTTAATCTCTCCACATTCATGTAACCATGTTGTTCCTCTGAGCCTTGTCTGATACTTAAATCATTGGGCCCATGTTGACACCACATATCAGTATAGGGCTTCATTTTCTTTTACACTGTAAACAAAAGAGGGATTTCTGTAATAATGATGGAACCATGCAGTACAAGTTTTTGTAAAAGGGGCTCATCATAAACCCCTGCCTTGTTCAAATAGGTCTACCAAGATCCCGTTTCAGTGCGCAGACCACAGCTCTGTGCTCGGATATGTTTATAAGATGTAATTCATGACCAGAGTGGTCTCTCCTCTCATTGACGACGTCTTGGGTTTTGCACATTAAAGTGCATTATTTTTACATGGCGAAAAAAAAAAAAAGGTGGGGAGAGTGTTCGTGTCTCTGGAGGCATCCGACCACATTTCATTGGGGTTTTGCATATACTCCACCACCGTGAAGTGCCAAATGAAATGCTAGAACTTTCCTGAGGTCTCCCCCACAGAAAGGAATGTACCCTCGGCTCCAGTACGGTAGTCCCAGAACAATACAGATTCTTTCGGAGCCGTGATTATTCTGCCAGGCTCTAGATGCCGTGTAAATGTAGATGGGGTTTATTTTCACTTCAGCCAAAGACACTTCATAAATAAACTCACACTTTGTAGCCAAACAAAAGAATGGCGCTGCCTCCTCTAGCAGTGCCCTAACCTCAACTAACCTGGCTCATAATCTACCCTCTGTCCCCATGTGCCTTAACCCCGCTGCCCTAATCTCCTGACCCCCAACCCCTGCTGTCCTGACCTCTGGACTCAACAACCAACCCTTTCTTCCACTTAGCTAACCTCCTCCACCCAAAAGCACAATTGACCCTAAGCCGTCATACCTCCTCCACTGATGCACTGGTTTCCGACTTCCCTCGTTCTGATTAAACAACTAAACAAAGTACATTTTTGGAGATTCCTCTGTGCCAAATTTTGCATTGTGTGTCTGTGTTGCAGGTTAACTTCCTTCAGAAGAGAGCCTCTTTGCTACAGGAAGACCTGGATGCCTGTCGCAGCAGGAGGTTAGCATGATTGTTTAGATTGTATAGAAATGTGAGTGCATATGTGCCTGTACACAGTTCATGTGGAAGTTTCTACTTCGGCACAGCACAATGCGTGTACAGTATGTGCCTGTGTTTCAGGTAGTGAGTATGAACATGAAGAATTAGCCATCTGCAGTATACTTTGTAATGCACTATTAATGGCGCAGTTACATTAGATAAAGTCTCGTCTTTGACTATGACAGCTTCCTGTCCTGAGGGCTTTCATTTGCCTCCCATCCATCATACTGTAAGAGCCATTTATGTCTTTATGAAAAGCATCTTATATATGCAGTGATAAGAGGCTTCGTCAAACGACGCTGCCGCTCACATCTCTGCAAACATCTCTCAGGACTGTCAGTCACACACATCACAGTAAATAACCTGTTATTTCACTGTACTCTACCTCACAACTTAAAGTGATGGAGACGTTGAGGATCTCAAAGGAACAGTCAATCACAGAGAGATAGTTGAAAATCCATGATGGTATTCTTTAATATCACTGTATTATAATGTTGGTTTAATGGATTAACACTGGAATAATGAGACTTCTTCTGTACAGGTAACCATGGGAGAACCACAGCCTGACTCCACACCAGAGTATGAAGGATAAAGCGTCCAATCAGATGTGAGCATTACTGACTGTTACAAGTATTTTACACACCTGTCATGCCACTGGACCCGCCATCTTTTAGTTTATGTGCTCTTGGTTTTACTAACATGAGTTATTTATTCATCGTCAGACTTTAGTTTTGCTTTGTCCTGTTGGAAAAAATATTTATGTTCTGGTTACATTGTTTATATTTTTTATATCATTAACTTGTTATTGATATCCTCACCAAAATCCATCCTTTTTAATAAAAGACTTTGCATCATTTTCTGTTGTCATGCTATTTTGTTGTTAATTCTGAGCATGTTTTTCATCTACTTCAAATACCTCGTAATTAGTCCCTCAATTAGGGGAAGTCATGCTGTTGCCCTTGTTTTTATATGACCACAACATGCATGTTAACCAAGATTAGCTCTGTAACTTTATACTAAAGTCAAAGACCTTGAATTCCCATTGCCCTCATCACTATTTAGCATCGCCTTTCTGCTCAAGCCCCCATTTGAACTGTAAAGAGTAGTTGGGGGTTTGTGGTTGTTTCAGATAAAGAGCGCTGCGAGTCGATTGTTTGAACCTCAGGCCAAGCGCTACAGTCCTTGGGCCCAGTGTTTCTGCCTCCGCCACCACTTTGTGTTTTACCAACGGCTCCACTCAAACCCAAGCTGAATGACTCAGACGCTTGAGTCCATGAAATGGCCGCCATGTCTCCTCCGATGTCTCCAGAGTGTGGAGGTTTTATGATGATAATAACATTTGGTGGACCAAGGATGGGCTTCATAATGAGCCCCCATCCATCAGTTCTTTTTTTTTTTGTCTCTGGTAGGTGAGGAATGCTGGGGCTTGAATACTGATCATTTCAAAAGGATCCAGTTTTTCCCTGGAAAACAGTTTGTAGGCGTTCTTAAATTCCAAAATCAGATTTGATTTCAAAGAGGCCTCTGCACGTATTTGCGTTGGAATTGCTTTCTTTTTACACCCGCAGTTCACGCACTTCCATGTGTTCCCATTGTCCGTGACCTGCTCTGCTGTCTCCAAACGAAACACTATACCCCTCTCTGTATTTATTTGATGTGCTGATTCTGCTGCCCAGGCAAAGAGAGAGAAGAAACAAAAAAAAGAGAGGCGAAAGGCGAGAGGACTGTCAGGCCGACATCTGAGAAACAGGAATTTAGTCTTTCAGCACAAAGCCTTTGTAGAGTCTGTTGTTTCTGGAAGAAGTGCACAGAGGATTCAGAGCTGTTGCAACACAGCATCATACGTGCATGTGCACTTGTGTACATGGGAGGAAGTATGTATGACATTTTTTGCATGTTCTGTATGTGTGTTTACATTTGTGTCAGTATGCTTCAGACTAACGAGAACGTAGTTAGTGATAGTGAGATACTGGCTACAGCTGTATTTGTAGCGGGGTCGGAGTACCTGCTGCATCAAGCGAATACACCGTCTGCGGTCATTTTGACTAGACCAGTGGACTTCACCACAAGCTGATTGGCTGTAGAGACAGGCAACGTGCCTTATGTTCTAAAACCAGCCACCAGTGATCTGACCAGCAGAGTTGCAGATGACACCATCAGCCGGCTTGAGTCGAGCTCAGACAGACAGTTCACACTGCTGCAACTTTTCTCTGCAACGTTCTAAAACAGTTTAGTCTCTTCATTATTTATTAGTATGAAATGGGCTTTAATTTGCATCATTTTTCCGTGTTCATAACATGTGACCTTGTAAAATATCCTTCCAACTGTAGTCCTTGCTGTCATCCCCTTGAACCTATATTGCCTGATGCCCAGAAGCTGTCTAATAAACACTGCAGCACCTGGCTACAAAAACTAGCATTGCCACATTCTTTTTGTCAAGCTTGTCCAACCTAGTGAGAGTAACTAAGGGGGCTGGGACTTGGGATCAGTCAATTGTAGGACACAGCGCTACTCACACCCTGTAAAGGACGTTTGAGCTACTGTTAGAAGACCCGGCAAACACTTAATTTAAAGCACACTGAGTCTTCAGAGATAACTTAGCATGGAGCTGCTGATGCCGTCGATAAAAGGGCAGTGTGTCCTCGCCCCATGTTGTGCTCATTTACACCCAAACAGGCTCCAGCTATGACCTCTCCTTTAATCTCTGTTATTACTCTGGCATAGTTTCACTCTAATTGATTGTCTACCTCAAAATAACCTCCATAATTGTGCTTGTGTAAATACAAGCCATGAATGTCATTTCCACACGGCCGACATGGCCCCATTAAGGATCAAAGCCTTCTCTTCCTCTCAGTTATCTCCACATCAGACAGTGGACTGTTGTGTGACAACAGTAAAGGGCAGTCAGGGAGCTCCCAAGGTTTCCAGCATATTCTCACCTCATGACAGCGCTCACGGCTGGTGTACTGTAATTTAGGTGATTTTCATGTGTTGGCTAAAGAATAGTTTTCATGGTATGAGTGCAGCGTTTCAAAATCATTGCACACAGGATAAAAAACTGCCTCATGGCGCTGAATCAGAAATGTAGAGCAGCTGCAAACGCTGCACAGAGGAACCTTAAACCAATTTTTGTTTTGAAGTATTTTACATCAGAGGGGTTATCTGAGGACGTGAATTTAAAGAGCAGCAGCGATTTCTACTCAATTTCGGTCAATTTGAGTTCATTGACTGCTTCTCTTTTCTGCCTCTTACTAGATCTGCACATGTAACGTGCGCTCTGTGTGTGCACGCTTCACTCTGAGCGCTCGTGACAGGCCTCTGGGATTGACTGTACATCAGCGTGTGATTGACAAAGTCATTGTGCGTGTGCGTTAGCGTGTGCGTGCGCCATGTGTCACTGGAGCTTTTTATAGCGCTGTATTCTGAGTCAGACCCTAGGAGGCCTACGTTTGGCTGCTGTACGCTGCTTGCATAAATAAACCTGTTTATCGCCAGCACTTCTCACACACACTGATGTCTTCCATCATGTTTTCTGCCTTTGTCTCTCTCCTAGCTTGTATCACTCTCTCTTTGTTGATACGGTATTTATGGCAGTGATTTTTTTTTTCCTTTTTTCCCCAGTCCTGTCACTCAAGCGCAACCAGAGCTATGAAAAGGATATGCAGCTGTGTGATTTGAGAACAAGTGGGTTAGAGGCTATGCAGCCTCAGTGAAGAAGGCACAGCAGGTTGTGTTTGCGTGATTGTGGCATGAATTTGCCGTCTGCGCTGATAGTGTGGGTTGAGCAGAGGGACAGAAGACCATGCACTAAAGACAGTGTGGGAGGTTTGTCTGTATTATTTGCCCTATGTCTCTGTCTGGGTATCTGGAATCTCTGTCTCGCTCTTTCTTTTTATCTCTCTCAGCCTCTTTTATCATTATAAAGATATTCTTGCACCAGCTGAAGTTGAAAATCTATCTTTTTATTCATCTTTTTGACCTTCCATTCATTAACTTAGTCTCTAAAGGGCAGCATTTTGAAATTGTATAATTGTGGATTCTCCTTTTTTCTGTATATTTATGAAGAGGAGTCATTCCGCATTTGCTCAAGTCTTCAATTTGCACTACCCAGTGTGAATTAGCATCAATTTGTGTCCCAATGTGCCATGCAGTGCATCGCCTTTACATACGTACATACACTAAACACACCAAAAAAATGTTTTTTGTACAGAATTTCACAATGTATTCATACATTTAACTTTAAATCGCTGTGTGATTAAGGAGAAGAGGTGATTTCAGGAAAAAGTGACAGATCTGGGGACAGATGACGTGATCTAGCTCATCTGCGAAAAGGTGAATGCGGTGCTAAATTTTTTGTGAAAAGAAGGTGGTAGCTCACAAACTTCCTAAGCATGCGAAGCAGTTCAGTGATGCAGAGTTTGTGTGGGACTGCTTGGTGAAAGTGGCCAACATCGTATGTCCGTAGACTGTATAAATTAATGGACATAGCCACCGTGATGTTACCCGTTGGTTTGTGGATGGCCGCTTTGAAGCAGGGAGTTCGGCATTTCAGCCATTGCCATTTTGTTTTTTTAGAGCCAGCAGTGACCATATTTTGAAGACGGGTTGGAGCTGTGGAGGAGCAGGATTATAATTGTGATAGATTATGATGATGCCTCGCAGACCACCCTCTCCCCCCAAATATGCATAACTTTATTTAGCCTTAACAAAATGTAAACAGGTGAGTTATATAAAAATTCACCTCCCACACAGTTGTCATGAATGTTGAAATTCACTTCAGACACTAAAACCATTTTTGTACCAGGCTGTAAACGTGTTTATCTCTGGCGGAAAAGTTGGGTATTTAAAAATGATTGTTTATGGGGACTGACTTGCATCTGGAGCCAGCCTCAAGTGGCCATTCAAGGAACTGCAGTCCTGCGTTGGCTTCATTTTTTAGCCATGGATGTTGCACATGACCTGAACCTGCGCAGCCCTCAATGATGGCTCCCTAAATGCTGTTTGAAAGCCTTCTCCACATTGACACTCATGCAATTGTGATAGAGAATATTAAATTCCCTGTTAAATCCACTTTTTTAAAGTTAGATTGTAAATTGTAGATTCCTCGTGCAGATCATTGAACCCCCTAAATTTCCTCTGTGTGCTCAAAGGCATCTACTGCCCTGAAAAAGCTGCTCTAAAATGGTGTTATGAAGCATGACTGTCATGTAATTTAAAGGATCTGAGTGTCCCATGATGTATTTGTCGCCTATAGAAAGATCTGCCACTGTAAGTACATTATGTGTGATCACATTTTTGCCCGCACTTGTATGACTAAGTGGAGAGATTCATATTTTTCTCTAGCTCTGGTAATTTAGTGTTCAAGCATCTGACATGTAAATGACATTATCATATTCATCTGCATTTGTGTAGACACGCTGCACGTTTGAATGCAGCTCAGAGTCTTTGGAGACAGCGTTTGAGCAGTCTGCCCTCACCAGAGCATAAATCTGTTGCCATGGTGCTCACCCTGTTGATGTGTCACACCCCTCTAATGGAGGAACAGGAAGCGGGGGAAAGAGATAAAAATCTGGCATCTGTTGAATGCACGAGCAAGTTAATCACCTTACCAGTCTGGGAACCCTCTGCGCACCGGAGTCAGGAAAGAGGAAGATGGGGTTAAAGTGATGGATTAAGGATGAGTGAGGGAGCCCAGGGTTCAGGTTAAGACTGATTCAGAGACGGATCGCTGTCCTGTCAAGCATGGCAGAACAGTGGCGTCCGGCCTGTGAAGTGTCTGCATGGTGCTTCAGTGCGAGCAGCAGAGGAAATGAAAGTCATTACTGTCAGCGTGGAGTGAGCTTCATGGCCCAAACGGGATTAGACAGTGCATCCGACATTGTTTCTATACATTGGTAGACTTAAAAGTCAAGCGCAAAATGGGATTAAAACGAGGGAAAAAAACCAATAAATAACCTTCAACAACCCCCCTCTCTCTTCTTGCCTCTCTTTTATTTCTTCTCTGCCTTCCTTCGCTACCAATTCCCCACCTATTTCATGTCTCATTCTTTCTTCATAGTCTTTTCTCTTTCACCTGTCTCGCTCCCTATTCCACTCTCTCTGTCACATCTCTCTTTCCCTTCTTCCACCCTTCACACACTCATCCCCATCATCAAAATGCACAGGTAGGCGCCGACTCCCACTCACACTTTACATTCTCTGTTTTGCAAAAAAAAAAAAAAAAAACATCCTTCTGGGGCCAATTGGCGCTTGAAATCCAACTTCATTCCCCTCAAACTGAACCCTTTCAAAAAACAACCCCTACCCCCCTACCACCCGCACTCTTTTTTTTCTCCTCTTCCTCTTTCAAAACAGCCCCATAACAAGCTGGCGAATTGTTGCCCTTCCTTAACTTTTAAGGGTATTATGCACCATGTCCAACTTCAAAGCCTGTCTTAACTCCACACTTTAATTGTATCTTCCCTAGCTCTCTGCGTGCCATTTGATTCTGCTGACAACAGCACTTCTCCCTCCGTTCTCCTCCATCCTTCTCCTCCCGTCCTCTTCTGCCGCTCTTTGGTCCTCGATTATGTTGTGTTTTGACCCCCGCCGCCGCCGCCACAGCTCCTCTCATCAGCTCCTTGCTCCCTTCAGAGGCCATTGTCCCCCTGTTGTCACCTACTTTGAAGAGGTAGCCTCCATTTCCTCTCTCGGCAGTCGGTTGTTGCCCGGGGTGTGTACACACCAAACAA
This sequence comes from Cephalopholis sonnerati, assembly GCA_019142605.1. Taxonomy (NCBI): domain Eukaryota; kingdom Metazoa; phylum Chordata; class Actinopteri; order Perciformes; family Serranidae; genus Cephalopholis; species Cephalopholis sonnerati. The sequence continues at coordinate 25,780,789 of JAGQAX010000016.1, forward strand.
ACTTGAAACAGTAACCCCCTGTCCTACATTGGCTGTCTCCTGCTCTCTTTATCTGCTCTCTCTCTCTCTGTCTGTGTGAGCTGACTTCCTCCTCATGGCCCTGGTTGATAATTGCCATAAGCTTCCCTCTTGGTTTCATTTTCCATTGTCCTCCCCCAAATTCTTGGCTCTGGCTTGAGATAAAGGGATGAGTACTTCAAAGGGGTCTGCAAAGAGTTTAACCCCAAGCCGAAAGGAACAGCACACAATACTGTAATTGAGAGCAGTTACTGATCACAGAGCTGCGGCACAGAGAGGACAGCACCGGTAGACACACACACACACACACACTCTGAGTGTTTATGACTGCAACTGAGGTGGCCAGTAGCAGTTACAACAGGCCAAGGCTGCTCAGGAGACCATATAACACAGTTGTAAAAACCTCTCTTGTCCTCTTAAGATGTTATATAGGAGGTGTTGTCTTCAAATCTGACTTTACATACCGTAGACAATTAAGCTGATTTGTGTATTTTGTGCTCATGCAAAAAAAATAAGCCGTCAACATTAAAGACTTGATCGGACCCACAAATGATTTATATGCATGCCCTTCCATCTCTATTTATAGGGCTCTTTGTAGTCAGGCTGAATTTGACCTGTCCCTGTAATAATATCTTCCCAAACAGAGAGACAGTTACACCCCATAACCTCTCCCCCTGAAGCCCTCTTTCAAGGGTCTTTTTATAGGGCCAGGAGCCAAGGACACCCCTGGTCTCAGGCCAGTCGCAGACCTGGGGTCAGCTCCTTAGAGGCAGCAGGGGAAGACCTGACCTATGGGGACCTCCCATGAACCATAGAGGGGGTTGACAAGGCAGGACATGAGGGCCCAACTGGCCCCTGGTACTGGCAGGGGGTCTGCACCATCGCCATGGTGATGGTTTCCACCCTGGTGTGTTTACTGTCAGAGGTCAGCCTCAGCCCTCCAAAGTTAACAAAGGCTGACATTGTCAGGTCTGTATATTAGCCAGATGACCTGTATACCTACAGAAAAAGCCCAGACTGTGTAGATGAGCTTTCATGAGGTAGGAAATTTTGTTTGTACGGACTTGTTTTAACTCCGAGTCTTATATCAGGCATGGTTCACTGTACATCAGTAGCCCCCAGCCTTTTTGGTCAGATGCATCGCCTTCTCAGATGAACTCAGGTTCTCCTTTATTTACGCCAACATTTATTCAAGTTGTGTAAAGGCACCAAGCTGATGGTCTGCTGTTGGTCATTTGTTTTTTCAACATTAGTTTGTCTTGTTAATGTGCTAACTAGCATCTTGTATCTGTCATGGCTTCTGCTTTCCCTTGTTGAATGATAAAGACAGACTGCCTCCACCTGCTGCTGCTATGGAGAGTTATTTCCTCTCACACAGGCGCAGAACATACGTGTTAGTTGGCCAACAGCTGTAGTCTTTGCATTGTGTTCATGTGCAACTTTTTGGCTGAGACACAGGCAATGTGAGGCGACAAAACAGTCAGCCTTTGTCGCTACTGGTTCCTTGATGCCAGTTTAGTGTGTCTGAGCCTTAGCCCAAACTTTTAGCCAACAATTTCAACCATTCATCAGGGCTGGAAATCACTACTCAAAATCTTTAAGGCAGTGGTTCCCAACTGGTCCAGCAACAGAGTTTAGATTTCTCCTTCGTCATTAGTTCAAGGTCCACACAGTTTAATATATTCAGTGTCATACGTGTGTTTGGCCGGGTTGTTGAGCTGGTCTGCTGTCTCTGATTAGTAGCAGTCGGTTACTGACTCAGTCTACAGCTGGAAACGACACTTCAAAATGAGATCTGTCTCCGAAATCCACTGCACTTCAGAATAAAGTGTGCTTTTTACAAACTTGTTCACGAGTCACTAACGGTTCATTCAGAAAAGTCCCACGACCCACCAGCTGGGAACCACTGCTTTAAAGTATCGACCAAAATAACCCCACACCAAGTGGTATCTAATCATCATTTCATTCTTTTTGTGCTGGGGTTCTGATCCCAAACCATCCTGACTCCTTGCAGGATCAGCAAACTTCCTGTTGCAGCCATCTCCAGGTGCAGCTCTTCTCCCAGCGAACAGTCACTTACAAGTCTTCACGGTTAGCACAAGCGAACACAGCAGCATCTAACATCCAACACCAAGCTGTTAAACAGTCCCAGCAAACTCACTTGGACACCGAAACAGCTCGACTCCAGTCGTCAAACCTGTTAATAACGGTTAGCCTTGTGGTGCTAAGGGTTAGCCCTGTCACTGGACTCTGACAACTCGCCCTGGCGTGGAGCTCACACTCCTGCAGCAGCAGCTACAACCTATAACGTTACAGTCTGTGGTCGAGCATGGTGTGTTTGACAGAGTTGGCAGTTCAGCATGTTGAGATGAACTGAAATGAAATTATGGCTATAGTTCACGCCACTCCATTTGCATTATGGCTATTGAATGAAGTACCCTATTGATATTGTACCACTTTGAGGGTACTGGTATTGGCACTGGTATTGCTAATTCTTTAGACGTTACACAGCCAAACCATTTATCCATCACCCTAAGCTAAATGTTTCAAGTTCTCTGCTTGTTTGCTGTCTAGTTTTTCATGCACTCTCAACACATGGAGGTCAGGTGTTGCATATAAAGCAATAAGTGGATCTCTGAAAATTTTAATTGTAAGTAGTTGTAACAGTTGTTGGGCTACTACACAGTCCCTCCACATACCAGCAAGCAACTGCAGCAGTGCCGCCTGCGGTGACAGTACCCCTGGTTTGCAATCACTGCTGTTTGTCTTTTGCTGGGACAGTAAGTTTGATGTAGACGCGCTGGGAATGTTTTTGTACAGGGCTGGGAGTGAGCAGAATTTGATGGCGATAAAGTGGCCTTTGAATGATGAGTAATCCCTTAGTCATCATGGCCTCTTCAAGAGCAATTTCCTCTTTTATTAACCTTGATGGGAAAGCGACGCATCAGGGGAGAAAGTTTCACAGCACCTTTAGCAAGCAGGCTGATCAAAGTGTTTGCCGTCTTTGTACTGTACTTTTTGAATGTCCGTCCACTGAGACAACAAGGACACACAGACACCTACTGTCTCCCTTTCAAGAATATAGCCAGTCATCTTGTACAAAGGGTCTCCTGTGGTGGCTCATTTGAACACTAAAGACCTATCCAAAACACTATTGACTCTGTTCTATAAACACGAGTAGCAACACTGCCTGTAGCCAGTCCACAACGAATAAAGAAAATGCAGTGTCCAAAATGTCCAGTACTGTCTGTATCCAAACAACTCCTCTTTCTCAGAGCAGTGAATGGATGTCTGATCAGTCTGTGGGCTTTCACTCCTTTTCATGGTATCTTCTGCAGTTGAGGGGAATGCACAAAGCAGAGAGCTGTACTGTCAGAGAGGAGAAGAGAGGAGTAATTCTTCTGTTGCTTAAATGATACGATAACATCCTTCACGCAACTTATCCTCAGTGAACAGATGTTTTAATCTGGTGTGCATGCATGTACCATGTGCCCTCGTTGCCACTGGTAGGAGCTGTGGAGTGATGAACAGCACTGTGATTTCCCATTGCAACATGTATGTGAATGTCTGTGGGTAGTTAGAGGGATTTTTATTAAATGTCCTGCTTGAATTTTCTCAAGTCTTTGAGTGCTGCAGGAGGCGCACATCTGCTTCTCTGTGCTTTCCAAATAAAGTCTTAAGGGGATTAAAAATCATACTTCATCATAGTTTCATTATCCCCCCGGGGCTATTGTCTTCTTGCAATGTGACCAGAAATTCATATGAGGACGTGAACGTGCCATTTGATGCACGCCGGTGCATGTATTGCGCATCCGCAGGTCTCCAATGGGTTAATCTCAAAAACTATGCGGGTCTTGAAAAGAAAAGATCCCTGCGTCTTTAAAGTTGATGTAGCAACAGAGGGATTGTAGCGATAATGCTATTGGGGCGGCAGATCAGTTACTTCTGACGCTCCAAAGCCTCGGGGAGTTGGCTCAAGATTGCTTGTCTTTGATAAGGTCCTCACTATGTAGCTGCAACTTCGTGATCTGGGAGAAGATTGGTAAAACGCCCCAAAAAGCTCGCGGGTGAGAAAATAAACAGAGTGAGCTTTAAAATATGTTTCACTCAGAGTGACTGTAACCTATCGAGGCAGCTCCGACACTTGTTTTTATTTTTTTCGGGAGCATCAAGCTGCAATTGTTTTTTATGCAGCTGTCGGGACCCGGCAGTCGGTTCCTTACTTTGAAGTGCGCTGCTCCAGCCTGTCGGCTCAGTTGGTGTTGGAGTCGCCTACAGGAGAGACCTACCGTGCGGCATGGCAGCCTGAAACCATAGGGAGGAGAAAAGGAGGAGGGAGAAAAGCGGTATTTTTTTCCTCTCGAGTGCATTTTTCTCTCCGTAAACCGACTCAAACCTGAACGGACTGTATGTGGACGCGTCGCGGAGACAAACACTGTGGATTATACGCGCTTTTTTTCCCCTTTATGGTGGATAAAACCAAACAACTGGAGTTTAATTTGAGGAGAGAACTCGTGGATCGATGGTAAGTTACAAGAGTGTGTGCCTCCTCAAACTGGCCCCCATTGGAGCTCCCTTTGATGTGCTGTTGACTCGCCTTTGAAGTAATGTTCAGGGGGAAATCAGACGCTTTTTCTCACGTTTTAAAGACGACTAAAACGCCTTTCTGTGTCATTTATGTCCTTCTTCATACTGTGTGATTTTCATGTAAAGTTAAAGCTGAACATTTCTGAGAAGTGTGTGTTTCTTTTTGCGGAATTCCTCCCCCACAAGATGTGAGACTTTGGAGGCTACTTGGGATTGGACGTTAAAAGAGGAGTTGTTTTTTCCGCCTGAAATGTAACATTAAAGAAACTTTGTAAGACTACGTGACAGTGTTAACGTGAGTGGGGTTGTAATGTAAGCGGGCTCGGTGGGTATTATCAGTAGGAGTTGCTTTTATGTTTGTGGAAGTAACCTGGAAGATTTGTTAAAGGAGGATTTATGGTTGTGATTTAAGTTGTGCAATGCCTGTGATACAAAGTGACATCTGCAGTGTTGCACATCAGCCGCAGATACATTGTAACGCTGATGCTGAAGCGATCATATGCAACAAACTGCTCACAATCTCTGCGATAATGTAACAAGAGAGAGAGCTGGGTGTTTGAGACACTGGAGCATGTTAAAGCTCCAGGAGTAGTACAGCTGCAGCCAGTTAACTCCATTAACTATTTTAGTCACGTTTTTCGATCTCTCCGAGTTTGTCCCACATCAGTGTCCTACAGGTACTCACGGGGGAGGCTCAATTTGACGTGATTTAGTGGCTTGTGATGAGATGTTGAGACGTAGAAAACGACTGCCCCAGAAATGAGAGAAGTGGCAGGGATGCTAGGAAGACATGTGGTCGCATTCTGCAGCAGGCAGCCAGGATTTATAACCCTGACATGATGGATCCGGAAGCGTTAATAAAGCCGTGTCCGTTTGAAGGATTAATGACTTATTAATGGTGTTCAGTTCATACCCCCGCTTGACATACGTGTGTGTACTACTACTCGTGTTGTTACCAGAGAGGAGGATGGTTTAGTTGAGGCATCGCTCAGGTGGTTTTCTGCTCGACTGGTGCGTAATGACTGTTTAATTCTTGTTAATGTAACCAATAGCGCCCCGGTAGAAATCACAATCCAGGTTGAGATATGAAGAAAGGCTGTTTATGTAATGCTGCTGCAGCGTTTTCTCACATTTTTTTCCTCTGTGAACTAGGCTGTCTTTTTCTGTAGAAGTCAGTGAGGGTCTGAAAAGACTCTTACTGCGTCTCTGCCCCTTTGAAGTTGGGGCGGATCTGGTTTTGATTAGATCAATACTTTGTGTTTCAGAGAGAAGACGGGCAGCCAGAGAGAAGCTCCCCCGCTGACATAAGAGAGTGAGGAGATTACAGTAGAAGCTCAGAGGAGGCGAACAACACACAGGCTCTCTCCTGCTGCCTGCAGAGCCATGAGCCGGGCGCTTATGGACCATATCGCCAGTAGTTTCCGAGAAGATGCTCCTCGACCCCCGGTGCCGGGGGAGGAGGGCGAGGCGCCCTGCTACCCCGGCAAACTCGCAATGATGAAACCCCTGGAACCCCCTAAATCGGTTTTGCTCGGCTCTCCGGGCTCCTCGGCGAGGAGGAACGAGGATGGTCTTGGGGAGCCGGAGGGGAGTGCCTCCCCGGATTCACCGCTTTCCCGGTGGACAAAGTCTTTGCACTCTCTCCTCGGGGACCAGGACGGTGCCCTTCTTTTTAGGACATTCCTGGAGCGGGAGAAATGTGTCGATACTTTAGACTTTTGGTTCGCCTGCAATGGCTTCAGGCAAATGGACCTCAAGGATACCAAAACGCAGAGAGTCGCCAAAGCAATTTACAAGCGCTACATCGAAAACAACAGCATTGTCGCCAAACAGCTCAAGCCCGCGACTAAAACCTTCATACGGGATAATATCAAGAAGCAGCACATAGACTCTGCGATGTTCGACCAGGCGCAGACGGAGATCCAAACCAACATGGAGGAGAACGCGTATCAGATGTTTCTGACCTCTGACATTTACCTCGAGTACGTGAGGACCGGGGGAGAAAACCCGAATCACGTCAACTCGAACGGTTTGGGCGACCTGAAAGTTGTATGTGGATACCTGCCCACGCTCAATGAAGAGGAGGAGTGGAGTTGTGATTTCAAAGCCAAAGCGCTGGTTGAATTGTCGGCGAAGGCGCAGAGGGCCACCGTGTCCATGAGGGCAGTGGAGGTGATGGAAAGGGGATACAGGTATGTCTGCAACACCCTTTTAAACTGCACTAAGCTTCAGAATCACAATCCACACTGCATATGAGCAATAATCCACATCACAGGCAACTGGACACATTTGTCCTTATGCCTTAAACTCAAACCAAATCACCTCAGGGTTTCTGTAAGTTAGTAGAAAACTCCTCTCTGTCTTTTACTCCCTGGCTCTCTGGCCCTTTCTCACCATCTCCAGCAGCAGCAGCAGCAGCAGCCCTCTGCTGGCGCTCGCCTGGATTTCCGGGGCTTTGAAATAGTTCAGCAGAATGAGGGATCGTCTTCCACGGGAAAAGTTCACAGAGCACGGCTGGCTCTGGCCCCAGCCGGCAAATAATAGATGATGACATTGCTATGCTATGCTTCCTCCTGTACCACGCTGTCCTCAAGCCTGTGGCGGGGATATAAAGCTATAGCAGATCTATAGACAGCACTTACTGATGGGGTTTCTGCAGCTTCATTTGGATGCTTATTACATTTCCATCTCTGCCTGTCAGTTTTGAGTAAAATCAAAGTTTGCATTGAAACTGCATCCAACAAATAGGATTTTCTGAAGGAGTTTATACTCCAATAAGATTTTTCTGTTATATTGGAGCATCTTTTAATGTTGCTGTAGCTTTAATGGGATGCTGCATAACAAGTTGCACAAAGATCTTAACTTTTACAGTGAGTGCGACAGGCGAAGCAAACTGACAGCTACCTGCTTTGGACAGCATGATTGATAGCTTGAGTGGTGGGGACTTGCCTATAGTGACGCTTGTTGCCTCGAGTGAGAGTAAAGCCTTTTTATTGACATGAAGGCCTATCATCACCTGAACAGATTCAAAACATGTGGAACCCATTTCTCCCTTTTCCGCTTCCCGCTCCTCACCTCTTCTCATCTGACTTTTTAAAAACAAACCCCGAACGGCAGCTACAGTGCAGAATCAACACCCACCTCCACCACCTCCCCACCCAAACCCCCTCACTCTCCTCTTCCCTCTTTTCTTGTTTGCATCAATTCTCCTCTGATTCCCCCCTTCGCTGCTTTCCCCCTCTGCCTTCACCACTTTTATCTTTTTTTTTCCCCTTTTGAAAACTCAGGGATGGGGACTATGAGGCGTGCTTTTGGAGCGAAAGTGAGGGGAAAGAGAGCGGAAAGGAAGGACAGAGAGGGTGGTGGGAGGGGGGGCGTGTGCACCTCATGAAAGAAAGGGAGGGAGGAGAAAGGATAAATGAGGGGGGTGAGAGAGAGGCAGGGAGGGAAGAATGCAAGGCCAGCTGTGTTAAATACCTGACTCTTTGCAAGCCCCTCTGAAGGTCAGCCTGGAGCTGGGGGCCTACAGCTTTAGTCCTGCTGCGTCTCTCCCTCATGAAGACCCCCCCCACCCACCCCCTTTTTTTCCTCTCCCCTTTCTTTCCTTCTCTGACACACTCTCATGCTTCCGCTCTATACTTTTTTCTCTCTCTTTTGGTCACTCCTCCTCCTGTACCACGGCAAGAATGCATGCATGCACAGCGGGAGATGAATGCTGAGGAAAGAGTGAGTGAGAGAAATGGAAAGAGAGAAAGTGTGGTGCTGTTGAAGAAGGCATAAATGGGGCATAAGGAGAAACCCCCCGCTTTCTCAGTTCAGATGACCTTGTATTTGCAGGGTGGAGGTTGCCAGGCTGCAGAGAAGCCATCAGTTCATTCATTACAGGGTGTAGTTATTAGTGGCAGCAGACAAGGTCACACACTAATCACTTTGTGTCATTAAAACCTCAGAAGATGAAACCTGTCTTGATCCTCAGCGAATACAAATGAAATGTCACCCACCTGTTGGATCCTGTGTCATAGTGTCGTGTTAGCATTAATCTGACTCTTGTTGTTGTAACCTCCCCAGATCATACAAGAGAGGAGACTCACTCAACCCCTGCCATGTGGGCTCTTTCGCCCCCGTCAGCAGCACCAACGACAGCGAGGTGTCCAGTGACGCCTTGACCGACGATGCCATGTCTGTGACTGACAGCAGTGTGTAAGTGAATATTAACTAAACATTTGTGTGTGTGTGTGTGTGTGTGTGTGTGTGAGAGAATGCCAACACATGAGGGTGTTTCAGGAGTTTAAAATGAGGTGCTGTGGGTTAAGAAAAAAGATAAAGTGACACTTTCCATCAGCGGCTTTTGGGAGTCATAAGAATGGTTTGCTGTAGTGGGACTTTTGGTAAATTGTGGCCCCTTGAAAGATATATTTGTCAGACTTTTACTGTTAATGGAGAGACACTCTGAGTAGATACATGAGTATGGAGGCTTTACATTTAGTGCATCAGTTGGTAAGACAGTTTCACAAAGTAGTGTAGCATTAGAGCTAATGTTTAGTTTCATTATCTTGTTATTGTTGGATTAACTGATTTATAATTTGGTATTATAATATGTCACAAGTTCTGGAGAGCTTGTGCTTACTCGTTTCACTAACCAAAACCCAGAGATACTCAATTAAAGGTCCAGTGTGAAGGATTTAGTGGCATCTAGCGGTGAGGTTGCAGAACTGTAATGTCTCCTGTGTGACAAGCGTGCAGGAGAACTATGATGGCTGACACAAAAACGTGAATGGCCCTATCTAGAGCCAGTATTTGATTTGTCTGTTCTTGGCACCAGGTTTGGCACTGCTGATGTAACGTGACACACTTTTTACGCCACTAACTGACGTGAATGATTGGTCAATCATCTAAACTTTTGTTGATTAATGGCATATGGATTGACTCATCAAGGAATTCGCTAATCGTTTGAGCACACAAAAAGTGCATAAGTGTTGCGCCTCTGTCCATATGTGGTTTGTGCTTATCTGTGTACGTGCCTAGAGCCTCGTTCTTCAAAAGGATTTACTTGGCGTAATCACGTGTCTCTCAAGTGACAGGGTGCTATGAAGTCATTCAACGGTGCACAGCTCAAGGCCAAGAGCGCTCAGGTCAGGTTTTTGGACAGAAAGCAGAAAAGTACAAGCTCTTCTTTACCTCATCTCATATGGGAGGCGTCAAGGCCTACATGGATGATGTCACTGAAGCAGCGAGGTTAACCATGACCAAGCTACTTAAAGACTGAGACACTGATGTTCAGTGCAACCAGTGGGCTGGGCTACACATAAATATGGCAGCTATAAAGAGTTTTTTTTTACAACAGGGTCCTCTGCTCTGGCCTATCTCTAGACATCCCTGCTTCAAAGAGGCCGAGGCCCATATAGTCCTGCTGTACTTTGCCCAGTGCAGTGACAAAGCCCTGGCCACAGGGACACAACCCCCCCCACACCTCAATCCTGCTCGCTCTGGCCTTGATCCGAATATCTGCCTCTCTTTAGGTCAGTTAAAAGGAGCCATAAACATTTGAATCTCATTTACAGATAAAGAAAAGAATAGAAAAGGGAAAAAGCAACGGGGGAGGAGGCGGTTGGGTGGGAAGAGAAAGAGAGTGGTGGTGGGGGGATTTTTGCTTATATCTTATTTATGGATTTGCTTGGACGCTGGGGAATGCAGCTGCGCAGACTTCAAACATTACCTTATCTTACAAACCAGCCTTTTGATGTGCGGAGATCAGAGGCTGGCTGCGGCAGCGCTTGCCAAATGAAGATTGGGAGGAGGGTGGGGGGGGTTGCTTATGCGCATGACTGTGGCATTTCAAAGCAAAAGTGGAAAAGTGCTCCTCAGTTAGGCTAGGTCACCAGGAAACTGCTGTTTAGCATGGAGAAAAGACACTGTTTTACACTGTCAAGTGCTTCAGTTTGAAGCTTGAGCTTTGCTGTTTGTTGTTTGATTTCATTTTTTAGCCAGTCAGCCGTTCAGTCCCTCAGATAGATTTAACCAGGTTAGCTACACCCTTGGGTCCTGTCCTGCAGTAACTCTTTGAATAAGTATAATGAGTTGCTAACGCTAACAGTGTCCTCAGCTCAACATAAAAGTCAGTAGGGGAATGCTAATGCTGACACTACTTCTGGCCAGTAGAGCAGAGCACACTGTGACTGCAGAGTGTGTTGGTGTGTGTAAGTGTGTGTAGTGTTGAAAGGAAATAGCCAGCAGGATGCCCAGTTCTGTGCTGGAGCCAGAGATGAAAATGAGAGTCATTTCTAGGGCAAACAAAACCTCCTACCACCTCTCTCAGAAGCATGTAACTGACACACAAACAAGACCGGAAACGCTGTCGTGATCCACCTCTGAGTATCTTTTTTGTTCCCAAATGAAGACTAAAAGATGAAAAAGAAAATAGACGTGAGAATTAATTGATTAGATTTATGCTTGCTTGAACGGTGTTTGATCTACCCAGTTAGCTAATAAGCTCTTCCTGAATGGCTGTTTGGTCTCAAATGTATCCGATTGGGTGATTGACCTTTGTGATCTGTCTGTGCACCCCCCAGAGATGGCATCCCGCCGTATAAACTGGGCTCAAAGAAACAGCTACAGAGAGAGATGCAGCGCAACATGAGGATGAACAGCCAAGTCTCTCTGCCTGCTTTCCCTGTAAGTGTACACACATGCACATAACCACACACACATGCTCCAAAGTCTTTTTGAACCTGGGTCCCACAGTGTAATTTCCATACCACCCTCTGTTCCGGGTCTCTCTTGGTTCTATGAATAGTACCGCACAAACTGTATTCGGCATTCTCAATTCAACAACACCAGCAAAGATCTGAAGAGTAACGTCAAAGACCCAGCCTCCCACTCACACGCACACACACACACACTCACTCACATAAGCGCACATACACACATACAAACACGAGCCCCCTTGCTACCTTTGGTGTCACCTACACCCCCATTAGGGTTCCTTGAAGTCTGCGGGAGACGAGGGGGGTCTCTAAGCTGTTTATCGCCGCAGCGCTCGGAACACACCAGGGTTTTTCTTCCCTCCCGATGCTGTAAATATGGAGAATAGGGAGAAATGAGAAAGATCTCTGCCGCTTTATCCCGAGGGCTCTGAAATCAGCCCCAACAAAAACACAAAGATACTCAGACACATTCACACGCACATGCACGCAGCGCTTTGATCCAAGGATGAATGGAGCAAACGCATAGGGAAGTGACAACTTCCAACAGAGCTGGCCCCCTTTTTTTCCACAGCACCCCCTCCTACGTATACACACACTCTCAGCCAGCCCCCTCCCCTAAAAGTGAGGGATCTTAGGGAAGAGTTTGAGCGTGTCATGTGAGCTCTCAGTGGGTCAGAGGGGAGTGGGTAGCTTAAGGCTTAAGAGAGGCTAACTTCAGGTTGAGAGAGGAACAGGAAAGGAGGTCCGAAACAGAGGCAGGGGAACATCTTGCAGAAGTAGCAGTAACAGCAGCAGCTTGTTGAAATAAACTTGATGTAACCCCCTTTTTGTCAACATTATGAGACATGCAGCAAGTGTTACTTGTATGAGGAAAACATCCACAGATCGGTTCCTGCCACTCTTCTCTCACTGTCCCCCTTTTGCTTTATTTTCGCTTTTATTCTTGTTTTGGTTTCCCGTCTGATTTTTGGCGATGGCTTCCATTCCCATGGTGCACCAGCCCCAGGCTCCATCAGACAGCGCCTCTTTTTCTCACTCTTTTCTCCCCTTCATCCCTACTACAAAGGGATAGGAGAAACAAAAAAGAGGAAGAAAAATCAAGAAAGCCCCTGTGCAAAAATGCAAATAATTTAAGATGTGTGCGCACACACACATTCTCATACTGTCACTATACTGTACCTCAAAGGTGCCCAGTTGTGTGACAAGGGGGGGAATAAATTACCTCAACCTTTCTGATCCCCCGTCCTTTTTTGGCACCTTTATCTCTTTCCTTCAATCCTTCTCTCTCTTCATTTTCTCTTTCTCCCCCCTCTTGTGAGCACACATCTCTGCATCTCAACTTCGCCCATTTTTTTTTTTTAATCCCTCATCCTTTCCTCCCTGGAGTTCTCTTCCACCCCCTGTCGATATGTGGCTTTTATTCCTAGATGTAAAGCCACTGCTTCCCATCCATCTATCCCTCCATCCCTCCCTGCACCACCCTATTCTCCCCCCACTGAGTGTTTGATATTTGACGAGGAAGCCTTTGAAGTGAGCTGACTTTAAAGAAGCCTGCTGATGATGACAGAGGGAACCAGCCGAGGCCTAGCCCAGCGTGACCATACACCAGGCCTGCCACCCCTTGAAACAACCCCGTAGCCCTGGGTGCCCATGAGAGTGCCCTGATCAGTACCACCAGTGGTGGAGGAGGTGCTGGTGGAGAACAGTGCATACATGTAGAAAGAAGAGGGGAGAGGAGTATTGATATCTTTGTAGAAGTTGGGTAGGGCTGCAGCTAGGTAATGGAAGGATGACACATGATACATGGCTAATGTATCTCCTTCTCCCCAAAGCGTACTCGCCGTCCTCCCAAGGAGATGGTCCCAATGGAGCCGTCAGAGTTTGCAGCCCAGCTCATCTCCCGCCTGGAGAGCTTAAAGAGAAAGCAGGACACCATCAACTCTCTGGAGGAGAAGCTGCAGCAGATTGAAGAGGTTTGTATGAGACTGTTTTTTGTACAAGAAAAGTCAACTATAAGATGTTTCTTATCCTCAGTTTATAACTTTGTATGTCTTGTGACCAGGAGGAGGAAAAGGAAGACACAGAGATCATGGGAAGTGCTCCCCAGCTCTCTCCCCACTCTTTGACCCTCCTCCCTGGCTCCTCTGACGAAGACGCCCAGGCGATTCTGGATGAACACCTATCCCGTGTCCTGAAGACCCCCGGCTGCCAGTCCCCCGCCGTCGTCCGCCACTCGCCGCGCTCCAGCTCTCCAGAGCACAGACCCATCGCGCGGGCAGGTTTTGGAATCAAGGCCCTGGTTAGGACGGGGCCTTCCAGTTCTTCTGTCTCTAGTCCCGACCAGGCGGCCATCACTCTGGCCTTGGGCCCCAGCAGGACCCTCGTAAGCAGGCAGAGCACAAAACACATCCACCACCACTACATCCACCACCATGCCAGTCCCAAGACCAAGGAGCAGATTGAAAGGGAGGCAGCCCTCAGGGTGCACGGCCTGTGCTCCAGCAGTGGCGAGTGCCAGCCCTGCCAGCCTTACCAGCGCAGCCGCAGCCTGGGCAGAGAGATGTGTGGGGCCATCTCAGCGGACAACAGCATGGGGTCAGTCCCAACACCTCTTTGAATTCATGTCTCATTGATTTCTGTTTTCTCGTGTTGATTTTATAAAAAATTAACAATACCAATCTGTCTCTCCTCCTTTCAGGCGTTCCAGCTCTCTGTCCAGGCGTGTGTGTCGTTCAGGGGCTGAGGATGGAGTAGCAGAGAGGTGTATGGACGACTGTGGGCCCCTACAGCTGCCCAGCGACACAACAGACCCCACTCAGAATGTGCTGCAGTGGATCCTGGAAAGTAAACGGCAAGGCAGGCACAAGTCTCACAGGTGAGCAGTTGCTGATGACTGGAGTACTTTGGTTTTTACCTGAGTTTCAAGTTTTTATTTTAGTCTTAAATATACCTGAAATACACCATTGCATGTTGTTAATGTATGTGGGCTTATTTCCTTTCAACCTTGCAGTAACCAGAGCACCAAGAAATCCTTTGGAGGCACCTCTACGCAGACACACACGTGGGGCGGTGGCGGAAGCTGTGGCCATCTACGTAGCCATCAGCCAGCCCAGCCATTCATCCAGGACCCAGCCATGCCTCCCCTGCCCCCTCCCAACACTTTGGCCCAGCTGGAGGAGGCCTGCCGCAGACTAGAGGAGGTCTCCACCAAGACCACCAAGCAAAGGTACACAGAACTTAGAGAGTAGTTGTTGAATGTTGCTCTAAGCCTGGGTCTGCTTTCTCCCTTGCTTATGATGTCTAGATTTAGTCTTTGAAATTTTCAGATGTCTTAGATTTTCATTGAAGGAAATATCAGTTTGTGTTTTTGATCCTGTTAATAAAGTATATGTCATGTGTCTTCCCAGGCATTCAATGTCCAGTCTTCAGCAAGAGAAGAGCCACCTAGTGCCTGTCCAGGGTGAGGGGTCCGTCCCTCTGTCTCTAGCCACTCCCGGCCCTGCTGGCCTCCTCACAACCAGCCCCGGTCTCCAATCAGAAGAGTACGATGCCTCTAGCGTCCTGCCCTCCCTCTCCTCTCCTCCTCTCTGCTCCTCTTCCTCCTCCTCTCAGCCATAACCTCCACCTTGCAGTGTACTTCTACCCTTTTAACTCTTCCTGCTTGTCACCCACACTGCTCACAGCACATGTAGGGAGACAGACGAGCTACCACACGCAGACATACACATCACACACACACGTGCACACACCCACATGCAGTCCCTCAAAAGAGAAGGTGACCCCCTTTGCAAAGCTTATTTTAAGTTTTGTATGCAGATGCCCGGCCTGTGTTTGCATGAATCTTGTGTGTTTGTGCTGTGTGTGGGGAGTGTGTAGTCACTGCACCACCTGACCGAGACATCCCTTTCATATATATGTATCATTTTTATTGGCTGTCCTTCAGTGGGCTGGCAGTCGGCTGGGGCAAGCAGAGCTTTGCAAAGAGAGCTCCTCTGAAGTGGGCCTACAAAGCATTGGACATAGCTGAAGGGGAATTGATAATACTGTGCCCCTTCTCCATGCACACAAGTACACACTTACTGATGGCACTAGGTCACTCACTCACTCACTAGTGTTATTCTTCAGTCAGGGTGCTGTTACTGTATTTCTACTCCAGAACTATCTTCTGCACGCACTTGTTATAAGTAGATTGCTGGTTATCCCTTTAGAAGCTTTGCTCCGTTTCTGATTTCTCTTTTGATCATGATCTTGTTAAGTATCATGAGTGTTTTCACTCCCTCTAACACACCCCTCCTCTCCCTCTTTGTCTCCTTTCAGGATGAAGGAGTGTAAAAAGGGTTTAGGCGGCGAGACAGTGGTGACGTATTTCTTCTGTGGTGAGGAGATCCCCTACCGGAGGAACATGAAGAGCCACAGTCTCACCCTGGGCCACTTCAAGGAGCAGCTCCGCAAGAAGGGCAATTACAGGTGTGTAGGTGGAAAATGGAATACACACAAATGTCGGTTAAAGTTTTACAACAGTGATGTCATGTGAACTTTTGCCACCGGTGCTTCTGTGATACTGGGATTGCCGGCAATGAAACGCTATCAGTTCATTGGCCTTGGTGTAAAACAGTGATTAAGAACAAGCTGTTGCCTTTTTGGCGCATCAACACAAACCGTCTTGCGATCAAGTGTAACTGGAAGTGAAACTTGGAAAGGTTAGACTTTTCTGACGGGGAGGAGGGGGAAATTAGGTAATTATTATACTGGTCAACTGACTATGAAACCATTGTATTCAAATAATTCTCTTTTATGACCCAACATGGCGTATTAATAATGCATGTTGTTTATCCTAAAATAAGCCTCTCTTATGTTGCCTTCCTCCTTTTCCTCACTCATTTCCACGTTGTGGTCGACTACTAGCGTGGCGTGTTTTGGTTTTTTATTAGACAGACTCCTCTTTTAGATTAATGTGTTAATGTTACCTCTCCAGCCTCTCAGCTCTGAAGCGTAGTGGGGAGACCTCTCGTTTCTTTAGGCTCGCTCGGTTAGCTTTCGCCTGGCTCATAGCTGGTAACTAGCTGTTACAGCCCAGCAACTCTCCAGTGAAGAATGGTTGTGATGGTGTTGCATTAAACATACACACAACATGGTGCTTTTTATGCAACCTGAGCTTATCTAGACACTTTATGCTAACTACTGTAGCTTCGGAAAAGCATGCCACTGTACTTTTCTACACGCACATGCAGGAAAGTCTCACTTCCCACAACAA
This sequence comes from Cephalopholis sonnerati, assembly GCA_019142605.1. Lineage (NCBI taxonomy): Eukaryota > Metazoa > Chordata > Actinopteri > Perciformes > Serranidae > Cephalopholis > Cephalopholis sonnerati. The sequence goes on from JAGQAX010000016.1 coordinate 25,797,352, forward strand.
ACGCCCCCAGACTACATCACGTACATATGTGACCTGTCTTAAAGGGTAAGGCTTGGCTGGTATATAATAGAAAAATGAGAACCACGCCAGTTTTCCTTTTGTATCAAACAGCCAAACAGTCGTGGCGCGATGTGTTTGAGTGAATTTGCTTTTGTTGACATCATATGTCCTGGGATGCGACTGTTGCGCATGCATACATCGCAATGTCGATGCTGAAACGAAACATCGTGCAGCACTAATCCATGATAATTAGTGTCATCTTATCATAACCTGACATTAAAGACCTTGTCAGTCTAACGTGGCTAAAGGAAATCACAAACTGAAGTGAAAATGTCTCATGTGTGAGCTGAAAGGCTACATGCTACATGCTAGTGGTGCTAGTCAGCACCTGTGTGACGTCAAAGACCTCCTGTATTTTCTTCACATGTATTAGTGCTTTATCCATGTCCGTGTGCAGCGCTGTTATCAGTGTTTGTTTCTATGTGTGTGTGCAGTCAGATTCAGGCGTCTGTGGTTCTTGTATGCGTGTGTGAATTGAGGGGGGTGCAATGAAAAGGAAAGGACAAGAGGGAGGGAGGGGTGGGTGGGTGGTGCGGGGGTTAGTGGAAGAGTTTGAACTGCAGCGATTTGGGTCCCATCTGGTATTGATTTCCATGCTAAGGCACACTTAATACACATGGCTTTGAAGCCCCGGCCCCTTTCATTTCAACCAACAAAGACTCACACAAATGGCCAGCGTGCAAATTCTTCACTGATGCTATCAGGGGCTCTTTTTTTTCAGCCCTGGTGTGTGTGTGTTTGTATGTGCGTGCATGTGGGCACGCATGAATGTGCTTGTGTCGAACGCGCACAATGTTTACACATGTTGTAATCATTTTATGGATATTTTTGAAAGGCAGATTGTTAAATGCCAGATTCGCTTGTTTGCTGTACTTCAGGGCCCTGAGTGAGGCCGCGCAGCTTCGATGTGTGTTTGCGGAGAGAGATTTTTACTCTGATTGCTCCTTTCCAGTTGGCATTAAAGGGAAAAGATCAAACATTTATTGTTTAGGCGGCCACGGTCTCCAGGATAAGCATGAGTTGAGTATTGTGTTAATAATTACAGGTACCAAACTATTTGTTGAGGGGGGAAAAAGCAAAACTTAAAGGAACTTCTTCCTGTCCAGATGTGTGCAGCGTGTTTGGATCAACAAATGTGATCACTTAGCTCAGAGAGATCTCCACATCTGTCCCCCCCACCTCCACCACCACCAGCACCTCTCTTCTTTTCTCTCTGGCTCGCTGTCTCAGTTCCTGTGTCATACCATCCACATTTTTTTGGAAAGAGAGCTGCGCGGTGCTTTAATAGCAGCCAGAGAATGTGTGGAGTTGGGTCATTTCAACATGGCAGCGGTTCAACAAAGAACAGTACTGCTGGGCCCTGCCAGACGATATTGGTGCCAGATGTCAGTGCAAACGGAGAGAGAAGGGGAGAAGGAGGGGGGAAACAGATCTAGCCACATAAAACATGTTCCAGTGGAAATTCAGGCTCTCTCTGTCTCTGTCTGTCTCTCTCAGCAGAAAAGATCATAGCTCTTTGAAGATTTTTTTTTTTTCTAAGAGTCGGACGGCTACACTTTTTCTTTTTTTCCCTTCTTCCTCCAGATAGGAAAGGAGGATACAATTATCAGGCGTGTCTTGTGCTCTTTAATGTCCTCATTTATCTACTTTGTCTTATTTACTCACTTTATTTTCCTGAGAGAGACCTCTTGTGTTTCATGTAGTTGAAGCCTTCCTGTATTTCAAATGCGGCTGCTTTTTATTAGTGACCACCCTCATGCCGATTGGCGCATGTGCACTCAGGCACCTTTGCAAGGTTTTTTTTTTTTTTCTTCCTCGTTTTATAAGTATTGCATGTTTCGACTTTGTCAGCCTCCCGTCTCATTAAAAACAAAATGCTCACAAACATACCCACATTCCAGTCACCCCACACATGGAGCAAATCGAGGCATTTTTCCATTACATAGTTAATGAGTGAATTCTGAGACACCCCCCTCCACCCGAACCAACCCACCCCTGCTGGTTTCTCTTCCTCTAAAATGAGGATAGGGGGGTTGCATCATTAATGGCCCAGTGAAGTCATGGCTGACGAGAAGCCCCTCCTTAGATTTTTGTTTTTTTCTTCCCCACACACACACACGCACACAGAAAGTTGTCAGTCGGCTGCCCTTCCTATAGCTCTCAGCGAGGGCTCATGCTATCAACAGGGGTAAGGCGGGACACCGTGTACTGCTTGCTCTTTCTCCTCCTCCACTTTGTTCTTTTCTTTGTCCCTGTAATAATGAAACGGGGATGAGGAGCGAGTGAAAGCCCGTGCATGTGTGTCCTCTAACGTGGGTGTGTAGGAGTCGGGGGGTAATGACAGGCAGACTTGGAGGCACCCAAAATTTCAGCCTTTGTCAAAGGACCCCTTCATTTGCACGCTGGCCTAATTGGCCCCTGTTAGCCGGGGCAAAACTCACAACAGCACGATGGAGGAAAAAGGAAGGGGAGACGTAAAAGAGAGAAGGAATGGAGGGAGGGATGAAGAGAGCAAGCCTCTTATTTTAGACTTTTTAGCAGCAGGTTCCACCCCACCCTGAGAAGTCAGAGTCTGTAGCTCAGCAGGCGCGGTTGATTGTGTACTGAGTGGCTTTTCATGGATGGCGGAAACGAGGCTTGATGTTAAAAAGGTCGAAAAAAGGAGGTGGTAACAAGCTGTTTGACTTTTAGCTTAGACGCCTTAATGTGTCTTGAGCCTAACTTGTTGTGTGTATATAATGATATTAACTCTGTCTTGTCTCTCTGTTGCAGGTACTACTTCAAGAAGGCCAGCGATGAGTTCGAGTGTGGCGCGGTGTTTGAGGAGGTGTCAGACGACAGCTCCTTGCTGCCCACCTACGAGGGCAAGATCCTGGGCAAGGTGGAGAGGATGGAGTGAGACCCTTCCCATGTTGTGGATTATACGTACGCTTCACACCTCCATGGATGTACTCCCGTCATACACTCACACACACACACACACACACACACACACACACACACAGTATGTGTCTTTTAAGCTAAGACTGTCGGACTGGAGATGGCGTTGAAGGAATGTCGACGAGGTTTGGGCAAACGGACTGGATGGAGAGGAAAAAACGATGGAGGACATGTTATCGCTATTACAGGACTATCATGTGAACAGCCCGCCTTGAAGTGAAGAAAATACAAGACTGTGTTGCTGGACTGAAACATCTCCATGTTTCCAGAAGAGAAAACTCTAGAGACTCTAGGTGAATGACCACTCCTCAAAGAAGCGGGGCGGTGGGTTCAAATTTGAGACTGACAGCCTACCTGACCCTGCCTGTGCTAGCGTCTGCCCGCGGGCACTCGCTAGCACAATGCTTATATGTATATGCAGATATACATGTACATTGCATTGTATTGTGATGCTCGTATTGCTGTGTAAAGATTTCTATTGCTATTTATTGGAAATATCCCCGCCCCAACCCTGTTATTCCTCCATGGACAAGCTGCTTGAAGTTGGAGAAACTTCTCCAATTTTCCACATCCGTGATTTTTATTTTTTTCCCTTCTGAGCATCAGTTCTCAAGCAAAGGAAATGGGTTTTATTCATTTTCTGCCCCTCATATTGAACTGTAAACTTCAAAAATACCTCTTCAAAAAATCCACTCCTGTTCCTGGAGATTTAGCGGGACATCATCTCTGATCTCTTGGCTGGAGAGCTTACTGCTGAAGCTTTGAGAAATGGCTCTCTATCACTTAAAGTTTGATAATATATTTACTACTGCAGTGCTATTTGTGGCTGTGTCCCCATCTGCTCTGAGTGTACTATGAAAAAAAAAAAAGGAACAAAAATGCTATTAACGTTTAATTCCCAACTCTGGGACTCTGCCCAGCTAGCCTTGATCTGTCGCGTCTTAGTGCCTTTGTTTCAGTGGCGCAGGCATCGCACAAATAGCCTACGTATTTACTAAGAGGAAACTGCCCTGAACAGGTCCTAGAGTCCCCAAAATGTGTTTACACCAATATTAATATTTACCAACAAAAAGCTCTATAATGTGCTCCCCAACGTGCTTACCTATGTGATTGTGTGACTGAGTTGCTTTTGAGTAGGGTTACTCTGTGTGTATTTGAAGCCTGCACTATGAGCTGCAGATGATGATGATGATGATGATGATGATGATGGTGATATACACTATGTCCATAGTGTTTTAATTGAGTACAGTAGCTGTGCCTACATGGATTTTTGCCGTGTTTTACCCAGTTTTCAGGGTCTTATTACTCCCTTGGTTTTTACAAGGGGCCTTATGTTGAAAAGATATTTTTATGCCTTTTAGTATCCGTTTCATCATGTTTATGTTTTATAATATTTTTCATGGCTTCCTTGGCTCCACTTGTAAACTGTAAATTATGCGTTCTATAGAGCTCAGTTGAAAAGATGCCTCGGTACTTTAATTATTGTAATTATGAAGAGATGTAGCCTTTATTAAAATGTTCTATTTTTCAAATTAGCAAATGGCTTCCTATGGTTTTCTGTGTGTTTGTGAGTGTTTGTGTGTGTGAGAGAAAGGAACTACACCACACACGCCCCGCTGTGGAGGGTGCAACTCGCTGGATCCGGTGAGAAATCTCCGCCAGATTTGCATCCATTATCAGCTCTTAATTTACTCCCTGTTGGAAATTAAAACATGCAGCATTAATTTGGCCACCAGAGCCTGTGTGTGTTTAAGTGTAAGGAGAGTATCCTAAGTGTGTGTTAATGAGACGTTTGGCAAATGCGTGCAATAAGTACATTTCACCCAGATGTTTACATGGTTAACTGTTCGGCCTCCTGTGGCACTTCATGAACTGCATGTGAGCGTAATGTGGTCTTTTGCTCAGACTCAATTAGGGTCCCAGTGAACGGATGATAACTTGCAGTGAGGCTGAAAACACACTGCTGCATGAATGTTAGTTAAAGTTAGAGATCATCACAGAGTCTGAGGAGTAAAATGCTTCAATATTAAGTTCTGTCTTTAAAGGAGAGGCTCACATTTTTTCTTAAAACAATAGTGAGGGGCCCATTTTGGTTGTAATCACTCCTCCTGTTCATACTGGCCATGAAGATCCCTTCCCAGTGCATCTGTAATGTGAAAGATGGACAAATTCCACAATCCTCATTTTGTGCAAAAATATAATATGTAAGTTAGACTTCATACCGTCCAGCTGTAATACAGCAATCTGCAATTTAAAATGAATGTGGGCCAGAGGCGTTAACAGGACAGGCAATGGCCCCTTTCCTATTCCTGGCCCCCTCGTTCAGACCACACCCATCTTCAAACTCACCTCTGTGGTTTCCAGACTTCCTCTTGCATGATTGCGATGCTATTGTGTTGACAAAATCTGTCCACAGACAGACATATAAACACCTGGCAAAATACTCAAAATGGCTGCTGTGGTAACATGTCGGTGAAGATGCTCAGTCATCCTGGTTATCTTAAGTGCTATATCATAGGCAACTGGACTTGCTTGAGTGTCTTGAAGACGTTTCACCTCTCATCCAAGAGGCTTCTTCAGGTCTCAGATCTCATTGAGCAGCTGGTTCTGAGCCCCTCTGAAGGATTGTTGCAGCCCTGTGTCCTTTCACGGACACAGCGTAAGCTGTTTGGAATGATCCTGTGCTGCCTTTGTCTCAGATTGAAACGCAGGTTGTTCCTGTAATCAGCCAGCTTGGAGACATTTCACCTTTCATCCAAGAGGCTTCTTCAGTTCTGAACTGAAGAAGCCTCTTGGTGAAACATCTTCAAGAAACTCAAGCAAGTCCAGTTGCCTACGATATAGCACTTAAGCTTCTGTGGTGCCACTACAATAGGTCTCTCAGAGACCACATTTGGCCATGATGACACACAGATTCACAAAGTGAAAACATATCCGTCATTGCAACGTTTTGTGGCCAGTAGGAAATCAAGTGGGTCTCTTCCAAAGTTAGACAAATTAGTCCAAAATTACTTTTTTTTGTCTCTACATTTCCATTGCAACTATAAAAGGGGAAACACAAAGAGGGACTACTAAAAGGACAGTTATTTTAGAAGATACCCATTTAATTTGTCTAACTTAAACTGCTGAGGCCTCAGGTCATTGTGATTTCAGTGGAATATATTTTTGCACCAAATGAGGACTGGAATTTGGCTCCCATCGCGTATAATGAAAATGCATAAGGGAGGAATACTTTAATGGCCAGTATGAACAGGAGAGATGATTTTAAAACTACAACACTACTTATAATGTCTGCATGGAACCATACACAGACGCTCACACCACTTACACACATCAGGTATGACCTGAGTTGTAGGTGTAATAAAAAGCTACAGTGTTCCAGGGTGGGGGGGGGCCCTTCTGTGCTTCTATGTGTTTTCTCCAGGTACTCCAGCTTCCTCCCACAGTCCAAAGACATGCAGGTTAATTGGTGACTCTAAATTGCCCCTAAGTGTGAATATGAGTGTGAATGGTTGTCTGTCTCTATGTGTCAGCCCTGTGATAGTCTGGCAACCTGTCCAGGGTGTACCCTGCCTCTCACCCAGTGTCACCTGGGATAGGCTCCAGCCCCCCCGCGACCCCCAACAGGATAAGCGGATACAGGAAATGATAGATTAAATGAATGTTTATGGTAGGAAATGCAACTAGAGGCAGCAAAGTATCAAAACATGCAGTAATTTGGTCAGTGTTCTCAGATCACTGATCATTTACAGTCAGAAAATCAAACATTTAAAGGCAGGTGTTTTTCTGCGTTTTTCTTAGTGTCAGCAAGGCTCAGGTAATTTCCCAGAACAGCTGGGTACTGTAGTTTTTAGCAGATGTTACTAAAGAATGTGTTTGTCAGGGACTATTTTCAGCAGTGGATTAATACACAGATAGCAGCAACGTGGCTCAGTGATGTGTTTTTAACAGATTCTGGACAACAACGTATATTAATGGCCCAGAGGAATAATCTGTACCAGGCTCTGGCAACACAGACAATACTTGTCTTCACAGTTGCTGTGTTCAGGATGGTCCTGGGCATAGCGCGCACATGAGGTCGGGACTACATAAAAAGGACTGTAGGCAGCAGGCATCCAAGAAGAAGCTACGAAAATCAGAGAAACATTGCTGAAAAAAGCAAATACAGCAAGGCGAAACGTCGACAGTATACCTTCCAAGATCAGCTCCTTTTAGTTTGTCTTTTCATTGGATTTGTTGACAATTTAAAAAGCAGAATATCACCAGCATTATAAGTAAATATCAAACACAGATCATAAAATTAATTTTATCCAGGCTTTGTCAAGCTTTTCCTCAGCGCAGTATCAGCTGAGACCCACAGGTGTGTAAGATGTAAAGAAAGCTCGGATCATAGTACACCAGGCTACCTTACATGATACCTTCTTTAATTTAAATATGTAATAGCTTATAGCTTCACACACATGCACACTGATATCTTCACACACATTTTGCACACCACGCTCCTCTGCCACCCTCTCTCTTTTTAAGTTTCATTGGCTAAGAGTGTTGCTTATGCTGCCTTTCATATTGAAAGGGCATCATGATATTGTTAAAATACCATTTTCAGCCCTTTCATCAGCAAAGGTCAGTGCATACACTTGAAGGCCATCCTTTGGACTCCTCAGAACTAAGAGGCTCTCACTCAGCGGCGCTCCACTGTCAGAAGGCCTTGTGAACCCATCTTTGTGTAGAGGGCTATTTTAGATGGGGTCATCTTTTTGAAGAGTACACTGGGCTAGGTAGACTGTAGACCGCTATTCAAACACGTAGGTGCTTTTTGGGTGGGTATTAAGATTTGGGGGCATTTGAGGGTTACTAAAAAGTGCTTTGACAAAGAGGAGTTTATTTGTGTGTATCTGTAAGACTTCAATCTTAAGTCATAAGGTTACAGAATATTATTTGTATGGCTGGTTCTGTGCTTCTGATTTGCCACCCACATCTTTGTTTTCCTTCAACAAAAAAGTGAAGAAGAAAAGGCAATATTAGTCTGACAAAATAACCTTAACTTAAGATCTACTTACAGCTTTTAATTGCATCTCACAGGATTGATCAGTGTATGGCCACTGTTATCATATGGCAAGAGTTAAATATGTCACATGATGTGAGGCTGAATTCTGTGTTCAGTCTATGTTTGGGCTCCTTTAATGTCCAAATTGTCATGATCTGCCCAGATCTCCTCTTGAGGTCATATTTTTCCTTTGTTTGATTCTTCTCTTCAGTCATGCGTAGTGTTTCCTGTTTTATATTGTTCTCATATCTCCTCTCGGTTTAGGTCACTTCACTTCCTGCCCTTTTGTTTTCCCACAAGTTTTGTTTGCCTGCTCTCCTTAGTCTCACCTGTCCCTCACTAGTCCTGCAGTCAACTTACTTGTTCTCACTTCCCCCGTTAGTGTTCCCTACTTATACCTCTCTGTTCCTTTGTTCTCTGTCAGATCACCTGCTCGTGTTCCCCTGTGGTTTCCCTGCGTTTTTGGATTTTCCTGCTGATTGTTCCTGCCACCTGCTATTCATCTCACCTGCCTGCAAGCCTGTTTTCTTTAGTTAAAGTATCTTCTCTGAATCCACCTGCCTGCTGTCCTGCATTTGGGTCCTCCATACCTGTGCTGCTTCTCTCAGCTGTGACAATATTGTGTACAGAGACCTTAGAACCAACCAGTATTCCAATACTGAGTAATTCTAGGTTTTTCATATATCAGTTAGGCTGTGGTTGTTTGATAAAACACAAGATTATTTAGGAAAATGCACCTTGTGAGCACAATAATCTAAAATTATAATTTTTAATTTAACAGCGATCAGCCTTAATTTAGGTATTACGGACCCTTGGGTTCAGGCAAGGTAACAAAACGTTTAAGACATGCCTAAAAAAACAAATGTTTGTTTAACAAGAAATAAATGCATAGAAACCAGGCCCCCAGGAAGTGCGCCAGGCTTTGAAGTGAATTTTCGTAGTGGCCAAACAGTGGTACTGCAATTTCCGGGGTCTGTCATATGATGCAACTGGGCCCAAAAATACTTTTTTCCATAGACTGACATGGGAAAGAGATGTCTATAAATCAGTGGATCTATTTTTTGGAGCGTCACAACCCCCATGAAACGACTTGTTCCATTATCAAGATTGATTCCATTCAGTCTGATAACATTTGGGAAGTCTATAAGAGCCGCAAGATTACATGATGTTATTCCCATTCAAGTTAACGCAGCGCTAAACTAAAAGGCACCTGTTTGGCTGATGGAAGTAGGCACTCAGCTGTGCTCAGTCGTGCTTGGCAGACTTCTGTCTCTAGTGATCTATGGGCCCAGTGATGCAGAAGAAGCGTCAATCATCCATGTACTGTATCTTTCATTTTCTATCTTCCAAAAAGGGGCGTGGCCTTGAGGTTTTGTGAAGTACCCATATGTGCCAGTCTGGTCTACTGGCCAGGTAGTTAGCAGTAGGAATATCATTTCCTATCATATCCAGTTCGATCAGGAGAGACAGAAGAATGCAGTAAAGATAATATTTAATATGAAATATGAGTGTAAAGATTAACAGATGATTTGTGCTGATTGAGATTAAACAGAAGTCTTTGGCGCTTGGACACACATATTTTGTGATCGAGGGACATCTGAGCGGCAGATGTGCTGACTGCTGGATTGGATGAGGCTGATGAATCCGTAAAGACTAGATGGTGATGGAGAGGTGGAGGGTGCACACAACTGCAGCAAGAAAGAACCAGATTTAGATTTAGGGGCAGTAAGATGATAGGCTGACAGAGAAGGTGTGTTGTTGTGCTATTGGTTGATTGTAAATCACCTGGAAAACAGCTGATCCCTCAACTGACAGACTCAGACAATGGCACCTTTAGTGAGAGTTGCATTTGTCACTACATAGGCCTACCCATATCTAACTACTTACCTAAACTCATGTGAATGAGGTAAAATATTATAGAAAAGTTTAGAAAATTCACTGGTTAAAATGTGTGCAAACCCTGTATGTTACATGCATACATTCATGCCTTCAGGAGGTTCTCGTCTTATGGAACAAGTACTGACAGCTATCTGAGCCACTGACTGTTCACCACTTTAAGAAATCAGCTGTGGACTGTAATGAATTGGCACGACTTTGTGCCAACCTGCCACCTCACCCCCACCCTTATGTCCACATCTCTGCCGGCTATTGTTTCCCCCGATGATATCCAACGTCTGCTACCTGTCCCGCCCACATGAGGCGAGATCAAAGGCTCTGACTGTGAACAACAGCACACAGGAACCTAAACAGGAAGTGGAAACGGGATCACACAGATGCGCTTTGATTGGTGGAGGCAAGGCTTTGACGTCCATATGCAGTCATTACTATGCTTTCCAAAAAGGGTTTTTACAGTACAAAAGATGTGACCTTGACCCCCTTCAAAGAGAATCCACTTCAAAGCATTGGAGGTGCAGTTTTCTGTAGGTGCAAATCATCAGAAAGATGAAGGATTTTATCACAAAACACAATGTAGGTTAATGTAGAGTCTAAAACATCAAACCAGAGCACAGCTGAGCAAAGAGGCCATGGGAAAAAACTCACTCACTGTCTGTCACCACGAACCTCAGCCTCATTTAAATACACTCCAATCATTCCACCATGGACGGATACGAGAGAGTGAGACCCCCAATTTTGGGTCCTGAACCCCTTCATTTAGAACCTGGATCAGCCGTGCGAGTTGTTCCACACAGGCATCGACCCAGACAGCCATGGGACTGTGGTCAACCAGGGGGCCTCGTCTGGAACCTGGCCAGGCGCCACTGTGGTAGCTGATCCCCCCGCCATGTGATCAGTCACGTGACTTTATACTGCCTGATACTCGGCCCTAACCAATGACAGACTCTCGCGCCTTACGTATCAACCAATGCCAGATTTGCTGACATGTTCAGATGACAGCTGTTTGGCCAAGACGAACCAGAACTTCAAAAAGAAATTAACAGGGTTATTATTGTAGCTTATACACACTGTTCAAAGTTACAGTAGTTTTACTGAAAGAGTGGAATATAGGCATCATTTAGATATGCATTATAGGAGAGTGAGTCTATAAACTTGGAACAATACATTGCATTGCTGTTGTTTTTAGAGGACAAGCGCCTGGTAATTTAATGACCAACATATGTGACCAAAACATTTGAAGGCTGAAACAAATCTTCCAAAGTTTTTTTTTCCACTAAAAAGGACTGACAGAAAGAAAAGGCATTATATTTCCCTCCCTAATCACATGGCAAGAATTTGAAGAGATTATGTATCTCACAAATGCTTTGGGAAATGAAGAAGACAGGATTTTTGACGTTGAGGGCCAGAAACCCAATCTGCCACCAGTGTAGCGCAGCGGTGTCGGATGCTGTGCTGCTAAAAGGGCGCTGAGGACGTGAGGTATGATAGCTGGTCGGGCCGCGCCGGGGGATTCTGTGTGCATCCTCCCTGCAGCTGAAGGAAAAGCATCTTTTGTAAAGAGAGTGAGCGCCATTGTCCTCCTTTGGTGTTTACGTTTGTCTTAAATTTCACCTACTGCACAGCGCAGCCCCACCAAGCCACAGGATAGGCATTGTTCTGGGCCCGTGCAGGAATGGTAGCCTGCAGTCACCTTCTTTCTGACTGTCGCCATTGTCCCACCACCAACCCCCCAAACTTCTTTGTTTTAGCTCCCCACCACAGACAGCTCAGATTGTTGCCTGATGTTGCTTCCTCTCGTCCCATTGTTTCCACGTCTCCCCTGAATTCTCTCCTCCTTGTAGGTCGATGTGTGCGTCGCTCGGTGGGCTGAGTGGTTGGAGGGGATGGGAGCGTGGGGTTTGAGGGGGGTTAGGGTACACAGAGTGCATGTGAAGTTTTATGGCTAACCACATGTGTTTTTGAATCTTTGAGCTTCCACGTTTTTTCCCAGGGTGAGGGGTTGGAGAGGGTCTGCAGCATGAGGATGGGGCGGAGAGAGGGAAGTGGGGTATAAGAGAGAAAGAGAGAATTAAAGAACCAGGACTGGGACATGTGGTTCTTGTTTGGGGCGCTGCATGCAGAGATGGTGGGTCTGGCTTCTCTTTGCTCCAACCTGCATCTACAATCTAAACATCCCACTGATTATTAAACAATATGGATGCTCTCATGCCCCCTCGATGTGAACCAGAAACGGATAAACACAGCGGGATCACAACAAATCATCCTCACACTCCTCTTTAGTTTCAAATCAGAAATGGGAGCTTTTGTCTTCACAGAAGTATGAACAGAATTCAAGGACACGCTCTCACATTACAAACCTATGATATTTCCTTTGTAATAGTCTACAGTGTATCTCCAATGGCCTAGATCAGGTTTCTTGTTGGTTGTAACTGTGTGGGAGCATATTAACATGATGCCTCTGGGCTCTGTGAATTCACTACAGTATGTAGTAAAGTCAGACTGTGAACCACGTGAAACACCAAACCGCAGCCCCCCCACCCCTTCAGTCTGTTAGATACAAGTAACACCCACATAACTCCAAAGCCCTCTGGGTAATGAGCTGTCTTATGGCATGTGCACCCCCCCAAAAAAACACTAAAAGGCCATAATGCAGGGCCAATGACTTAATGTGATGGGCTATAATTAACTGTAACAAGTATTTTATCAGGATAGATCGCCTCAGTTAGGGATGGGACGATATATCATTTTATCTAGATGTCAATAAAAAAGTAATTTGATCATGTTAACTTCTATTATGGGGATCATCCTGAATATTGTATCCAGCAGCCCCATTTCCACTGAGCAGTACAGTACGATTCAGTTTGGTTCAGTACATTTTTTTTTCACTTCCACTGTGAAAAGTTGTGGATGGTACCAATGGAACCATTCTGTACTGTCCCAATTTTTGGTCACCCCTATTTTGGGGTACCTAGCACACAGATCTGGTACGAAAAGGTGGAGATGTGAACACTGCAGTCTGTTGATTGGTCAATAGTGGACGGTCACTCTGCTCAGGGCTGAGCTGTGGCTGGTTCTGACGAGTTTTATTAGAACTATAGAGTGAAAGGATACTTTGCTGCCTCTTACAGTAGCTGTAGACTGAGAGAAAAGTAATTTAATTCACTGGGCCGACTGCCAGCAACTTTTAAGGCAGAACGTTAACTTGTAATGTTAAAAAATACATGAGCTGATGACATGAATCCATCAGCACACCTTAAATTCACTGTGACATACACTATATGACACACACTTTTAGTAATGAGTGGATCTTCAAGCGTTTGTATATATATATATATATATTTTAGATGGGGAGGGCATATATCCCAATCCTCACTAGGAGAAAAAAAAGCATCATGGAGCGTTGTTCCTGTGGGCTCCAGTTACACTAAACCCCTGAGCTTGCCTTAGAAGGACTAAATGCACAAACCCGCTATTTTTAAATATCCCATGAAGAGAGATTCTCACTGAAGCCTGTTTTATTTTGTTCTGAAAATGTTGGCGTGCAGCCTCGTTCTGTGGACAATAAACAAGGTGCAGACTTCCATCTGTGTCACCAGTGATGAGGAAATACAAATTCAGCTTCTAAAGAGGAGACAACAGATCAAGTTTAAGAACTTCTGGTTTGTAGGGAGAAGTTCTTTTGAGTAAATTCCAATTTTCCCTTCAAGCACAAGTGAATTATTAAGTTATTTCCAGGAAATTTCATCGAAAATTATCAGGAAATAACAGGCTCAATGCTCCTCCAGTCCGCACGTCAAAGTATCCTTGGAAGACGGTCAGCTCTGCACTCAGGATTTCAGGTAGATAGGCGCAAAAGTAGCACCCAGCGCCCTACCTCACGTTTTCCAGGCGGTTAAAGACGCGGCATGTGTACGGCCCCTACATCAACTCATGGACGAGAGGCTTTTGCTTTTGACAGCGAAAGATGTAAACATTAATGGCGTCCTCCTTGACTGAGCTGTAGCTTTAGCTAGCTCAGTGGTGCTATGTTAGCTTGCAGTAGATGCACACTTCCCTCGCAGGTGTAGTTCACTAGGAAGAAAATAGGTCCTACATGAAATTGCTCACAGGTCTGTGGATTATCTTGAGTAACCGGGTCATGATTTCTGGGAAGCAACGTTAAGTTTTTTAAATGTATGTTTTTTTCCAGCTTTGAGCACCACAAGCCAAGTGCAATCTACTTTCATGATATTGGAGAGGAGGCAGATATTTCTACGGGTGATACCTCCAACACTCTGCAACCCACACCAAAACAACCTAGACTGATAAACAGCACCACAGGTAAGAGACAAAAATATGTATTTGTGATTTTGGGGTGAACTGTCCCTTTAAAACACTACAACTTAAACAGATACATGGCTTAATAATTGGTGAAGTGTCAAATAGCCAAAATATCCTACTTAGTCTGGCTGAAACATTTTAATATCTGTAGTCTTGATATGAAGACAGGAGAGGCGTACAGGGAGTTAAAATCATATAGTCAAATGAAAAAAAAACCCAACAACCTCTCTTTCTTTCGAGCTGTAGAAACCATGAGAACAAACCTGACTCAATCCTGTATCCAAGGATTAGACTACAGCTGAAATAGATCCATGCTGGGAAGCTTTAAAGATGGAGGACAGTGAAGGCCACGGTCAAAATCATTACTTGATTACCACATGGCCTTACACAATTACCACTTCTGGTTCTGCGTCCCCCCCTCCTGTTCTCCCTCTGAATGATGTCATCTCTCCGTCCTTAGTCTTTACCTTGTTGGAAAGAAATAAGAAAGGGAGGAAGGATAAAGAAAGAGCCAGGGAGGGAGGTGAATATGTGTGAGCTGGGGGTCCTCGCTCCTGCTGGCCTGCCTGGGAAAGGAACGGACCTGGCTTCACATCACACACAGCCTGCATCAGCATACGTGTGAGCATGCATGTGAGTGCATTTGCTTGCGAGGGAGTGCGTATGCGTGTGCGTGACTGGGAGAGCACACAAAGAGAGGAGAATTGTTTCAAAGGAGAGAATTAGAAAGGATAACAGGGAACGTGTGAGAAGGCAGGGAAAAATCAAGGAGAGGGTGTGAGTCAAAGAAAAAAAAAAGCACTTCATAAATGTGATGAAAGAAGTCATGCAGAGTGTGACTGTGGATGAAAGCTCCACAGGTTCAGGAGAGAAGAAGCAAAATGGGGTAATCGATCGATCAAATTTAGGTGCGTACAGAAAACGGAGACGTACAAAAACCTTGGGTGTCTGCTGAACAAAACTTTTCAGGGGCAAAGAGGGCAGGGGGAGTCATCAGAAGTTGGAATGAGGGAGGGGAGGGAGGAGAAGGCTGTGATCCAGATGAAAAGCAAAAAATGCCAAATGTGGAAAAAGAGCTGCAGTGCTTGCGCGTCCCTGGCTGGGCGTGGGTCAGAGCCGGAGTAAACAAACCCACAGCTTAGCAGCGCGTTTGATCTGTTCAACTGCGAAACACTGAGTGGAGTAAACAGAAAAATTAGACTGGGTCAGCTACAGAGGAGGGCTGTGGAGGGGTGTATGAGTGTGTGTGTGTGTATGTGTGTGTGTGTGGGGGGGGTTATACACACCAAAACAAGTTATATGTTCCAACCCAAAAGCAAACGGTAGGGGGTTCTCACCATGGTCTGTGATGACCACTTTTCAGCACCTCAAACTCAGCCTGTCATCACTTATTTTGAGTTTCAGTGAAACACGGCGCCTTCTACCAAAGTGGGATTCTGAATTAGACAAGGATGTTATTCTACCAGGGTGGATGAGTTGAACTGATTTAAGTAAACACATACTGTATATCTATATATGTTCTTCTGTTTACGGGAACTGTCTTCACCAGAAAAACAACAGCAATAGGGCCCGATCAGACAGAGCGCTTTGAGTAGGTTGCAAAACGCGACGCTCACTGCTCTGCCTTTTTGATTGAATCCTACAATTTTAAAAACTGGGCAATGGAGAAAAATGACAAACGACATCAGGAATTTTTTTGCTTTAAGTTGAGGTTTCAACTCCTGCAAAAACACAAGGCGCAAAGAGTTCAGCGACGCAAAAGCAGCGAGTGAAAACGCTTTACTCTCACTGAAAACAATTACAAAAAGCCACCCAGGCTGCTACAAAGTGCTCTGTCCAGTTGGGGCCTATGTCATTTGTTTTAACATCTCAAAAAGGCCTCTGGCAAAGCTGAAAGTAGCAGGACGTTCTTCTACCACGAGCAGCTGTGGCTCAGGAGGTAGAGCTGTCGCCTGCTACCCCTGGCACC
Source organism: Cephalopholis sonnerati (assembly GCA_019142605.1). NCBI lineage: Eukaryota > Metazoa > Chordata > Actinopteri > Perciformes > Serranidae > Cephalopholis > Cephalopholis sonnerati. Next base: position 25,813,584 of record JAGQAX010000016.1, read on the forward strand.
TGCAGTCTACATGTCGAAGTGTCCCTGGGCAAGACACTGAAGCCCAATTGCTCCCAGTAGCTGTGCCATTTGTGTGTGAGCTGTGTGTGAATGTTTATCTGATGAGCAGGTGGCATCTTGTATGGTAGCCTTGGCCACCAGTGTGTGAACTGGTAAATGGTGCTTGTAAGGCGCTTTGAATGGTCACAAAGACTAGAAAGGTGTTGTATAAATACAGTTAGTCAATGCAAACAATCTTAATGGGTGTGCAGAGTGTCAAAATCTGCAGTTTGACAGACCATCAAACTCCAAAAGCCTCGATCAAAGGCATCAGTAAATTTAAGCCAACGTGTCTGTCAGGTGGTTGAACAGCAACTGAAATCCCCTACCCCACCGACGACGATTTTCATAACTTTACGAAACACACAATCTGATAAGCATGCCAACATTAGAACCTCTCTATCTTGCTGTTTTCATTCTTTACACAACCACCTCTGTCATTTTCATGTGTGAAAATGACTGTTATACTATACCACAAATGCCTTCAAAGAGAAACTGTCTGAAAGAGTACACTGATATCACATTTGTTTCGCTGCTCTCTATGATGGCCTGCCTTTGAGTGTGGCTGGAACAGTTAGCAACCATAGATTGCACACAAATAATAGATGAATAATAGCTATCATGATGTCACCTTGTGGACTCCTGTTTTGAAGCCTTGAGTTCAGCATTTTGGCTGTCACCATCTTTGTTTTTTGGAGCCACAAGTGACCATATTTGGACGAGGAGTTACAGCTGTGGAAGGGGTAGATCTGACTCATAGACTTGTGACACCTCACAGACAGTCTGCACTCAAGCTGCCACACCTTTAATTATGTGTAACTTTCAGCCTTAATTAACAGTTGTCATGAATGTAGAAATCAACTATAGAGACCAAAAGTGTTTTTTGTACCAGACTCTTGACTTATTTTTGTGTAAAGGCGGCCATTTTAACATGGGGGTCTATGGGGATTTATTCTCTTCTGGAGCCAGCCTCAAGTGGCCATTCGGGGAGCTTAAGTTTTTGACACTTCTGTAGTGGCTTCATCTTTCAGCCCAGTTTGCTGGACACAGTAAGATAAAATTATTTAACACAGGTTTAGGCCTCATTCAGACCAGAAAGTGGCACTGTGCAATTCAGTCACTTACTCCCCTGATACAGTGTGTGCACAGATTTACATGTAAGCTCCGTTTCCACTGAGCAGTACAGTGCAAATTTTTTTCAGTTTCCACTGTGAAAAGTTGTTGATGGTACCAATGGAACCATTCCATACTGTCTCCATTTTTGGTCACCCCTCTGTTGGGGTACCTAGCACACAGATCTGGTACTAAAAGGTGGAGCTGTGAACACTGCAGTCTGTTGATTGGTCAGTAGAGGACGGTCGCTCTGCTCAGGGCTGAGTTGTGGCTGGTTTTGAGGCTCATGTAACCTCTGTAACTATAAAATGAAAGGATGTTTTGCTGCCTCTCGCAGCAGCTGGAGTCTGAGAAAAAAAGTGAATTCACTGGGCCGACTGCTGACGACTTTTAAGGTGGAACGTTTACTTGTAATGTTACTCAATGCGTGAGTTGACGACATGAATCCATCAACACACCTTAAATTTCAGGATGACAACTTTGTCCATTAGTGTAGTTGTTTTTTTTGACACTCTTGGATGACACAGACTTTTCGTAATGAGTGGATCTTCAAATGTTTAAGAATATATATTAAAAAAAGCATCACAGCATGTCGTTCCTGTGGGCTCCGGCCGGCTGCGCTTGCCTGAGAAGGACTAAATGCACAAACCTGCTATTTTTAAATATCCCATGAAGAGATTCTCTCACTGCAGCCTGTTTTATTTTGTTTTGAAAATGTCAGTGTGCAGCCTCGTTCTGTGGATGATAAAAGAGGTGCAAATACAGTGAGTGCTGGACGGAGCAGTGAGTGACAACCCCGCCCACATTTAAGGGTACTGTTTGTGCAAACATGGTCTAGGTACCATGTCTGAAAGGTTACATTAGGCTCCAAAGGTGCCACATCAAAAGTGTTTGGTGGAAACGGGGCTTTATGCACAGAATTACTTTATCTCTGAAAGCAAATCCAATGTTCATGGTCGTTAGTTGCTCTAACAGTGAAACAAATACCGCTGTTTGTTCTATCAGTGGGGATGCCAGTTCACCTTTGCTCAAATGAGTTATATTGGTTCTAACACACACAAATGACCTTGTTGTTTTGGTTTGAGGACTCGTTTTTCTGTTTGTGACTAAAAAACTTAAATTAAAGAAGAAACAACAAGGTTTTGATGATTGGAGCTTCATAACAGAAAGATGAAGCAAATAGTGAGGAGAAGTAATCCGTCATTAAAATGATACACGCTTTCACTTTTGTTTGACGTTCTGTGAGGATACTTTCTTGTGATGTGTGTTATTGTGGTCATTTTCACAATAAGTTAAACATAATACCTTCAAGATAAAAGCTGATGTGCAAAACCTGTCAAAGGCGCAATGCTCCGTTTATCAGCCCGCTGACACTGAACATCAGAGGCAGGCCGTTACTTTGGTGGATCCTGGCTACGTTTGAACGCTCGTTACTTGGCCGAAAAAGAAGCACGTCAAGCGGAAGAATCCTAACGACACGCCTTTGCCTGTTTTTCCAGCCTTGAAGAAGTTAAAATTAGTCCTTTAAAAGGCAGAATTCAAAGCTGGGAGCATGAAAAGGGGGGCAGAATGAAATGTCGGCACTGCAGTGTTAAAAGGGAGATGGGAGATGAGAGATCCTAGTGTCTGACTTTGGTGTGACTTCAAAAGGCTGTGTTTAAAGCGGCAGGCCTTAATGCTGGCCTGATAGCAGAACTGTCATGTCTGTGTGACCTCCCACAGCTGGCCAGCCAGGGACACAGGACTCATGCCGTGTGTGTGTGTGTGCGTTTGTGTGTGTGTGTGTGTGTTTGGTGATTTCTTGATGTGTGCGTATGAGCTTGTTTTCTTTTTGTACATTTGTGTGTCAGCACTCTTGTGGCTCTTGCTGTGTGTCTTGATGTGATTGTCTGTGTGCCCTTTAATGTTTATGTTTTGATGTCAGTGTATGTGTTTGCTTGAGCCGTGACTTTGTGTGTATGTGTGTGTGCGTGCGTGCGCACAAAGGTTGAAGATCTAAGCCAGGCTCTGCCCTCTCTCCCTATGCACAGGGGCCTTTTTTCCTTCTTGTTAAGATTCAAACGCCGATAGGCTTTGAACTGCAGCTGTAGACTCTGCAGTCATTTCACCACTTTAGCTCAACTAGCTAAAGTTGCCCTTGCGCCGCCTGCCATCCTATCGCTGCTGCCATTACAAACCATCACACCAGCCACATTAACTGCATAGCAGCGGGCGAAGCCGTGCGGCACCGTTTATTAAAGCAGGGATTTGCCTTTGATGTGGCAAAACAGACAACTGGTCGGAACATGATGTTGCTCAGCTCAACTTTTTCCCTTCGGAGGAAGACAGTTGAATGTTTGGCATGTAGTAAACAGCTTCCAAAATGGATTGAAGAAAGGTATATTTATTTAAACCCTATCAGCTTGTTTTTGCCATGCGCGTAGCACGGCTCTGTGGATGGCAGTGTCAGTCTGTTGGTCATGTTCCACAGAATGAATTATACAACTTTTGTGATTCTGACTTTTCATGCATCGTCACAATAGATGTATAGTAACAACTAAATTCTAGATTTCAAGATGGCGCCTGTTCCTGTATATCCAAAGGAACTGCTCATCCGGCGCGTGTGGTGGTCTACAAAAAATTCCTTTTGGGGCTGCAGTACACAAAGACTTTATATAAAGATGGATGATGTGTCTCCACTTCTTCCCTGGTACAAAACTGACGCCAAAATATCCCGGATAGAGCCGCTGCCATCTTGCACTGGTGACATCGAATGGAACCGGAGTCTGCGCAGTAGCGATACGGTATCGAGTTCCTGTTTAGTTTAGTTTTAGTTTTTAGCTTTATTTAGTTTATAAAGGACAGTGTGCTCTTACATTACTTATTCATAAGAATAAAAGATGTGTGCACCAGATTTAGCAGAGAAGCTAATTTCCATCTGTAGTCCTTAAATACAAAAACAATTAATACAATAAGACAAACAGACATAAAGTGCACCATGACCAACCTAGACAAACATAGAATAATATACAGACAACAGCAGCAAGTTCACAAAATACACAAAATCGCTACTTTAGTCATTACATCAGATAGTTTCGCTGCTACTGCATCTGTATTTTTCCCATGTGCGAATAAGACAGTATCATCTGCGTACATTATTATCTCAACTTCATCAGATAATTCATTAATGTACGTACAAAATAAGAGTGGACCAAGTATTGATCCTTGAGGCACTCCTATATTGCAGTTTTGAAAGGTTTGGCCATCCAAACAATCATGAGCCATTTATCGCCAGCACACTGATTGGCACACACAGCTGTCAATCATGATGTCAAACCTCTTTTTTTTATAGCAACAAACAATAGATAACAATCAAACCTATAAGAAAAATGAACACTTGAAGCACTTGAACATACATCAGTGTGATAAGAACTGCCTTAAATGACAGAAATCTTCAAACAAAGTGTATTTAACGTGTTCTTAAGTTTGGCCCATGACTTATAATTCAGCCAGCCACCAGAGGACAAGGACGAGCCACTATGTTTTGGCTTTACTTTTAGGGAGCTGTCATGTCGTCCATCTTTACAGGGTATGCTTGGTGCCGATTTACTTGAAAAGATGTTCGACCGTCACCGCAGAAAAGGGGTGAAAATTAATGTGTCGTCCCAGTTATTTCCATCACTGCCGATTGAGGCTGATCGTGAAGTCCTTTGTAGCGTTAATGAATGCCAATCCAAACCTTTCCTACAAAAGACAAAAGCCAGATGTAAATGGGTGTTGGTGGGTTACCGTCCAGTGGGAAATGGGCTTCAGTCTTTTCAGGAAGTCTTGAAGCAGCATCTTTGATTTCTCACACTGATTAAACACAAATATTGCTCATAATTACCATCATGGTTTCTTGACAGATTAATGGGTCTGGGGTTTTTTTCACAGCTGTTATCATCTTGCACAGACTTGTGAGTTTATTTTCCTCTCTCTTTCTGTCCCTCATGTTCCTTTTGGTGTGTCTCTCCTTATCTGTTGGAGCTAGCAGGCGAGAAAGGCCGAGCAGTCTCTTTCCTGCTCTTTAAAGTCCAAAAGGCAGGATACTGCTGAGAGCTGCTTCTCTTCTCCGGCACTTGTTTGTTCTCATTTCATCTCTCTCTATCTTCTCTCAGGAGAGAGTGCAGACCAGTGCAGATGTCGTGAAAAGACCACTACATACACACAGCTTTGACACACCTTCATGTCCTTTGCACCTTTATGTTCCTCTCACGGAGTGGAGCCCATCAGGGAACCTTTCTCTGCATATGCATCCCGCCACGTCCATATCTTTGATTTCTGTTTTGAACTGAGCAGAAGAGAGGGCCTGTATGTGCCTATCAGTTGATCAAATGAAAAGTTTCCAGTGGTCACCTCCCGGCTCCTGACTGTGTGTCCGCTCGGCTGACAGCGGGAGAGCGAGGGAAACATCGGGAGACGCTCCTGTCACACCCCGATCTCTGCTTTGATGAGTCACATCAAACGATGTCCATATCCAAACGTCATCCTCAAAGGGAAAACTGGGGGAGGTGTGTGTGTGGAAGATACACTAAAAGAAAGAAAAGGGGGGGAAAAAAACGTTCATAAAAACACATAAACAGGCGTCTTTGTTTTACTAGGTCGAGCTGCTGATAAGGTTTACTTATTTAAAAGTGCCAGATGCAAGGATTGCAGTTTACTTTAAAGTTCAGCGTGTTTGGGATTGTGTGTTTTGTCGAGATGCAAGTTGCCAGGCAGAGATAATAGACTTCTGAAGGGATATTAAGTCTTGGAAGTCTCTCGCCGGGCTATTCACAGGCAGAGATTTAGCCGCTATCTTCGCTATTGTGGCGAATTTGCATCTCAGGCACTGGAGCAACTGTTTCTGCAGTTTGGGGTTTATTCCAAGCTGTCATGTGCTTGCAAGGAGTCTGTGATGATAGCCCACAGCAGAGAGCAAAAAGGAAACATCAAAGACTGATAGACTGATGATGTTACCTAACTGGATTTGAATTTGATCTACTATTCCTCTTATTCATATTCTACTTCCTGTTTCCGTGTAACTGCTGTCGTTATTATCAGTTTTGTGGCTTTTGTCTCTTCTTCTCTTATTTCCCTCCATTGTTTTGTCCTCTGGCTCTTCTTGGCATCATGTTGAAACTACAGCTGCCAATAAAGGGGCTTTTTCCTGTGATGAAGATTTAATGTGCCTGTCACACGGCGCAAATGGCATATGTTTGCCCCCGTTGCTACTTTCTCAATATTCAGCCAGAGAGAAGGTGGGGGGCATGCATTTATTCATTATTTCCTAGAGGTTCTGGTGCTGGTTTCAGGAGCAAATGAACAAATATAGTTAGGCACCCAGCTGGAAATGTTTCAGGATTGTTTTTGCGTGTGCCGCTCAGTTTTTGAACATATATCCTCCTCTCAAGGCGATATGGCACTTCTTTCCCTCTCTGCGTTTCTCTTCTTCACGGCCAAGTTGTCTCACTTTTTTTTTTCTGCTGGGCTTTTCTTCAACTCCAGCCTGTTTCATGCTTATTGTGCCCAAAGAATGGCGAGGCATGTGTTTGTTTTAAACGGCTCCACCACTTCAAAAAAAAAAAAGTGGGTTAAAGAATTAAGTGTGCGCAGATCAGGAAATCTCACCCTCCGTCTTTTTTATTAGAACTTTTCTGAAGGCCACTCAGAGGTCTGCGTTTAATTGAACACGGAGCATTTTCTTAAACAAAATGGGCCTCATCCTGCCTTTACGTCTGCTGGAAGGGGCTTTAATAGCATGGTTCCAAGGAAGAGAGGAGGGGGAGAGGACTGAGTCATACAGAGATGTGAAGCTTTATGTCTTTGTTCATCTCTTTCAGAAAGGGAAAAGAGAGGGAGATTGTGCATTGAAGATGAGGAAGGACGATGCCGCTGCTGGTGCACAGTTTTTAAAAAAGAGTACTGCATGTGTTGTGACATGAAGTTTAAGTATATATTCATGTGTCTGGCTGCCTGCATGTATGTTGTTTCTTGCACTCCGTTTATGCCACCCTCCCGTCTCCACTCTGTGTCGTCCTGATGAAAGTGATCAGGCATCCTGCGCCAGCACGGGGCCCGGCCCGCTCATTAAAAATGCTAATGTCTCCCGCCGGGTCTTTGATGCGAGACCCAGGCACACAAAGCCAGCCAAGGTTACCAAGGGCCTGTGTAATCCTTTATTCGGGGCCCGACGCAGAGAGACACCCAACTGAGAGCCCTGACAGTCACAATCAATCATGTCAGGGACGCGTCACACAGGTCTGCTGACCCCCTGCAACACGCTCTGCCTTAATTAGCTAACAGAAGAGATGCACACAAGAGCGCACCGCACACACACACACGTACGTGAACAAACATAAAAGTGCACATATTACGTCCTCCTGCTTCTCGAGTGGCATCAAATAGGCATCAAGCTGTGGATCTCTCAAGCTGTCTAATGTGTGTGACTTAATTACTGTAACATACGTTTATATGGTGTGTATGTGCAAATGGATGTGTGTGTGTGTGTGTGTAAGAGAGGAAGTCTTTGCCATGATCACTTCTTGTGAGCTTCTGATCACTTTTTTCTCCTGACAGCAAAGCAATGAGGCTTAAAAGAGAGAGAGCAAGAAGGATGGCAAGAGAGAGGAGGGTGTGTGTGTGTGTGTGTGTGTGTGTGTGTGTGTGTGTGTGTGTGTGTGTGTGTGTGTGTGTGTGTGTGTGTGTGTGTGTGTGTGTGGAGGGGGAGGAGGAGAGCAGAGGATTGAGATGGGGGTTGTTTTGAAGTTTGCTTGACATCATGTTAACAAAGCTTGCCTAAACCCTCGATGGAAGGCTGGGCAAGAGCTGTGATGATGGTGTGTGTGTGTGTGTGTGTGTGTGTGTGTGTGTGTTTGTGTGTGTGTGTTCGGGACACATACTAAGGTCTCGTCTGATTCAGAACAACAACAACACAAATCCATAGGCCAGTCACGATAATCCCGTTACAGTTCGGCCAAAATGATCAAGGTCACGTTCATGTAGTGTATGATATTGCTACTTGTGTTTACATGCATTTCTGTTTACATGAGAATGTCAACAACATGATGCCAGCATAAACAGCAGGTAGGAAAGCAGAAAAAACAGTTTCCCGCTGCACAAAAGTGTGCTGCTTTTTTGTGACTTTGTGTTTTCCCTTGTGAATTACTTAATCAGCACCTCTTCAGACCTCTGAAAGGTATTCAAATGAAAAAGCCCTTTTTGGTTGAAGTGGCAACAACTGATCGACACCTGCATCTGTGACAAGGAGTAAACATTCCTTCGTTCAAGAGTCGCCAGCTAAAAAGGTTGGGAAACTATGATATTAAGGTTACTGTTCTTCCAGTACTCACTGCATTTGTACTGGACATCTGTGACATTCAGTGCTGCACAATTGTCCAATATGAACAGGTTTCTTGGGATTCTAGTTCAAATGTACAAAAATACAAGACTAGCTTAATGAACAAATATGTTAAAAATATTAAAAGTTTGGTGTCTTGTCAGACATTTCTCAGGGAGGCGGAGGTGCACCTGGGGAATTTGTCTCAAGACTTAAGCCCGATTCTAAACATTCATTCAGGTACCTGCTCTGTTTTCTATGCCACATACTACTCGTCTGGCCTCTTCAAACCAGACCCTCTGCACTCCAACTCTGTAATGAAGTATACCTTTGTTTGTAGTCACGTTAACAGCTGAATGAAGCACCCTACATCTTAATGTAGGGTATAAGAGGACAGTCTCACTCTAAAGTTGTCAAAATCAGGCGCTTGGGCGGTGACTTGCTGTGTCAGAAACCAACAAAAAAAGGCGTCCTTTAGAGTCGGCATGATTTGCAGCCGGTTGCTGTTATAGTTGAATGGCGCCCAGTGGCGTCAGGGGGAAACATGGAGGGACAAGAATGAAAGTTAAGGTGGCAAAAGTCCAAAGGGGTTGGGTGGCAGGGGCAGTGGATGGGTCCAACAAATACCAACTTTCACCTGAGGGAGCAGTGTTCACGTCCCATAAGATTCTAAAGCCAAACCCTGTTCTTTTTTCCTAAGCCTAACCACGTGTTTTTGTTTTTAAAGGAAAAAAAAATGTCAATTCTCAGTGTTGGACAGACATAGTGCGTTTATTTTGAAAGAGACTGTGTGTAAACAATAGATTTCCTGTGAAAACCAAAGTGTCTTTTGAAAGAAGACAATGCATGTAACAGGCAGAACTTGACACGGTGTCCCAGAACGTCAGCAGCCAACACACCCAGGGTACCTTGGGCATCGTATGTGAATGTGTTAAGTCCATGACCAAAACGTCAATATGTGACGAGGTCAGACTGAGAATGTGTTGGGTATAAATACATTGGAAAGCTTCCCTCTCTCTGGTGGACACAGGAACTGTCTTAAGCTTGTCAGCAGCTTGGTGTGCCCTGACACACCAAAGCAAAAGACCAGTGCTTTGTCTGTGAATGCTGCGAGTTATATTTGTGTACTTGTGTTTGAAATTGTCGCTATTAAGCCATGTTTAATGTGTGTTTTGAATCAGTAAAGTTTACAGCCGACTAGTGTTTTGGAGATGTAACTACAGAGTGACATAGACACACCACCGCACAGGTATAAATGCTCACAACAGTGTAAGCCATGTGTGTAGGCTACGGCGTAAGCTCTGCATAGAGCTGACGCACAAGTATAAATCCTGCTTTACTCACCTGCTACCAGTTTCACCGATTAATCCAGCAGTGTATATATCAGCCCATTTTCACTGTGTCTGTGCCAGTCTGTCTAGTTTGCATTTACCTAGCATTTCAGCCTTCTTTCTGCCTGACTAATCTGCAGTTTGATGATCCTCTATCTAACCTCTTATTGGATAACTCTGCCTGATCTGACTGTCTGCCTGGTTTTGACCCTTACCTGCCTTTTGACTAAAGTAAACATTTATCTTTAGCTGTCGTGCTTTTGACTCATAAGTGACTCTGAGCCTTTATAATTTGGATTAATGACCTCAGTGTATTTTAAACGGCTACCGCCCTGTTTATAAATGCTGCAATATTGCAAACAGGAATGCTGATGTTGTTTCACATATCTGCTCACATCTGTTACATAGTATCTGCACAGTTTTACACAGCACACAGTTTGAATACTATTTGCAGTTTTATGTAGTGTATTTACATACTTTAAGTGGCTGATATTAGAATTCAGTGCAGGCAGGCTGATGTAGAGCTTCCCTCAGGAGCAGAGTTACTTTGCTCTTTGTAACAAACTTCTGAATCCGCTGCACACACACAGTAGGCTCAACTCCAAACAATACCTGAGCATACCTTCTTTTCCTGCTGTCACGCTCTGCTTTTATTTTGTATATTCTTGGCTTCCCCAGCCCTGAGCGCTTGGCACAAAGCTTCTGTGTGGCCTCATCATCATCCACTGTACTCAAAAATAGAGTGTTGCTCTCACTTCAGAGCAGGGCAGACTCTTGTTTGCTCTGAGTCCTGACAGCGGAGCAGTGTGGTTGGAAGGTGGCTCAAAGGAGACACCGCAGACCAAGTGTGTGTGCACGCGTCTGTGTGTGTGTGTTTTTTTTTTCAGTCTTGATGAGAGCAGGTGCCTGCTGGAATGAATGTGATGCGTTTCTGGGAGGGAGCACGGAGGCGATCAGTTTGGCATGAAACAACCTGTTACATCTCTTCCTCCCTCCTACTCCTACTCCCCCTCCTCCTCCTCCTCCCCCTCCTCCTTCACCTTTTCTGGTGCCACACGTCAAGGGGAGGCAGGAATGCAGGAAAGGGGAAACAACAACAGAGAATGTCCTTCTCCCTGGAGCTATCTGGCAGGGTTGGATTACAAATTGAACACACACAAATGTGCACACACACACACACAACTCTTTGTAGTGAATCTACCTCTTGTCTCACCTTTGCCCATTCCTGGTGGCTGAAATGTGAGAATACACTGGCTCGAGGGCTTGGCTCAGGTTTTGGCTTGGCACAACCTCCACCATTAAAAAATCTACAAATCCTTAAGCCTTTAAGGAAGCATACTTTCTGCTCTCAGCTTTCTAAATTCTTTGACAGAGGTGAGATAGATACATGTGAATAACAATGATCACAGTAATCATCCAGACAGATGCTCAGACAAGTAAACAGGAACGGCATAGCAGTGGATGCGTAAAAACAGGCAGCCAGACAGACAGCAAGAAGAGCCAGCCAGCTTGTCAGTCAGTCGGCTGATCAGTCAGGCAGCCAGACAAACATTTAGTCCAGCTGTCAGTCAACCAGCTCATCAGCCAAGCCAGCAAACCAGACACTGCGCCTGGAAAACATAAAATCAAAAAGACAAGCAAAACCAGAGAGAGTGTCCGATGGCGGCTCCAACTCTGAGATGCCAAAGGAAGCGACACTCTGTCACCCAACACTTTAATTACCTGTGTGTGTGTGTGTGTGTGTGTGTGTGTGTGTGTGTGTGTGTGCGCCTGCACTTTATGTCTGTGTATTTGTGTGGCTGTGTGTGTCTGCAGCAGTGCCAGACCTGTTTGGCCAGATAGGATGACTGTCACCTCTCATCTTCTCAAATTAGTCCTCCACCCCTAACCACCACCACCACCTCCTCCTCCTCCTCCTCCTCCTTTAGGCCAGCCCATACCAAGTTTCAGCAGCACACTTTTCAACACATTTCGGTGTACCTTACACTGAGATATTTGGCCATAATATTTCACTGCAGGATTGTATACATATCCTCTTTATCAGCTTGAAATTCAACATAACACAACATATGACTACAAATATGGCGCCCTGAGCTACCAGCCTAGTCGCCAGAGGAAAATGTTGGCATTGTGTGTTTCTGCAAACCACAGAGACATTATGTTTGTACAGTTCATATGTTTCTAAAGTAACGTAGTATATGAGCTGATTTTGTCCTCGGGGGGAAGAGGGGATGGTGGATGGCGTGACACCTAGGCAAGACGCTTGTCAAGCTGCAGACCACTGTTCAAGCAAATCTGGTTGTTCGTTGTGAGGCATGGCCTGCACTTCCAGAGGCTTTTACCAAGCATTTTTTCCATCTTTAGGGACCTGTGTTTCCGTCAGGGATGGTGCCACGAAAACTGGTTGTTTTTCAGAAAGACATCGCTGTATTTCCTGCAGGGATAGTGCCAAAAAAAGCAGTTGATTTTTTCAGAAACATCACTGCATTTCCTGCTAAGACAGCTCCCCAAAAAGTGTTTGGCTTGACTTAGACACTGCTATGTTTCCTGCTGGTATAGTGCCACAATAAGTGTTCGGTTTCACCGAAACATCACTGCGTTTCCTGCTCAAATAATGCCACAAAATGTGGTTGTTTTTTACCGAGACAATGCTGCGTTTCCTGCTGGGACAGTGCCACAAAATGTGGTTGTTTTTTACCGAGACAATGCTGCGTTTCCTGCTGGGACAGTGCCACAAAATGTGGTTGTTTTTTACCGAGACAATGCTGCATTTCCTGTATGGATAGTGCCCCAAAAACATTGTTCCTTTTCACCGAGACATTGCTGTATTTCATGCTGGAATATAGCCACAAAAAGCAATTGTTTTTGACTGAGACATTGTTACATTTCCAATCACGATTCTGCCACCAAAACCTGGTATTTTAAGCCAAAACATGGTCTTTTCCTCACCATAACCAAGTGGTTTTTGTGCCTAAACCTAACTACACATTGACCACATCACTGTTGAAATGTAAAGATAATTTAACGTTTCAATGAATTTTCTTAATATTGACATACAAATGTAACATATCTGTGGTTTTCAGAAACGTACAATTACCCTGGCTTTCCTGGGTTGGTGCTAAACTTCCTCTCTCTGCCCTTTTTTATTCCTTGTGTCTGACTACTACTTTTGCCGATCCTTATTTACAACAGACATATGCAAATAAGGGGTAAAGGAACATTTTGTGTCTGCTATGTGCCTTACGGGTTCAACTTTGACCTGTCATACTTGCCATAGTTGTGCTCGCACAGTTTTGCTGACAGATTATTGACAACATGCTTCTTCCTCTGGTTCTTGCTTAACACGCCACTAATGCTCCACTGGCTTCCTATAACCTCTATGCTCGTTAAATCTTTGCCACCTTTACACGTCAGTAATGTGCCTCCATCTTCCAGTTGTTCTCTGAAGGTTTTCTTCACCGCTGCCCTTCTGACCTCTCACCTGCACATGCTGACTCAAGGTGTTCACTTACCCTCCCTGCTTTGCTCCCTTCCCCTCTGCCAAGTACCACTGATATGCACAAACACACACCTGCAGCCAACAATAGAGGCCTTATTCAGGGTGGGCACACTGCTGATCCAGCCGGGCCTCTATCAAAGACTGTGATCTGGACATGGGCGGCTGCCATGCAAAGACCACAGTGCCTCTGAGAGTTTCTTAAATGTACTCCACATGATGTTTTGCTTTCATCTGCGGCTTTAACAAATGATCTCATCAGCCAAAATAAGGATATTATCCAAAGAGTGTCACGGCTTTGTCATGTTAACTGCAGAGATGGTTTTCTTCGGCACACTTCTCTGTAGAGAGGGGAGGAGAGAACAGAGCAGTGCATGATATAACCTCTACTATCATTATATTTTGGATGTTAAAGCCAGGTTTAACCACACTAAATCCTGTGTTTTCTCCCTCCTGGTGCTGCTCAGCCTCAGACATAACACAACATCCCCATGGCCATGACATCACTGTCTAAATAACATGCTTGTTAGGAATCTCCCTTGATGTCTGTTGCTGCACAGAGGGATGAAAGCGAGCGAATGAAAGAGAGGGCAAAAGCCATCAGATGCGTCTTCACGAGCAGCCTTTGGCTTCAAAGGCAAACCTCGGGCGCTGTGACAGAGAACAACAGCTGATGACGTCACGGAGGGCACAGGACATTTAACCGAACCTCCTTGCTGCCCCCAAGCAATTCTCAGAGCACAAAAGGAGAGGAAAAACAAAGATGCAGAAGAGGGGTGAGGTTTAATGAGGAAGAGAGAGAAAAACAGAGAGATCTAGAGAGCATGAGGGTTCACGGGGGTCGGTGTGTGCACACATGAGGGTGGCAGGCGAGATCAGAGCCACGGGGAGCGTTCCCGTGTTTGGGATGGGAGGGAAAGATAAATAAGCCAGGATGGCTGCACAAAGAGAGGCAAGGAGGAAATGGGAATGTTGAGATTCCAAAAGGAAAATCCATGTGTGTCTCTCTCTCACAAACACACACACACACGGGTTCAGATGGAGCAAACTGGTAAACAGACGTGTGTGTGTGTGTGTGTGTGTGTGTGTGTGTGTGTGTTTTGTAACCATGGAACATGAGTTTTAGAAGTTTGTTATGGATTTGTTTTCAAAATGACAGGCTTTCACAACAACTCCCTTCCACTGCTGCGTGCCAGTAGAGAGCGTATGTTTTACATCATGACTCTTAAGTCTGCTGCCTCGGAGTCAAAAACATGCTAGCAGTAAAAGATCTGGCCACGCTGTCTATCTCTCAGTAACCTTTCTTGTCTGTCTTGTTTGATGTTATCCTGAGGCCTAAGACCTGCTGTATGAACTATGTCCATACATATGCAGTCGGCAATTTGTTAATTTTCAACAACCTTTCATTAACAAACACACACACACACACACACACACATGGCTCTGTTTTTGCTCTCTACTTTTCTCTTTTTAGAGCACGCCATGTGGAATTACTTTTCTCTGACTCACTTATTTCTCAGACTGTTGTATCTCGTCTCGTCTCTCCCCTGTGTGTGTGTGCCTGTGTGTGTGTGTGATGTGTCTTTGTGTGCGTGTATCTCACTCACCAACTCGAGTGGCAATGCTTATCAGAATGCAAAGATTTCATTGACTGAGTGGCATCACATGAGATGTTTCCAGCACATACCAGTAGTGTGTGAGTTCTCTGGGATGAGAAAACACTGTCTTACAGGATATAAATGCTGCACTGGTTGAAATAGAAACAAAATGTAATAACTGGCAGAGATATGGCGGGGTAACAAGACACTATTTGGTCATTTTGCTTACAAGGTGGATGACGTTCCCCTTCATCCTTCTTCAGATCCTCTACTTGGCTGGGTTCAGACCTTGGAATCACCTATGCCACCGAGTTGACTGATTAGTCCTGCATCATGACATGAAACACAGTGTCTTGATATCAATAAGATACAATCCAATGAGCATTGCTGGGGGACTTGATTGGCCAATCAGCACCACTGGTGGCACCAACGCTGCTGTTAAGCTGTTGTCAAGCATTGCACCAGTGAGCGAACACTGTTGACAAGATAGCTGCTGCTTTTGGAAAATCGACATGTCAATAACGCCCAAAATTGTAGTGTGTTTCACTTTGCCCCGCTTCACTCTTAAAACCGTGGCAAAACAAGTATGTTGGCATGGCTATGCATCAGTGTGGACTTAAAGGACGTCAAATTCAGGCAGATACGTTGGTCTCTAGTGATTGAATCAAGTTGAATTGAGTTGTTCACTACCAGGGTTGAGCTCGTTACTCTAAAAATGTAAAACATTACTCATTACTTGTCACTCTTTTTAAAGTAACAATATTGCTTTACTTATTGCTCCTGTGAACAGTAATTGATTGCGCTTCTCATTAAATTACTTTTCCGTTACACCCCATAAAATGAGTATTTGCATATCTCCCCAAAATTCAGACATGTGCCTCTATGTAAATGTCAGGGTACTAAGTGTTGCTAAGGCTAGATAGCCTCTATTTAGCTGGGGGTTTTCTGTTGCCTGTGATCAGTATTTTCCCACGGCTCTACCCGAGAGACGGAAAGTCACTCATGGAGCAACATTTCATCCACAACACATCCAGCCACAAGCTTCATCACTTCTTTGTAGCAGCAGCTGTCCACAAGTAAAATCCAGTTTTGGTTGTTTAGCCAGTGAAGGGCTACAGCCGACCTCTGCAGCTGAGGAGGGCTCATCTTTGGTAGGGTGCATTTCTCGGTTGTAGGTAGGTGTAGGTGTTTCAGACCAGAGGTTTGGAGATTTTTTGCAGTGGAAAGAGTTTTAGTACGACTACCTGCAGCAACAGTGTGTCATCTTTCCTCCCGACAAAACCAAAGTAATGGGAACATTTCCAGCCACTAGGGTTAGCATTTTCAACTAGCTTGCTGCTGCACAGCACGACAATTACTAAAATGAGTCAGTAGTGATGTCAAAACAAAAGTAACGTTGTAAAGAGTTGTTTGGTTTTGGAGTAATGATAATATTATTACTGAAATTTCATTAGTAATTAGTTACACTACTTTTTACTGGAAAAAGTAATATTATTATTACTGTAACACTGCCTACTGCATACATGTTTTGGAATTCGAGGTGATATTTTGTCTCAGATGTCATAAAGGAGTCATGAGATATGACTGAAAATTAAGCCTGGGTTTAGAATATTTTAAGTGATTCACAAGAAATGTGTTCCCAAGGTCAGTGATGAGCCTCCATATGTTTATGATCTGAAATGTTGGCTCCATACTCAAACACACAACATCTTACTGATCAGAATGAAACCTGTCAGCATCTGAACCATAAATTTCCTTTTTGTTTGGAGAAAATGTAAACTAGCACCTGCGGAAACCTCCTTTTCCTTAAGCTGGGAGCCGGGGAGTAAAGGGAGGATATTGGCACCACACAATGGCCGTAAAAATCCAAAGCATCCCAAACAAACTTCATCACTCCCCTGCCGGCCTGTCCTCCCCTCTGATCTCTCTCCTCTTTCATCCTTTTCTGGTAAGCCCCCTCCTCTTCCTCTCTCCGCGCTGTCCCCATTCTCGCTCGCTTTCCGTCTCTAGGCAACAAGGCAATGGAGGTCTGAGCAAAGAGAGGGAGACAGAGACCGGCAGACAGAGAGACAGTGAGCTGCTCTTGAAAAACTTCGGAGACAGCTATGCCAGGAATGCAGGTGCCTGCTGTGAGGACAACAAAGTGAGGAGGACCTCCGTAGGAGCGCAGCGTGGGCAAGCAGCACGTCGGTGTGAGGGAACACCAGCCCACATTTCAACCGTGCTTGCCTGCTCCTCATGCAAAGCAGTTGTGCAATGTGGAGTTTCAAAGGTGTGTTTGTCACCGTGTGAGGCTCCTCAAGATACTGCGTGACAGTGGGTCTGAAACTCCAGAGAAATAATGAAATTTGTTCTGATTATCAAACAGTAAGACAAAAACATTTACTGCAGAAAACACACAGCTTAGAAGTGAAACTTTCTGTAAATGACATGACCCCGTTTGACACAGTTGAGGCATATTGTTGTAACTAAGAACAGCAGCGTGGGCTGTGTTGAGGCAAAGAAAAGGTAGAAACAGATTTTACCACATAAAAAAAGAAGTCTTGACTTTCTTTTCTCGTTCTGTCTGTTTCTTTCACTGTCTACCTCTCTCCTTCTTTCTCTCAGCTGTCGACACCTCTCCTCGTCTCTCTCTCCTTCTCTCTTTCTCCTGGTCTGTGTTTTATTCAGCAGAAACAGAGAAGCCACATCACAGGGTGGGAGAAGAGAAGAGAAGAAGAAAAGAGAAGAAGGAGAAGAGTTTAAAACAAAGTGTAGGAGAGAGTCTGAGAGAGTGTGTGATGTGGCTGAGTAAAAGGACACAGATGACAGAGAATACTTTAGACACAGATATAAAAGAACATTATTTAGTGGTGTTGTGTGTGTATGTGTGTGTGTGTCTGCAAGTGCATGAAAGCAAGTCTACAAGAAAAGTGTATTGACCTGTGTGTGTGTGTATCGTGTGTATTTTTGTGTGTGTCATATATGTGAAAACATGGCCGTGTATTTCTCTGGTTGTTTTCAGTGAAGTAGTGAGAGTAGTGCACGAATGTGTGTAGTTGTGTGTGTCTGTGTGTTTGTGTGGGCAGCTGCCCATCTGCCTGATGGGGTCCCGGGGCCCTGTGGCCCTAACAGCCATCGACTGATGTGATTTAGTGCTGCGGGTCAAAGGTCAAGAGCCTCTAGACTCCATCTGCGTCTGAAGAAAAGGCCATCAGGAAGGAATTAGGTTGGAGTCAATGGTCCTGGTGACATGTCTGCCACCAGTTTACCTCACACACACACACACACACACACACACACACACACACACACACACACACACACACACACAGACGCATCTGTTTACCACTTTGCTCCATCTGAAACCATGTGGGTGTGTATTTGTGTGTTTGTATCTGTGTGTGTGTGAGACAGAGAGGGAGAGATTAACATATTTACACACATTTTTTATCACCCCCGTCCAAATTAACCAACAGAACATCAGTATTTACGCCAGTGTTAGCATTCGCAGTAGCTTTGTATGAATATTTCTATGTCTATTATTTTATAGTTCTTCTCCTGACATTAATTAAAGCCTCTAAAACTCAGCTCTGTTTATCAAAATAACATTTATACGTATTTGTATGTTAACATATTATTATTATTAGTAGTAGTATTTCTTTTTTCTGTTCGTTTTGTTTTGTTTTCTTCTGTTTTCTCTGGGTCCATGGACAAAAAGGACTATTAACTCCTACTTATTGAAACAATGAATGGACATGGAGGGGATGCCAAAACTCTATGAAAGGTTGTAGTGAAAGTGAAAGTTAGCTTGCAAAATACCAATGAGTAGCTATCAGGCTTGACGCTACAAGGGGTCTTAAGGGGGCTTAGCTCCCTCAGTTGCATTGTTTACCCCTCTGTTAAGGCTGTTTATATCGATCGAAAAAAGAAGCAACAACAGAATTACTGGCCAAGACAGCAACACATTCTCATTTATAGCCTAACATTAGCTTTTTGCTTTTGATGATTGCATTTGTGCTTCAAAAATCATAAGAGTGGTGTGAGGATTATCTTGCTGAACAAAATGCGTAAGTATCGTAAACGTTTGTCTGCCACAGAGCTTATTTTCTGCAATAATCTTTAATCCAATGGAAAAATTCCATAGGCCTTTTGATGAGGAAACCAGGGCAACACTAACTTCACGTTGGCCAACAAAAAAACGTCGCCCCAGTTTTCCAGCGGTGTTTGAGCCACTGATCTTGGCAGTTCCTCCTGGCTCTTTGCTGCTTTTCTGGTGACTTTAGTGTCACCAAACATGGGTGTTTTAAGCCAAACTATGTTCTTTTTTTGTGCCTAAACACTTTCGCTGCAGAATTGTTGACAAATGTAACGCATCAGTGGCTTATAAAAATGTACAATACAGACTTTTTTTCTGGAGATTGGGTTGTCGGAGAAACAGGACTTGGGTGCAATGGGTGTTTTTTTGATAATGGACAGGCCTTCGGAGAAATGGGCTTTCGTTTAAATGGAAAAAAATGGACCTTCAGAACACTAGGCAGTCCCCATAATGTGACCGTTCACCTTTGTTTCCTCTTCCAAATAAATTTCATGCTTGCGTTTGCTGCCCTGAAATCTCAGCACTTACCTTAATGTATACAATGTTGCCATAACTGGAAGGAAGAAAACCAATGTTTTCATAAACTATAGTTTTCCTGTAATGCTAATATTAGCAGTAGCTGTATCAGCCATAATCCCAGTTGTCGTTAGCTCTGAGTCCTGAGACTCCAACAGTATTTTCTTTTAACTTACAGAGCTCATTTAATATCCACATTTCAGTAGTCAGCAGTGGAAACCTGAGGAAAGTGCTATTTATGAGGAGCTGTTTGACTGACAGACAGGCCTGCGATGGCTGAAGACAAGTGTGTTTGATGAAACATGGCAGGAGCCAAATCCCAGTCAGCCCTCTTATTGAACCTACTGAAGGAGGACTGTGTTATGGAAAAGTTCCCCAAAGTGGCAAAGAAGAAGAGCCCGTTTTTTCCGCAGGTGAAGGGAAAACTGGTGAGCCAGGGGAATAATGTTTATGTATTAGATTTCAAACACTTCCTTCCTGTGAGGAAATCCAGATGTAAAGGTATGTTCTTCTGCCTCAAGGATCTGACGGAGCTCTTCTCCTTTTTCTGCCTTTTTTTTTCTCCCCCAGTATTTTCTTCTTCTTGGTGTCGTGATGGAGTGACAGAGTTTGGCTCTCCATCATCTCAACACACGCAGGATGTTTGAGCTAAATATGCATGCAGGTCGCTGCCGAATGTGCTGCCTGGCATTCTTTTAAAATGTATCATGTGGGCAAAGTGTGTTTTCTCACAGCCTCAGACACCTTTAAGTTTGTGCAGTGGAATGTTAAGAAAAAAAAAACTACCATTAAAGGCAATATCAGTTAAAGGCGCTCCCTATAGACAAACCAATTTCTGGGCCTTTCAAGAAAAAAGCCTGTTCTATGATGACGACAGAACTTTAATCTTCAAACAAACCTTATCCAGCTCTAGTGGGTTTTTCCTCACCGCTCTTATCTTCTTGTGAGCGTTGTCGGCAGAGTGAATTTCTATATATTCTTACTTTCTTTGTCAGCATATATAAACAAACCCAAGGCCTTCACAAATACGCACCTCCCTGCTTCCAAAAGTTCGATAAAGTCCTTTTCTTTCTCTCTCCCCCGCTACTCAGAGAGGAGAAAACGGGTTGTTAGCTCTTTGAGCCAGCTATCAGAAAATCCGGGGGAAATTACGCTGAGCGCAGCAGCCGTACAGCAAAGGGTGATTACAAATTCAAATGGATGCTTTTACATCAATGGAGGGCTTTGAAGACCTCTTAATGAGCAGATAGCTGGAGTTAAACATTTGTGGAAGTGCCATCTTCGAAAGAGAAAAGGGGGGAGAGGGAGAGAAAGAGGGGGAGACGGGAAGGGTTTTTGATCCTGGCAGATATCTGCAGGGCAACGCTGAGCAACTGTCTATCTCGGACCAGTGGTTGTCTTTTGAGAGCGTGCTGTTCAAGGCTCTGTTTGGATCCAGGGTTTCTGAACAAACTTGCACTAGGACAGCATCCCCGCTGCTGCGTACTGATCAATGTCCGTCAAATTTGAAAGACTGGCATATGTGATGAAAGCTGGATTGAGATACAAAAAGGGAGAACGCCAGAACAAAAGGGCTGCAGAGAAGCGAATGTATCATCGAATCAAATATTTAAAAAAAATAAGAGAAGGAGACAGGGCGAGAGAAGTCGAAGAAAAAGAAGTTGAAGAGATGTCTAAATAAAGTGAGGGGTCTTCTCAAAGAAAAGGGGGATGAAAAGTGATGAAAGAGAGATGGAAGCAGGAAGAGAAGAGAGGGAGGAAAGAGAGCAAAGCAGAGGATAAACAAACACAGGGAGGGAGAGGGAGACGAAAGTGTTGTTCCTCCATCTCAGCAAAGCAGCGGGAGTCTAGTGGAGCTTTGAACTTGGCCCCCATTAGAGGCCTGATGACGGTTTGAAGTGAACGGTTGAAACGAACCGGAGCATTTTAGATGTTAATTTGTTTTTGTTGTGTGTGTGTGTGTGTGTGTGTGTGTGTCTGTGTGTGTGCACGTGTGTGGGTGTATTTTCTCATCCTTTTCAGGGCCTCCGAATCGTTCGTAGTCACACCCAATTTAACACAGCAGGATAAAATGCTTCCTTTAGCTTTGTTGTTTTCTGCTCTCTTCCTTTCGTCTCTTTTCCTCTTACCTTTTTTTTGTTTCAGGAGGCTGGAAGAAAATGATTCATGGTTGTTACAGAAGAACTTTAAGTTGAATTCAGCTGTTTTGTGGAAAGCAAAAAAGAATCCGTGGAGATGTTATCTTCATATTGTCATGATTCGAGATCTTTTCGTTTCTTTTCCCTTCTGTTTTCACAGTCGTCATTTTCAAGTGCACTGATGGAGACATTTAAAGGCCCAGTTAGCAGGATTTAAGAGGGATTTATTGGCAGAAATGGAACATAATAAGCATGTTTTCTTTAGTGTATAATCACCTGAAAATACCAATCATGTTTTCCTTACCTTGGAATGAACTATTTATATCTATACAGAGAGCGAGTTCTTGTCTACAGAGTCCGCCATGTTGAGCTGCCATGTTACCACAGTAGCCAAGGACAGACAAACCAAACACTGGCTCTAGATAAGGCCATTCATTTTTTCCATTTTTGCGTTTTCGTGTCAGTCACTGTAGTTAACAGCCCCTCCATGCCCGCAGCATCATTACTGTCCAGTGTGATTTGAGACAGCATGCCGGCATTGCAGAATCAAAAGAGATGTGACGGGCATTATATATAACACAACAACGCCAGCCTCTTGTGTGACATAAAACATGCGTCGGCAGCCCTTTCTAAACAACAACAACTGCATTAACATGGCCATTACTATCATTTACCATCTCTGTTATATGGCGGCTGATCTCGTCCTCTGCTCGGATGGCAAGGAGTTCCCAAATCTCATTGTTTTTCCAATTTGTGGACATTTTCTGCCGCCGTTCTTCTTCTTTGAGTTAGCTGCTAACTGCTAACAGTTACTTTTAAAATGCTGGTTCACACTCATAACACATACAGACATAATTTCGGCACTGTTATACCTCCCGTGGTGGTTTGAAGGCAAGACCACTCATTTATAAAACATTGCGTAGACCCATACTGAAAATGTATGTGCAGAAAAAAGCAAAAAATGGCGTGTGCCAAAAATATTTGACAATTTCTACACTTCAGCCTCCACCTCGCCATCTGCATTGCCAATTTCCCATCTCCAAAGTGTTGGTAAGCATGGGTCAGAGTTTCTTTCATCAAGTCTGCTTTTATAGATCACAACTTTTGCTTTGGATGTGGCGTACGCCTCTTTCAGGCCCCATTTTATGCATACGCAATGTTTATAAATGAGACCCCTAGTCTGTTGTTTTTGCAGAGGAAGAGACAGCTCACAGTAGAGAAGCCCAGGACAATAAACAATGAAGGAATCCTAACTGGGAGAAGTTTCAGCTGGTTGCAATCTGCAGTCTTCACCATTAGATGCCACTAAATCCTTCACACTGTGCCTATAAAACTATTACACTGTCCACAACTCATTATTGTGCTAACATTGCTAACCATCCATTACCACTAGTTTCTTGTGTGACACTCTGAGAAGTTTGTAATTTGAAGATGGTACTGATATGAAAAGTAATGAGAAAGATGACTCTCTGGCCCATGAAATCACACGCTGGCGCTGGAATAATGAGGCTTTTGGTGGCGTGACTTCTGTCAGATTGAGCTTAGTCTCCATGTAAGGTTCACTAACTTAACATTCAAATCGCTGTAATTATACCACATGAAATCAAGTGTGTGTTTGGGGGAGGGCTGCTGAGATGGAGCCAAGCTAGAGGAGGTCAGCTGACATTTTTTTTATGGCTTCTTTGACCTCCGACCT
This sequence comes from Cephalopholis sonnerati, assembly GCA_019142605.1. NCBI lineage: Eukaryota > Metazoa > Chordata > Actinopteri > Perciformes > Serranidae > Cephalopholis > Cephalopholis sonnerati. Next base: position 25,836,925 of record JAGQAX010000016.1, read on the forward strand.
CTGGTCGTATCTCCCATCAGGTCTGTGGCAGTCGGTCAGATCAGAGAGCCAGTCTGGCACCAGCACCTCCAGGATGACTCCCAGCCTTTGTCCCCGAGCTTCCCCAGCCAGGGTGACAGGTTCTGGGGGACACGGCTGGGGCAGAGTGGGGGGGTGTGGATGGGTCTGGTGTGTAAACACTGAGCGTCTGTGATCTGATGACACATGAAAGGGGTCTGCCTGTGGGGTTGCCGGCCCATCGTCTATATGTCGACATCCCCCACCACACACACACACACACACACACACACACAAATGCATACACTGACACCAGATTTATGTATTTATGCATTGCGGCGGCACAGCTCAAAGGGATATGGCTGGAGGGGGTTGGGGGAGAGTAGAAGGGGAGCGTGGCTGTTTGGTCTGCAGACAGAGACTGATGGGGTACTGGGGGGTTGGAGGGTGGTCTATAGGTGACAGGAGAGATTGAAGGGCAGGAGGAAGAGGAGGGTAAGGGGTGGGAGACATCTGGAGAGCGATGATGCTGATTCATAAATATCTGCTTTAATTCATCCAGAAGTTGTGGTGGTGAGGGGTACACCGTGGTGTGCACACACACACACACACACACACACACACACACACACACACACACACACACACACACACACACACACACACACACACACACTCAGCCGTCTGAACTAAAACGAAGAAAAGTAGAAAAGTATAAGTAGTAGTATGAGGTTTTTTTTAATTCTGTGTTCAAGCTGTTTTGCTTTCTTAAGCTGTGATTGTAATTACACTGAAGAAGCTGTACGCTTAATATGTGGAGTGCAGTAGATCATGAGCAAAATCAGGGTATCTGTGCGTTCGATCATCATCTAGTGCGCTTTAATCTTTCAGCTTTGTGATTAGCAAACTGTAGCCTGTGGCCTCAGATTTTACCCATTAGTTATTCTAGTTTTTGGTGCTTTCAGTTGCACATTTTAAAATTTTTTATATACAAAATGTTTCCTGTGTGCGTGAAAATTGAGCTGCTGATTTAAGAGAAACTAATTCATGTTCAGTTAAAGCAGCAATGTGCAGTACCAAGAACTCAACACTAGAGGGCAGAGTAATGTATCTCCACATAAGTCATACTTTTCCCCTCCTGCTAAAATAGTGTTATTATTAGATTGTGAAGTCCCTTAAATTGTACTAACCTGTTGTAAGGTGCTACAGTTTGATTGATTGAGTAAGGTCTAACATCAGACATCTGTGTGGGAATCTGTGTGTGGATAATGTGAGGCATATTTAACTTCCTGAGAACTGTGCTTTTGTTTGGTATGCATTTTCTTAAGTTTTTGTTGGTTTAAAAGGCTCTGTACTTGGCATAGATATATTATTTTCCGGACATTCAAGAATACAGGGCACATATTCTTTATAATATGGAGGTGGACTCTAGTACATCCTCAAACATCACTCTATAGGGTCACATAATCTCAGAGTAAGTTCATAATTATGTAGGCTCATCTTCCATTTTGATATGAGTCCATCACTGGTCCCAGGGGGATACGCCTTTCTCCTGATTGCCATTTTATTTACTGAGCATACATTCATAAGATGCTATTTCCACCATTGCATTAACCCATTCTTTCATTTCAGGGGCCTTTCTTGCCTTCCAGTGTCTTAGAATAACTCAACAGACAGTTATTAGACGAACAATAATAACAGAAAATGCACACTTGGATACGTTTGGTATTCGAACCGATCCCCCAGTAAACAACTGGTATGCATTTTCAATTTCTTCTGACCATTTGGGATTAGTAGGACCTGATAAGTATTAAAACCATTTGTCCTGTCTTTGAACAGTAAGTAGTTTTTGAAAAACAATGACGTAGTTTTATTTTTTAATGGTCAAAAGTGTGAAATAAAGTATAAAACTGTTTATTTCAATGCCTTATTTGTGCAAAAATAAAATTTCAAGCAATGCAACATTTTTTCAATATTTTGTAACATTATGTGTTAGGGGTCACTGTTCATGTCTAAAACTGTCCAAAATTGGTCATTTCATTGCCTGAACATTGCTGTGCAACAACAAAATTGCAAACAATGCATCAAGTCTAAAAGAGTTGTGATTTGTTGGTTTTGTGACTATGAATTTTGCTTGCTCCATACTCCAGGCTTTGAATGTCCTTTTTGTCTGTAGGAACCGTCTGTCATACCCGTGTGAAATGCAGCAACAGTAGAATCAATGTGTCCTCGTAGGACAGTTCTAATGATATTCTACAAAAATGCAGACACAATAGTTAGTATGATCTACGAATTAGCGCCCCACAAATGACGTTACTGTCATGACCCATCAAGTTACCTAGATTCATGTTCATTTGTCATCCCTGTGTTTTATTTTGGTAACCATTGTCTCATCTTGTTTCAGATCCCACGTCCTGTCAAGTTTCCCTCCTTTGTAATTCCTTGCCTCGCCCTAATGTGTTTCACCTGTGTCTCATTGTCTCCCTTGTCTTACTTTATTTAAGTCCCTGTCTTCTATTTGTTTGTGGCCAGAGCGTCTTTACCCTTGAGTAAGAGCTCCTGTTTTCCTAGTGGCCCCTCTGTTTTTGACCCTTTTTGCCTGTTGTTTTTGGATACTTTTGCCTGTGAGACTGACTACCTGTGTACAGACCTTTGCCTGATCAAAAACCCTTAACTTTCATCTGAGTCTGTGAGTCTGCTTGGTGAGTCCCATCTCCAGTTTGTGCTTGATAGTTACATCCTGAACGTACAGAATAAAGTATAAGGTGCTGCAAACCCAATGTAATGTCGTCATATGAGGATGCAGGAATGTAGGCTGTACATCAGGATGTGTTCACATGCCACTCTGACTCAAAACACACCCTCAGACTGAATTGCAGATTAGTTAGTTATAGGCTTCTGATGGTGGTGCCGTTGGTCCTTTCACATGAACTTTGTCATTTCTTGAAACATATAAACCACCAAATCAGAATCTGGGTCCAGATGTGCTCATGTATTTTACACTGGAGATGAAAACTTAGTCCTAGTCTGGACTCCATTTTCTTATTTCTCAACTCGGAGCTTTTGCACTCAAGTTGACGAATCACTTTTTCCCCACTAAAATGGTCATGTTACAGCTCTCTGTTGGGCTTCTGCTACTTCCTTGCCAATTTTAAATGATGCTCTCCAGCATCTGATCTCACATTAGAAAAAATAACATTATGATGCTGCTTCAAAGGCCTCACCAGAGTCCCCCAGGTCCTTCTCATCCTCTTCTCTCTTCATACGATCATCTGTTGTTCTTGTTTCCTTTCCTTTCAGGGTCCTTTTAGCTGATTACTTCTGCCGAAATGTTGTGATCCAATATTGACTTTTTTAAAAGTACTTAATTAATAAAAAAAAAAGCACAACATGCTTAATTGTAAGAGAAATATGAAGAAATATGAAAAGAGGATTTCAGACAGTAAACCCCAGCTAAACTCAACTGAAATAACTCAAGGTGATCTCCTTGTGATTCAGCCAAGGCTTCAGTGTCAGACACTACTCAACAGTCATGTCATATTATGTTTGCTTAAAATCACAGATGGTATTTTCATCATAAAAATGAACACTAGAATCATTTCAGCCCCCAGAACAGTCTTTTACTCTTTTCTTGACTGGCAAACAGCTAAGCCTTCAAGAGCAGAGAGAGAGGGAGAGAAAAGGAAAGAAATAAAGGGGGGATGTCTGGGTAACTTCAATAGCCTCTCTGTGTCCATCTAATATGGAGGGCTAGCATGCTGGGAGTTGGCCCTTTCCATTCAGACAGACCCCAAACTCATAAAGACCTCTTCTATGGCCCCCAACCTGAAACCCACCCACCAAAGCCCTCGCTGGTATAGGCCCCTTCCATGGGAACTTGCAATCTGCAACGTAATCCCACTTTGGCCCCTGGAGAAGCCTTTCCAAACAAACCATGTGAGTCCTAATACCCAGGGCTTCACAAGTGGCTCCTAGCTAGGCCTGAGCTCCACCACCAACAACAACTTGGCCCTCCTTCTTCTTTTTTTTCTCATTCTCTCGCTTTTCTTCTTTCCACAGATAGACGACAAAAGAAAAGGGATCTCCTTCTAATTGCTTCGAAGATTGAAAAGCTGAGAGGGGTGGTGGGCGGCTACAGGGGGAAATGAGACGGAGGCTCTGGAGGCAGCGGGGGACTGTCAGTCTGGCTTTGCCCGCCCTGGGTGTGCGGTAGCTGGGATAAAGGAGCTGGCAGGACAGCCTCTGCTGCAGAGCCGGGCTGAGTGGATCAGAGTGGAGGCGGGCGACTCCCAGGGCCCAGCTTTACAACTCCGGCCAAACGGAGGACTATGAGAATGTGGAGGAGCTGAAGCAGCTCTGCTGGAGGCCCTCTTCACTCATGGGAAAGGACGTCTGGTCTTCACAACTGGGATTCAAAAACCATAGGCCTCTGAGAACAGTGTGTCCAAGCCAAGAGGGAGTATCTGACAGAGAGAAGGCAGAAACACGGTGTATTGGGAGCCATCCAAACCCTCTGCCCCGGATGAACGGTCCAGCCACCATTGATCAGTGTGTTGGTGGATGATGAAGTGTGTGAGCACACAGTTGGGGTGGTCCGTGACCTTTGGATCTGTTGCTATGACATGCAGAGTTGCTAATAACACTCTTAGACACACAGAGACACACACCTTGACCTCTGCTGCAAGCATCAGCCACAGATACACGCCTCTTTCTCTCGCTCTGCCACCAGCAGCTCCTCTGAAGCTTGGCGGAGGAGTTTTGCTCAGCTGTTTGTTAGTGTGAAGCCTGAATGAGACCAAAGGAAAGAAGCTGCTTAATGATGATTAAAATCAAAATAATGTCTAATTGCCAATTCCTTGCCATCCACTAATAGTCAAGCAAAGATTTTTAAAACAGATGAAAGTTAAATTTGAGGAGAAAATAATATAATATTTTCAGTGTCAGAGCACTTAGCACATCATGTCGAAGTTCAAAGATTGAATACAAAAGGGCCCAGCTCATCTGTATGTGTAGTGACATGAGATCCAAAGGATTTTGGCCTTACTAGCTCCAGAAAGTTCCCTCAGTCTCCCCTCCCTGACCTCCTTTCATCCCGCCATCCCTCCGCCTTTCTTCTTTTTAATACAAATCAGCCACTCAATGCCATGCACATGTTTTAGTGTTATTTGAACTCTGGCAGAGAACTTCAAACAGCTTTCAAAGTGAACCGAGTTTTTTCCTCTCTTGCTCTCTATCTTTTTCTCTTTTTGAAAGAACACAGCCGCGCTTCCAAGTACACCTGATCAGAAGGTCGAGAGATGGGGATTATGATATGCAAATGAGGCTTTGTTATCAGCGTTGACATTCGTTAGAAAGCCGAACAGAGGAGAGGTAACATGAAAAGGTGGCAACTCACCCCCCTCTGCCCCTTTTAGCATAACCTCCCCTCTCAAACACATTGGCCTACCTAAGCCCCCTTTTTTTTTCATTTAGATCAAAAGGTTACACACAACAAAGAGAGGCCTGTGTGGAAAAGAAACACACATACACACTTTTGTGCACTTTAACACAGTCAAGACTATTGATTGGTCATCTGCCCCAAAGGTGTGCGCACATCTGTACAGTATAAGTGTGTGTTAATGTCTGGGCTCGACCGCACCCTGATGAGCTTGTCGTCTCTTATGCTGTTTAGGCAGAACGGAGGTCTTTGCAATTACCAAACACGGTAGAAAGGCTTTCATGTCTCTCCCCTGCTGTGACAGGATAAGGACGAGGACACGCACACACACATATACACCAAGAGATTGCGTCTTCCTCCTTTCAAATACACACAGTAACATGCATATGGCTGCCCCCCCTGTTCAATCTGCATACGGTTCAGTTCAAAGGAGTCCAAGCGAGGTGGCGGTCTGTGCTACTTTTCCAGCTATTAGCCAGGCCCACCATCTGCAGTGATCTACTGAGGAGTGGGTTTTATGAACTTCATAAAGGGATGGTTATTAGAGCGTCAGAGTGGAGATGGGCCGTCTGGCCTTTGAGTTTAGCAGCAGGGGTCCTGAGTGCTTTGATGTGAATCATAACTTTTGAGAGGTAGAGAGAGCTACTGAAACCTTACAGAAGGCCAAGCCCCTGTTATATAACGTGGTAACTGACCTGTTTTTTTTCCCTTGTTCTCTGTGTCTGTCTTTAATTGTGTAAACACATCAGTGACAAAGATGCTGAGGCAGTTTAGATGATCAAAGATGCACCCACTATGAAGACATCCTCATCATTCTCTAATCCTAACAACATGGAAGTGCCAAAAACTGCAGTTCTTTAAATGGCCACTTGAGGCTGGCTCCAGAAGCCAGTCAGTCCCCACAGACCCCCCCGTGTTAAAATGCTGTGACTTTACAGCAGAAATTAACATGTTTACAGCCTGATACAAAAAAAATACCACCTTTATGACAACTGGATGCGGGTGAATATTTTTATAACTCACATGTTTAAACTTTATTAAGGCTCAAAGTTGTGCATAATTAAGAGTGGGGCCTCTTTGAGTGACAGGTCGGCTGCTAATAGTGACCTCAATTTCTCAGTCAGAACCACCCGTCACTCCTTCACAGCACCAGCCTCTCGCCCAAAATGTGCTTGCTTTTGCTCCAAAAAACCAAGATGGCGACAGCTGAAGTACCAGACTCGAGGCTTCAAAACGGGAGTCAAACAAATGGGTGACATCATGGAAGCTATGTCCATTATTATTAGTCTAGGATAGGTACAATGAGTTTCAAACACTGTACTGTCTCTAAAGAACGCTGCAGGGATGACATTTTATTGTTGGCCAGTGCAGAAGTTAGTGTCTCGATGGTTCCCTCCTCAAAAAGCCAATGGGATGTTTCCATTGGATTTGGGATTATTGCAGAAAATAAGCTCTGTGGCAAACAAAGTTTATGATACATACATGTTTTGCTCAGCAAGATAACCTCAACAAATGAACACTACTTTTATGATTTTTGAAGTGCAACTGTAATCACCAGAAGAAAAAAACTAACATTAGGCTATAAACGTATTGCACCATAGTTGCATGACTTCGACATCGCCACTGAAGCGAGGCTGATGACGCTCTGTAGTCTCGATTAGCCATTTGTTAGCAACCGTCATTTGTAAGACATGTAGAGGCTTCAAAATTCATGAGTGGGGTATTAACTGACATATTTTATGTCATAGAACTAAACGTGACAGTCAAACCTGTGTTAATCACAGACCTGATTTCAGGCACCTAACCAAGAAAACCCACTGACTTCAAGATGGGAGAAAAATGCTAACTCGTATCCTTGTTTTAGGACTCATTCCTGTGCCACTCTAATTCATTACTGTCAAATGTTTTAACTAGAATGTAATGTGAGTGTTACGTAGACAATATCATTGTCAACTGTTAGAGTTTTTGTGTTAGTTTGTGAGTGTTGGTATGCCGTAAAAATGGCCATAAAAAAAGTCAAAGTATTGTATGTCATCAAAAAAAGTCAATGTCATATTCTCACTTTGTAAAATGGCACCCTGTTATCAAAACTTTGAGAACTGCTGATCTAAGATGTTTTGCTTCAAAATGCTCTGAAATGGTCAGTTCAGCTGTTAGCTTTCTAAAAATATCTCCTGGGACACTTACCCCCAGACCCCCCCTAAGGGTTAGGTAGAAGGTGTACATTGAAAATGGTTCACCCCACTGTTAAATGGGCGATTACAGCCCTGCTCTAATCTTTATTTAAGTATGACTTCCAAAGTTGTTATCAACACATTCTCTCTCAAAGAAAAAAAAACCCACACACAAAATAACAGTTGCAAAAACTGTCACAAGGTCCATTAATCCAGCGCTCTGGGGCCTTAAGTTGTTATGGAATTATAAATGGTCCATTTTCTTTGTTTTTTTTCTGAGCGCACCGAACACTCATCTGTGTGGGTTTGTGAGCTGATGTTCAAAGTGCATTCTTGATCTCGGAGACAGCTGTTGCAAAAACAGTCCAGCCACAAGACCTTTTTAGTGGCTGCTCTGCAGCGTTTGATCATATGACGTGATCTTCATTAACAGATGGAGCTTGTCCTGTTGTCATTACACTGATAAATAAGTGGTTTCCAAGGTCAAGAAATAATGCATTGTTGAGCCTAATTTAATCTTTGTTTATTTATTGTACTCCATCTATGGTGTTGCTGGTGGAGGAAGAAACTTCCCCTCAAACAAACAAGGCGTTTGAAAGATGAAGAGTTGGTTTACGTCCAACCAGTGATGTTTGTTGCATCTCTCTCTCCCTCATTTCCCGTCATCTTTCTTCTAATGTTTATAATAAAGGATGAAAGGGCCCGAAGAGTACTTACGCAAGCACAGACCAGTGTGAGCTTCAATAAGAATCAGTTAAAATGAGCTCCAACACACTGTCCACTGCATGTTTATGGCTTCATTAGGAGAGAGGATGTCTGTGACTAGTTTAATTTCTATGTGATCGTGGCCTTTTAAGAAAAGTGGAGCGAGTGTCAACTGTGAGGAGAGGAGAGGACATCTCTGTTAACAGCAGAGACAGCGGCAGGAGGATGTTGAACACCGAAGCATTCAAATCAGCTGGTCTTGTTCAGTTAAGCTATGTGCTCACTATAGCCTGAAGGTGGTGCTGCTAATCCATGTACCAGTTATCAACGGCCTCCACAATGTGAGCAGGGTCCTGCAAGTATTCAAGTGCTCTACAATGCATCACACTGCATGTTAATATATAAATGTAGATATGTTTGAATGCACTATTTGCAGTCAGATAACTGCTATAAATTCAGGTGTAGGTGTATATCTGACCTGATTTTGCAGCAGCTTGCTGGAAGTTCATCTATATTCTCATTTGCATTGTTATTCAAGAACTTAAAGAACTACTGAAACAATTTTAGGCTACATAGCAGAGACGTTAATCTTTCATTTACTGCTGGTGACAATATTCTAACCTAAATGATGCCAGAGAAACACGGCAGAGAGTAAAAAGTGGCCCAGCAAACCCTACAAAGGTTTGTTTTAACATCATCTGTACACATATGAAACCTACATGCAAGCATATTGGGTTGTGCAGAGAATTTGCGACACTGGTGCGGCACATCATCATCATTACATCATCCCTGAAGATGTGAACTTTGTTCACCGCTTGCTCTTGGTGTGCCATAAGGAACGAGGATACCCTCCTTGGTTTTTTTTTAACCCCGATGAGACTCTTTTTAGAGTTAATATTGCACATCATAACTTGAGCCGACTCCAGCGGTGCATTGGTAGTTGATGAGGTGGGTGTACTACTAAGCAGATGGGCAGGTTACTGAGGAGGAAGTGAGTGTATTCTCCTATAAGAATTTGGCTGAAAAGGCTGTAAATGGCCAGAAAAAGAAGTGGGTATACCTGTAAACCTGCACACCCTCCACTACACTACTGGCAGTCTCTAAGCCGGGGTTAGGGAACCTGTGGCTCCGGAGCTACATGCAGCTCTTTTGCCCCTCTCCAGTGTCTCCCTGTGGCTTTGTCAAAAACTCATTTAGAAATTCATGTCTATTTTTTTTTTTATCTTAATTTCAATTTTTCATTGTCATAGGCCTTTAGTGATTCTTGCATTCTCAGTTGTAAAAATGTGTAGCCTATACACAGAATTTACACGTATACAATAGTGATGGCTTGTCGAGGATATCTTCAGCAATGGTTTCCAGTCTTGGAGGAGAGAATTTAACAGTGCGTGGACATACTCATTTGCTTTTACCGCCAACCCTGCAAAGCTAAGGTACCCAATAATCATAAATAATGGTAAAACATATTAATAAATGCTCATTTAGACCTGTTAGTGATGTTAAAGGGTGAATTTAGACTCACTGTTACCTTCATTATAAGGCTCAAATATGTTTCGCAGCTCCAGGCAGATTGTCTGAGAGCTTTTTTGGCCAAAAATTGCTCTTCTAATAGTGAAGGTTGCTGACCCCTGCTCAAAGCAGTTACCATAAGCCAGCACTATAATGATTGAGAAGGAAACAAAGAGAAACAAAAGAAGACAAGAGGAAGGGTTCCTTGTTTCTGGTCTGCAGATATGAATATCTTAGGTCAGGGAAACTGAGTTAAATTTGCCTGGGGGCCAGTTTTGGAGAATCAACAAATATCAATAATATTCATCAGTATGCGTGTTAAATTAATTGCCTGTTTTCTGCCTTTCAACATTTGCAGTCACCTTTGCCAAGAGGCAAGTCCAGTCCCAGCAGCGCTGCACAGGTCAGGCATATGCAGGGGCGTTCCCCAGACCTCGTTATTCAAGAAGTTAAAGAACTTTTTTCCTATTTTTTTTTTGTAGTCAACTGCTGTAACAATTTCGGGCCAGACAGCAGAGGCCTTAATCTGTCATTTGCTGCTGGTGAGAATATTCTAACGTAAATGATACCTGAGAAACGTGTGCCAACTGACCTCGGTCTCATCTATAGTCGTTCTAACGACTGTTTGTTTTAACGTCGTCTGTACACATATGAAACTTACATGCAAGCATATTGGCCTCTGCATAGAGTTTGCAACACTGGCGTTGTATGCAGGGGCATTTCCTGGGCCTCTGTCAGGGTTCAAGCACTGCTCTGGTGCTTTTTATGCACTTTGGCACCTTATTTACAGTCAAAGTACAGAAAAAAAATCAATTTTGAATCAATTTATTTTCATTGTGAATTAGAAAGTAGTCAGAGGGCCACCCAGCACCCTATCATGGGCCACATTTGGCCCACAAGCCAAGTTTAGTATTACTGTCTTAGGCCTAGCTGAGGCTGGAGCATCAGTGTCCACTAGATGGATCCCTTCACCTCCTGGAGGACTCGGCTCTCATGTTGCTGCTGAGAATGATCTCAGATGCATCAATCAGTATTTGTACATCAGTCTGGATCTGCAATAATTAATATTTTACAGGTGACATCAGGTGATAGAGTAAGTGAATGAGCAGGCAGGCACTTCTGGGCTTTGAATGTGGATACAACACTCAGGTGGACAGCGTCCCCTGAAGTCATCACGTCAGTCCAGTAGGTGGCAGCCTGTTCAAGCAAATATAATCAGATTAAACCAAACGAGCCGGAATTCGGATGCATCTACCGGCCACCAGTGATACTGTGCACCTGGTGGGTCTGATGCAGGGGTAAGTTTAGTCTCCACATTTTTTTCCACTTTATAGTTTTAACCAAAAACCTGACGTCACCTTGAAAAGCTAAATGTTATTTTTGAACCTCTGTGTTTCCACCAGCTGCTCATTAAAAGCAGACAGGCTCGTTAGTGCTGTTTGTGGAGGGGACCCCGCGTCTTATGGGCATGCTGCAACGCCGTGACGCAATTCACACTCTCCTGCTGCAACACAATAAAATATGAATCACCAGAGCGCAGACGATGGGATGCTTCTTTGGGTGTAAATATCATTTAAATCCTGAGGAGAAGAGAGAGGGGTGGCGGGGGGGTGTGGCGCCGACCATCACCCATTCACCAAAACAATACACGCCCAGAGCTCGTGCATTTGTGGCGTAAAAAGCCGCGCCGGGGATCGGGTTTGATCACTGTCTGTGCGCTCCGGACGCTCGCTGGGTGCGCAGGCCAGCCAGCCCCCCTCGGCAGCCCGCCGTGCTCCGCTCCTCCGCAGGCTGCGAATAAAAAGCAGGGATCCTCATCGCGTTACGCAGATTCAAAGCCTGGATGCAGAGCGAGCCAGTGGCCTGCACATGAAGATGCGATAACTACGGTAAGATTAAAGGTGCGTTTGCTTCCTGCGCTTCTTTTTTTTTTTAATGTCGGTTTGATTTGAGGATCAGCTGTTAGGTCCATGGGTGTATTACAGTCAGACATAAACCATCGCAGAGCTAAAGCCAGGATGTGAGGAGGACAAAGGGGGCGGATGGAGCCACAGAAGCTTTAAATATTTTTGGATTATTTGTGTTAATAGAAAAGCAAGAGCCGCAGTCACATGAAATGAAGCTGTCAGGATGCTACAGTATGGCCCAGTGTACTGTGGTGTACTTCCCTATTGAGGCACCATCTCTGCTGCTGTGTGAGCCCCACAGTGTTTGGATCATGTCTGTCACAGCTGTGTGGACTCATGTATGTAATGCACTGTCTAGGTAGGCGACTGTGGCTTATTGTACATGTAGCCTGCTGTGGACTGTACAGGTCTGCATGAGCTACACAGTCCTCTCCTCTTCCTGTAGCAGGCCACAGCATCACAGCCTCACAAGAGATCGATCACATAGACTTTCATCTCTGTGTCACCTAATTACACCAAATCCCCTCTTTATTCCAGGGACAGAGCACCGTGGGCCTGTAGCACATTGCTTATCAGATAATTTAGAGGGAGTTTCTGCTCAGTGTCCTCATGTGAACTGATTTCTTATAAGGAGATGTAATGTGGCTTCTAATACAGGTGTGTATCCTTTTACCACTGCAGACCTTACACTTGTCCCACCCTTGTGTCCTGCTGTTCAAAACTATTAAATGCAAGACACAAGTTCAACACATAACAAGTAGTTAAGTTACAGTGAAACCACTGAGGTTGGTCTGAAAGTATGTTGTTTAACAAATGTGTCTCTGTCTCTGTGTTTCTAGGCATGTTAGCACCATGAGTGCAGGTTGTGTTGCAAGAGGAGATTGAATGTCTCTAAAATCTCAAGGTAAGACTTCTCTCCTGCTTTGACCTTGTTTGTGTGTGTGTGTGGGGGGAATGTGGGAGGTGGTAGTGCTGGAATTGATCCATGGCCTTGAACGGCTGCTCCCTGCCTCGCTTCCCTCTCCTTAATTATGTCTCCTTCATCTTGACTTCTCTTACTCAACGCCATTCACATCCATAGGGATAGATTTCGAGGGGACACGTCCCGCTAAATATTTAGAATATACCCCTACCTCTTCCCCCTCTCCCAGAAAAACATGAAAGTAGAAGGCTTTTATTTAGATGAAATGTATTACACTGACACTGTGAATTGATGCAGATAAGGCACAGATTAGTTTGTAGCAATTCAACAGAATGCAGGAAAGTGAGTGTTTGATGCCCAAAATTTTCTGTCCGAGGACCCCAAACGCACCATTTCATATTTGTACCTGTAGTGATGAAACGAAACCTACACACCCTTCCACATCTTGGCTCTGCCTGAATTCAAAAGCTTATGCTACTATACATATACACATGCTGTATCTATGACCTTTTCTGTCTCCATACCAACCCCTGTGTCCCACGCTGACGGTGTGTTTGCATATGAAGGCGGTTCGTCTAAAGCGAGTAGCACCTTTTTAAACTTAATTAGACAAATTGCAGTGAGGGTAAAAGCAAACAGTGGCAGCTGAACCATCTGAATAAGCTATTGTCTGTCGATAAAAGGGGGCTTGGTGGCACACTCTGTCACAAGGCCTTCATTCTGAAACACTGGAGATTCACAGAAAAGCCCAAAATACAACGTGAACCAAGACAACATGGATGTGTGTGTGAGTATAAAGCTGAAAAAGCGGATGTGATTGGACGCCTCTGTGTTTACATAGCTTGTATCACTGTGTGTGTGTGTGCTGCAGGCTGTGTACTTTCAAGTTAAGCAGCAGTTCACATTTGTGCAAAGTTAAAATAATTTAGCCTGAGGGTGTTTTGCGAGCTGACTTAGAGTCAGCTGCTGACCCTGATGTTCCCCCCCTGGTGGTTTGAACTGAGTCAGTGGCTGGGATGTTTTAACATTGGATCCACATCATGCTGGTCAGGTTTGGGACAGTGTACATGTTTGTCTATGTGTTCTTGTACTTTTATCACAGGAACCAGTTTTAGTTTTAAAGCTTTTAGGAAAAGACAGTTGTAAGAAGTGAGGTCAGTAGTACAATAATCTGACTGCAGAATTCTGACTTAATGGTACTGTATACAGACATTTAAAGTTTGAACCTGGATTTGTAATTAGTATGAGAGTTCTGCATGTTAAAGGCACAGTTCACCCCAAAATCAAAAGTACATAGTTTTCCTCCTTTTTTATCTGTAGGGCAGTTTATCAAATTAGACTGTTTTGGTGTGATTAGGGCTGTACCTGAATCAGATTTGGCTGTTCAATAGGAATATTTGACAATGTTATCTTCAGCCTTACGGTGCAGACCAAAATGTCCCCAGCTGTATAGTTCACAGCAGATTGGCTAGCAAATGCTAGTCAGTGTGCTAGCTCAACTTGAAGCAGTCTTAGTCTACAGAGGGGTCTCTGAGTGATGGTTAGAATCTCCGACTGTCAACGGGCAGCCCGAGTGTTGGAGATATGACCCATAGAGATGTCTGCCTTCTCTTGAATATAATGGAACTAGATGGCACTCGGCCTGTGGTCCTCAAAGCATTTAAAAAAACATTTAAAAAACTGAGCAGCAGTGTCTCTTTCCAGAAATCATGACCCAATTATTTAAGATAATCCACAGAGCTTGTTGTGAGCAGTTTCGTGTTGGAACTATTTTCTTAAGCGTCCATCTACTCATGAACAAAAGGCTGTTGCTCATGACTGCACGAGATTTAAAACATCAATGGCGTCCTCCTTGGCTGAGCTGTAACGTTAGTTAGCTCAGTGGTGCTAGGTGAGCTAGCAGTAGATGCACTTTTCCTTGCGGACAGCGATACGATTGGCAGGTGTAGTTCTCTAGAGAGAAAATAGTTCCTACATTAAACTGCTCACAACAAGGTCTGTGGATTATCTTGACTAACCAGGTCATGATCTCTAGAAAGAGACATCGCTGTTGAGTTTTCAAGTGTAGTTTCGTGGCGCTTTTAGCACCACAAGCTGAGTGCCATCTAGTTCCATTATATTTGAGAGAAGGCAGACATTTCTACAGCCGATATCTCCAACACTTGGCAACTCACACCAAAACAATCTGTGCTGATAAACAGCACTACAGAAAAGAGTAAAAATATGTGTGTTGGATTTTGGGGGTGAACTGTCCCTTTAACAGCTCTTCAGAAACAAGGGACAGAAGTGCAGTCAGAGTCAGACAATCAAGCAAAGTGATTGAAAGGGCACCATCAGTGGAGGAATGGAAAATAAGGAATATCCTTGACACATCCTCTGTTGTAGAAATATATACAAGAGACAGGTGCTGGAGGCAGCCCCTGTTGCTCGCTATATATTAGATTTCTATAACAGTAATCATCAGGAGTATTCCTCCTACTCAGGTAGGACGTCAACTGACACAAAACAGAGCCAGATAAAACTATTTAAGTGTGAACTCTGAGAAGAACCCTGGAGGATAGAATAGACAATGAATTAGACTAGAGAATAGGCAACCCTGTCTCCTAGAGATATGTTGTGTATTATTAAATTTAATTTATAATCATGTTGTGGTGACAACGTAATCGCTGTCTGGATTATGTTCAGAGACAATGTGTCTTTGAGAGACGTTGTGCAGGACTGTGACACCAGAGCCTCGGGTTCATGTCAGACTTCTGTCTTTTGTTTAGGCGACAAAGTAACTTTGGGAAAGATTGGGGATTTTGGTTTAAAAAATTGATGGAAAACAAATGAAATGTGTTGTCAGTGAAAATTTCGCTGATACACTCAGTAATGTATCATAATGTAATCTAACACGATTTCTAGGAGACAGGACTGAGAGGATGTAGGAGTTTTGAGAAGTAGAGAGGATCTTTAACACTTCAGCTAATTCTTGTTAGAGCTCAACTTCTTCTAAATATCTGTAAATACTGTTATTGCAGTCTGCCTTACAGCGCTTTCACTTTCATTTTCTCATTTTGCTCAGGAGTTTGTTCTCAAAGGATAAATTGAATCGTGTGTTTCCTTTGTTCTGAGGATGGAAGCAGATCCTTACACGATAATACAGAGGGCAGCGCCTGCCTAACAAAGTTGTCAACAGAAGTAGCACCCGAAAAGAATTGGCTTGTTGTCTTTTAACTGCTCTGACAGGGCTGGAGGTGCACTATGGCCAAAAGTATGTGGACACATCTTTTTATGTTTCTTTGGTTTGGGCCTGTTTTTCATGGTTTGAGCTCCTCAGTTCCAATTACATAACATAATATATAGTGATCTTTTAAACAGCACTGTGCTTTGGGTGGGCCCTGTGTTGTTTCAACATGACAATGCCCCATACACAAAGCAAAATTTCTAAAGAAATGCCTGACCTCAACACCATCCAACACCTTTGGGCTGAGCTCAGTGACCTTCAAGCGAGGCCATACCGCCCAACATCAAAGCACAACTTCATTGGTGCTCTTGTGGCTAAATGGGAACGAATTCCTGTGGCTAGTTTTAAAAAAAAATGCGGAAAGCCTTCCCGGAAGAGTTGAGACTTTTATAGCAGCAGATTAATGCCCATTCATTTGAGATGCTCTACTATCACTTGTGGCTGTCCACATACTTTTGGCCATGTCTTGTGTCTGTGGTGGGAGTTTCTGGTGAAGAAAATGTGATCTGAAAATAGCCACACAGAAGATGGATGTGATACAGATGCAGAAAGCGTGACTTTGCTTATGGATTGGTTGACAAGATAACTGACATGCAGCATCAACGGACACACACTCACACACACACGCACAAATGCATTCACACATGTACTGTACATGCACCTTATACACACAGCTGGCTGTTTAAATGAAAAAGCTGGCGGAGCAGCCATCGGCGCTTTGTCTCTGTGACGAGCAGCCACAAGTGTCACAGCTAATGGCGTCTGGCGCTGCCATGGCTGTGTGTGTGTGTCCTCACTGAGCAGGATATGAATTTATTTGATAAAAGCTCACTGACAGAGGACAGGCTTGTCTCATTTTTGCTGAAGATCAGTTTGTGCTTACACTAAAGAGAGAAAGAGCAATGGGTGGTGCTTTCCTCTTATTGCGGCTATCTCGCCAAACAGGAAGTTAACGTTAGAGAGAAAGGAGGAAGTCTTTGTTGACTAGATTGTACACACAGATTTGACCTAGTACACACCAAATACACACTTGATATGCGCACACAATGCTCGGCATACCAGCCAGTTAAACAGTTTTTATGAGGTGCACTTCACCCTGAAACAAAACCAACAATTAGTTCTACGAACAAGTCGGTCTGTGTAGCCGAAGCCTGATCTTATACCTGTGTGCCTGTAGAGCTCATTGTTGTTCAAAAAACAGTTAAAAACACATTAGAGAGCCACACTGCTGCACTGGGCGACAGGTTCCTTTATTGCAATGAACCTGACCACTTATCTTCTTGCTCAGTCTTCTCTCTTCTATCCCAGGCCCAGATGACGCTGTTGGCAAAGCGGTAATGATTGTGCTAAGTGACTAATGGGCATGTTGCTACTTCCATGTTTCAGATGATACGTCATGTTTGTAGTCGACCAATGAAGATGAGTTTACATATCACCTTGGGTTGGTCCTTCACCTTCTCAAAATGATCCCACACTTTGGATTTCCTGCCCGACATGTTATTAACTAGCCCTTGGAATAACCACAGGTACCAGCCCTGGAAATTAACGTGACTTCTGTCTGACTGCTGAGCGTGGACACTTCCTGTGTCTGTCCTTTCACATTAAATTCCCACATGGTCCAGTCATATAGGTTTTGCTTTATTTTGACAAGGCCCCTCATTGAGTTTCCCGTATTTTTTATTATTTTTTCTGTGACTAAGCGACCAATAAAATCTTGCGGTCTAATGACCTTTCTGGTCGGATAACATTTGGTCAGCTTATAGGGGGCAGCCTAAGTAACTGCACAGAGGGATCTTTGTCTTTTGTTTTTTCTTTCTAGTCTGCCTTGGTTTAATTTTAGTTTTCTTTATACTTCAGGTTCTACACTGTGTCTCATACCAACAGACCATTTTTCTCCATCCATGTGAAACATTTTGCTCCTAATCTAGCTCATTAGCCCAGTAATGACCATGTGAAATGTCCCAATTAAATATCTTTTCGGTGAGTCTTTGATTAGACATCTTCACAAGTCCATTCCAGAGACAGAGTATTTGACATTAATGTCTGATGTTCGGAGGTTCCCATCCCTATCTCACTAATGGTCAAAACTGAAGTAAATTTATGGTTTCCAAAAAGGGCAGAATACCTCTTTGATGCAGTGTTACAACTTGTACGTTCACGGAAACTCCAAACACCAGAAGCATAGTCAGACCCGGGACACACACAGATTTATAGAGATGTGTATAAGCATGGAATTCAAGATTGCTATATTGTTGCTCAGTACAGATCCCAGTGCTCTGTGCGTTGACGATGCCACACAGCTGGTTCAATATCAGCAAAGTTTCCCTTATATTCATTGTCTTCTGTGTGGATCAGCAGTGATGTGGTGGTTCACTTCGACACTGTGATCTGTAGCCTATAGTTGGGCTTTAGCTTCTAACTATCTTTGTCTTTTTAACCTGTTGTTGCTGCTGAGTCAGTTTGACATCCTGGATATATCCTTCAAACACAGACTGTAGACCCCTCTGTCTGCTTCTCTCTGGAATCACTGTTTAATTTCTCCAAAAATATGATAACATTTCTTCAGGGAGTGCAGTTAGTTACAGTGTGGGCTCTGTGCTTACTGCGACAGCTTGTCTGACCACCACAAAGGGGCGGGGCTTAGCAAACGGTCAATTCCACATATGGCCACTTTGTAAAATTTGCTTCAAAGCCCTGGGCTGTTCCTGGTGGTTTGGTTGAAACCCGGCTACTGCAATGCAATTTTCCTATTTGCTGATCTGGTGGCAGGTGGCAGACATGGTGTTGGCTTTCATCACCAGTGAGTGAGTGGGTGTGTCCTAACCGCCCATGCAACCCTGCTTGTTTTCATACTTTTTTTTCATGTTTGAGATGCTTTTTTTCTTTCTAATTTCCAGGGTAGAGGCACGTCAGCCCAAACTCTGGGGTTCTGTTAGAATAACAGACACCAGCTACACCTGAATATGACATACAGATAAATATAACAGCAGCCTGTTGATACCACAGAGGACTTAGATACGATGTTTACACCATGAGATTATGCATTTATCTTATCTTATGGACATACACTGTATGTAGTACATGACACATGAGGTATGAAAAGAGTCACTGACCCCTAGTTATATCTTTATTGACAGCAAAAGTGTATCAACACATAATACCGTTGCATCTTTTTCAGTTTTATGTTGGACTTTCACCTATAAAGGTGGGTTTCTGCAGCCTTATCTTTAATCACCATGCTGCTATCTGGTAACTGTTTTATGGACGTTCTACTTAGCATGGAGACAAGGAGCAACTCTGCTGCTGACACTTCAGAGAAGTGTCGACCGGCTCTCATTTACCGAAAGTACTGCAGACTTTGTGGTATCAGTGACACAGACAGTATGATACAGCAAAGATTACAGGTTTCCCCCGTGCGGAGCCACAGTCAGAAATCCACCCTTTGTTATTTCATGTAACTTATATGCTAATTCTGCTCAGTGTCTGTGCTGATGCCTCTATTGTGCGGTACATCAATGTCAAAAATGGGAAAAAATAAATGAATTAGATATTTTGAGCTGCTTTCAGAATCTTATAATGATGTCAGTCTGGATGGCAGCGCTGCTTCTTGAAGCCTAACAGGGGGTACGTGGGGTAAATACGGTGTACAAACACGAGTAAAAAGAGTTTCTTTTTGTCAACACCATGAGAGCTTGCAACAACTTTACACAGCGATCCATGAATACTAATTTCAAATATTATATTTAAGATGCTTCTACTTTCTTCTCTTATTAGCCACAGGCTATTATCTCTCCGTCCTCATTTTCACAGTCCGCCTTCCTTTTACAGCTTTCGATTACTAATCAGACACACTGTTTTCACTGCACTCTCACAATCCTGCAAAACACCACCACTGAAAGCAACATGGCCCACTTGTTTCTTTTGGTCATACAGGATAAAAGCATAACATCATTACTAATATTAATCTTTGTCTGTAAACACACTCGCAGTCGATGTTTTTCTGTCTTTCTCTGTCTCCGCCCCTCACGTCTCCCTCCCTCCATCACTCCATTCATCATGTAATTGGGTGGATTATGACTAATACCAAACCCTCCGGCTGTTTGCGGGCTGTCAAGCAGCTTTTACACAGATTATAAATTGCTTAATATATTTGGATGCCTGCGTGTTTGTGTGTGTTCAGGCAGGGCTGCGGGTTGATCCACCTTTTGATCTCTAAACTGTCAAATCGGGTTAGGTGGCACCAGACATCGATATTCCATGCAAATCTGTTGTTTATCGAAGCGAGGCTTTAAGCCCACTACGTGAGCAAATCAGCTTTTAATGATGAAAACAAGCACATTTATGTCTCGGAGAGGATCAGAATCAAAAGCTGAAGTTGTCAGGAGAAAGTGGATTGATGTTGACAACCATAATTAGCGGTCATTAATTGATCAGGCACTCTTTTGTCTTTGGGAAGCTGTTCAGCAAAATGATGTACAAACACTCGTTCTCTCTGTCTTTCACCCATCTCTAAGAGGTAGATCTAAGCTTTTTCCATCCTTTTTGGTGCTTTGGTTTAGCGCCTACGCATCCTACACACATACACACACACATACACACACACACACACACTGAGAACCCTTCACTGAAGATGTTAACAAACACTCCACACACTCTGAGGAGACCAGGGTTATACAGTGAGGAGGAGCTGCCCTGCCAAACAAAGGATGCAGGGATAAGTGCGGAACAAGATGAAAGCTTCACTGTTGGCATGGCAACCACCAGATGATCTGCATGGCAAGGTTTGATGTTTGACGTGTTGACGGTGGATTCTGGGTTAGAGAGAAAGAGAGGTGAAGAAAACCGGTTTGATCCAGCTCAGCTGTGTGAGTGCTCTTTATCTCCCTGGCTGTTGTTTTATTGTTTTGTTTTATTCTCTCTCCTCCTTTCGTTAAGAGATTGAGAGCAGCAGGTGCTCGCCATCAGACCTCTGCTCAGCGTTTCCTCTGATGCTGCTGGAGCTCATAGTGCTGCCAGTTGATGTGCTCAGACCCTGGAGCAGCACTCCAGTGCACTGTTGGTGTGTTTGTGTGTGTGTGCATTTGGAGGTTTCGAGTGTGTGTCTGTTGCTGTTGCGCAAATATATTGGTCCAACAGGCATATTGACACATCACACACTAATAGTGTCAGTGTTGTTCACTGTCAATATGATGGAGGTCCTCTACTGGAGCAGCTCCATCAAAACAGTCTGTAGAGCCTGCTGTGAAATCATATTTTCTTTCATTTGACTGTTTTATTACATTTGATATTAATCACTCTTAATCAGGAGCCAAAGGTTTTCAATATTAGAGATTTCTATCCAATTAATACAACACTGACTAAGTGTTTTTTGGGTAAAATGTGCTGTTTCACAGGGTTATTTTTTACAAACACTGAAGGAAACATTGCACTTTGATTTTATTATAATATTCAGTGATATCAAATACAGATGATACATTTGTCAAGTCAGTCAACAGAAAATTAATGGGCAACAGTTGTCTTTCTTTTTCTTTTTTATTTATTTATTTTTACCACTGTTTATGCTGCTCGTGTTGTGTCTACATAGATATTTTTTGTGCTCGTGCCCATTTTTTATTGTTTGCTTATTTTATTTTTTTGTTAGAATAGGGGGGGAGTCTGGATAAGCCTTTTAGCCTTCCTCCCTCTCCTGCACTGTAATTACTGTCTTTTCTATTGTATGTATTTTGTATTTAAATTATTAAGCAAATAAACTAAACTAAAAATAAAAAAAAATATGAACAGAAATCAATTTCAATCAAAAGAAATTTGAACGGCACAATTTTGAACAATTAATCAAGTGTTTTAGACATTTTTTTTTTACAGCAAAAAATGCCAAAAATTCTCTGGCTCCAGTTTCTCAAATCTAAATATTGTCAGATTTTCTTAGTCTTATATGTTATTAAAATGAATATCTTTGGGTTTTTAGACACTTGGTCAGATAAAACAAGACATCTGAAATTAAAGAATACTGTAACATTCAGTTTTTCACTATCTCCCTGACACTTATACAACAATCAATCAATTGATTAATGGAAAAACAAATTGATAATGAAAGTATCTCTAGTTGCAAAAAATCAAATAAAAATTTGGTGAAGACAACTCAGGGCGCAAGACAAAAAACACTGTAGGCTACAAATAAGTAGTTTATATCTAAAGCAATCTTTCAGTCTTCCTGAGACAGATCTTGTAGACTGAAATGTTGCCTCAAAGGAATACTTAACTGATTTCATCCAGCTTTGCATCGTAACAATGTGGCCAGATTGTGTAAATGAACTGTGGTAAACTTCCCTCCATCTTACCAGCGCTCAGATCTCCCTGCTCAAATTGTGTCATCTGGTGGATTTTCACCAGCTCTAGGGCCGTTGCTCAAACTACAGGTTGTACTTCCTCATTTTTGTATACACCACAGACACAAGATGTGTAGTAGCAGATTGAGAGAGCGCCCAACTCGCAATCTCAGACTAAATTCTGATCTAACTGTAAAACCAGTCAGTGCTGATCAAATAGAAACCAAGATTATTTACTGCATTGCCACTTTTGCGCCTAAAATGTCTTCAGAAACATTTTAGTGCACTGTTTAGCTGTAAAATGAGGACGTTGTGAACAGGAAGTGAGCACCTTCTGTTTCCTTTTATGTGTGAACAGAGGCCAAAAAAACTGAGATCAAATGCCCCTGCCTGCCACCTGTCACACTATGCACCAAACCGTGACTCCTGTCTCTGCGGCTGATGGGCCCACAGGGCGACACCATTTGGGCTGAGCCGGACTGGGCCCCATAACCCAAGCCCTGGCCACCAGAGGTTCCACAGGTGTGGCTCTAGGGGTGGGCGCTGGTGTCCCCATACTCTGTGAGGTGCTCAAAGTCCGAAAATATTCCATTTCATCAAGGTCTTCTTGAATCACTCTTAGTCTGGCCCCTCCCCTGGGACCCTTGGGAGACTGTACCAGGGGCTATTCACCCAGGACAACACAGCTCCCAGATTGACAGGGACACGCAAACCCCTCCACCACGTTAAGGTGGCGATTCTTGGAGGTCCCACTAGTAGGAGGCCCCAAGGCAGACCCAGAACACTCTGGAGGGATTGCATATCTTGCCTGGAAAGGCCTTGGGGTCCACCAGGAGGAGCTGGAAAGCATTGCTGGGGAGAGGGATGTCTGGGGCGCTTTGAGTGGCCTACTGCCCCTGTGACCCAGCCCCGGATAAGCAGATGAAAATGGATGGATGGATGGAAATGTTAAAACTAAGCAGTGCAAGATTCTGTTACTGTGTTGCCTATTTCTCCCCTAAAATGTTTGTTTTCTGTTTAACTATAATTACAGATTGTTTGCCACCAAATGACCGCCATATTGTTTCCTAAAGAAAAGCGAACAAGCTCTCATTACATCACCCACCACCTGGAGCGTTTATAGGTCCGGTACGATGTGCAAAGCGCTCTGGTAGCTGTAGGTGTTCTACCTCTGTAACAAAAGCGAATGCCACAGTCCTTTTTCTCTGTTTCCTCAGGTCATATAGCACCAATTTCAAAGGTATGTGCATCTCCCTACTGCATACGCAGCCCAGTTTTATGAAAAGAAAATCTTTCCAGCAGTGAAATACTTCTTCGAAAAGAGAAATAAACTATTTATTTGGAGCCTGCAGTGTGCAGACCTCCCCCTGTGCTCCACAGTTTGGGTCAAACCTTCAGTGCAGACACTGCTGGGGAAAGAGCAGTCATGCTCAAAACTTTGTGCTTGCGTCACTTTTTCATCTTTTCCTGGAAAGTGTCATCTCCCTCGAGGCTCTGTCCTTTCCTTCTCTTCTCTCTTTATCCATGCACATCCCCTTTATTCCTCCGTCTCTCTGTCCTTCAGCGAGAGCTTTAAGTGGCCAGTCAGGTGCTGTGGGACTAACACCTCGACAGCCCCCCCAGAGCTATTTTAAGAACTGCTGCTTGTGTTCGCCTCCTTGCAGTCAGTCAGGTCAGAGTTTCATTGACTTCTGTGGTAACTTAAAGACAGTGTAGCTCGGTCTAAGATGATGTGACGATGAACTGCTTCATCCATGTTTAGCTCTTCTTCCTGAAACAACCAGTAAAAATCTTGTGAAAAATTGCTCCCCTTATTTCCATTCAGTCATCCCAAGCTGCATTCCCATTATAGAAGTGTACAGTACATCTACATAAGTGTACAGTGCTGCATATGCATGTGGTGTAACCGTTGATGAAAGGGACCAGTGGTCCCTGGAGAGAGCAGTGGAGCATGAAAACAAGCCTTGTGGTGTGTTAACCTGCTCTCTGCTGTTATGTACTGTGTGCCTGTGGTGCCGGAGGACAAAGGACCCTCCACAGCCTTTGTGCCTTTTTCCTATTTCTCTCTCTCTACCTGCTTCAGGTGCTCTCTGCTCATTACCTGCCTCCCTCTGTCTGTCCTCCCTTTGTGACACTTTTGTTTGCATTCATACACATCCAGGCAACTGCAGACGCCATGTGACCAAGGAGCTCATTTCTCTGTTTGTGCTTGTTAGCGAGAAAACTCAAGCTTCTGTGCATGTGTGTGTGTGTGTGTCTGGGCTGTTAGTGACAATCGACTGCTCCGTCAGCCTCTCTCTCTCTCTCTCTCTGCATCCTTCAATCTCCCTGTCTCACCCGATCTATCTTCCCGCTGTCACCCTCCCCCTTTTAATGCCTCGCCGACTTGCTTCTTACTCGACTCGCTCTCCATTTTCGTCCTGCCCCATTTTTCACCCAGTCGTCTGCTCTGCGTGCTCCTGACGCCAGCCTTCATTTCTATTTCCTCGTTTTACTTTTCTATTTGATCTTCCTCCTGTGGAAACTTGGCATGCTAACTTAACATCCTTCAGCAGAGGTCACGGCGGTCTGTCCTCGACACCTGCTGACGCATCCAATCACATCAGCACGCTGTTACTTAAAGAGAAGTAGCCTATTCAGTATTTTGGATCTGGCACAGATTAGGGTGGCCTGAAGTAGATAGTTCTCAGTTGAACAAATACAGCGAGCAGAAACACCCACAAAATATATTATAATGCAAGAAAATCTTACGACTGTGGTCTGCTCAGCCCACATCGTCCTCGTGATTGCAAAGCTGTGGATGTGTTACTTACAAATCAGAGGCTTGAAAGTTGGTTTTTAGAAGCCAGAATATCTCAGCACCTGCTGAAGTAACTGGTGAGTCATTGGTATTGATCCATGACTTAAAATAACCCCCACAAATACAGATATATTGTGGCCATTTTGTGCTAAGGGACTGTAAAAGTCTTAAAGGGGAACTCTGCTCCTAAAATCTCACGCCAGCCTGTTGGTGGTTGAGTGGCATTTTGGTCAACACAGGCGTCGGGTTTCAACAAAAAAGAAGAATTGGTGGATTAAAATAGACATTATCTCTGGTTCTGCTGCATCAATTTTGACCTCCGCTTTTTTTTATACTCTTCATCATGTGTCAGATACTGACACCTTTATTTTGCTACTGCTGGTTTCTTTTCTGTCTCAGACTCCTTTCATCTTCCTCTCTCATCTTTATAAACAGATATCTGCATATATATGCAGAATCTGTAGGCAATGGTACAACAGTTGATATCAGAAGCTTTCTGGCGTCCATTTGTAGTCCAAGTAGTATTGACCAATAACGTCTGAGCGGGCTTTGGTTGCCTGCAGGTAAACAGTCAGTGTAAAGAGCAAAATAGTTTGAACAAACTGGATTGCATTCATATGCAGATATGTGTTCGCACAGATTAGCCAAAATGTGTTCTGGAACTGTCTCCAGTTGCAAATTGAACTGTAAACACTGAGCAACACATGGAAGAGGAAGTCTTGGCTCTTGGATATCCCCTGGTTACACCAGATCTCTCGAAATGTTGGCCGTTGCCCCCAGAGGCTTTACCTGATGAGGTAACACAACAGCTGATGGGTTCCAAGATTTCTCTCAAGGTGTCCGTGCTGTTATTCGGTCCACTACTGGCAGCATATTGGTGATCTTTGGCTCCCATTATGTAAAGAAGAGCCTCCATCTGTATTGATTCAGTAACCTGTGGTCTCACATACTAAAATTTATTCATTATCAATAGACATGAGTTCTTATGCAGGTATTTAGCATGGCCCATTAGTCACTGGTGTGTGTGGTGCAACTTAAGTTGCATAGACCTATTCTCACCGCAGACATTTTGACTTGTGAAACAAAGGTATAACTATGAACATTACTAATTGGGGCACTGCAAATGTGTGCTGTAATAAGGTCTATCAATCTAAATTATTTTGAACATTGGAGCTTGTATCGAAGGTAGCAAAGATTTTTTTACTCCCTTTATGTATGAAAGTAGATATGTTACTTTCAAATGTTTTGACCCTTACTGCACACACATACTTTCATGTGTATTTTATGTTTGTATAGGTACACCCAATAGATGGCGCTAGAGGGCAAAAGTCAAAAGTTTCTAACAACAACAAAGATGGCGACGGTGAGGGCGGTCATAATAATGTACCTTAGAACAGAGGAAGTGTTGTAGACAGCAGTGGTCAGTGAGGCCGTTTAATACCTCCTGACACGTGACACGTATCTCGCTTAAACTACACAACACTGCCGCCATGATCCCTGGTGCGACAGCCCCATTTTGTCTGTATCATTAAGCTTTCAGAAGCAAATGCAGCTTCTTTGAGCTTCTTCTTGGTCAATACGTGTTAATTTGAGTAACATTTTGCAAGGGACCCAGACACTTTGGGCCCCTGGGCCTGTGCCCGGCAGGCCCATTCAGTAATCCATCCATGCTTAGAAGATGGTGTGTTGGTAGGACAAGTTTCTTACCTTTAGAAATATCCAGGCTAGCTGTTTAACCCTATTTCCAGTCTCTGCGCTAAGCTAAGCTAACTGGGTGCTGGCTGTAGCCTCTTTTAATACACAGATCAAGCTTCTCATCCAACTCCCCACCAGACAGTTAAGAAGCATGTTTCCCAAAAATCTTGAACGTTAGCTTTAAATTCACAACACTTGTACAGATGTTCTTACCGTCATTTCTAACTCTAACCTTCACAACAATCTCCAAATGTGAAAGTGTCCCCCAGTCCATGCTCCCCCGTGTTGTGTGACTCTTGTATAAGAACAATAGGTCCTCCCCTCCCACTCCGCATGCCCCCTCAGGGCCTGATATTTGTCAGGGTGTGTGACAGTCCAGAAGTGTCCACCCATCCATCAAGTGCAGAGAGAGGACAGGAAGACCAGGTGAGCCTCTGTCAAAAAAAAAGGAAGAGAGACTGAAAAGTGGGCACATATGGAATCTGCTGCAGCATCTGTCAGACTCGGAACATCAGCTGTGGTTTTAGCCAGAATGAAACGAGCGGAAAATAAAGAAAACTGTCGCGAATGCTGCTTTTTAATGACGCAGCTGGAGGTTTTAAATCAGTTAAGAGCGCTTCTTGGCTCTTCAAAAATTGAGTAAATTGGTGGTTTTCAGTGGTTCATTCAGCTGAGAGAAGAGAGACTCAATATGCTGAAGGAGGCACTAACTGTTGACCATAAATACATCTTCCCTCTCAGCACCCACTCTGCACCTCCCTCCTCTTCACCACTCACTCAAATGTTTCCCCCCTTCTTTGCACAGTTATGAAAATACATGTAAATTTGAATAAATGTGTTTCGATCTGAAGCAGGGAGAGATTGCAGATCGTGAATTTGAAAGGAAATGTGTTGTTTGGTAATATCAAATATTACAAAAGCATTTTTTTATGTGCCAGTAATTCACTGTCCAGCTTTCTCTGTGCCATTATCTGCTTTTCTCTCCTCTCTCCTGTGTTTACTTTGCACCTCTTTTCCTTTCTACTGTCTGTTCACCCTCTTATATCACTTTTATACCCTTCTGCTTTTAACCTCCCTCCCCTCCTCTCTCATCTCCCGGGGTGCTGGCTTTAGCTGATTAGAGTGGCCGTGCTTGCTTTGATTAATTGGATGAGTCTTGTCTCAGTGCCAGGCTCCTCATCCTCATCCTCATCCAGACGCGGCTAAAACAAACACAGGGCTTTTAATGGCAGTGGTGCATTGATGAGAGGAAATAACTTAAACTATGAGAGTGTCAGCACACATTGTGCAGGTTGCACTTAATTCAACCTGAAAAGCACTAGACATGTTTCCAATGTGTCATGTTTATTTTAGCTCTCATATATTAGAGGATTTTGGGCTGTGTATAAGCCAGATTCATATGTTTAAACCAGTGGTTCCCAACTGGTGGGCTGTGGGTCCACGCATGTGTCAAGTTTGTAAAAAACACACTTTATTTTGAAGTACAGTGAATTTTTTAGCACAGAGCTTTTATTTTGAAGCACGTTTCCTGCTGTAGACTGAGCGACTAACGGACAGCTACTTGATTGAAACAGCAAACTAGCTTGTTGACATGGCCAAACACAAGTATGACGCTGACTATATTAAACTGTGTGGACCTTGAACTGATGACTAAGGATAAATCTGGACCTTGTGGCCGGACCAGCTGCGAATCACTGGTTTAAACTATGCAAAACTAGCTGTAACAAGAGATAAAGAAAGTGCAGAAAATGTTCTGATACACACTGAAATAATAAGTTTTATTTTGAAAACCACAATCTAAGAACCCACCAGCTGTCGTCTGATGACAATAAAGCCTCTCGGGGTGGGGGCCAATATTTCGGGCTGATCCGGTGTAGCCAGTGGATATCCAGGCCAAGACTTCTTCTTCCATGCACTGGGCATTTCGGCTGATTAGATAACGGCATATGAATGCAGATAAATACATTTAAAAATTTCTAGAATACAAAATTTTCCTCAGCCTATAGCCAGTGGGTTCCTAGATGGCTTTTCGGCCAGTGCGTTTCGCCTCTCCACACAGACTGTTTTCCTGTAGCTCAAACGTGATTGGTCAACACTGCTTGGACTACAGAATACAAACAGTAACCAGAGCGCTTCTGAAACCAGTATCCTACCCCATCGCCTACATCGTTGTCCATTCTGCATACATATCCACACATATGTTTATAGAGATTACAAAAATTGTAAATAAAATTAATAATACCTAATGTGAACATATGAAAACCATATCAAATGTGGGTCATTGTTCCCCACTTTGGTTAATGCTGGACAGTATTTACCAATATATGTTAAAGGTGTGATGATTAAACACGGTTTTAATAACTGACATTTTGACACTTTGACAGAGAATTTTACCATAGTTTATTGTCACACTAGTAACCGTGTCATCCCTCACTGTAACCACAGACTGGAAATAATGGATGTAGCTACCATGATGTCACCAATTGATTTGTGGACTCCTGTTTTGAAGCCTTAAGTTTGGCATTTTGGCTGTCGCCATCTTGGTTATTTGGAGCTAAAGTGACCATGTTTGGGTGAGAGGCTGGTGCTGTGGAGGAGTGAGGGGCGGATCTAACTGAGAAGCCGAGGACATTGTCAGCAGACAGCCTGTCACTCAAAGTGGCCTACCCTTCAATATGAGCAATTTTAAGTCTTAATAAAAAATAAAAATGGTGAGTTATGTAGAAATTCAACCCCTGTACAGTCGTCATGAATGTTGAAATCAGCTTCAGAGACCAAAACCTGTTTTTGTACCAGGCTGTAAACATGTTTATTTCTGCTGTAAATGTTGGCATTTTGACAGGGAGGACTGACTCACCTCAAAAGGCCACCTGCAGTTTTTAGTGCTTCTCTGTTGGCTACGTTTTTCAGCCCTGAAGGCTGCCACTTGCCTGTAACTGTATTGAAATGTACAGGGAAATGCTATTAAAGATGTAAGCATCTACAAAATTTAATCCCTTTGTAGCTTCATGTTAGCCTAAAGAGCTAGGACAATTTAAACATTCTTTATCATCAGTGTTGGACTGCAACCAAATCAAAATTATGAAAAACAGCACAACTTCCCACAGCCCAACACAGATTCTTTGAAAAACTGGAAGATATTTCAGCTGCTATTATTTATGACAGAGAAAAGCAGCGGATTCTCGTATTTGAGAAACTGGAACCAGTAGTGTTTGGCAGTTGTGCTCAGAAATAAGTCCTTAATAATTAAAATAGTTGCTGATTAATTTTCTTTTGATCATAATTTATGTCTAGTATACAATCCAGGACACGTGTAACATTTGTAGAGTATGAGTCTTTTGGCTGAGCCCTCCTACAGCAAAACTTGGAGCCATCGTTCTCTGCTCACCCTGTCGACCTCCACAGTGTTTTAATCCGTCCTTCAGGCTTTGATGACGACAACAACCACTTCCATCACCATGGTTCTGTCTCCCCACTCATTTGTCTCCTCCCTCCTCTCCATCACTCTCTCTTGTTTGTGTCATCCTCCCCATTTTCTCTCTCAATCACAGCCTTCTTTAAGTGAATCCCACTTCAAAAGCTTGTCTCTGAAAGGTCGTCTGCATCCTCTACAGACCCCCCCCCCCTCCCTGTGGCTCTTCGTCTTCCTGCTTTTTGTTGCTCTTTTTTCTGTCTCTCCCTTTCCTTGTTTTTGTTTCGATCTGCTGTGCCCCCAGCACAGCCATGGCAGAAGGAACACACACACACATACTCAAAATGACACACACAAAACTCACTTCAGCACAGCCAAGTTAAAGGCTGGCTGGGAAAGTCAAATGCTCTGTTATTCCATCCCAGCAAATACAATCTCTGGAGATGCAGTGCCAACCGGAGAGCCCCAAGGGGCGCCGGTGCTTTCTCAGAAATGCAGACAATCACACAAGCTAACTGCTCTGTTGTTTCCCTCCGTCCCTCCTCCTTTCATTACAGGACATTTCTATCAACCAGCAGAAAGCCAGAGTGACTCTGTGTGTGTGTGTGCAAACGGCATGTTTGTGTGTCTTTCTGTGTGTGTTCGCCCTGCCTGTTTGATAATGCTAACCAGGGATGATGGACTCTATGCGATGTGGAAGAATAAACAGGCACAATAACTCAATAACAACTTGAGGCCTCATTCGGTGAAATCACTGCATGATGAATGACTTTGGTTCCACTGTGTTAAGACTGTACAATAGACGCCTTGTTCCTGTGATCACTGGAGCCTAACAGCTGCCTTGTTGTGTGATTATGTCCTGCATATTGTTATGCGTGGGTGGGGGAAGGAGGGTTTGTTATATTTATGTATATGTTTATGTTTTTTACGATCCCATAAAGCACAGAAATAATGCAATAATGCAGTTATAGTCTAGTAAAAGATTCAATTTAAGGACTAAATGACGACCACAACAAATGAAATGAGGAGTATCGGAACAATATTTGAGCTATGAATATAAATTAGTAAAAAGACAAACAAGAATATTTTCAATTATGTTGATTGAAAGTGGTGAATTTTGAGGTTTGTCATTTTAAATGAATTTGCCACATCAGTTTAAAGCTGCACTTATTGATATTTTTATGTAAACAATGGGTTAAATGTTAAGGATGTTGCTCTTAGTGATGAACCCACAGAGAATTACCACCCAATTTTGCAGTTCCCCACAGTTATAGAGAGCATTTTAGCTCTAATTATCATCACTTCCAGCAGCAGCACTAAATTAAAAAGCTCTCATGAACTGACAGGCTAACAGCTACATTCACAGCACCAACTGGCAGACAGACATAGTTAGTGACTAGCCGGTGAATACAACATTTAGCTAGAGATCCAGATATTGCCCTCAGGAGTTGGAGACCAAAACAGAGTTAAATGAAAGTAAAAATAGACCAAATCACAGTGTTTGTTTACAATGACGTACGGGTAGAAACCGCCTGCGTCACGTACATTGAATCAAATGACACTGAGCAAATGCTGCCTCATCTGCTTGGGTTTTAGCCACCTAAAAAAAGTCCCATCTGCAAAAATCAGTGTACACATAGGCATTGACAGAAACAGCAATTTTGCTTTGCAAAAAACAGAAGCTGCAAGTCTACCATTGCCTCGATCAGTTTGTGTGTAAGGTAAGATAGAGAAAATATTCCAAATGTAGCATACACTTACACTGATATTAATTTTTTGGGGGCAGGCTTTTTAGGTGGCTAAGATACATTTTTCTACGGCTCCTGTCCACAGCAATACACTGCATAATTTCTGTGTCGGTATATTTGGTTGATCAAAACATTAGCAAAGCAACAGAGAACATAAAATAAGGACAGTGGAAACGACAGATAGGTCAGACCTCTGTGTTTAACTACATATCTTTAAATGTTACAGTTACAGCTAAAGATGACAACAGAACAACCGATAACAAATAATTCTACGAATAAAATCAATTTTCAGTTGTCTGTCTGGAAGTGATTGTTAGCATGACGTCAGAGAAACCAACCCATTCTCATTCCAAGGCCGTTGAATACTGACACATGGACCCTCTGCATCTGATACGGACACACAAGGCACGTTTAATGTCTGTATGAGACACACCTGGCTTTGAAACTAACTCCAATGTAAACCCATCTGAGACATTAGTTGCTCAGAGATACTGACATAATATAAAGAGTGAGAAAGTCTGCACAATGAGGAGATCGAGATGGATGGGTGGGTCAAACAAACATAGGATTTTTACCCTGGAGACTGCTTTTTGTGGCCTGTGTGAAATCAAAAGTCACCATCATTTTAACCCAAACCATGATCTCTTCTCTAAACCTGACAGAGTAGTTTTGTCACCTGAGACTAAGGAACTTTATTTTGAAAAGACACTGTATGCACGTAACGAACAGAAACTAACACGCCCAAAACTGATACTAGAGGGGTACCCAGAGCGATGTGTTAGTCATTGCTAACATGTTAGCCATGTGAACTTCATAAGGTGACCATATGTCATTGTCATGTTTTCAGCATAGACTGTGTATGAAGATGGACGTCATGACAGTTACCCCAAAAGTGAAGTCAGTACATTTTGATCGCCCCCTGGTGGCTGGCTGCAGTATAGGTCATAAACCCCACCCCCTCCATGTTAGCTGATGGTACATGGGCCATACTAAAAATCAAGTACACATCAAATACATTTTTCGTAAAGATGATGTCTGTCATTTTTGGTAACTCTCGTGCTGCTGCGTGTTCAATTTGTCTGATAAGTTTGGTTTTCATTAGTTATATAATGCTATAAAAATGGGGTTTAAAATCATGCTTTACAGCTTTATGTGCCAGTCACTGTGCTCGCGATCAGTGGCACTACACCAGATAACGTCACCAGCAGCTTGTCCGGGATATTCTGGCTTCATTTTTGTACAATAAAAAGGAAGTGGAGACATGTTGTCCATCTTTACACACAGCCTATGGCTTTCAGCTTGTTGCACTGCCCCCGAGTGGACAAATGATCCATTAGTGCAGGTTTAAGTTAAAATAATTGAATAATGATGATTTCCATTCAATTCTCAGAGAAGCATCCTTGTTTACTCCCTTCTTATCTTCACCACATCACATCATTTAGCCAGCTGCAGTCTGCCCCCTGTGGAGGGTAGAGTTTAATACAGCTGAGATGCTGATGGCCCCTCTCCTCAAGGCTCATGTGTTCTGAAGTAACCCATTAATCATGTTGCCATAGTCGGGGTGAGTGAGGAGGATGCTGGTAAGACAGAGAGAGGCCAGGCCTGAGAGCGACTCAGTCTGTCAGCTGAAGCCTTGCATAATGAGGGCTAATGGATTGGGGAGCATGGACATACCTGTCCAGTCTACTCACATTAGGATGAATAGAGAGCTGCGGGGCTGTTCTCTTCTGTCCCATGTACTGTGTGTGTGTGTGCATAAAGAGTGTGTAGCATGTGGGGATCTCTGAAGCTATTTAATCACGTTGCTGATCTCTCAACCTCCTTCTTTGCACCAATGTTTCATTTCAGTGTTTCTGTGTTATTAACAGTGTACCTCGTCTGTCTCTGTGTGTCTCCCAGGCTGTGAGCCCTGTGCAGGGTGGTGATGAGCAGTCAGGGCAGCAGCAGCAGCAGGGGAAGTGGCCAGCATGCTGACACTCCTCCCCCTCGTCACGCCCCTGGACCCAAGCTGCAGGTGCAGCGCTCCCTCTCTCGTGACACCATCACCATCCATTTCTCCGCTCTGGGGAAGGAGGAAGATGACGAGGAAGAGGAGCTCTACGGGGTACCTGTTGGATCTGCTGGGGCTAAATCTGAGCTTGATGGTGTACCGGGATTCCAAGGTCTAGAGGCTGCTGGGGCTGATGACCAGTCTGTCACTACAGGCTTGGAGGCAAAAGAGGAGCTGCTGTTTGAATGTGCTGGTGTGGAGACCTCCTCAGGAGCTGCTGTGCTCCCTGTTTCATCCACCACCCTGTCCATGCAGCCCTTAGACCCTCACCCACACACTCCCTCTCCAGCCATGACTATTATCCCTACCTCCACGCAACCCCACCTGAGCTCCACCCCTCCTACCAGCTCCTCCTGGCCCTCTGACCGACCCTCAGTAAATCCCCCATCCACAAGCTCCAGCTCCTCTTCCCCCTGCAAGTCTGCAACACTGTCCTCCTCCAAACCTTTCCTCAGCCTGGTCAGGTCTTTGTCCAATGACGTTGAGTCTCGAGAACCTGCTCCTGCACCTGCAACCGTTGCGCCACCGCACGCACGGCACCGTCATTTAATGAAATCTTTTGTTAAGTCTCTTTCCACGGACACTTCAAAAGCCGAACATCCAGAAGGGTCTCTTCATCACTATCTTCATCACCCTCCTCATCAGCAACAGCATGTACAACCATCGCAGCGGCCTCCACCTCGCAACATGCAGCTCTTCAAACAGTTCTCCCAGCCTCGCTTATGCTCCAGCCCTGTCACTGTCACACAAGCAGGTGGAGACTCCAAAACAGCCCCCTCTTCCCCCATCATGTCCCCAGATGGCAGGTCTTTCTTTAAGGTCCAAGAGGTGGAGGCCAGGATAGAGGATACCAAGCGGCGGCTGTCAGAGGTGATGTCAGACCCCCTGCAGCTTTTTAGTAAGATCATGGGGGATGAGTCTGGCGTGGGAGGTGTTGGAAGTACCACCCATCGTGCCAAATCGTTGTCCTCTAGTGCGTCAGAGCTCAGCGGACCAGCAGCGGTAAACGGACACGCGGAAGGTAACAACAATTACAGCATCAAGGAGGAGGAAGGAGCAGAAGAGGAAGAAACCCCCACGGCCAAGGGCCCTGACTCTGTTTTTTTCTCCTTCCCATCACTGGCACCACCTGCAACCCTGACCCAGACCTCCTCATCCACTTTCCCCAGATCTCCTTCTCTCACTCTGGGCCGCTGCTCTATGTCGGCCCTGGTGGCTCGGCAGGAAGACGAGGACTTCTGTGAACTGTACAGTGAAGACTTTGAGTTATGCACCGATACAGAAACACCAGATGGGGATCGTCCTGGGTCCAGGCAGCCCCATACTGGTAGCACTGGGTTGTGTAGTGAACTTGACACAGAGGAGGAGGAGAAAGAGGAGGAGGAAGAAGAGGAGTTAGAGTCTGTGCCAGTGACTGGCCTCATCTTCCTGACACAGTTGGTGTACTGGTATATAATCCTTCCAGTGCCGCCATATGTATGTGCAGTGGTGCATGGGATAGTAGCTGGGTTCATGTTGGCCCTGCTGGTCCTCTGGCTGTCCTCTCCTCGACGCTACTCATCAGGGATGAGAAGAGGGAGGCGAAGGATAGAGCTCTGGAATGTGGCCCAGCTGGATATCAAAGAACCGGGAACCTTCAAGGTGAGACAAATCATGGCATGGCTAGCCAAGTTTGGACCTGTTGCTATATACATTTAAAATGTAAACTTGTTTAGATTTTGTTCTCAAAGACTCTTGGCTGATCTAGCAGGTGTCCTCGCTTCACTGGCTGTAGGACAACCATCAAGGTCTCTGTGCAGCATTATCCATTACATATTTAGCTGCATGCTTTGCACAGATTTACAAGGAAGTCACAGATTTTAATGCAAGCTCACAAAAAACACCTTGTTCTATATAGCCAAGAGTCAAGATGACCTAATTTAGATTAAGCCTTGCAGGTTTTACACATGCACTTGATAGCATCTGTGTGATATATAGCTGAGGCGCTGCATTATATCTTATCGTGCCTTGGAGGAACCATCCGTGGAGAACAGAATGCAAAATGTCTGTGTTTGTTTACTATCAAGCACAAGTGAAATTGTAGTAGGTAGGATTGTTGTCCCACAGAGCTTTTGTTTTTTATCTTTAGACTACGTGTTCTTCGCTTTCGCATTAGCCAAGCACTGATATTTCCCCTGTTGTTCCAATTGAATTGGCTTTGCTCACAGAGCCTCCTTTGGGACTGATAAGGTGGGAGGTTGGATGAGAATTAAACTCTATACATCCTCATGGGGACCAGTAGCAATATATTGGGGTTTTATTAAACTTTTTCTCCAGTGACATCTCCAGTTTTTTCTTTGAACCAAACATTCCAGTGACAGCGCCACCACATTTGCCCCCTGTTCTCAGTTAACCTCGCTCAGTGCGGTAGGAACTCTGCTAGAAGAGAAATGTTTAGTAGAGAGTTATGTAAGCATGTGTGTGTGTGTGTGTGTGTGTGTGTGTGTGTGTGTGTGTGTGTGTGTGTGTGTGTGTCTGTGCGCCTCAGTGGGTACCAAGCTGTTGCACAGGAGAGCCTTATGGCTGGGGGGCACAGCTGTTCCAAAGAGGAGCTCTGCGGTTGTGCAGAACATGATACACACATTTGAACGTTAGACCCCAGAGCACACAAGTGCAGGGCAACAGTGGGGACACACTTCCTCTTTCTGTTCCTTCAAGGATCAACAAAAAGTCAGTGTTTCAGATGCCCCACTTTATCTTTAGTTGTGCTGTATGAACTTTGTGGACCCGACGCACCTCTGAGTGAGAATTTTGTTTGAACTATAGTGGTATGTGAGGAGTTATGTTTATTGATAACAGTGGATAAAATCGTTGTATCCTAACACATTTTTCATGTTTTAAGAATAGTGCCCAACAACATGCTGTGATATTAGGTAATCACAGATAAAATTGCTGTACAGGGAGAATTGGTGTTGTGCTATTGTGGTAAGCTAGTTTGGTTTAACAGTAGAGACAGTATACAGAGTTTTTGTTTTGTTTCAGCTTGAAATGACCTCAAACTGTCTTTCTTCTCCCCTATTTTCTCCATCTTCCATCATTTTGCAATCTGTGCTATCAAATCTTGTGTCTTCTTCACATCATGTGTCCACAGCGTAAACGCACTGTGCCACAGCAATAATTATCCATGCAAAACATGGTGCACTGTAGCCCATAGAGTTACATGGATTAATAAACGTATGCAGGTCATTTGCACTGATGATTTCAGTAATCGAGTTAGTTGAGTTTCTTGAGGAATTGTTTCAGGATGAGAAGCAAAAGACAGTTCACTAGGTAAAGATGTAATGGAGTAATGGCGTCCTGAGAAGAGGAAGAAGACAAAGATACACTTAATTAATCCCTGAGGGGAAATTAATTTTTTTCACTCTGTTGTCATGTACACACAGGCCCAAAATACACACGCATGCACACACAGGACCTATACATGCATTAAATGGAGAGATGTCAGAGCCAAGGGGCTGCCCATTGACAGGCGCCCCAAGCAGCTGGGGGTTTGGTGCCTTGCTTAAGAGCACCCTGGCAGTCCCCAGCTGCCCAAGTCTCTATGGACTGAGCTACTGCCGCCCCTATATATAAAGAGAATTATGTCACGCTAGGTGTGTGTGTTGTGATCTGAGCTTCTCTGCTCTTTGTGTTGGTAGACAGTCCGGCTGTAATTTGTGCATGTGATTCCTGTGTGTGTGTCTGACTGACTAGCTAATCGCAGCAGCTCTGCACTGTACTCATACGGCAATTACTGCTGATGATGCGGTCCCGACCTACCGTGGCAGGACGACTTCGTCACGGAAGTGTGATGTCCCACCCTCCAGCCACCTCTATGTGCAGGCCAACACTTTAAATCATAGATATGCTCTGAATGTCGTATAGAGCTACTTAAATAACCAAGTTTAAGGAAGTCTATTAAAATGTTAATAAAATATGTTTATGTGAAAACAAAAAAGAAAAGAAGAAAATCAGGCAATTTGTTGTTAAGATTGTTCTTAAGTCTCAAGTAATCGATATCAGCCTCAAACCACATTGAAACTCAGCTTGTGAGTAAATGTATGCCTCAAAATCTATGGTGTTGGGGGTCTGATGTGTGTTTGTGTGCT
This sequence comes from Cephalopholis sonnerati, assembly GCA_019142605.1. Classification (NCBI taxonomy): domain Eukaryota; kingdom Metazoa; phylum Chordata; class Actinopteri; order Perciformes; family Serranidae; genus Cephalopholis; species Cephalopholis sonnerati. The sequence continues at coordinate 25,874,960 of JAGQAX010000016.1, forward strand.
ACGAGATTATATTTTGAGTTACTATCAATTAAAACTCTTCTCCTCTCCACCCCATCAATCTCTCAGGGCTGGATGAATGAGATCCACAGCTACGACCCGGAGATGTACCACGCCACCCTGACCCACTCCGTTTATGTCCGTCTAGAGGGCTCCGTCCTGCGTCTGTCCAAGCCCAACCGCAACATCTCACGCCGTGCCACACACAACGAGCCCAAACCTGACGTCACCTACATCAGCCAGAAGATCTATGACCTGACTGACAGCAAGGTGTGGTGGTTGTGGGTGCATGTTGGTGATGAGAAATGCAAGAGAGATGCTGAAATTTCAGACTGTGTGTGTGTGTGTGTGAGAGAGAGGGAAAGATATTAATGCCTTAAGTGTGTGTGTGTCTGTTACTTTCTGAGTGTGTTTGTGTCTTTGATGATAACCTTAACAGAAAGTGACATCAAGCACACGTCCCCTCGAATTTGCCTTTGCCTGAGTGCATGCTTGCTAATAGGTCAAGTTCAGTGACAAAGCTACTCATTTTCAGAGTCACAAGAGTGTGTGTGTAAACATGGAGTGAATATCACAGGTCACTGACCCTGTACACACAACTTTGTGTCTTGTGTAGTAGTGTGCTGACTCAATGTTTTTGTATATCTGAGGGCACTAAGAAGACATTTCTCATATCATGGAGGAAGGGGGTCATTATGGCTGTCCTCATCATGCAGCTACCCTTCTCTGCTCCTTCTGGACCTGAATGACTCCCTAAAGCCTCATTTCACCATCATTATTGTGGATGTTTAGTCTGTCTCGAATGTTACCTGCATTTATAGAAGCTGGATTTTTATGCCTCTGCACCAGTGATAGCCGTGGCTGGAGGCATTATGTTTTCAAGTTGTCTGTCCATCCTTCTTGTTCTTGTCAATGCAATATCTCAGAAATGCCTTGTGGGAATTTCCTCAAATTTGGCACAAACACCCACTTGTACTCATCGATGAACTGATTAGATTTTTGTGGTCAAAGGTCAAGGTCACTGTGACCTCACAAAACATGTGTTTGGCCATAACTCAAGAATTCAAACACAAATTATGACAAAATTACTCACAAATGTCTAATAGGATAAAATGACGAGGTGATAACATTTTATATCCAAAAAAGGTCAAAGGTCAGCTTCACTGTGACATCATAATGTTCTGCATAAAACAATTTTCTGGTCATTACTCAGTGTCATATCTCAGGAACAGAAGGGGAGGCATTTGGTCACGTACTGAATTGGTGGCACTAATCTTTGGTGCCCACCTTGCAACTATGCTGACTGAAAAAAATCTTCTGTGCTGCCAGGAAAAGATGCATGTGAGGCATCCATGTTTTCACAGATGTTGGATGTAAACTGGAACTGCAACTTGACAGATTCGTGCAGGCATACAACTGCAAAGCGGTTATTCTAGTTTATTTTTAAAATGTCTCGAAGCATGCATTTTTCTGCTCACATTCAAGGTTCTTTTGTTTTAACCATTCTAAGATCCGATATCTCCACACCATAATACCACACGGCTGCACACACCACGGATAACACAACAACCATGCAGTGCTAATACTAAAGCAATGTTAATATGCGTGTGAGAGTTGTGTCAGGCTGAGGCAACAATTCATGCTTGAATTAATGTAAACAAAATTGCATGTTCCATTACAACATTGTGTACAGCATGGCAAATGCTTGCTGCTATTTTAGCTACTGTCGTCATTAAAGCTGGGGTGGAGTAAAATTTAGGAAAGGCAAAAAAAAAGAAAAATCAGAAAATGAAAATATGGCCTCCTCCTGCAGCTGTGCCCTCTCTGTCCAAGGCTCCTTCCAGCAGACATCCACAGTGGATATGCAAACTCTCCTCCTTGTAACCCACTGTTTCCAATACACTGATTTAATTAACCATATTTCTTTGTAAAGTTGTGCGCAACACATTTGCCAGTTTCTTGCCCTGCTCTCTCTCTCTGTTTATCAGACCAAAAATGAGACAAGAATTAACTAGCTGCCACCCTACGGTGCCTCCACCTCGCTCCCAGCTGCTGTGGACTGTGTTGCCAGGAGGAGAGCAGGCAGCAGCTTGGAAGACAAACCTTTGTTCAGCCCCCAGTGCCAAGTCTAACCTGTGTAACAGCAGCAACAGAAAGTTTTGTGATCTGGCAGGGAGTCAGAGCTGTCTGCTCTGTTCTCACTGGTTGGACACATACTGCTGCAGCTGCCCACTGGAGACTTAGTCTCCAGAACTGCTGCCCGCTCTCCTCCTGGGACCTGGTGACCTGTAGCAGCGGGGAGTGAGGTTGAGGATCCACCGTAATTCAAGGCCTTAGCTAATGTTGGCTACTTGAATGTGAACTTGATGCCACAACTGTGAGCCTTTGGGCTAGGTTAGCAGATGGCTGGACTATTAGCAACATTTTCTTTCTATGTAGGAAAGGCTTCGCTGATACTGACACATGTTTTATTTGTTTATTGTCAGACTTTCATTTTGACTCTCTTTTCAATACGTCTCTTTTCCTTTTTGGGTTGCTTTGCAGAGTAGGCAGCTGTTGACAATGCTGGAATAGTAACTTTTTCTGCAGGAATTTCTGCCATAGAATCAGGCTTTCACAGAAGGGTTGTGTATGTCCCTCTGCATTTGTAGAACAGCCCACAGGAACGCCCTCTCCCTGAAATGACCTGTGAATGTGAAAGTCTCTTGACAGCTGCTTTAAAAACAGAGCCAAGCAGAAGTCTAGTTTTCTCTTAGTCCACTTAAACTGCAATATGCTCTAAGTTTAATATGTGATTTTTGCGCAAAGATGCCAAAATAAAACTGCCTACCTCATCTTTAACAAAAACAAAGGACATATTCGTAAATAGCTGGTCAAAGACAAATTGAGCTATTTATAGTTTCACTGTGCTCCATTAAGTATCAGTGTTAGACACATATTTTCTTTGTCCGTATTTTAATGCGGGTATTGTAGTGCTTGAAAAACAACACACTCTAACATTGTCATCTTCATGCGTTTTATAGTATGAACTTGGTCTATATGCCCCCCATAGATCTACCTGGTGCCCCAAAGCTTGGCTAGGAAGAGAGTTTGGAACAAGAAGTACCCCATTTGCATCGAGCTGGCCAAGCAGGAGGACTTCATGTCCAAAGCCCAAGGAGAGAAGCCCGAAGCTGGGGAGGAGAAATTAACAGGGTTGGGCGAGAAGCCGGAACGAATGGACAAATGTGAGAAAGTCGAGGTATCAGGATCAGCAGAGGAACCCAAAAGACCAACCTCTGGAGGTGGGGATCTGACAATCTACTTGTTTGGGAGGACGGGTCGAGAAAAGGAAGAGTGGTTCCGGAGATTTCTTCTTGCGTCCCGAATGAAGTCGGAAGGGAGAGGTGGCAGTTTGCCTGGCATCTGCAAGAGTGGTGAGTTTGAACCATGTAAAGTATTACACACCAAGATGCAGCCATGTACAGTATACGGGTTTATCTATCTCTCACCCCCTTTCTACACACATACAGTATTTGCACCGACACACATCACTTCCCACAGTGACAATAGCCATTCTCTTGAGTATGTAACTGCACAGCCATCAGATCTGTGCATAAGCCCCAGCTTAGGGACTGCCAATCCCCTCAACTGAGCGAACAGATGAGTGTGAATGGGTCAGCAGGATTACATGCACAGAGAAGCAGCATATTATAGTATTGGTCTCCACTGTGGGATATAAGCCTGCAAGGATAAGGCCCAATTCAAAGGGAAACACTAGCACTGTGTGGGTCCAGTGATAAAGGCAGCGCAGGGTGAACAGGATTACTGGAAAGATGATTTTCAATATGAAGCCTGTTTTGTGGATATACATAGCAATTATGATGAAAATGACTATTTTAGTGCTAATATGAGTCAGAGAGAGGATGCAGTGTGTCATCTGGTGTGAAGCATGCTGATTCAGGGTGTCGCAGTACGTGATAAAAAACAGAAGCTCGCTATCCGAGGCCTTGAACATGCATTATGCATGTGAAATATGATGCATTGATTTGAATCACTGAAAATGTTGTCGAGGCATAATTGTATCACATTAACCTCCCCTTACTCATCACATCCTGCATTCCCCTCCCCTCCACTTTTAGCCTTCTTGCCCTCCCACAGCCGCAGTAGCAGCACCCAATCTGGTGGAGGCCTGGAGGCCGACAGCAGGAGCAGCAGCCGGGGAAGCCTGGAGGAGCTGCCTCAGTCTCGCCACAGAGAGACCCCCTCTGCTCTGTCCTGTGGCTCTGCTGGAGGAATGAAACAGAAGATGCTGTTGGACTATAATGTCTACATGGCCAAATATGTCAACCCCCAGGTACCACAGAGAAGCCCGACTGCCACTGACAGCCCTGGGCCCAGCCCTGAAAGCAGCCCCAAAACTACCAAAAAGGTAGGAGACAGAGGGATACATGAAGGGTTGAAAAGAAGAAGACAACCAACCACGCAAAGGTGGTCATGTCACTTAGTCATAGGTAATTTGTAGTTGAAAATGAAATAATATTAACTAAGTTTTAAGTGGGGTAGTATGAGGCATTTAGCCACAGTCAGTAGATGGAGGTTGACACATCCCCAGTTTGGAGAGACGGGCAGGAGTACCACCACAATGTACAACTTTGAATGGGGGCAGCAGCAAATGTATTTTAGCCACCTAAAAAAAGGCCCACCTAAAAAACTAATCCATATCAGTTTGAAAGGGTTAGTTGAGATTCACAAACGTCAAACAACGATGCAAACAACCGAACCAGTCGAGACAGCAGTAGACCAGCAACTCTCTTAATAATAATAATAATAACTTTATTTATAGAGCACTTTTCATACATTAAGAAAATGCAGCACAAAGTGCTTAACATGTGTTAAAAACGTCCCATCCCTCCCACTCCAACCCGCCCAAAGCCCCAACCCCAATATATAGAGACACACGCACAGCTCCCTCACATACACACACATACACATACATACACACACACACACATACATACACACACACATACATCTTGTTCTACCAGTGGTGGTGAAAATATTACAAAATTAGTGTACACTGAATCTGAAACTGATTTTGTTTGTGTTGTTCTTCTGTGGATTTGATGGTGCAAGAGAAACGTGGCAATGTGTCAAGGAAGGAGACGAAGTTTACATCTTGTTTTAACATGTAGTCTATATCTGGATACAGACATCCGGTCTTTGTTACCTTCATTCTGCCTGTATTGTGATAGGATCGGATTGTCAACAGACATGGCATGTATCAGTTCAAACAATGGAATGCAAAGGTGTCATTCACCCATTGCACAGGAAGACATATGTGTACCTACTGCTATTACTTAAAGCTTTTACTGGGCTTGCTTAAGCTAGTAGGTAGAGACGTGGTGGTAAGCGACTCTTCAATTTGCTGGGCAATTTTTTCTTTCTTCAGAGTAGGTTCATGCTCTAATGGATTTTGTTTACACTTACATTAACATGCATTTTTTTCATATCCAGGTAGGATATTCAGACATGTGATACTTCTGTTCATTTACAAAAAAATCTCAACAGAGTACCTTAAATGTTGTGGCTCATGCTCAAGGTGTCATCTGGCCTCCAAATTCCCCAAATCCTATTGAGCATCCTTGGGACGTGCCAGTACCCCAAAGGTCCTGTGTCCATGCCTTGACAGGTCAGCACCAAATCTAATCCTTGATGGGGCCTCTGTGGTGTCTGGCTCCAGGACGTTGGCGGTGGATCCTTCAAGTCATGGGTTGGACGGTGGGGTACCACAAATGCTTGATCGGATTGGGATTTGGGGATATGGGAGGCCAGGTCGATGCCTTGAGCTCTTCGTCACATTCCTCTTGAGCGTATTTTGCGGTGTGGCAGGGCATTTCACCTGGGAGTGGTTTTAATGCTGTAGCTCATCAGTGCATATTGTGAATTTGTACAGGGGAGGTCAAAAGGGGGCAAGCTTGTGCCACGTGACCCACCATAATCTGGCCATGGAAGTAGATGGAGCTTGGATCAAAGCCAGGCTTGATATATACTGTTATTATACGTGATCAGCTTGATTTTATGTTTAAAGGATGAAGCTACAATACAAACTGTGTGTCCTTCAGATACGCAGGAGTTCAGAGGAGACAGTGGAGCCTGAGGCCTGGGTCAACGCCTTTGTGGGAAGGATATTCTGGGACTTCCTAGGAGAGAAGTACTGGGCCAATGTTGTCTCCAAAAAGATCCAGATGAAGCTCAGTAAGATCAGGGTGGGTGCTAGCTTGCATTAAGATACATCGACAGTATAACAAATCCGAAAGTGTTTCCCAGTGGTCCAGTGTGATCAGTTCTAGGGACAATTTTGTGTTTTTAGAGTTGAAATCTAAATGTTATTTCTTCTGTGTTTCAGCTGCCATATGTCATGAACGAGCTGACTTTAACAGAGCTAGACATGGGCTTTTCCATTCCTAAGATCCTCCAGGCCTCCAAACCCTCTGTGGACCATCAAGGTAGGAGGAGAAGCTACACTAGGCGTGTCATGTTTTCCACACAGTGGTGGTCTGCTACAAAACAGATTTTTTTATTCCTTTGCCATCAATCTTCTTCCCCTTCCTCTGCCGTCCTCCATCCTTCATCATAACCCAGGCTGTTTATCAGTTCTCCCTCTTGCCTTTCTGACAGCATACTGAGACATGCTCTCACTTTTCTTTTCCCCTCAATCTATCCATCGCCTTCATCTCCCTCTCCTACCGTTCCTTCATCTTCCCTAAGCTTTGCTCTTCTTCTCTCTGGATTAAGACATTTCCCCTTCTCTCCAGCCCTCTCTCCTTCTCTTTTTTGGAGTCGAGCCCCTCTGCGTGTCTCGCTCTATTAAGCCACAGTAATTAAACTTCACGTCTCGGGTCCCCCTTATCCATTACTGAGGCACTGACTCACCCTGCCTCCCGCCTGCCTTGAGCCTCAGCGAAGGGATTGGTTGGACACACAGAGACAATACAGAGACGTGAGGTGTATTAATTCCTACCAAGGTGGCCGGTTTGGGGAGAAAGAGAAGCTGAAGAAAGGAAGAAATGGGAACAGATGTGAAAGCAGTCATTTTGTGGTGCTTTAAAGCAGACAGCAGAGCAAAAGAGGAATTTTTTAAAATGAAGCTTAGTATTTTCTTCTCTAAATTCATATAGATGTAATACCATATTTTTATTTTTCTGTCCTCGTTTTTTAGATATTAAGGGTTTATCTAAAGATGGTTTAGCCTAATTTAATCTTGCGTCTAAAGATATAAAAACAATAACATGGTAATATCTGTTGCTGTTCAGTCGAAGCAGCCAGTCATGAGTCATTCTCCCGTCAGCCACATTTCCATGGCTGAGTCTGCAGTGCTCATTAATGTGTTCTGTCTGAACCTATACACCCACAGAAATATACTCACAAAGCATAATCAGTTGATCCCAGCACATAATTAGTCCCCGGGGGACCGGCATCTCTGGAAGTGCTGCGCTGTAAACCCGCGTGATCAACAGGATGCATTTGCTTCGAAGTAACATTCCTAATTTCACATCTTGTTGATATTTCTTTCCTCTTGTGATGATGATAAAAAGGAGAGTGGGTGAGTGCTTCCTGACTCTGTAATGTTGGGAGGACATGATTTGATTTACAATGTTTATACTGCGCTCCACCACCTACTGAATGCACCCAAGCATGCACAGAGCTCAGCATTACTATATGATTAAATAATATTTTTATTTAGTACGTAGACATTAAGACTTATTGATAAGATTGGATATAAAACAAAGTTGAGGGATATGGTTTTGTGAGAATGTAATGCTCATTGTAAAGAAAACCAAACCAAAAAACTAGAACCAAAAAGCTTAGGGGCAGTCATTGTAAAGTAAGTGCAATATATGGCCGTAGGGTGGCGTCAGAATAAAGGTGTACCAGTAACTTATATTAGAGAGGTTCATCATATTGTGAGCATGAAAATATTAAGAGGTGTGTGTGTGACAGTATTAGCCTACATATTTCAGTGGTCCTCAAACTTTTAACCCCGTGTGCCACCTCAGAAATGATTAGGCTCTCCAAGTACAGCCATTATGACTGACGTTAAAATACAGTAGGCCTACACAAACTCGACCACAGACGCCATGTATATCCCAGTTCTGTTTTACCGTGGCGTCCATCCCAGACAAAAAAAGGTCATGTTTTATGTTACAATAAATACTTGTCCCTCACGCTAAGTAATTGACGTCCTTTTTTGTTTGTTACTTTTTCTTCAATTTTGCTTAAACTTGGTCTTAAATTTCATTCTGAGTGGCTTTATAAAAAAGTCTTTAAAAGTCTTAAATCAAACTTGGCTTAAAGGGTAACTTTGGCATTTTTCAGCCGCAAACCTATTTCCCAGTATAAATTGATCAAAGAGTGTTGATCGAAATTGAGTTGATCAAATGTATTTTAGTGTTGTCTTAAAGATTTTCAATATCATGGATGATTATTTACCTGATTATAAATGTGTCAGGCTGTTATTTGTGATGGAGTACACACATGAAAAGTTCAAGTCGAACTCTTTTACATATTCGTTACATCTTGCTGATGCTTCTTGTTATTACACTATCCCCTTTGCTGCTGTAACACCAACAATTTGCCCATTGTAGGAATAACAAATGATTATCTTGCTAAAAAAAGACTGTGTGTAGGAGCTGGTACAATAACTAACATTACTGTCGTCATTCATAGCCAGTAGGCATCTCCTTGATGTATAGGAAGGCCAAATGTGGGCATAGAATATAATAAAAACATATTCATACAATACTGAAGCATGAATCTATTTTTCCAGCCCGCACACATACTGTAGATGTGATAGATAGTGTCAGCTTGTTGGTATCGCTTATTGTATAATATGAACGTCAGCTGATGAAAATGGGTAATCAGTCTATATAGATTTGTTATTATCAGTGCTGAATCAGTTGACATTTTGCACCTCCTAATCCTTTAGTGATTGTTTTTGCCGTTATCCTGCTGTGCTTTCATATGTAACACTATGCAATCTAAACATAATCATGTTAGCTAATAGCATTTTAATGGGCCCACAGTGACGATGTTTAGTTGCCCCATGTGCTTCCATTACGGCTCATTCCATGGCTGTCGACTGCTGCCAGCTCCCTCGGTACTTGACCAATTTCAGAAATTGTTGTTTACATCAGTGTCTCCAATCAGTTTACATGGGGAAATAGGGTCCAGGTTGAAAAATGCTGAAGTCATCCTTTAAGCTCCAGGAAGCCTGTATGTGATAGACGTGGAAGTTGTAGTTCCACAGTTTGGCCACTGTGTCAAAATGGCTTCAAAACCCTTCAAAGCACTGTTCATGTGGGCTTGGTGTTAACCAGAGTCAGGAGGTTTCATCCTCTTGGGATCATGAATGTCTGTACAAAATTTTATGGTAATAGTTGTACAATAGTTGTTGTGAAATTTTTAATTATTATTACAATAACTTGGATTCAAGGCATTATCTCGTCTGCTGTCATAGTGATATATTTCCCAGTTTGATGTAAAAACACGCACACTCTTACGTCAGTGGTGCAGGTACAGTATGTTGACTCCTCCAGAATTTATTAGGCACTCCAGGCTCTCTCCCCCCTGTGTGTCTCACTCCATACAGAGACACTGTCCAACGTGTTCTGACTTAATGCTGTCATTTAGCTTCTCTTTGACACTGCTGCCACACACAAACAAATCAATGAGCATCTGAGTGGAAAATGAAGAGCGAGGCAGAGGATTAATAAACAACACTTATCAGTTATAGACGTTAGGATTCATTGAGCAAACAGCAGGGGGATAGAAATCTGAATCGCTCTCCCGTCGCCTCCTGAGAAGTGTATTGTGTAAACAGGAAGTAACCCTGATAAGCCAGTAAGGAGGCACCGCGGCTCCTGAGCTGACCTTTCATAGTGTTTGCTAGAGGATGGGACTTCCTCCTGGCAGCTCTGCAGGGGACCTCACAGCAATTAGACACCAGGCAGGAGGTTCTTGTTCACTCACAGAAATAGCATTTAGAGGTGGTCATTTTTTATGCTGCTGGGGGATTGATGGTAGAGGCCGTCAGGCCTGATGTACATGAATCAGTTTTTGTCTAAGCCTGACCTGAGCCTGACCCACAGCAGCAGTTTTAAGCCCAACCTGAATTTCTACTTTTTAAAATATATGTAATAATATATATTTTTAATATGAAAAGATTTATTACAAGCACCATTTCTTGTCTTCCATCTGTCATTTCAATAGGTTGCCATCTTGTGCAGGACAGGTTTGGCAGAGCGGGCTGCACCCCTCTGTGCATCTCATGCACAGGGTTGATTCAGTCTATTAAAACTCCTGACACTTACGAAAAACACTGCTAAACTGGTGAGAAGTCAACCAGATTCAAACCTAGGGAAATAATGAGAAACTACAGCTCGACTCGGCCAAACCAGCAGATTGGGTCGGGCCCATTTGGGCATGGGCAGAGAATCAGAGCTCCAATTGCTGGTGATGTAAAGGAGCATGATTTCATAGTATTCTAACAAATATGTCTTTGTGGTTTCCCTTTCTATCTGTCCAGGTCTGTGGTTTGATCTGGAGGTCTCCTACACGGGCTCCTTCCTCATGACCCTAGAGACCAAGATGAACCTGGCCCGTCTGGGGAAGGAGGGCGAGGGGCTCGGGGAGCATGGAAAAGAATGGTGAGGCTTTCAATTCCATTCAGTAATTTCCTCTTTAAAAGTTTGTAACAAAGCCCAGTCTGGTTTTAAAATGTCTTTTACAGATTTCTGAGAGTGATTATATGTGTTTGTTTTTGTCATTGTCTCATAATTCTCAGTGACTAGGCCCAAAAGAGGGTGTTTATAGGATTAGCTTCTTTGCTAAACAAACAGCTTAGAGCTGGATGATAATTGCATTTAGAAGCATATTAGATGTCACATCTGTCTTTTCACAATTTCCTGCCATTTTTCTGTTGGCTTTTCCCTCCTTCTCTTAATATATGAATCCCCTCTCTGGACGCTTACCACTGTGGATTTGTCGAATGGCTGGTGAGTTTGGAGATAGATACGCATAGATGCCTGTCACTGAAACAGCACATTATGTTGTGGATTATACTTTCTTTTCTTGGATGAATTAAGACTAGTGCAGTGCCCGTTCAATAGGTGCCCTTTAGTAAGTATTGCTGCTTCTCGAGAACTGCTCATCCAAACAACTTCACACTCGACACTAGTTTCCTTTGATCCTCAGGGTTCCCAGGGTCATGAAATGCCTGGAAAAGTTAAGAAATAACTCCTTTTCCAGGTCTGGAAATGGTTTGGAATCAACAGAATGTTTTGGAAAAGTTTTGAATATACATCGTTTTTGGCTATTGTTTAAAATATGTTCATGAATATCCCAACACATGTCAAATGTTACGTGAAATACATTCCTTTTTTTACACATTTGAAATCTAGTTCTGCGCTGCGTGACCATTAAAATGTCACTAGTGTCACATGATACACATAGACCAGACCAGCATTGTGTCATCGCAGAGGCCACGCCCCATTTTAAGGAAAAAAAATGGCTCTCATATGAGGAGAGAAACAGGAAAATGCTAAAAAGCTGTTGTGTTGTGCAGTGGTTCCCAACTGGTGGGTTGTGGTCCAATCTGAATGGACCACAAGTGACTTACAAGTGTGTCAAGTTTGTAAAAAACATGCTTTATTTGAGAGTACAGTGAATTTCCAGCACAGAGATTTTATTTTGAAGCGCTGTTTCCTGCTGTAGAGTTAGTGACTAATACTACTTGACAAAGACAGCAAACTAGCTCGACAACATGGCCAAGCTGGATATATTAAACTGCATGGGCCTTGAAGTAACGACTAAGGAGAAATCTGGATCCTGTGGCTGGACCAGTTGGGAACCACTGGTGTAGTGGGTAAACCAAGGCTTTTACACTGAGATCTGAGTCATTTAACATCCTGAATATTTACTGTCAGTGTGGTAAATCACTAAGTGATGGATAGCTTATCTGTGGGGGGCCCACTGCAGTCAAGTCATACAGTATAGTAGCATCAGACTAAATCTCAGCCTGTTGATCAAACAGTTGGCTTTTTGGTTGATTATGATACCTGGTGATTTAATCAGATATAGATATTTGATTAAATCACCAATGTATACTGTGTAAAATAAAGGATGTAGCTACTGTAATGTCACCCATTGGTTTGTGGACTCCTATTTTAAATCCTCGAGTTTGGCATTTTGGCTGTTGCCATCTTGTTTTTTTGGAGCCAAATGTGTTCACCTGCCGTGACGTAGCTGCACCCCCCATCAATGCCTGAGTGTAAGCGTCATTTGGATGTTAAAGCTCACATGAACATTTTATGGCCTCAGTGAAGTCAAAGCTCAGCTATTTCTTGAAACAAAAGCGTTCACTGTGAGAGTTATATCACTGATGCTTGTATTGTGTGAGTTTGCCATGATGTAACATCAGTCTCTCTTTATCCATTTGTTCTTGAATGTACTGTCGTGAGCAAAGAAGAGCGAGCTGTACCCAGCATTACATTCAGTGGTGTAACAGGCATTATGTGTCCCTTCTCTATACACTACACAGTGTGTACATAATGCACTACTTATAAATATCTCCCACAGATTTAAAAAGCTTGCACTTGACACTGCACTGCTCTGTCCACAGCAATACACCCACTAAGTGTGAAGTCGATCAGATGATCAGTTGTCGAAAAGATTGAAGGACAGACAGACAGACGGACAGATTAATTTTCTGTGATTAAATCAGTAGGGATGCATTTAATGGGAATAGGTTTTGATTGTTAATGGTTCTGTGAAAAGCCATTACAGCCTGACTATGCAACAGTGAGTGTTTATGTGTGTGTGACAGGCCCAGGCCACGGACATACTGTCTGGCAGACAGTGATGAGGAGTCGTCTAGTGCCGGCTCGTCGGATGAGGAGGACCCCCCAGAACTGCTCAGTGACAAAGCCATTCTTCCTGGAGCCGAGGGGTGAGCGAATGTCTCATTACAACAACATCATGACGCATCTGAATTGAAAATGGGCAGAGACAGATTCACACTGATGTGTTGAAGCAGACTGTTCTGCCCTTTCAGTCCACCCACCCACCTACCCACCCACACTGTCCCACACGTTTGAAAGCTTGCTGTTGATTTAATGTAGCGGCCGGTCACTCCCTTCCATCGTGGGTGCTGAGTAGCAAGAGATGCTGGTATGAATAAATAATGAACCTGACTCACTCCTTGCCTCCCCTCCTCCTCCGTTTCTGTCCTCTGCTCACGTAGCTACGTGGGAGGCCACAGGCCGAGCAAGATCATGCGCTTTGTGGACAAGATAGCCAAGTCCAAGTACTTCCAGAAAGCCACAGAGACGGAGTTCATTAAGAAAAAGATGGAGGAGGTGTCCAACACACCCCTGCTGCTTACCGTGGAGGTGCAAGAGTGCCGTGGGACGCTGGCTGTGAACATTCCACCTCCCCCCACGGACAGGATATGGTACGTTCACTTTCAGGGAGGAGTGTGTTGAAGACTGTAGGATATAGTCGGTGAATGTGAGGGGATCCTGGTTAAAGAATATAACTGAGCACCCTCTGCTGGGCAAATACAGACATGCACGCAATGAAAGTAAAATGTTTAATCACCAGTGAACTAAATATAATAACATTTAAGAATTTAGGGCACCTCAGTGTGCCAATGTGTAAGAAAAATCACAAATTATTACATAATAAGAAAGAAAACTTATATTTCTGTCACACAATATTATGTATATATTTCAGAATTTTCCTTTTTTCTTGTGAATACTGGATATTTGTACTACTGTAGGCATCTAAAAACCCTGAGGCTGTCTTCACAAAGCTTCCTAAGAGTTGCTCCTAGTGATCAATTCTTAGAATAAGAATGTTTTCTCAGAACTTCCCTTCACAAGTTAAGACTAGTTCTTGGTAAGATTAAAGTTATTCACAGACCATCTTAGACCTTTAAAAAGCTCATAAGGTGGAAAACTGCTTAGGAGCAGAGAGGAGGACTTTCAAGGGGCTTAAGAGTTTCTTAATCAGAGTAGAAAATGGTGGAAACACAAAGAGGAAGGAGAAATATTCTCTAAAGACCGACTGACAGTGAGTAAATGAAATGCTACAGATAAGATGGCGCAGTGATAATGTTTGTGGTCAATCTCATCAGGGATACACACTCCAACCCAATGCTATAATGATATAACACCAGAAATAAAATGATCACAACACTAAGATATTTGGAAAACTGGGAAAATGCAACAGAGCAGCAGTGATGACTTAAGTCTGTCTCAACCTTCCAACAGCAGTGATCACACTAACAATGAAAACAAAACTAGACTGTCTCATTTTAAGGGGTCACAAGCCAAAAAAGTTGGGAGCCACTGACCTATAGTATCTTTATCTTTATTCTGTGTTGCACATTTCCTCAGAAAAAGTAGAGCCTCACGTTGTAAAATTAGACAATGTATTGAATTTAGTGGAATAAACTAAAGATGTGCTTGTGTGAGAATATCTCATTTTTTAACATAAATGTTTCCTCTTGGCTGCCAGGTATGGTTTCCGGAGTCCGCCTCACCTGGAGCTGAAAGCACGGCCTAAACTGGGCGAGAGGGAGGTCACTTTGGTTCATGTGACGGACTGGATTGAGAAGAAACTGGACCAGGAGTTTCAGGTATACACTGAGAAAAACCTGCCACAAATACATTTTATATAACTTGTCAGTATAGCTCAGTAGGTAATGTCATAACCCAGAGTGTCAGTCAACTTCTTTGTGGTTTAAAAAGCCTCAGTTGCCTGACTGAGAGGCTGCAAGTTTACTCAAGATAAGACAATGTCCCAAACATGTTTAGGGTGAGAATTTAGGTCATAAAGAGGACTATGTGATGAATTTATGGCTGCCCACCGACATGCACTTCAAAGCAGAGTCCCTTTGGCTTTCCCACCCCCTCATTTATATCCAAAGTAATGATACGCCTAACTCTAGATAACTGCCCTGAGGCACACCTGCAAACTACTGTCCCTGTCAGGTCTACCACACATCTACATTTATCCCTGCCTGACTCCTCTGGGGGTTATTATTATGTACCACCCCCCTAAACCAACCCTCCGGTAAAGTACAGTGCTGCAGTGCTCACTGTTGTCATCTGTGAGTGAGTGTATACATCTGGCTTTCAACAAATGCTGAACTCAGGCCTCATTGGTTTCCAGACACAACAGTGCGGGGTTAGATTCACAGGGGATAATGTATTCAAGTCTTTTTTTCTTGTTAGTGGTTATGATCTCATGCCAGTCTTTTTGGTGTAGATTTTTAGTTATAAAAGTGTATTAATCAGTAGTTTCTGCTCAATTCTCTTTACTAGACCCTCAAAATAGCTTTTGAATCTGCATATTTTAGTTCTGTTGTTGAAATTAAAGGTCCAGTTTGTAGGATTTAGGGTGATATATTGGCAGAAATTGAATATAATATGCTAAGTATGTTTTCTTTGGTGTATAATCACCTGAAGATAAGAATCTTTGTGTTTTCACTACCTTAGAAAGAGCCGTTTATATCGTAGGGAGCAGGTCCTCATTGACAGGGATGGCTATGTTGCACCGCTATGTTACTACGGTAGCCGTTAATGGACAAGCCAAGCACCAGCTACAGATGGGGCCATTCATGTTTACGCGGGTTAAATCAAAGTGTCCGTTTGTTTTGGAGTGGAAGACACCTCTGTGGATAACACATCCATCCATTCCATCCATTTTCATCCACTTATCCGGGGCCGGGTCACGGGGGCAGCAGGCCGAGCAAAGCGCCTCCAGACATCCCTCTCCCTGGTAACACTTTCCAGCTCCTCCTAGTGGACCCTGTGGCGTTCCCAGGCCAGATGAGATATGTAATCCGTCCAGCGTGCTCTGGGTCTGAACCGGTACAGTGCCCGGTAAAAACCTCCTCATCTGGGTCTTGAGTTATCAGAGAAAAAAGTGAGCACAGATGCCAAACAGTGTCAGGGAAACACTAATTTGTGGCGTGAAACTGCTTTATTTAGTGTTTTTACTGGTTTAAATCAGACCTCTGTGGATAATATAGCTCCTGGTAAAAACCTCCAGAACAAAGAATACTGAAGGAATCGTAACTGGGAGAAGTTTCAGCTGGTCGCCTAAATCTTACACACTGTTCCTTTTAGATGACCTTGTTTGTTACTGTGCTTGTCCTTTCACAGAAAATATTCGTGATGCCAAACATGGATGATGTGTGGCTACCCATAATGCACTCTGCCATGGACACACGTTCAAATGCCAACTTGGTTACTGTGACAAATGATGCCTTGAAGGACCCAGACCCTGAGGAGTCTGAGGTCTCTGACATGTGAAGACTGCTCTTCAAAGTGCATAGTGATGTACATTTTATCACCATGGCAATATGACAAGTCCCCGCCCCTCTCAGAGACCCCACAGGTGCAGCGACGGGCCGGACCAACTCTCCCAATATTTTTACCCATGTTCCAGTCCCAACCAGTCTGAGGCCACCCATGAAAAGTGCAATCATAGAACTGCAAGTGTTGGCAAGCTCGTAATCATCTGTGGCGGCTGAAGCAAGAACACGGAGAATTGTGACTCATAGATTGTCATCCAATCACACAGTTTTATTTGTGTGACATTAAATATTATGATTCAATCTCTGATGAAATACAACACATGGGGCATGTCGAGACTGTTCTGACAAATGTGCGTGGATTGACAAACAGCCATCGGATTCAACCTGAAGAACCATAATACCTGTGATGTACAGCTGCACCAAACCTGATAGTTGTACAGTGTACATTTTTGTGCGACCTTTCTAACGGAGTGGTTTACTGTTGCTGTGACTCTACGAGAAGTCTGAGGCCACTGATGAAGCGGTGTGTCTGAGTGAGCAAACGTTTGAGGGAATACTCCTAGAATATGGAGACGATTTTGCTGAAAAAGCCCCTGCGTCTATTGATACACATTTCACAGGGATATCAAACTCATTGATCACCCATCCACACCGCTGCCTGTGCCAGTCGCCTGGCACTTTTATGCAAACAGATCAACGGCACTGTGTCCATCGAAGACACTAGGTCAGCTCAAATCCACCATGGACACACTATCATACCATACAGCCTGTGTGCTTTTAACCGCGTGGTAGGGATTAGAGCTAAAACTGACTTTAGAGGGGTGAATTAAAACATATCTGCAAACACAGCAGCTGAACATTGCCTAGGTCTGATGAATGTATAAATAGGAATGCAGCTCCCTAGCTGTGCAAGGAATAGCTCATTCACTGACGACGTGCTTCTGCGCAACATGCTTCAAGACTTGTTTTCATGTTATATTCAGAGTTTTAAAGAAGTAATAACTTTTCATTTTTATTGCCAAAGCAATCTTTCAGTCCTGTCTGAGGTAAACAGTGACAAATAAGCAATCGGTTCATTATCTTGGGTTCCTAGTGAGGCCGGAGTTTGAACAGCAGGAGACTGAATCCCTTTTGTGAGTTTTTTTTAATGTGAAGAGAGGGAAACATACCTACTCTGTTTTCATTTGAATAAATACCATACTGGATATTAGCCATATTATTTAATGTTGTCAGCAGACATCCATCCAATGAATGCTCTTATTTTTGTTGAATTATTTATTGATTTGCTGTTTCTTTCTGTACTGTACACATTCAAGAGGGAATAACACCATCGAAACTAGAACAGCAGCAACTTTGTGATCTGCCAAGACGCGCGGCTGCTTTACAGGCGACAGTTATTTTACACGTCTTACATTTAAATATGTGTGTTGGCAAAAGTGTATGAGGCAGAAAGTGCCTTTAAAATAAACATTCCTCCGTAGTGAGCCACCACATTTGTTGCATCAGTTTTGAGGATAGAGAGAAAGTGTCTTTGTGCCATTACCGTGTCTCTCGAGACATGCCCTTTGTTTTTCACAAGTTTCGGTGTTGTTCATTTGCACAGTGATGAAAATGTCAAACATTGCTGTTGTGTTCAGTGATGTCACAGAATGTTATGGTTCTGATCGTTGTGGATCAATAAAACCTTTTGCTTGGAAAGAGCTTGTGCGCCTTTGTGGTGTTATGTGTGGAAATGAGAGGATCCATCTGTGTGGATCAGACTACTCTGCTTTTCTACATTGTGTTTTTTTTCATTGCAAAGCTGTCAATATTTTCCAACTAATCAAATAATTTCACCTGAAATATGTGCAAAAAATTCACATTTCCCCCTTTATTACGGTTTTCCTTCCTCCTTTTATTTATTCAGTTATACACAGGGTAAAAGGGTATAAATGTGGCAGTACAGGTGCAAAAAGTGACAAGTGTGAATTAAGTAAACAAAACCAGCAAATTCTAACATTAACAAAGCTTGTACCTGACACAGTTTGGGATTTTTGCCAGGAAAAAATAAGCCACATAACTGATTATTCATATAGTTGCAGATTAATATTCTGGGCAACAGACTAGTGGATAAATTAACTAAAATTTTCAGCTTCTCTTGTTAGGTATTGGCCAATAAATCAATGTATAATAGGTTTGCATACACTTAAATACATGTACCTATAGAAGAAATCCACTATATGCCAGGCTATCAGTTTTATTCTTTCAGCATATACATCCATATGTAGTTAAGATACAGTGAGAGTCAACAGGGACTAACAAACTCAGCAGCATCACATACTTATTCAAAATGTTCCTCTATCTGTTCATTTTTTGCACACACTCACTCTTAAGTTATTGCTCTGAAATGCATTCAGATTCTGTGTCTTGCTTTAAAAGAGAGACTTGGGAAAATGGCCAAGAAACCCCAGTTATAACAAGACGTGATATGATCTCGCACTTCTCTTGACCTGTGTGAATGGCCAAGGAAAAGGCCACTCAGGTTGCAAGTACAGTGCAGAAAATGAACCTACCCAGTGAAATGAAATAAACAGAACAACACTGTGCTTGTTGACAAAGGCTTTATTCACACAGATTATTCTCACAGTTCAACAATGTATTATTTCAGTTGTGTGGTTCAAATATGTACAGGGAAAACAACCACGTCTTGATCATGAGTCCTGGTTTCACCTTATAATTTACCGTATCTTGTCCTTTTCTTGAGCGCCACAGGATGATTGCTGCAGGAGAAAACAACTTAGAGTGAGCTCAGTTATTAAAGCACCATCCATTTAAGGCTGTAAGAGGGTTATGTCAGTTTTAGATTGTCTTCAATATGAAATCAGAAGTCTAACGCATCACAATCATCATTCATAACCCTGACAAGCCACTTCCTGCTGACCTCAAGATACTTACTGTTGCTACTGCAGCGATCCGTCAACACCAATGTCCTGCATTCCTGCAAATATAAAATATCTTGGTTTACAGGATTATTGAAACACACATACATACACCAGAGTGGTGCTTTTGGGTCAAGTCAGATTAAATATGTTGACTTCATTTGCACATCAGAAGTCTAACGCACTTAAATCATCATTCATGAGCCAAAAATACAAAGATTTTATTCTTTTTAAAAAGTAATACTCACTCTGCCACCTCCATCTGAACACACACCACCCTTCTGTCCACGTGTGTATGTGCAATCACCTCCAACACACTGCACGGATCAGAGTTTATCATCCGCCCTGTGTACAGGACAGCATATTATAGGTGAAGTGAAATAATGAAGCGCATTTAACATTTTGATGTTGTAAGAAAAAAAAATATATAAACTTACCTCCATATGTCCACGCAGATGCGGCCTAGTCCCACGGCTCCAGCACGCGCCATTATACTTTATCAAATTAGGAGAAATATTTTTGCAAACTTACATCATGTATCATAATAATGACGAGAAAATATGCACGCAAATAAATTTTCAAACATGTTAAATGCAAATATTTCCAGTCTGACTAGTCGGACTGCTGAAAGCGTGCTCTCAATGAGTGTGCTGCTGCATTAAAATGTGCCCCGGATGTAATTTATAGCACATCCGGTGTCTGTAGGTCTTTTCTGATTGGCTCATACGGACTCTACATTCCCCCTCCTCCACTCCTGTGATATCTATCCCAAAGTCCAACCCCCACGCTTTTCATTTCAGGAAGAAGCGGATCCAACGTTGTATCCACCGCTGCCGCTGGCCCCAGCGCCTTTAACGTCTCAACGTTGGTCTAAAACAATTTCGTAACATCTGGTTGTGAGCCAAAACACGTTTTCTATGTAGTCAACGGCCCTCCGGACCAGCTGTCTATCCCGGTTTGAGACCAGAAAATATGGACTGGACAGTGAGCAGTCGGGCCCTGTTGTGGTGCATTTTGGCGTTGCTTTGCTGCGCTGGTCTTCCACAAAAGGTAAGAGGGGCTAACTGGATAAGCTAGCTTAAGTTAGATGATATTAGCTCGGAGTTGCTCGCTAAACTACACTTTTCACTCAGCGTCAGGCTTATTTTTCTGCCTCTAGTGCCACAAATATTAAAGCCCAAACTGAAATATCTGTCACTCAGTGAACCTTTAATTCAGTCAGGGTGCTGCGTGGTGTCTTGACATGATAGAAGTAAGCTAGCGTTAACGTTAGCTTGTTGGCTAAAAGCACCAGTTTTAAAGTAATATGTGCACCAGAGAGCCCATAATTATCTTAATCAACACTGTGTTATCAACGTAGGACATTTGCAATTTATCAGCCCACTGTCACAAATCAAGGAAACAGTATGCATGGAAATCAGATCTCCATCTTCTCACTAAAAGACGTTAGCAGGTATAAAGATATGAAAATTTGATGTGTGTGCTATGTGTTTGCTTTAAACTAGATCATTTTCATGTCATCACCTCCCCCAAGTATCAAGAATCTCATTGGCAAACTATTGATCTTAACAATAAACATTACAGTATTATCACTGATGAATTAAGGTCTTATACAAAGGTCATAGTGTTTATGGAGAAAATCAAATATCAGAATATTTTCTTACCAAATACCTCATTTGATATTGCAGTGATGTTGTTTTGTTGACTGTTGGTTTGATCAGAATATCTTCACATAATGAGATTCTTGATGAATAAGCATCTGTACTGTGTATATAGTGACTAAGGGCAAATAACAACAGTTGGGACACTCTTGAAAGTTCAGTAAATTACATCAGTTTACTGTAACCTGACCTATGCTAATGTTGTTAATGTGTTGTGGGATGCTAATTGCTTGCATGTTGGCTCAACTTCTTCTTTTCTTTTCACAAGACTGAACACAAGTCCCTTGCTTGCAAATCAGCACCAGCCTTAAAACTATTATTCTCTTGGGTCTTGCACAGTGCATGGTGCAAAGGTGGCAAACCAGGCAGGGTTGTTGTCTTGGTGAAATTTTGGTCTTTGACTTAAGGCTTGCCAGCAGATGTCTTCAGACTAGTGGTGTCTGGATACCAGAATTTCCAACTTTGATGCAACACATTGAGAATGATCAGTATTTCATTCCATTTTCAATACAACAGGGAAAAATTGACAATGAGGGTGTACTTTTTTATTAAAAGATAAATATAACATGGCTATAACATGACAACAAAGACTTTTTTATCTTGGTTAGTAGCAGAGAACAGCTGAATGAATATAACATACGTTAACAATAAGAGAGCAAGAAAGTGTAGCTGGTACAGTTGCATCGATACTGCAGAAAATGAGTATTAAAAGCCAATCAAATATTGAAAATTTATGTATTGATACATCCATATTTTTGACACCACTACCGCAGACATAGCCTCAATACTTTACCTAGTCAATCCAAATAGAAGAAACATTTGGATCAAATAGTGAAAGTAGAAGCATGATGCAAGAAAACACCTGTGTTTGTGCTGTGGTAAAGTTTAAAGGATTCTTTATGACTGTATGAAAGCCTCCCTCTTTCAGTTGAATCTCTACAGCTGTCTGTACTCAGCAGGACTGAAACAGTGTGTGCTACATCTGTTGTTCCTCCCTGAAACACAGCATTGTTGTGCATGATGATTCTTTGTGGTTAGGTTGATTAAATCATTCACAACCTGCAACAGGGCAGCACAAAGATCAATGCCTCTGCACACATCAAAATACTGTATGATGTGCTACACAAACATTATGAATGAAAAGTACCAAAAACATAACAAGGGAAAGCTTGAACAAAGTATAAATGTAGTTGTGAGGTGTTGTTATCCAGTGTGAAGGGAATTCTAAACAGATAATGCATTCTGTTCTATAGTATTAGAGGCTTGCACAAATGGGAGTTAGATAACTTGCTGAAACTGAGCCAGATACCTCGAAAGTCTCCTGGCAGTGACATTAGCTCCAAAGCTAGTAAACCACTTCAGCTAAGACGCAGATTAAAGTAGCTTTATAATCCCCCTATCATGTCTCAGGCTCCTCTCTTAGCCTGGTAGGCAGTCTGCTTGTAGTAAGGGTGACAAATGATGAAGGCTATAGATAGTGACACTTGTGTGTGTGAATGTGAGAGAAAGAGAACGCTCAGTGTCCGCGGCATGAAATTGCCCAGATCTTCCGCATCACGGAGCCAATAGAGTTAATGTATCAGTGACGTCCGGCAGCCAAGTAGCCTACTTCCGGTTCAGCCTGCTGCCATCTTGAATGAGGATAAAATAGTTTGATCGTGTGGCTTTTCCAGACTTTTGGAATGTTATTGGACCGAATGGCTCTAAGCCTGATAATGAAACGAGTCATATTTGTGGGGGTTGTGGCATAAAATGGTATCCAGTGATTTACAGATGTCTCTGTCACAATTAAAGTCTACTGGAAAAATCTTTGGGCCCCATGGCATCACGTGGTGGACCAGGAAGTCTTAATTCCATGTTTGGCCACTATGTAAAATCGTTCTCAAAGCCCAGCGCTGTTCAGCGGATTTAAGATAGAGACACACACATATGAAAGAGCTACAGAGAAAAGACTCATCTCACTTGTCACTGTCTCCTTCACAATTTAGCTATTTTAAGATCAGCTGATGTTTCTTGAGAAGGAGGATGTGTTGGTGACTAAAATGTTTTTAGACGCTACTTCGCACATTACTCTCATGCCTCACTTCACACATCTGCCAGCTCTTTATAACAACAGCAACATTTCTTGTAAGATTTAAAACTAACTAAAGACAACAACATATCCCTCAGCTGCAGTTTGTTTTATTGCTTTGTCACTGTGACCATATTTCATTTTTTTTAGTTTGCCTATTTGTAGACATGATTCACATTGCACGAAGACAGACATTTGCTAGAAAAATCTTACACTATCTTATCACAACAGTAGATTGGCTGTGCTCTGACAGAGTGTGCCGGAACGAGGGCCAACACGTGACATCCTCCCCACTGAAGCAGCACCACACAGAGAGCAGCTGATAGACTGTGTTGACAAGAAAGGTGCCACAAAGTGATCTCCACTAAACTCTAAAATGTAAAACACATCAAATTTAGACCAATCATCTCGTCACCTGTCCTACTCACTGTCTGAAACTGTGAGGGAAATCAAACATCCCCAAGCCTGTGTAATCTTTGTACAGCCCTGAAGGGAAACCCCTAATGATTACTTTTGTGTAGGACTGAAAGGCTGGTGGATCATCAGGCTGTTCTTTATGCTGCGTTTCTCACATTCAGCCGTGTACACAAAGGTATTTCGTAATTGATTTTCAAGACGTATTTTTGATGACTTGATGCTGTTGCTGCATTGCACCTCCCATAGCAAGTAACCAGGCGTGTGATAAGGGTTTCTTGGTTCCTGTGTTGGTTTTTGTCTGCAAGCTGCAAACAGACTGCTTACTATTGCAGACATGTTATTGGTAGGAGAGTGTTCCACTTTTCAACAGAAAAACAGTGACATTTCATTTAGTCCCAGTTATTACACGAGAGCGCTCAGACTCATAGATCTTTTTGTAATAGTCTCACTTAAAGACACTCTGTAGTGAGTCCTTTTAGGGCCCATATGATGACTGTTTTACTGTTATTAAAATGCCTGATACTAATTACTAAGTGTCTCCTTTTGAAAGATTTTCACATAAACCGCCTACATAATGATCCTGCAAAAGCTGCCACTTTACAGCATGTCTTTCACCTGTGTTATTTTTAGTCTGACTCATCATCATTTTTTCTTGCTACTGCTAATTTCAAGACTGATTATTTGGCAACCATCCCCTCATCTTAAATACTGGTATTCTATATTTGCTTCTCTCCCCTGCTTGCATCTCTAAATGATCACAGAACAGCCTGAAAGGTCAGACAATAAATGGAAATCTTTGTGTCCACTTCACACACCCAGGAAGACAGTTGAACAGTGTATTAATGTTCATCTGGCTGTATGCCATTCAGCCACACACTTGTTGCTTATGGAGCCCCACCATTAATATTGTCTCTGTTGTTTGTGGCAGTCACAAACTTTTATGAGAGGCTGTGCAGCAGAAAGCAGCTGCACAAAGTCTGCTTCTGACTTGTTAGTACACTGTCATATGATGTTGATACAACCAAATGTAACACTCCAAACTCCTGTTTCTGTCAGGATGCGGGGCAGCCCTGATAGAGTGACACTGGGTGGTGTATGTTTGTTTGCCTCTCGAATTTCCTGACCAGTTTTCAGAGGATTTTACAGCCACTAATCAACTCATTTTTAATGAATGCTTTAAGTTGGTGCATGATAAGTTGGAGCATCTCTATGTCTTTACCTTCCTCTGTTGTCTTGGTTAACCCCTGCCTCTATGTCTCCTACATGTTTCCCGTCTCTCACCCATAATTTCGCCCTAATGGCCCTGACACACTAAGCTGTCAGGTGGCTGTTGGTCAATGTTAGGCCATCAGTGAACGTCTGTCGCCCTAGGTTTTGCGGTGTGTCCCACACTGTTGGCACTAGTCCGCCCTTGTTGGCTTATTTTTCCCAATCAAGCACATTAAATCGGTGTCTGGGCCAGTGGAGCTCGTCGGTGAATGAAATCAGTCTGATTGGGCAGTTCAGCATAGCGCACAAAAGAGTATGAAAGTGAGGAAGCCAAGAAGGTGAGAGATCAAAAACCGACTTGTTACATTAGGTAAGATTATGTTTTTAGCCGTTAAGCGCTTTAGCAGAAGTGGTTCATAATTCTTAGTGCTGTTGTTTGCTGGCGAACAGTAAATATCCTTTATTCTTTCAGCATCAGGTGGTGCTGATAAGGTGCTAACTAGCATTTTGAATAAGTCCTGTCTGTCTTGCAGTTTCCCTTTTAATGACAAATACAGACTGCTGCTGCTTGCTGTTTCCTTTCATGCAGGCACAGAACACATGTGCAACTTGACCATTGGCTGTAGTCTTTGCGGTGTATTCAGGTCCAACTTTTGGGCAACACACACGCGACATGATGCGACACAACAGTCAGCCTTCGTCGCCACTCATTCTTTGCTGTCAGTCTGGTGTGTCTGGGCCCTCAGGACCTGAGCAATTCTCTTTTTTTCTGAGACAGGTGATTGTGTTTTTTACACCTTTTGCCCAGTTACACTGGTTTAAACCCTAACACCTCTTACTATTGGCTGGGGATGTAATACTTCACTATCTCAAAGAGATGGGAGTATCTGACAAAGGTGCAATAAAGCAGGTGTACTACTAAAGGGCTTGTGTACACTGAGTGGGAAAACTGCCAATTACAGCCTGTCCTGTGTTCAGGTTGGTCTGCCATGCAAGAGGCTGTGAAGCACAGTGACACTCCTGCCTGCTACTAGTGATATCATGAGCATTGTAGTCAGTGTCCCCTTAAGCCATGCCTGGCCTCATTGTAGAGGAGAAAGTGAAGACCTCAGAACCACCCGAGACGTTGGTGTCTCTTAGTTCAGGAGTATTATGTAACTCGCTTATGCAACAACTAAACATTTCTGTGTTACACACAGAATGAGGAAATGAGAGGGACTGCCCCGATGTCTGAGTCTTTTACAAAATCTTTTACAAGGCTGAGCAGCCAAACATTGTAAACCAGATGTTCCAGAGGCCTGACACCGTAGAATATTCAACAGTTGTTGAATATTAGTGTCCATCCAAAACTTGGAGGCTAACAGATGTTGAGAGAGTTATTTGCTTGCGAAACCAAGAACCCTGATAGAGGTTACAGGGGGCCCAAGTACAAGTTACTTATGGCTCTCCATGTACAGTTCTGTGATGCTTGTGAGTTTGCAGCCCAGTGGGAACAGTCGCAGGTGCACAATATTGACACAAATGCTTGTATAGGATGTGAGACTACAGCAGGGGACCAGTAGGCAAATGGGGAAGGACCCAGTTTCCTTCTGTAGAGTGTGAAACTTTCAGTGTATGGGGTTGTTTTGGCCTTGGTTTCTGTTTGGACATTAAGAACAGGCTAGTATTTTCCCATTACGTTTAAACTGAAAAACACCCAGAAAGTTATTGTTGAGCACTGGACATTTTTTATGACATAGGTTTTGTGAGGAAATACAAGCTGTGTGACCAAGGGGAACACCCTGAGTGACTCGTTGCTGGTGGTTGCATTTGCTCTCCGTACCACATGCTCAGGGCTGACTTAGTAGCTCTGGTGGTTTGTTTGGGTCAGACTTAAGAGCA
Organism: Cephalopholis sonnerati; assembly: GCA_019142605.1. NCBI lineage: Eukaryota > Metazoa > Chordata > Actinopteri > Perciformes > Serranidae > Cephalopholis > Cephalopholis sonnerati. The sequence continues at coordinate 25,901,480 of JAGQAX010000016.1, forward strand.
CTTCAACCCCCATCTTCCTTATCTCCACAGAAGGGGCTAAATGCTCAGAAGAGTGTGTTAGTAATTATAATACAGTATGTGGGGGCTGTTTGCACTGCCCCCAGGGAGCTGTTCAGGGGGATTAGTCAGGGATGTTGATCAATACTGTTGTGGTTCAGCAGGAGAAAGACATTCGTCTGCTCAGCTCTTCCAAGAGCTTGTTTAGACCTGGTATGAACATGCGTCGTAGATGATCGGATCACATGTGGACAGCTCAAAGTCTGTCCGCTCACACCTGGCGTTAGAATGCATCTCCACATGAATCTCAAGTGACCACTTGTGATCGATATCACTTACCCGCTCTATATGCAAATAAACACGTACATCATTTCCATTTGAAAAGACCAAATGCTTTGTTGTTTTTAACCAGCAGGAGGTTTGTCTTGCTACATACACACTTAGAGCCTATTTAAAATGGGCAAAATCACATTTAATTGTAGAGCTGCGCACAGTGCATTAATATGCTCTCTGTTTATCATGAGACAAGTGCACACCGGTCACCAGCCACGTGCAGCAGGGCTAACTGTTGAAACAACTGTCGTTACCAAACTGTTGGTAACAGATTTAATGAGACACTTGAGCTGTTTTGGTGCTGGTGTGAGTTTGTTGGGACATTTAACAGCCGCTGCTGCTGTGTTTGCTTGTGCTTACCAGGCAGACATTGAACTGATCGTTTGCTGGGCGGAGAGGCTGGTCTTAAGACGCATTGAAGACGCATTGGGTGCATCCACACCTGTGCTTAGAGCTGTCTACATGCGCTTTGATCAACCACTACGCATGCTAATACCAGATATAAACAGGGCCTAAGACTCCTGTGGAAAAAATGACAGATTTAGTGGCATTCCCAGATTCTTCATTCCCAGTCTGATCCAGTGATGGGCCACAAATAAGTGATAAGCCATGTCAGATATGTGAAAATGTGTAATGTAAATACATAAAATGTGAAACAACACTTTATAAATGCTCTGCTGTCGTTCTGAGGAGAAAGCACATGTGTATCAGTTGCATATAGGCTGAGTCTTCTCTGGTTTGGCGGACAGTCAGAGCTCTCAGACACCCCTGTTAGACCTCTTCCTGCGTACTGGTGCCAAAAACCATAAGAAGCCTACAGCTTGGTTATCAAGAGCGGCGTTTTTAGAATTCCATAGTGGGTGAGTGGAGTACACATCGCCCACAGTGCTGTTAATTCTGGCATAAGCCAAGTCATGAGCCTGGGTCATTCAGTTGCTGTTGTGGTAATGGGTTCAATTGTTTTCTGGATTTGCTGCATACTTTGTTGGCTATATCTCTGATGATTGTCATTGTATTCCCCTCTTTTCACCGGCACTGTCTACTTCTGTCATTTAATGAACCGATCCAAGTGTTCCCATGTCTTTTCTTGTGCCACATATTTCTGAGTGGGTGTAAAAAGTTCTGGAAAGAAGGGTTCCCATATGGCCTGTCAGCCCACTATTCATCTGTGCAGAGAGAAGTTGAAGCACTCTCTTCACTGTCTTCATTGTGGAATTTGTTAAAAAAAAAAAAGCCAAACCAACCTTATAAGGTATGCTGGTGGGCAGCACGAGTGTAACACAGAAGTTCAGAACATGCACACGTGCTCATGCCCAGTTTGTTTACCTTCCTCCACGTTGCAGCCCTCAGCTCCGGCTGTTACTTTGAACCCTCTGAGAGCTCATCCAGCAACTTGCCCTCTGTTTTCGAGCTAGTCAGCCCCCACCTAATTTGCTCTTCTGCTGTCATTCTAAGATGTTGATAGGAAGTTTATTGATTTGTAAAGTGGAGCAAGGTGGCACACTCCCTAGGGCGACCCACCCACCTCACCCCTTACAACAAAATGCTAACTATACCAGGGTGATGATGAAACAGGCTCCATGCAGTAACATGTGTCAGACGATCTTCTGCCACATTTCTTCATATTAGTTTGTGAATAATTTCATTAGCGTGCTGTAATTTCAACATATCACTGATGTTTGGCCCAGTTGTGTGTGAGGATAAGTAGTGTCTGGGTGATTAGTGGCTAAAGTCATTATTCACAACCACAGTGCAGAGGCACACATTTTGACCTAACCTGTGGGCTTAAGTGGGAGCGTTCATGCTAGCACATGCCTGCTCGCTAATGTCTGGGTTTAATATGATATCACTTTTGATTCGTGGGCATTAAAAATAAGCACAGATGTGTTTGCTCATAGTACATCCCCTTCTTTTTTGTGTTTTGTTTCTGTAGGGGTTTTGCAGCGCCAGCACAGTTTCCCTTCCTGAAAGCCTGCTCTTTGTATCCACCCTGGATGGAAACCTGCACGCTGTTAGCAAGAAATCAGGCTCTATCAAATGGACTCTGAAAGAAGGTAAGAGGAGAGGACAAGAGTCGAGTGTAACTTTTTTTTGTAAGTTTTTTTCTCAGGCCCAGTTCCTTATTCAGGTTACATTCGCAAAAGCAAAGTGCTTTTGTTGTGTGGCCACAGGGAAAACAATGAGATCCCACAGCTGTTTTTGAACCACAGTGAAGTGATTGTTTCCTTTGTCAATTTCAGTGTTAGTTTATAGTAGAACTCAACAATGAGACTTAAATTAACCAAGGAATTTAACTAAGTGAGGGCCACTTTGAAGCAGAGTCCTTCATGGGTCTGATTTTCAAGTGCCGCTCCCGAACCAGAACAGCATTCTACAGTGCTACGCTCACCCCGCCACACGCGCATATGACCACTTAGTTCTGCTGTCGACCTGCCGACACAAGATCCACAGCCTGACCCAAGACAAATCCTTAAATAACCATGTGCTGTTCAAATAATTTGGTTAGGGGGCACACTTGAAGTGATCATTTTTGGACATTTCGTAGAAGTAAAACTAAGAGATTATATTTTAAAATTAAGGTAATTCAGAAAATACAATTTAAATTACAATTTTTTGCGTACTCTTATAATATTGAGCAGCACATGTCCACAGTTAACACGGCTGTTAGTAACGCACCTGAGTCAAGTGGTTCTCATATTCCAGCTGGAGTCGACACACAACGTCAGCAGTCAGAGGATTAAAATGTTAAAACATCAAATTAAGTTATTGTTATCCACATTTTATTTCCATATATTTACTATCAAACATCCAACCGGCAAGTTATTTTTTATTTTATTTACCCAGAACTAAACCTGGAAGTAAAAATGAGACAAAATACCAGGTCACCTGCCAGGTACCCGATCTGATGCAGGACTCCGCTTTGAGGCCATGTCAAGGCTGTGCCATTTGGTGTTATTGTGATCTGACCTAGTCTGTATATTGATTTCATGTAAACACACTCTCTGTGATATTAATGTGAATGTGGTGTGTACACCACTGGAAAAGATTTCACCCCATTATTACTCCTAGTAGTAGAAAATAAACAAACTTCAGTCATTAATACTTTCTTTTGCTGTTTAAGTTTTTTTACCCCAGTAATGCTTGTGAACATGAGAGTAAAACAGGCCTGTATTTTAATTATTACCTGTTAAGAAATGAAATTAACTTCAAAGAAAATCTAGAATTTAAAACTGATAACTTAAAAGCCAAAACCTCTTAATTATTTTGGTTAAAAAAAAAACACTTATAGAGCTTTTTATTGGACTTACAGGAATGGTTTTCTGGGATTAAGCTGAGGAAAATGCTGTGGGATGTTCTGTTAGGCATGGAAACTGGGTAATAATTAACCGAGAGAGGGGCAAAAATAGCCTGTAATCAAGGTTAGAGTGGGCAAGGGTAAGCAACTTTGCTGTAGTGTCACCTGCGCACATGACATGTACTATGGTTACCACGTTAATGTAGGCACTGTACGCTTGGGGATTACATTAGATAAGATACACTGAAGGGCTATTGGAAAACTTGTGCTGAAAAAGTCTATCTAATTGATAATTTAAGACCTTTGCTGTTCTAAATGCACACTTGTGTCACATTTTTAAGGGTCACAATATTTTATGAAATATTAAAACCACTGTGGTTTAAACCCACAAGTCCTGGTTAGGGCCACCTAATGCCCAAGTCATTAATAATCAGAGGCAGAGGCTGCTTCCCCCGCATCATCTGTTTTTCTGGAAGAGCTATTGAATATAAATGTGACCAGCTCCGTTCCAGGCTCCGCACACACCTGTTGTCGTGCTCCATTCAGGCAACCATACACCCACATAATGAGGAGGAAGCAGGAATATTTTCCCTGGACCAAGACCGTTCATCGTAGCCCACATGTATGCCCTCTCACTGTTTGCTTGTCACTCCCTGTTGGCTTTGCGAACATGTATTTGTACGTCCATAAAAAAGGGTTAGTGTCTTTCTATGCAGCATAGACAACCATTGTTTTCTGACCACCTTCTGCAATTACACATAACGAATACTGATGCCTCTTGAGCACAAGAGTCAATGACCACCTACAGGTAATTCTATGCCTCCCCCCTGCTATTGTTGACCCCTTCAGGCACCTCCACAGAGATCAGCACCATCTGGTCCACGCCCTGTATGTTCACACTGTAGGGAGGTGTGTGTTTGTCTAGAAGCAATATAGGTTGGGGCTTAAAGAGATATTGTTGTGTTTTAACTGTCTGCACTATTGTGCTGACCATGATCTAGTCTATTATAGTCATATATATTATTAATATATATATATATATATATATATATATATAAAATAATGTGATGTATAATAATATTTAAAATGTATTTTCCCCTCCTTCCAGGCAGCTATTAGTTACTAGCAATCCCACATGACTTTAAACATGCATGTCCTTAGTCTTTAACACAACAGTAATTTGACAGAAAAATATAAGTGACTTCCAATGTGATGGCTCTTCTCGACTTGCTCTTTTTTGGTTTTTCCATCAGCAAAAGTTTTTGATTGTGCCTGATACTTTGTTTGATACCACCTTGGTTGAGGTTCCAAGCGAGCTGAGTCGATAGTAGAAGGTGGAGTTAAAACACTGCAGACCACTGATTGGTTGGGGGAGAATCGGCAGCAACAGGCACAGAATCTATAAAACTTTTAGTAAATGGGCTAAAGCAGGCAAAAACATGACATGGTCTTTTTAAGCGTCCATCCCAGGGAGGAAAATTCACAAAATGGCCTGATTATTTTACAGTGCCATACTTAAACTTCAATTCCCATTGCTTTTAGGTACTGAAAAAAACCTTTGTAACTGTGGCAGGATACGAGTTTAATCTGCTTCCTGGAGTAACCCCTGCTTTGGTCAGCCTGTTACATGGATATTTGGTATCCTAAAGGTTCATCAACAGGTTAATATCATCCAGTACTTTCTGGAGGAAATGGTCTAATATAAGTTCAGTAAATGAGTAAATGGTTTTACATGCTTGAAGTCTTTACAGTAAGCTGTTGGCAGGCATGGCTGTTTGCCTTTCATGTTTGCCCCAGGGGAATTCGTTTTCATTTGGACTTTGTGTTCTGTGCGGTTGAATGTCATCAATGTCACTCTCTTACACAACAGCTTCTGGCCACGGTTCCCATTGTTGGTTGACATTCTTGTCAGTCCTGACATGTACCTTGTCTCCTTTTCTTTCTTCACAGATCCAGTTCTTCAGGTCCCCACACATGTGGCAGAGTAGGTATCTTTGGAGTTATTTTCAGCATGCGTAAATATCCCAGTATGTACTGCACCTGTGTGTAACAAAAGATGGTGAATGCAGATGGATTTGGCAACCTGTTGAGCTTGTCTCATCTGTCACTCCCTTTACTGGTCTCAAGATGTGATGCATTTTCTTAAATCTTTACTCTAGACCAGCCTTTCTGCCCGACCCCAACGATGGCAGCCTGTACTCTCTGGGAGGGAAGAACAACGAAGGCCTCACAGTAAGAGGAAATACATTTTTATCAATCAGTATAATCTCCCCTCTGTTGTGGGAAACACACTGTTCAGTTCCCTATTCTACAGAAATACGTGTAGATGGCTCATGCTGAGAGTCATGCATCCTCATTCGAAAGTTGCAACTGTGGTGGTGCATGCATAATGTTCCATATCTGATTTCTAACCTGCATTCATTCATTTTGCTCAAACAGAAATTACCGTTCACTATCCCTGAGTTGGTCCAAGCTTCTCCCTGTCGCAGCTCTGATGGAGTCCTTTACATGGGTAAGGCTTATTCTCAGATAAGAATAATATTATGCCTTTTGATCAAACATACCGCCCTGTAGTTTGCTCATCCATAAACATGAGCAGTCCATGTCCTAGTGTGTCTCCTCACCTAAATGAGCAGGTGTTATCTGGATATCTTCAGCACCTTTCAGTTCCACTCAACCTGCGGCTGCGGCCTGTGCTCTTTTGAATTTACAACAGTTAACAGGGGAAAGGTAATCTGCCACGGTGACTGTGTCATTGTGTAGGGAAAGCGGGTGACATTTGCCTCCCCACAGTCATTATCAGTGAAGCTTTTGTTTTCATTCAACTGAAGCTGCTGCTGGAACAAAGCGTATAGGAGATGCAAAGGTCCAAAAGTAGTTTAGCCATGAATTCTCTTCCTTTAAATCTTTATTTATGAAATGTTTGCCAAATAGATTTGTAGGAGTTATCGCACCAAACCATTCTCCTTCATCATCCCAATTCTCTGAAACAGCCATTTCCAAATCAATTATCTATGATTAGGGTATAACTATCACTCCTTGCATGGAGACAATAGGTGAGATGACGGTACAAAGAGGTTGTGATGGGTTGGTCGTTTAATGATAGAATGGTAGCACCCATCATTGTGAAGGATAAATGCATGTTGTTCTGCTTGACTGGGCTTGCACTGGTGCACCTTTTGGTCCATTTGAACATTTCCTGTGTGTAATAATGTCGGCTTTCTTTAGAGAGAAAAATTTAAAAAGTCTTAAAATGTCTTAAATTCAGTTCAGTTTAAATAATATAAGACCTTGAAGGTCATGAAATAGTCTTACATTTGAATTTGTGAGGTTGTAATTGCCCAGACAGTTTTATCTAATTTTATTTATTCATCTTTTAATTTCTTTTTGTCAAAATAAGTAAAGGTCTTCTGCGAGAAACTCCACATTTCTAATATTACACATCTTTAATCCAACCACTGAACCTAATACTGTATTTTTATGTAATACTTGCATTTACTTGAATAAAAAAAACATGATTTGCCCAAAAATCAGTCTTAAATTTGATTAAAAACTATCTTAAAAAGATCCTAAAAAGCATTACATTTAAGTGTCTGATACCTGTAGACACCCATGATAGGCCCAAATCACAAATTTATGTGCTCTCTATCATTCAACCCTCCAATTTGGAAAAGAAAAACACCACAAAAGGCCCTTTTAACAGGAAAATAGGGAGAGACCTCGAGAACAAACTTCTTCCAGGGTGCACAGACATGTAAAAGGTGTCACATTTACAGAGTGGACAAAAAAAGTAAAGAACATACCATTAAGTAAATACAAACGTAAAACATCTTACTAGTAGTAGTTAAGTAGTTAGGAGTTAGATTAGTAGTTTCATTAATATATGTTGTGCTTTTGCCATGAGCAACAGACTGAATCACAATGTTTGGGGTAGAAAATCCCCGATTCAGGTACGTGAAATGAAATGACGCAGAGCAAACGCTACCTCAATTAGTTCGTTTTTAGCCACCTAAAGAATGGCCTACTGCAAAGGATCAATTTCAGTGTAAGAGTACACTATATTTAGAATATTTTCACTGCTTTGCCTTGCCATCATGCAGCCCTTGCAGACAGGTAACTGAAGTTGTTATCTCAAAGCTACCAGACTCTATTAATAAAAACATTTTGCTTAGCAGATAACCAAAGCTGCTAGCCTACAAGTGCCTTAGCGTGTAAAGTAAGGCAGTGAAAATATTCCAAATAGAGCGCACACTTAAATTGGTATTGATTTGTAGGTTTGTAGGTGGCTATAATATGTTTTGCTGCAGCCCCTTGTTCACAGCAGTACATTGTTCAGCTTCTGTGCGGATTGATGTGGTTTATAGAAGATGCTAGGAGAACAACATAGAACCTGAAATAAGCACAGCAGAACAACAAAAGAAATAAAGATTTTGCCAATTTTATGTAGGTCTTTAATTAAAATCAATTGCCAGTTGTCTTCCTGGAAGTGATTGTTGTTGCTAGCGCAATGTCACAGGCATTCGGTCTACATCAATGCTGTAAACATGGCAGAGGTCATTTATTTTGTCTGTGCGTGTTTATGCTCATTTACAGGTAAGAAGCAGGACCTGTGGTATGTGGTGGACCTGTTGACTGGTGAGAAGCAGCAGACCCTGACGTCGTCCTTTGCCGAGATGCTGTGTCCCTCTTCATCTCTTCTCTATCTGGGACGCACAGGTAACACAAAACCAATCCAGCAACACAAGTTCAGCTTTTCTTTTTCCTGATCCTGGCCAGCTTCATTTTGGTCAGATTATCATTACAGCCCATCCCATTCAATTGTTGACTTAATCAGGCTAATCAACAGGCGTATTTGTCTAGCATGCCTTAACCCCAAAGTGTCGGCAAACCCTTATTTACTACCTGCTCATCTCTGCTGCTATCCCCGCCCTCACCTCGACCAGCCCCCAGTATATCCCTGCAGTGGTTAAGACTGGGGAAGCTGGGATGGGAATTGTAGACCAAGAGCGTGAGAGCCCTGCAAATTGAATACCTGCTATAAATCCATCTCTAACTTGGTGTCAAGTCAAAGCTCACTTTGTCATATATGCTGGATTTTGTTTCACTGTGTCTCCACATATTTTTGTTTTTTGAAGCAAAGGAAATGTAACACCACTTCACATTTACTCCCAGAAACAGATACCCAGCGCCCAGCTTTTGTGTGTGTTACATAATGAATGCAAAGCAATACAGATGTTTTTCCTGAATGAATATACCCTTATTCATCTTCCTGTTAGAGTACACCATCACCATGTACGACACCAAGAGCAGAGAGCTGCGCTGGAATGCAACCTATTCTGACTACGCCTCCACCCTTCCTGATGATGACACCAAATACAGTAAGACTTGTGGACACGCTGGCTTTTTGTTTTGTTTGCTCCGACATCCCATGCTAATCAGTTGTCTGCTATTTGGTTCCCTGCAGAGATGGCTCATTTTGTGTCTAACGGTGATGGCCTCGTGGTGACTGTGGACAGCGACTCAGGAGACGTTCAGTGGGTGCAGAACTATAACTCTCCAGTGGTGGCCATGTATATCTGGCAACGCGAGGGCCTCCGCAAAGTTCCTCACACTAATGTTGCCGTGGAAACCCTGCGTTACCTCACGTTCATGTCTGGAGAAGTCGGCCGCATCACACAGTGGAAATACCCTTTTCCTAAAGAAAATAAGCCCAAGAACAAATTCATGTAAGCAGACCCAGTGTAACTATCCCTACTGTTTTTAAAAAAGGATGTCTCACTCTAAAATTCCACTCAGGGAGCAAGTATTGGCCAAACACTGCTTTAAACATGTTAGAACCTTCTGCCCGTTCATCAAAGGGGCCTGAGTTAATCAAAGGGAGAAATCAAGATGTACTTTTGTAAGGTGTGAGATTGCCTAATGTTGGGATGGAGTCTCGACATGTCACATTGAACAAGTGGGTGCGGGCAGGCCTGGTTTCAGCTCTGGTTTCACACTGCAGTACTGTTTTATTTTTATATATTGTGTTCACACCTGCTTCTGCCGAAAAGGACAAACAGGACTTTCAGTGGTTGAGCGACTGTGAAGGTTCAACCAGAGGCAGAAATGCGAAAACGTATTTTTGTTTCATCAGATTTATGAAGCTGTGTGCATGTCTGATTCTGCTTTATAAATCTCCATCACTGTGTGGTGCTGGGCACACGTGCACAAGCCTTATTATAACACCCACAGTTTGCAATAAATGGCGCTAGAAACGCTCTTAAACATCTGTTAGCGTATCAATAGTTGAGCCTGCTTCACCATTCATTAGGCATGTCAGTGAGAAATACGGGAAAGAGAATGCAATTTCACCTGACTGTGTCTCATCAGCGAGGCTCTCCAGTGGCCCTGTAGCAGCTGTCATTAGGCACAACTGTGCCTATTTGCAGCGGTCATTAATTCATCACACCATCATTGTGGTAAAATCTCAGTCATCATCATTATTTAACATCAGAAGGTGATCAGTGGCTCATTCAAAGTGCTTATGCTGAAACTAACTTCACAAAGTGCTTCACAATTTAGAATAAAATGAAACGATCATTAACAGGGAGATGAAGGCTCAAATGTAAAGAATGATGAAATTCATCACTCATAAATCATTTTAAATTAATTTCAAATGTGCCGTTGACATTTTACAGAAAGATGTGCAGCCTGAAAACTTATATTTAATCTCCTTATTATCATGTCACCTGTGACTCTCTCAGTTATAATCGTGTGTACGCCTGGTCTGAAGTTTGTGCGAGGTTCTCACACTCTTAACCGCACATTCTATTTTTATAAATACCCGTTAATGTGTGGTAAAAGGCGTGTGGTTTTGTCTGTGTCATTGTTTATACCTCTGGCCCAGGATGTCTTCACCAATATTGTATGCCGTCACAAATGTATTTATTAGCATGAAACATGAACCATATGTTCAAACGTTAGCAGGCATTTTTTTGACTGTTTGTTTTTTCCTCTTTCAGGGCCACTCTGTATGTGGGTAAATACTCCACCAGTCTATATGCCTCACCCTCCCTGGTGCATGATGGAGTCACTGTGGTGGTGAGTGACGGTTGCATTTCATTTAGGCAAAACGCATTTCATATTAGTAAGACATGAACATAAAATAAGTGCAAGTTTTGTATTGAGTCAAACTCTCCCAGCAGTTTATCTGCTCGTTTTCACACCTCCATTTTTGGTTAGTCATTTTCCAGGTATGCTAGTGAGGTTGTATGAATACATCCTGTTCCTGTTGTGTCTTAGCTTGTCTCAGCTCAAGTCACTTTGCCTCACTGGCCTAGCTCCAGGGAATAGTTTACTATTACAAGATGAACTCTTGAGTTTTTTTTCTCATGTAATCCTGGAAGCCACCTGACAGGAAATTCATCAGAGTTCCTCAAGTGTTTGTTTGTGTGTGCCCCACAGCCTCGTGGCAGCACCTTCCCCATGTTAGAGGGTCCCGACAGCCAGGAGACTGAAGAGGACAAGGAGTGTGTCATCACACCCAGCACTAGTGTCAAGTTCAACGCTGCGCTGCGGGAGCGAAACCGAATCAACTTCATGAGGAACTACCTGCTCCTCATAGGTAATACATCAGTACCAAAAAATGTGACCTTTCTTGGTACAGGGAGGTAGAGGGTTTCAGGGCCTGCACCGAAAAAGGAAAGAAGTCTTAGTTTTGCTAACCATTCACATGCTACATCAGGAAAGAAAGAAAATGGTTATTACTGTGTGTTGAGAGGTTTTCCTGTCAGCATTGTTCACCACATTTTGAAGTCCAGGGCCTTGATTGTAGGCCTGTCATGATCATCATGTATGTATTTTCCGATATAGTGCTTTGAGTGACTGATTGTTCTAAGACTGATCTCTGCTGGGTGACAATATGAAATTCATTGCCATTTCAACAGAAAACTATGAATTACTTAAGTATCACGACTAACAACAGTGTTTGGTGATGACTCTGATGCTCTGGATGATAACATTGATTAAAATATTCACTCCTTCATTCCAGGTCATCATGAGACGCCCCCTGAAGCTCACACCAAGATCCTGGAGAAATTCCCTGACAGCTTCCCTCGCAATCAAGGCAACGTCATCCCACCTACCACTGACAAGAAAGTTGAGGAGGTGTGTGTGGCTGTCACTGTGTGGCCCATGAAATACATTATTCAGAAGATTCTTCAGTTATCAAAACATCCGTGCAGATTTTCTCACTCTCACTTCCTGTTCTCACCTCCCACCATGGTGTAGAAGGTGAACGACAGTGGCATGGATGATGGGCCCCCTTCTCCCCTGCCCGAAACGTCTATCCAAGAACCTGGAACCAGCGGTCGCCCTGTGCGTCCAGAGGCCCCGGTGGACTCTATGCTCAAAGACATGGCCACCATTATCTTCTCCACGTTCCTCCTGGCTGGCTGGGTGGCCTTTGTAATAACCTACCCCAAAGTAAGTCAAACAACACCACCTAGTGGACTGCTGAGTGCCTGCAACTACTTTGTGATGACAGAAAATCTTTTAAATGTAGAAACAGGACTTTAAGTTGCAAATCCGTTCGTGGACATAAGTGCTGAATACACTTTTGTTATTCTTCGAGCCTCAGTCAGTCTTCTCTCTCACCACAGAGTGTTCACAAGCAGCAGCAGCTGCAGCACCAGGAGTTTCAGAGACAGATGGAGGAGAGGTTGGAGCTGCTCCAGAGACAGCAGCCATTCCCGCCTGCTGACGTGGGCCTGGGCTTGGCCCCTGACAGCGACTATCTGGAGGTGGCCCACACTCGCTCTGAATGCTCGGACCACAGCAGCCCCAATGTCACCCCCCGTGCCTCCAACCACTCCAACCTGTCTGTTTCTGAGCTGGGAAGCTCTGCCAATGAGCACGAAGATGGAGGTAATAAGACTGCATGCACACTGCCTGTGCTTCATCAACACTTGAATTACAATTTTAACCCAGTTTTCATTGTCTAAAACTATGTATTTGTCTCATCAGAGGAGGACTCCAGTATAGTCAGAGTGGGGAACATAACTTTCCGTCCCAAAGAGGTCTTGGGTCATGGCGCTGAGGGCACCATTGTGTACAAGTAAGTCTGAACCAACAGTCAGCAATGATTCATGATAACATTGTCTCATCTGTAAAAATCCTAAAACTGTATTTCCATTGTTTCTCCACAAGGGGGCAGTTTGACAACCGTGCAGTGGCAGTGAAGAGAATTCTCCCAGAGTGCTTCAGCTTTGCAGACCGGGAAGTGCAGCTGCTGAGGGAGTCAGACGAGCACCCAAATGTCATCCGCTACTTCTGCACAGAAAGGGACCGTCAGTTCCAGTACATCGCCATAGAGCTGTGTGCTGCCTCACTTCAGGAGGTAATGAAGTCCTACACAGATCTTAAAAGCACCCTGTAGTCAGGGAGAAGTGGAGTGAACTGAGTGCTGTCCTTCAGCAAAACTCAAATATTTTTTATCTGATGTTTCCTTAATAATGCATTAGTATTTTTCATTATGCATTTTTCATTAGTATGAGTGTGAGCGTACCATGTGATTTTTAAATTTCAGCAATAAGTGGAGGAAATAGCCAGGTTTTTTGTCACTGTCATTATTCATAGAGCGCAAAAGATGCAAGCATGCTAAAATTAATTTACTGTGGTAGTCGGTGTTACTAGTGTTTGACGGTGTTTGGGCTTACACCAATTACATGGCCCACTGCTCCCACCTGTTGTTTTGCTTTTTTTTTTATCAATACTTAGGACACTGGCTCTACAATTATAAACTGAAAGTGTCTGGTCAGTCAGGTTTTACTTATCGGGTGATGAAAGTGAGGAGAGTTGACTGACAATGCGATGGTGGAGGACTTGGTGTTTGTATTATGGCAGTACTTCAGATTTAAACCCAGTGCTTAAAGGGAACCTGATAATGTTATTGACAGAAAAGGAGATATTAACATCCCTAAGAAGTTGGAGGTAACTTAATAGACAGGTAACAGATATTGAGGGTCATCAACAAATATGTTTTCTAGTAAAATGTCTGGTGTAATCGGTAACGCCGGTTTTGTCACAACCTTATTACCCGGTGGGAACATTTCCTCACTGTGGTGTCACTCATGCTTTACACAGCTTCAAACTATGTTATAATTACTGGACTACACTGACCACAGTCTTTCATTTCTCTAGTATGTGGAGAGGAAAGATTTCAACCGTCATGGCCTCGAGCCAGTTATGCTTCTTCAGCAGACCATGTCAGGACTGGCCCATCTTCACTCTCTCAACATAGGTATCATTACTGAACACATCATTATTGTTGTCTGTTGGGTGTTACCAAAGTAAGTGACCTCACCTTCATACTTTTCCTTATAGTCCACAGAGACCTGAAACCCCACAACATCCTGGTGTCCATGCCCAATGCCCACGGTCGGGTGCGGGCCATGATCTCAGACTTTGGCTTGTGTAAGAAGCTGGCAGTGGGCCGCCACAGTTTCAGTAGAAGGTCTGGGGTGCCGGGCACCGAGGGCTGGATCGCCCCCGAGGTTCTCAGTGAGGACTGCAAAGACAACCCGGTGAGTCAGTGGTGGAGTAGCAGCTCTCTGGTGGCGGTTAGAAATATGTTGGTTGTCAGAACTCACAACAGAAACAGATAATAACACGCTTTTTCAAAAGGTGTGTTATCACCATCTTTGGAAGTCTGATAACACCATAAAAAACATGCCAATATTTACAACACAATATAATCAAAAGTGATGAAGTACAATATCATTTCTTATTGAATTTTATGGAATAATTGACCTTTCGCTAAGCCCCGCCCCTTTGTGATGATCCGACAAGGTGTCAGAGTAAGCATGGAGCCCACACTGTAACTAACTGCACTCCCTGAAGAAATATTATCATATTTTTGGAAAAATGAAACAGTGATTCCAGAGAGAAGCAGACAGAGGGGTCTACAGTCTGTGTTTGAAGGATATATCCAGGATGTCAAACTGACTCAGCAGCAACAACAGGTTAAAAAGACAAAGATAGTTAGAAGCTAAAGCCCAACTATAGGCTACAGATCACAGTGTAAATGTGAACCACCACATCACTGCTGATCAACACAGAAGACAATCAATATAAAGGGAAACTTTGCTGATATTGACCCAGCTGTGTGGCATCGCAGTGTGTGCAGATGAAACCGCCATCACCCGGACCTCTGTCGTCGGACGGGCAGGGATCTCCAGGGGAAGTCATCTGCACACAATGCGATGACACACAGCTGGTTGATTCCCTTCACTGGTTCCTGTACAGCAGGGTCGGTCTTTGTTTCACTGTTATAATCATTACAAAGCAAAAGCAGCATGTGTATACATTCAGTAGGCTATATCTTCAGTAGCTAGCTAGCTAATCCTACACTTTTCAGGGTTTGATTTTGGTTTTGAAACAGGAAAGAAACGTGTATCTTTTTCCAACCTCTCCAGGTAACGAGTATCATTAATACATGACGTGCCCCAGGCACAACATTTAGCTCCAAATCCACAAAACCAGCCTGAAAATGAAGGAAATCTGAAATGACTGCATTAGAGTCAATGGAGCACAGCTGTGTTGTTGGCTGACTCTGGTCTGAGCCGGCACGATGCTACGTTATGGTTGAGCGGGACTCAGCGAAGGGTCAATTACTGTATCTTGATATATACTGTTATCATGATATAAAAATACATATATACCCAGGAGTGTAGTAGACAGTACACACAGGTATATCATCATCAGAGGCCACCACACCACTACTGAAACGTCCACCCCTGCTGTATACATATGATGTTGATGGTAAATGTGTTTCATAATATTTCCTGCTCTTGTCCCTTGTAGACCTGCGCTGTTGATATCTTCTCTGCTGGGTGTGTGTTCTACTACGTGGTGTCTCAGGGAAGCCACCCTTTCGGCAAGTCTCTGCAGAGGCAAGCAAACATCCTACTGGGCACATACAGCCTCGACCATCTGCAAACTGACAAACATGGTGAGGACTAAAACTGTTGTCTCAGCTCACTACCAGAAGTAAGCAACAGTAGTAATGTAGCTGGTGGCTGATGTATGTTAGAAAGGGCAGGTAGAGAGGGTGGTGTGGATGACTGTTTGGATGTTATAAGTGTTTGGTACAGCTGTGGGGATTGTGATATCATGGCAAAATGTAGGATTTTTATAGAATTTGTTAAGTGAAAAAAAGTTATTTGTTTAAACAGTGTATGCCGTGTGATCACACCTTGTGAGCACATCGTCAAAACCAGCTTGTTTGTGTCATTTATCAGAGGACATTGTAGCCAGAGACCTGATAGAGCAGATGCTGAGCATGGAGCCACATAGGAGGCCTTCAGCTGAGAGTGTGCTTAAACACCCTTTCTTCTGGAGCTTGGAGAAGGAGCTGCAGTTCTTTCAGGTCAGCTTTTTACTTTTTATTTCTCTCCTTGTTATATAAATCACATGCATTAGGCTACTGACTGTTTACTGTGCCCTTCACAGACTAATCTGTGCACTAACACTCAAGCATCGTTAAAAGTGTATAAGTCATGAACTGTGTATTGTGTTTGGATTTATGATGAATAAACTTCTTTATAATTATATTTTTTGCACGTGCAGGATTTGAGCCGTATTGTCAGGTTGTTTGTAATAGACTGCATAAAGAGCTGATGTCTCACAATCATCTCCACATGACCATCCTCTTCAGTTTACAAAATCCTTACAGCCACATATTAACCAGCAGAACTTCATTAATGTGCTTTGTGATAGATTTGTCAGTCATATCCAAATATTCTCTCCCATTCAACTGTGTTTGCACCCTCATTCGTGCAAGTGGGACTCATTCACTTCTAAAATAAGAGTGTTTTTTTTGCACTTATGATTAATCTGAATGAGAGTAAGTCTGCTTGTTTATTAGTGAAAATCAATGAAGTGTTTCTGTGGTTTCTTGCAGGATGTGAGCGACAGAATAGAAAAGGAACCGCTGGACGGACCAATCGTGAGACAGCTGGAGAGAGGAGGGAGGGCTGTTGTCAAGGGTGACTGGAGAGAGCATATCACAGTGCCACTGCAGACAGGTATCACACTGGCTGAGGTTTATACAACATGTCGAACAGAAGCTTCTGGCGCCCCCGCTTCAAACCTGTGGTTAGAGTACAGAACTCCACAAAGGCAGTATTTCACCAGGAGAAATGCTTTGACAGGCATGACGTATGTTTACAGCTGCATTGAATGCTGTATCTTGTCACCACAAAATATTATAGTGGGTGGAGTAAGCTTGCTGCCTCCTGTCAGCATTGCCACCCACTCAGCACCATAACCTCAGCTGGTTCTTGTTGGACTTTGCACTTTTATTGATCAGTAAAGCAAATGGCACTGATATAGTCATGAACTGACAAGGTGAGAGTATACCACATGGCATATTATTACAGCAGAGTATTAAAGAATACTCTTGTTTTTCTAAATATACAAAACAACTACCATTATAAAAACTAGCTAACTGTTTTATACTGGCCATATTTTTTTGACTCTTTGTCATTCACTTGAAGTAAAATAGACACCAGTAGCCAGGTGCATAGGCATTCTTTAATTCAGATTTATTAAGCTGTACATACCCTAGTTATGTTTTCTGTTCTTTGTAGGGTCATTTCCACCCCCCCCCAGTTGGCCAGAAATGAATGTAGAAATGCCTTTAAAGGTCCTTTGTGTAGGATCTAAGAGGATTTATTGGCAGAAATGAAATACAGTATTTATAACATTAGTGTATAATCACCTGAAACTAAGAATAATTGTGTTTTCAGTGTGTTTTCGTTACCTTAGAATGACACGTTTATATCTCTGTTAAGAGCGGGTCCTCTTCCATGGAGTACCATGTTATTTTTACAGTAGTCCAGAATGGACAAATCAAACACTGGCTCTCGTTAGGGTCACTTAAGTTCTGCTACACACTTGGTACACAGGAAGTTTCAGTTGGCTGCTATCTGCAACGTCACCACTAGATGCCACTATATCTGACACACTAGACCCTTGAACATCCACTAGAGGTCGTACAGACTTTACAAAGTGCTTCACGATTCAGGAATAAAATATAAACAATGAAAGAGCATTAACACAGAAACACTGGCCCAGATGTAAATTTAAAAAAGTGATGTTTGAAGTTTGGGCATGTCGGTAAGAGGATAAAATATAATGTGTCATCTCAGAACTTCCTGTTTCCTGGTTTCTTGTTGGACAATGATCATGGATTTACTCTGTCCTTTTAACTTTCTCTGGCAGATCTGCGAAAATTTCGCTCTTATAAGGGTGGGTCAGTCAGAGATCTGCTGCGTGCGATGAGAAACAAGGTAGGAATGTTTTCTTGTGTTATCAGTGTAAAAGAAACGGATCTCTACTATTGGACTTATTGCTTAACTAGTGTTAATTTTGACTCTATTTTTACATTTAGTTTGAGTCACTTACTGAAAATTGTAGTTGGTTTGAAGTTTTAGCCTTTTTTTCAGTTAATATTTTGTCAGTGGAATTTTAATTTTAATCTAATTTTACTCAGTGTTGCAGTCAAAACATTCTCAGACAGTTTCATGTTTGCTGAATGATATTTCACCTGGCTGTAAAAATTCCAATGAGAAGTGTTTATTCAACTACTGCTTTATATCATTGATATTACTGTGGTCCTCTGCTAAATTCGGCATTATGTTCACACAGTAGAACTGCTGATTTATTAAATCTGATTTACTGAAAATGTGCAAGCTTTGTTTTTAAAGGGATAGTTTAAAACTGATTTTTTTGAAGTGGGGTCGTATGGGGTTCTAATACATAGTCACTGTATTACATACAGCATATGCCAGTCAGCACGCTCCTAGTTTGGAGAAAATGGCTGCACTGAAGCAAAGCACTGTACTGCTGTGGATGAGAGTCAGCAACAAAACGTGTTTTAGCTTCTCGTCAAAGGCACCAGACTACTGACAAAAACTAAATATTAACTCTTGGAACATGGGAGCTGCTGGTCTACGGCAGCCTTGTCCGTTAGTTTGTGTTATTGTGGGACTTGCGTGAATCCGAACTAACCCTTTTAAATGCCAAAGTCACACAATAACACAAACTAACTAACTGATGGAGGCAGAGGTAGACCAGCAGCTCCTGTGATTAGCAGTGATAAATCAGTGTTTTCCTCAGTGGAGTCTGGCTTTGAAGAGAGCAATATAATGGCTTAATTTTCAACTGAAAATCACTGTTTGACATTAAGGTAAAGCAGTGAAAATACTAGTATATAAATATAGCGCACACTTAGACTGATAGAGGTTTTTTTAGGTGGCTAAAATACATTTTGTTGCTGGCCTCTCCACAGCAGTAGAGTGCTTAGCTTTCATGTCAAACTCCAGCCTGCTCCTCCAAACTGGGGGCATGTAGACTGCCATCTACTGTATGCAATATACTGTCTATGGATAAGTACCCCACTATAAAAACTCTCAACTATCCCTTCAAGGCAGGCGAGCATGAGTCCTATCTAGGAAGCATCACATTGATTCTCGTCTTTACTTATCTGGTGAAATAAACTCATTTGTTGATAAAAATTTGTGTGTCGATGAATACTAATTAACACCGTGCTTGACCTTCATTCAACAGAAACATCACTACCGAGAGTTGCCTGCTGAGGTACAGGAGACTCTGGGCTCCATCCCTGATGACTTTGTGTCCTACTTCACCTCCCGCTTCCCCCACCTGCTAATGCACACATACCTGGCCATGCGGACCTGTGCATCGGAGAGGCCTTTCCTACCTTACTACTCCACTGCAGAGCAACATGCAAAAACACAGGCCCACACCATACACCTCGGGCCACAGAGACCAAATGAGCCATGTACTCAACACCTGCCAACACACACATCATCAGCCTCCTCACAACCCATGGAACCTGCACATCCTTCACAGCCGGTGCAGGTCTCTCACACAACGCCTGCTGAATCAGTGCCCTCTACATCACCAGATGAGCCTGAATATCATTTGCCAGTTCAGACAGTGCAGCCAGCAGCGCCTGCACCGTCCACACAGACTGACTTGCACAGTCAAGCAGTGAACCCCACATTTGCCTCAGAATCGCCCACAGATCCGCTCAGGCAAAGCGAGTCCAATCAGTCTGAGATGCACACACCGCCAGATCTTTCTACACTGGATAATGAACCAGTGTGAACTGAACCAGAGTCAGGTGGACCCAGCACACATGGGAGCATTGCCTTAAAGAGTGGACACCAAGTGGGGTAAAGTGGCTGCACCGTGAGCTGGTGAGGACCAGGCCTGCAGTGCCTGGGATCCACTGCTGGGTGCAGCAGCTACACCTTAAATAAGTGCCTTCTGCTCGCCTGGGCTTCAAATGTCCCCCAACAGAACCGTCCACAAGTCTGTCTCTGCCTTGAGGAAGTCAGATAACCAACAGGGTGTTATCGGACATTATCTTGTAGCTGGACTGAGCAAAGAGAATTTTTTATTTTATAACGGCATGTCCAAAAAAAGTGTTTGTCCCAAAAATATCTGGCCTCTATTGTGGGAAACATGTCTGGATGTTGTTGTTGGATCGTTTTATTGTGCAATGTTGTATTTGAGTGAGCCTGTTCACTGCACAGATACTGTATGTATATTTTTGTATAGACTGATTCAGAGTTTGGATCATTGATGATAAATCATTTAATGTGGCCGATGTGCCTTTTTTTTTTTTTTTTTTTTAACATCACTGTGCTGTGTGGGTACAGATCTATGAAATTGACTATGCTAAATGTGCTTGATTCCAGTTAATGCTGCTAGACTGCTTCTCTTTTATCAATCAAGACTCTTGTGCTGACTGTAAGAGCGGACTGTTCCAAAGGGTGTTCAGGGTGGCATCTGAACACAGTAGGTAATTGTACTCTCATATGATTATGTAGTCAAATATGAGGTTAGAGGTCCGGCTGCAGAACTCCTAACTTTTCAAAGTTGTCAAAGTGAAGCTGATGACTTGCACATTAAATTCTATTTTTTTTATACTAAGATTTTGCTTGCTTGATTTTGTTGCATGTCAAGGAAGAGATTTGAAAAATACAAGACATAACCTGCTGTGGCTGTTTTGTTCATACTGGTACTGTTTCTGGTAAACAACACACCCATACCACACGCATGGTTGATGCCAGAATGTTGCTCAACAAAGTTATATAACGTGATAAATTGTACCGCTCAAGTCGAACAGGTGATCCCTGCCCTTTCTCTTCTCTTTTGACTTGTAACTCTCTGTCTTCCAGAACAAATGCTAATCCCCTGACTTATCTACACACTGTTCAATATTCAGCTCTCAGATCTTATAGGCCTGAATCCTCTGGCTGTCTGTGAAACTTCATTTATGCCGTTTTTCCACATTTTGTTGTGTTACAGATCTCTGCTATTATTCTAAACATGAATGTGGAGGAAATTTCAATTCATACCACCTTCATAACTCTACATTTAACTTTTGGTAAAGCTGCTCTGTTATCAAGTAAATAGTATAATGGCCTTAAAACAGAACTAGCTTGTAGTAATTTTAGAACAAGTTCGTCTTTTTTTCTTCTGCGCACTCCTTCCTGCACTTTAAAAGCTCTGTTATTGCCCCACTGTTGCATAACAGCTTTCATGCCCACTTAATGTACTGATCTTCAAATAATAACCCTTAACAGCCTTAGATTAAACACAGATCATAGATGTACCTTTAGTTAAGGGTGAGAGTATGGGTCCCATCACCTGTCCCACATAAATGCAAGACACACCGACTTTGTGGTTGTTTTGCTTCTTTTTTTGCTGTTGTGTTGCATGTCTTTGTAGTCATTATGTATCTTTTTGCGATTTTGCATCTCTAGTCATTTGTCTCTTTGGTTGTTTTGTATGTCTTAATGATTTTGCCCCTTTTTGCAGTTATTTTGTGTCTCTTTGCAGCTCCTTTGCATCTGTTTGTGGTACAGCTGTGGTCATTTTGAGTGTCTATGGCTATTTCAAACGGTATATTCGTATATCTGCTCGCCTCAGTTTACATCCTCACTGACTGTGGCATCCCGTGGGTGTAATTCAGAGCTCAGCTCAGTAACTACTGCAGCTGGCGTTTCCTCAAAAACGAAACTTTGGACTACACCTACTACAGTAGGTGTAGTTTGGCAACACACACCTACTGCAGTGGGTGTAGTCCGCCAGTAAATTGGAGGGAAACCGAACCTCTTCACACAATCATAATAGAGTTGCAGCAGCCCTGCGTTTGACGTGTCTCTGTAAAGGTGTCTGAAAGTTCGATTGCAGCTTTTAAAGAGAAAAATCCAGACTTGAAAACGGACACAGGCTGACTTCCTCTCAGGGGTTATCTGAGGTAAGAGCAATAAGCGCCATTTTGGGTCTTTGTTTGTTTGTTTGACTAGTGTAATGGTTGTCCTTTACTAGTGATGCTGCTATTAGGTAAAAAATTTTTACCTCTCCCCGATTTTCTGCCTGTCTCCATACTAATTAACATGCCCTAAGTTGTACTCACTGCCATATACCAAATGTGTTTGGTGGTATGGAGGTTCATTTCAGTAAGGATGTCTGGGAGGTGCCCATAAGGAGTCTGGACAAGCATTGTTTTCCCTCAAATGCATGATTTTTATACCTTTACTGTATGTACGAGATTACTGTGCTTTTAACTGCTAAAGAAGTCTTATCAATCACAATTGTATTGAAACAAAAATGAATACTATTAAATTACAAATTAATTACATCATTCCAGATGCCAGTTATAGTTTATCTGGGGAAATAGTGGGCAATATATCAGTATTATATCAGTAAGACTAGATTTTGTCTTAGATTTGAGATATTGTAATAACTTTTCTTGGGTTTAAAGGCTGCATTACAGTGAAGTGATGTAATATTCTGTTGTATTAGTTGCCTTACTTAGTTATTATGCCCACATAACTTATGATTATGTATCACGTGTAATATTTTGTGAGAGCACCGATAATGAATCCTATACCTTGTCACAATACAATGTAAGTATCGAGGTATTTCATCAAGCATAGCGTAATGTTTGATTTCTCCATATCGCACAGCCGTACACACACACACACACCTTCATTTTTCTTCTTGTGAGGGCTTGTCCCTAATGAGTCACATGCTGTATGTAAAAGAGTTCACCTGCGGCCATGAACTCAAAAAGAACTATCAATCAGCTCTGCAGTTCTTCTCAGCTCTATGTAGCCTTAAAGCATCTTGTAAGTCATTGTTTTGGTCATTGTTCTTGCCCAAAACTTTAGTTCATGCTTACCACTCATTTTTGGCCACAGCAGACAGCTGATTGCTAGGGTGGCCCTTAGACCACAATGCACTGCAAAGTAAGAAAACACATGCACAGCATTTTGAAAATGTTCCCATCAACTTTACAGCATACTAAAACATCAATTTGGCAACACACTAAAACATCAAGCTGATGACACACTAAAACACAAGTTAGATGACACGCTACAACATCAAATTGACAACAGATTAAAACATCGGCTTCCAGGTGTGAAACGTTAAAGGCTGTCACTCTATAATGGCAATGGTTTGAGATTTCTATATTGAAAAAAAGTAAGTGAATATTTAAATGGGTTTTGCACTTTTATGACATTCCCTATCTAAAACTACAAGGGTGTCAGTAGCTCAGTCCATAGGGACTTGGCTTGGGGAAGCGGAGGGTTGCCAGTTCAAGTCCCTGACCAGACCAATATATGGAGCGTGGAGTGGTGGCTCGAGAGGTGCCAGTTCACCTCCTGGGCCTCCCTAGTGTACTGGTTAGAGCACCTGTCCTCCATGTGGAAAGCAAAGGCATGTGGTCGCTGTAGGTTCCCACCACGGAATCAAATGGAATCAGATTCATCTGATCCAAGTCCCTGATGAGAGCACGTCTCAAGTCCATCATAGATGGGGAAGTTAGATGAAAAAAAAACAAAACAAAAAAAACCCCTTTTACAACATTTCCTAACTACACCCATGACAAGCCCATTGGACAGACATTCAGTTCATTGTACTATCAACTGCACTGTCATCCTCTGCATCATGATTTAAGGTTGATCAAACCTGTTGAACAACTGCCTAAATTAACTCTCCAACATATTTCAAGCTCTGTGAAAAGAATCGAGGCTTTGACACAGAGCTGTTACAGGTAACAGCCATGAAAAACAACAAATTTTTTATAGTTTACACCACTGACGGATGTATAAAAAGGTTGTTTGCTAACAAGTGATAATACATCACTGTTAAAAGCTGAATGCTGTTTGTATTAAACTACAAGCTCAAAGTTATTTAATTCTTTCCTTTCCCATTTTTGAAAATTAATCTACTTAATTTATTGATTCAACAAAGTCAACTCAACTAAAGTTGATAAGTCATCTGATAATAGGTATATCATTATGAGCATTAAGTGTCTGCAAATAAGTATTGGCCTCAGAAATCCAGTATCTGTGGAACTGAAATTTCAATGAGACACTTCAAAAGTTTTATCACAGAGTTTAATGAGATAAATCTGGCTGTGAGCCAGCTTCATTTAACATGTATTCATCTATATACATGCAAGATGATAACGGAATTAATGTATACCTTATTTTTTGTTTGTTTTTTGCAGATGGGAGGTGGTAATAAAAACCAAGGCTGATGATGTGATACAAGGAGAAAGAAAATCATGGGTAAGTGTTCTATATGAGATTTGATATACGTAATATGGAGTAACAGCAGGTGCAGTATTCAGCTTACTTTCCACAACAAGGGTGACACCATTGTGTTGGATTTGTCATCCTACTTCTGGTTGAGAGGAACCTAAGGTTGCTAGCTATCGACGATCAACAAAGGCTGTGATTTCAAGTGTAACATGTTCAGTCAGAGGGTGTCATAACAACTATACGGTAGTAGGTGTGGAGGTCGGAGTACTGTGGAGCATTTACAATTTGTACTCACTGTCTAAGAGGAGAACATTACATTAATAATCAATTTGTTTCTACAGTTAAGATGAACAGCAAACAACAATATTCCACCTACCATCTCTTGTTGTTAACACACTTGTTGTTATATTTTGAGCCCTTTTTATAGTTGCGCCAGTTCACATTTTTAATATTCACAATGAGTTAGATGATAATATGACAAACCTACATTTTTCCACCCAATGCTGCAGTTCCACTCAACTGTATGGAGCACTTTCAGCACATTGTTTTGGCTTTACAGACCACAACTTTGGTTCTTTGGTTTTGGTTCAATTTCACCACTTATTTTCATAAACTAAATTTACACTTGCAACTATTTTTAGCTGAAATTCTGTGATAGTATAGTATAGTTCTGAGTCATCCCCTGTATGCCACCTGTACAGCACCAACAACAGACAAGTTGGTGACTAGCTGGTGAACATTATGGAACATTTAGCAGCTGAGGAGCCGAATATAGTTGGCAGACACCAGACCAAAGTTCACAGGGCTGTCAGAAACATAACTCCAAATAAATGCTAATGTTGCCTCGTGTCTGCTGGACATGCAAATAGGCAACTGTTTGCCAAAAGACGTCACCGTATCACTTTTATATGGTGATATGGCAGTGTCATGATTACAACTTGTTTCTCTGCCCCCAAGAGGCCAAAAAACATTAATTACTATTTAAAAAAATTAAGTATGCAAGAGAAATTAGTGGGCTAGAAGCCAAGAGCCACATAGCTTAGGGAGGCTGGACAGTATTTGGACACAGACTAACACATTGTTAGTTTTGGACTCTTCATGGGATTAGCTGACTAAGTGGAACATTTAGAATATTGTCAGGGTTTACAGTATGTGCTACTACTAAATATCTGCAAATTGTAAATACAGCTGAAGGGTGGAAAAGAACTATGGTGCATCCTTGATTTTGTCATAAATAATCAAACATATTGTTTTTTTTCTGTCTGTTTTCACTATGCAGCTGACGAACTTGCGCAGTCACCCAAGGGTTGGACTGAATCTCAAGTAAGCACCTGGCTAAGGTCAATTGGAGTGAAGGAGCAGTACATAAAAAAGATATACGAGGAAGAAGTAGATGGAAAAGTCCTACTTACACTGGATGAGGACTTTTTGAAGTCAAAGATTTGCATGAAATTAGGGCCTGCTCATATGATTATTCAAAAGAGAAATGAGCTCATTGATGCCAAACAGAAATCTCAAGAGAAGAAAAAGACCACCAGTAGCAAAACAACTGAGTTGGAACAGAAATCAGTTCAGTGTCTTTCTACAACAAGTGAAGGTCCAGCAGCAGAGGTTCCTGAAAGAAATAAAGATGTCTTGAAGAACAGACAGACTGCTCAGGAACAATGTGTGTTGACTTCAAAGGAAGACTGCAGACCACGTCCATTTGATCAAGAAGGGATTGATTTCATATATGTAAAGCACAGAGTCCTGCAACCTGAATCAGGTGCTTCTAACCTGATATCGCCATGCCATGAGTTTAAGTCATTTGCTGTAGCTGCTGCATTGGATCGCACCAGACTCCAGGCTAAGTTTGCCAAAGAGGTCCTTAAATTTGCAACCGGCTGTATGAATATTAGATCAAATGGCACAATACACTTTGGTGTGATGGACAGCAAGGAGGATGCAGGATACGTGCATGGTGAGATCATTGGTGTTCCTGTAAAAGAGAAAGACATTTATGTAGATGCCTTGGACTACATTGAAAAAAGTGTCTCCACCGACAAGGAGCATGTACGCCAGTGTGTGCGGCCACCAAGGTTCATTGAGGTTATGGATCGAGACAGCACAGAAAAGAGGTATGTGGTAGAGGTTGACATTGTGCCTTCTATAGGTATTGTTAAGAGCAAGGTGTATTCGGTTCGTCTGCCAAACTTCAAAGAGTCAACTAACAAAGTAGAATTTGAGAAAGACATGATTCTGCGGAGGGTGGGTTCAAAAACAGAGCCAGTGAGTGACAAAGACTTAAGTGATTTTTACCAGCGAGTCAAAGATCGGGATGCCCAAAGAGAAGAAGCAGAGAAAAATCAGTTCCTCAGTGCTCCAGACTTATGCCAAGACCTTGGAAGGAAACTCAAAGTGCTAATGACTAGTGGGAAGAAATTCATTGAAAAGGAGAAATGGTTCATACTCGTCACAAACAAATTCAACCCTGATGACCTTTGCAACATTGATTGGCTGCTTAACATGACCATGTTCTGTGTGTTTGACTTTGACCCAGACTCAAAGATTTCAGGTCTTTGCAGTAAATACCTTCAGCATCACACTGCAAACATGCATTCTCTGCAGAGCTACAGGATATCTGGTGACATGACCATCAAAGAATTCACAAGTCACTTGCATCTGTTTGAGCAAACTAGCTGGATCTTTTGTAATGGCCGTACTGACTTCAAAGGAGATGAAACTCCGTGTGATGAAATGACCTGGATCAAGACAAAAATGACTTTTCTGCGGGAATCTGTGTCTTTGATCTGTAAACAAATCTTGCCAAAGGGGACGTTTCAGGTCATTTTTCTTCTCACATCACCAGTTGAGAAACCACTCTTGCACACCTTTAATGAGTTTTTCACAGACATGGAAGGCCATGAAGACATCATCTGTATCTGTGAATCACAGAAATACTTCCAAAAGTGGCAAAGCTTTGCAGAGGGGTCATGTGGAACAGAAACTGTGAACAATTCAAGTGTTGTTGGGATGAAAATGAGTCACGTCAATGCAACTCTGCAGCAAATACAACCTGTAAAAGCATGTGCCAGCAAACACTTGCCGGTCTTTGTGAAAGGGACATGTCTCCTAGAAACACAGGCAGAGGAACAGATGTATTCTCTGGAAATTCTGACAGTCGATCATTGTCATGAAACAAGTGAAGAATTCATCAATGAGGAGAAAGCAAACATTGAAGAGCAGTTCTATCGAGGTGGGAGAGTGAACTGGTTGAATTTCTGGCTTGCTGAGAACAAGTATGTTGGAGAGGTAATTGAAAGAGATGCATATCATGATGTCTCCAAACTCCTCAATGATGCTTTAAAACAGAATGCAGATCAAACTCCTGTGAACAGTATAAACATCTACCATCATCCAGGAAGTGGAGGAAGCACTGTCGCAAGACAAGTTCTGTGGAACAACAGGAAAGATCTAAGGTGTGCAGTTGTAAAGCCTTCATACTCAGCTTCTCTTGTCGCGCAACATGCAGTTGAACTAAGAGAATATGAAGAAAAAGATCCACAAAGTTGTCTTCCTGTGCTTCTCCTCATTGAAGACTCAGACAAAGAATATCTAGATGATCTCAGGAACGAACTGGAGGTTGCCATTAACACCAAAAGAATCCAGTATGGAACTCTGTGCTTCATTTTGTTGAGCTGCAGACGATCCCATGATCCAGAGAAGAGATGCAAGGAGTCTCCACTACAGAATGTGTCTGTCACTCACAAACTATCTGTTCAAGAGAAGAGAAAGTTTGCTGGAAAACGAAAGGCACTTGAAGAACGATATGAGCCTGAATTCATCCTGACCTTTGTTTTGATGAGTGAAGGGTTCAATGAGAACTACGTTCAACAGTTTGTGGGACATTTGCTCCAAGACATTGACCGTCAATCCGTTGTCACTCGCCTCATTCACTATGTAGCACTGCTGAACACTTATGTTCAAAACTCATTTATCTCGCAGTCCCATTGTGAAGCTTTGCTTGCCTTAACCTATTCACTTGGAAAGGTTTCGCCAGTATGAGTTTGAGAAATCACTCAGCGATCAGGCCTAAACTAGTGTTCTTGCACCTGAGAGATGACAAGACGCACATTGAATCAGTCAGAATCATCCACCCACTCGTTGCGAAGGAAATTCTCCAACAACTTTTGGGGAACCAACAGACCCAAAGCAGTTTGGCAAAGAGTTTGCTCTGTGAGACCGTGCTTTTTGAGCACAGATTTGGCAGAGACGAATATCTGTCATTTCTGAGAGCCCTTTTCATAAGGCGAGCCAGAATAAGCAAAGGGGACAAGTATGATAGTTTTTTCTCACCTCTGATTGAGCATGTGTGTGAAAAGGAGAAAAGCCCAGACAAAGCAATTGAGTTGCTAAAGGAAGCATTCCAGCGTTTCCATAAAGATGCATTCTTTGCACAACAACTGGCTCGTCTTCATTATACTTATGAGAAGTTTGAAGAGGCAAAACACTGGGCAGAGACAGCAGCCAAACAGCAGCCCAACAACTCATACATCCTTGACACAAAAGGGCATGTGTACAGAAAATGGTTTCAAGCTAAATGCAAAGCTATTGACAGTGACAATGTACCAAAGACAGCCCAAAATATAGCGGATGCTATGGAGACCTGCACTGAAAGCCCTTGAGTGTTTTCAAGAATGTGAGAAAGCAGCTGATGCAGATATGGAAAACCTTAACAGCTCAGGGTTTTTTTCTGAAGTTGAGGTTGGCTGCAGCCTGCTCAAACTGATCTCATCATCGCAAGTGTTTGCAAACAGAGCCAATGGTCATGCAGAGTGTATGAAGTACCTGTTAACAGATTACATTCCAGAGGAAGTTAAAGATACCTGGGAACCATTTCATGACCGATTGAAAAAACTTCATAAGACAATGCAAGATGCTTTGGAATGGATTTCAGAAGACCTGAGCTACTTCCAGACAGACATTGATGCAGATGAAGAAGAGACTCCTGAAAGACCTGAAGAGAAGATAAGCCATCCTCTGAAATGGCTTGGCAAAAAAATCTGCAGAGTACGGGAAGTACTTCAGCGAAGCTTACTCTACTGCACTGCAGCATGGGCAATCAATCCCAGCCAATCTGACTCCTTTCCAAAAACGCATGATCATCTATCATCTTGGTGGTGGTAACGTAACATCCATCCTCTCCAAGCTAACTGACCAGAGGGATGCAGTACTTCTTCTAGAGAGCGTCTTATCTCTCTACCCCAGAAATCCAATAAAGGCCAAATTTGGTCAAAGGGATATTGTGAATTACATCGTGGCCCACATTGCTCTGAACTGCCTGTCACCACAGAATCAAAAGGTAGCTCATCTGAAAGATCTTCAGGCACTCTGTCGTCAGTTCCCGTCTGATAAAAGGAAATGTTTACCAAGTGCCCTGTTCTTGCTTATCCTGCTTGTTCTGGCCAGACGATCATGACACAGCCCTTGAGAAAGAGACAAAATATGAAACTGTGCGATCAGCTGTTGAACACCTGGAAAAAGGCTACTGGACCAAGAAGAAGGACATTCCTCAGAGGAAAAGAAGGATTTACACCCATTTTTTCCTGGGCAATCGGAATGGATTGGACAAATTTGTCCACAAGAAAAAGTTTGAAACAGTCACAAAGGGGTTCTCTGTCTCTGAGAAACGCATGAAGTGGTTTAGAGGTGAGGCATGGAAAAAGCCCGAAATTGCTACGATGCTGAAGTGTGTTTCTGGATGGACTGAAGATGGAGTGGTGTACCTTGAAGGCCCTCGGAAAAAGTTCAATATCTTGCCTCTTCATGTACCGTCAGTGCCTCATAGTAATGAAAACATCACATTCTACCTGGGGTTCACATTCAGAGGCCCTGTTGCCTATAACATCACTGTGAAGAGGTAGTTTGTCTTCCAACAATGAGCCTGTCACATGTGGCTATACGTCATCTCGCTGAAACATGGGCCTAGTACCAGCTCATTACAGTGAGCAAGAACACATTGCAAAGAGATCAATTCCAAAACACACAAGCCTTCTTATGACGTTTATCAAGTAGGCAATATTTGTACGAAATGAAACTAAAAATGAGTATTATTTTGTTAATGAGATAGTTTGGTATGTGTATAATTTGCATTTTCTATTCTTGTATGTATATGTAAGTGTACTTAAAATATAGCATTCATGTCATAGAAATTACTAACCAGTTTTTTGTATATCAACATGGACTATGACATAACTGACTCTGGTTTCACAGAGTAATAACAATGAAAACTGCATTTGTTACCTTACAACTCAATGCTTCTCAAATACAACTTTCAATTTCCTGTTTAGATCTAACTATTTTTATTTATCCAGATTTATCAGTATTCTATTTTTTGTTTTTGTTGTTTTTTATCAGAATGTTTGTAGATTTGTGATCTGATTGAGCTGGAGCTGGCTCACATTTTGTGTTATCCTTTACAAATGGAACTAGACTTCTACTGGATAGAAAAAAAAGCTCACAAGATGAACTTTGGTTCCGAGTGTGTAAATCTGGACTTCAGGTAGATCATTGACAGCTTACTCACTCTTCTCCATTTTCCTGGATACAGTGTAAATAGAAATGGAATTAAATGCAACTATTTTCATGGGAATTGTATCAGTGTTATAACAATAAATGTATTAAGAGCTAAACAGCAACATAATGTACAATCAGAGAAGACTGTGTATACATAATGATATGCAACAGAAAAATGTGTGCAGCAAAGTATGGAATTTAATGGTTGTTTGTTTGAATATGCTTTACACAAATAATGGAAACATACTTGTCCCTAATATGAAACTGCAAGTGAAGCCAGACAGGCTACAGTTCTCACCTGTACTTTTTTGATTTTATATACTTATGTTAAATGTTTTTGTTTTTGATAGTAACACGAAGAAATATTTGAATCTGTGAACATTAGTGTTCATAAATATATGCAAAACATGTCACTGAATATAATAAACTCTTTTCTTTTTCATGTTAGTGTTATGCTGTCATTTTTTTTTAACAAACTACATCAACCTTTCGAATTCATCTGATGGTAATGGTCATTTCAGAGGATAGAAATTTACACTGCAGCAACTGGCAGACTTTATAAGGCAGACATGTTAGGCCTGTACTTGAAAAATTAAAAATTACTTATGTTAACACAGTCCAAATAACCTGAATATTTAATAACAGTAAAGTCTGTGCACATGATGTGCTGAATTCAAGTGTTCTTTTAAATGATGCATTATAACTTTGCAGTGTTTGGAGCTGCGGTAAAATTATAAGGTGATCTTTTTTTTCTGTTAAGTTGTTCCAAAGGTAAAGGGCCATAAGTGTCAGTGCTTTAAATCACATAAAACCACTGCAAGTTGTGCAAAACTGACCCTGTTCACTGCACAGATACTGTATTTTTTGTATAGACTGATTCAGAATTTGGATCATTGATGATAAATCATTTAATGTGGCCGATGTGCCTTTTTTTTTTTTTTAACATCACTGTGCTGTGTGGGTACAGATCTATGAAATTGACTATGCTAGATGTGCTTGATTCCAGTTAATGCTGCTAGACTGCTTCTCTTTTATCAATCAAGACTCTTGTGCTGACTCTGTAAGAGCGGACTGTTCCAAAGGGTGTTCAGGGTGGCATCTGAACACAGTAGGTAATTGTACTCTCATATGATTATGTAGTCAAATATGAGGTTAGAGGTCCGGCTGCAGAACTCCTAACTTTTCAAAGTTGTCAAAGTGAAGCTGATGACTTGCACATTAACTTCTATTTTTTTTATACTAAGATTTTGCTTGCTTGATTTTGTTGCATGTCAAGGTAGAGATTTGAAAAATACAAGACATAACCTGCTGTGGCTGTTTTGTTCATACTGGTACTGTTTCTGGTAAACATTAACACACCCTATACCGCACCAACAAAGGATCAACAGTTATATAATGTGGTGACAAATTGTACCGCTCGAATCAACATGGGTGAGAGAATGGGCCCCGGGGCAAAGATCTGCAAAAGGTCCCATCACCTCTCCTTCATAAATGCAAGACACACAGACTTTGTGGTAGTTTTGCCTCTTTTTGGTTGTTGTTTTGCATCTCTTTGTTGTCATTTCAGCCTAAATTAATTTGTGTCTATTTTGGTTGTTTTGTGTCTCTTTATTTTTTGCCCCTTTTTGAAGTTATTCTGTGTCTCTTTGCAGATTTTACCTTTAAATTTGTCATAAACTGTACAGAAATTTATATGAATACTGACATGGACATGGTCAAAGTCATCGTGAACAAGATCCATTGGAAGATCTATATTACCTTTGAAGGATTTTTTTAAAAATGAATATTTAATATGAGGAAATTATGATTATATTATGTTTTTATTTGAGCAGACTTTACCTTTAATTTTCTCATTAACTGTACAGTAAAATTACATGAAAATTGACATGGACATAGTGGGGGTTACCTAGAACAAGAATCCATTGAAAGATTTATATGACCTATGAAGTTTAAAAAATAATAATAATATGAGGAAATTATGATTATATTATGGTGTAATTTCAGCAGACTTTACCTTTAAATGTCTCATTAACTATACAGTAAAATTACATGAACTTTGCCATGGCCATGGTGGGGGTCACCTAGAACAAGAATCCATTGAAACTTTTATAACCTATAAAGGATTTTTTTTTTAATTAATACTTGATATGAGGATATTATGATTATACTATAGGGTATTTTGAGCAGACTTTACCTTTAAATTTCTTAGAAATTGTTTAAAATGGACATGGGCATGGTCAGGGTCATCCTGAACAAGAATCCATTGAAAGATCTATTTAACCTTTGAATAGTTTTAAAAAAAAAAAATTAATATAAGGATATTATGGTGTAATTTGAGCAGACTTTACCTTTAAATGTCTCATAAACTGTTCAATAAATGTACATGAAAGTTGATGTGGACATGATCAGGGTCATCCTGAACAAGATCTATAAAAAGGCTTAAAAAATCAATATCAGCAAATTATGAAAAACAAGACTAACCTACCCTTAACATTTAAAAATAAAAATAAAAATAAAAAAACAAGATAAAACTTCTACCTCAAACAGTCACAAAATGTACATATATTAATTTCTACAGGCTACACTTAGCTATCACTCAGTAAACAAAACTGCAGCTATTAAAAAATGAAAGAAACAGGCTCCAGTTGTTGCCTTAAAATAAAATCTTTTAGTCTTTTAAGACGTCACTACACTCACCTATTGTGTTATTGTTTTATTAAATCCATGGAAACCAGCATGTGTGGTGGTTGCTCACCCTACCTCTGTGAACAACAATAAAACTACAGACAGCAAGTCCATGCACAGTAGGGCACTAATCACATTGTGTACCATAACAATGTAGATAATGCAGATTACATTACCATGCTGCTGCAAAGCACAAATATGTATATATTATTAAACAACCTCTACAGTAATGTGTGATTATTTCTTTTAACAGTGTGGGGGTATTCAGTGTTGTCATGCATTTGACTGATACACTGTTCTGTGCCATCTCATTTAATTTGTGTTTTAGCTTTTGATAAAAATAAGTATCATTCAAGAAACTGGTGCTTAAAAATACAACCGAGCAGTTTACATCCTCACTGACTGGAGGTGATCCAGCTGCATATGGGGGAAGTTCTTGCGGGCTTTCTCCAAGAAAGCTCTTACTGACAGAAATCTATTTGTTGTAACCCAAACCATGACTTTTTCCTAGTTTAACCCAGAGACCTCTTTCTGGTAGAAAACCGTCGAGAAAAAATGTCTCCCATGTGCAGTTCAGCTGAGGTCTGTAACTTGAGCACAGCATATTTCCTCAAAAACGAAACTCAGTGAGCTGCGCATGCGCGGTGGGTGCAGCCCAGCAGTGAACTTGAGGAAACCGAAGCTCGTCATACAACCATGATGAAGCTGCAGCAGCCCTGCGTTTGACGTGTCTCTGTAACGGCGTCTGAAAATCTGACTGCAAGAAAAATCCAGACCAGGACAGGGACAAAGGCTGACTTCCTCTCAGGCTTTATCCGAGGTAAGAATACTGGTCGTCCTTTTTGTTTTTTATTTATTTTTTGCTACTGTGATAGTGTTTCCTCCGCCATGGTGCTGACATAATAAAATATAACAAAAAGAAATGACCTCTCCCCGGTTTTCTGTCTGTCCCCATACTAATACTAATAGGCTACTTATTGCTGTCTACTAAATGTGTTTGGTGGTGTGGAGATTATGACGGTTTCAGGTCAGATATCAGATATCCTGGGAGGGCCCACAAGGAAAAAGCAGGGGAAATGTGGCTTTTGTGATTTTAGTCACGTAACTAAATAGTGATTAAAGTGTGGGCAAACATTACAGAAGTTTTTAAGAGATTGTTTTACTTCTAGTCTGTGTATTGCAACTACTAAGGAAGTCTTATCAGTTACCATTGCATTAATTATTTATTTATTTATTTATTTATTTATTTTTTACTAAATGACAAACACGTCAGTTATATTATTCGAGAGGCCAGTTACAGTGTATCTGGGGAAATACACACACGTAGGGTTAGGCAATATATCAGTAATGTATCAGTACTGTGATAGGAGACTACATATTGTCGTAGATTTTGGATGTTGTAATAACTTTTCCTGATCTTAAAGGCTGCACCACAGTAAAGTGATGTAATATTCTGAACTTACCAGACAGTTCAAGCTGTTATATTATTTGCCTTTACCCCCTAAGTCATTATATCCACATTACTGATGATTATTAATCACAAATCATATCACCTAGTCCCACACACACACCCTTGTGAGGACTTGTCCCCAATGAATCACATGCTGTATGTAAAAGGGTTCACTTGTGGTGATGAACTCTGAGAGAATTATCAACCACCTCTGCAGTTCCCCTCAGCTCTGTGTAGCTTTAAAGCGTCGTTTAAGTCATTGTTTTGGTTTTCTGGCCCAAAACTTTGCTTATTTTTGGCCCCAGCAGTCAGCTGATTTCTGAGATGGCTCTGAGAGAGCTCAAGGCAGGCATTGCAAATAAAGAAATCACGTGTGAATGAAGAAACAGCTTCACCAACTTGACGACACATTGCACAGCAATTAGAAGACATTCACTAACTTGACGACATACACAAACATCAAATTGACAACACACTTAAACATTAAATTTATATACAAAAACAGTGCAAGAAGCTCGCAACACAACAGAGACTCTTTTCGGGGGACACTATGAAGTGATGCACAGGCTGGGACACCCTGCCCACATTGTTGGAAGAAGTTTGCCAATAAGGCTTTCTGCCAGAAAGGTTAGGTTATGGTTCAGGGAAAGCAAAACTTTTCCCTTGTGCACCACCCAAACGCCATGCCTGTTGATGTCGTTTGTGGATTATAAATTTATTGAAGTTGGCTATCTGTCAGTTGTGTTTATTATTTGATCTTTGCCATTTTTCGCAGCTGTTATCTTCAGTAGCTTCATGTCAAAGCCTCGATTTCTCACAGTTTTTGAGACATATTAAAGAGCTAATTGAGACAAATGTTTCGCAATTTTGATAAACTTACAATCACCAAAGATGACAATGTAGTTGACAGCGCAATGAACCAAATGTCTGTCCAAAACTCCTGTCATAGTTGTAGTTAGGGACCGTCATACATAAAAGTGCAATATGACCCATTTCAATTTTGAATAATTTTTTTGTTTTTCAACATAATATTTTCAAACCACTGTTGTTCTTGAGAGTGACAGCCCTTCAACATTCTACACCTGTGAGTTTATACAACATTAGATAAATAAGTGAATTATCATACCAAATCATGGCTTTCCTTCATAATACACAATTCATGGTTGTAATTTTGATAGCCTGACTTCAAACTACTTGTGATATGTCTTGGACTCTATATCACAACTGTTAGATTGTGGAGAAGCTCTTAGCAAACCCCTTAATATCTTTATCAGTGACATATTACAACTGTGTGTGGTGGTTTGATATCAATATATTCATAAATAAACAAGCTATATAAATTAAAGCCCTGGAATGAGTGCAGTTGGGTAGTAAGTCACTGATAATGATGTCATGGGATTTGCTAAGGGCTTTATCAAAATTTAACAGGTGTGGAAGTTGTGAGATAGGGTCCAACACATGACAGGTGATTTGATGTCAGTATTTTTAGAGATAAGCAAGCTATTGACATTACAGCCTTGAAACATGTATAATTAGGGACACAGGTCATTGATAACCATGATTTGCTAAGTTGTCAAGTAGTTAATAATTTCCTGCGTGTGAAATGTTCAGGGGCTGTCACTCTCTATAATGGCAGTGGTTTGAGATGTTGAAAAAAAGTTACTAAATTGTCAAGGACCAAGCAGTCAAAGCAAAAAGAGATATTTAAAGTTAAAAAAGGTGGGTTTATTTCCCCCCAAAATTAATTTTACAAATGACTTAAGGTAACAGAATTAGAGTTATAGGGCTGTGAGCCAGCTTCATTTAACACGTATTCATCTATATACATGCAAGATGATAATGGAACGAATGTATAACTTATTTTTGTTTGTTTTTTGCAGATGGGAGGTGATAATAAACACCAAGGCTGATGATGTGATACAAGGAGAAAGAAAATCATGGGTAAGTATTCAATATAAGATTTGATATACGTAATATGGAGTAACAGCAGGTGCAGTATTCAGCTTACTTTCCACAACAAGGGTGATGCCATTGTGTTGGATTTGTCATCCTACTTCTGGCTGAGAGGAACCTAAGGTTGCTAGCCATAGATGATCAACAAAGGCTGTAGGTGCCATAACAACTAGAAAGATGAGAAAGCAATTACCACAATGCTACAGTCATGATAGGTGTGGAGGTCGGAGTGTTGTGGGGCATTTATAATCTGCACCCACCTCCTAAAGTCAGATTCAGGTAAGCTACCTAGCTATGTGTTCAGTTGGTTCACGCTAGTGAAATTTCTACAGGTAAAGGTGCTTTACAATCAGCAATTGTTATTATGCAGAATTCATTGTATTTAGTTAACAGGAGCAGCAGCGTCAGAGGTTTAGGGACATGTCAGGTCCACCCACTCTCACATATATTTTATTATTTCCGAGTTAAATGATAATGTGCAATGTTAAAGTAATGGAGACACACCCACATTTCCCACCCAATGCTGCAATGATGTAGGTGTGCAATAGGAATTAGTGGGCCTGGGGCTAAGATAGCTTAGTAAAGTTGGATAGTGTTGAGATACAGACCAACACATTGTTGGTTTTGGACCTTTTATGGGATTTGTTGACGAAATGGAAATTTTAGAATATTGTCAGGGTTTACAGTATGTGCTCCTACCAAATATTTCAAAATTTGCAAACTGTAAATATGCCTAAAGCGTGGAAGAGATCTATGGTGAATCTTCAATATGTTGTAGTAATCAAACATGTTTTTCTTTTCTGTCTGTTTTCACTATGCAGCTGACGAACTTGCGCAGCCACCCAAGGATTGGACTGAATCTCAAGTAAGCACCTGGCTAAGGTCTATTGGAGTGAAGGAGCAGTACATAGAAAAGATCTATGAGGAAGAAGTAGATGGAAAAATCCTACTTGCACTGGATGAGGACTTTTTGAAGTCAAAGATTTGCATGAAATCGGGGCCTGCTCTTTTGATTATTCAAAACAGAAATGAGCTCATCAGCTCCAAACAGAAGTCTCAAGAGAAGAAAAAGACCACCAGTAGCAAAACAACTGAGTTGGAACAGAAATCGGTTCAGTGTCTTTCCACAACAACTGAAAGTCTTTCAGCACAGACTCCTCAGAAAGATCCAGATGCCTTGAAGGACAGACAATCGACCCAAGAACAAAGTGCATTAACTTCAAAGGAAGACTGCAGACCACGTCCATTTGATCAAGAAGGGATTGATTTCATATATGTCAAGCACAGTGTCCTGCAACCTGAATCAGGTGCTTTTGATCTAATATCTCCATGCCATGAGTTTAAGTCATTTGCTGTAGCTGCTGCATTGGATCGCACCAGACTCCAGGCTAAGTTTGCCAAAGAGGTCCTTAAATTTGCGACTGGTTGTATGAATATCAGAACAAATGGCACAATACACTTTGGTGTGATGGACAGCAAGGAGGATGCAGGATACGTGCACGGTGAGATCATTGGTGTTCCTGTAAAAGAGAAAGACATCTATGTAGATGCCTTGGACCACATTGAAAGGAGTTTCTCCTCTAACGAGGAGCATGTACGCCAGTGTGTGCGGCCACCAAGGTTCATTGAGGTTATGGATCGAGACAGTACAGAAAAGAGGTATGTGGTAGAGGTTGACATTGTGCCTTCAATAGGTATTGTTAAGAGCAAGGTGTATTCGGTTCGACTGCCAAACTTCAAAGAGTCAACCAACAAAGTAGAATTTGAGAAAGAAATGATTTTGCGGAGGGTGGGCTCAAAAACAGAGCCAGTGAGTGACAAAGACCGAAGTGATTTTTATGAGCGAGTCAAAGATCGGGATGCCCAAAGAGAAGAAGCAGAAAAAGGTCAGTTCTTCAGCGCTCCAGACTTCTGCCAAGACCTTGGAAGGAAGCTCAAAATGCTAATGACTAGTGGGAAGAAATTCATTGAAAAGCAGAAATGGTTCATACTCGTCACAAACAAATTCAACCCTGATGACCTTTGCAACATTGATTGGCTGCTTAACATGAACATATTCTGCGTGTTTGACTTTGACCCAGACTCAAAGATTTCAGGTCTTTGCAGTAAATACCTTCAGCATCACGCTGCAAACATGCATTCTCTGCAGAGCTACAGGATATCTGGTGACAAGAGCATCAAAGAATTCACAAGTCACTTGCATCTGTTTGACCAAACTAGCTGGATCTTTTGTAATGGCCGTACTAACTTCAAAGGAAATGAAACTCCATGTAATGAAATCACTTGGATTGAGACAAAAGTTACTATCCTGCGGGAATCGGTGTCTTTGATCTGTAAACAAATCTTGCCAAAGGGGACGTTCCAGGTCATTTTTCTTCTCACATCACCAGTTGAGAAACCACTTTTGCTCACCTTTTATGAGTTTTTCACAGACATGGAAGGCCATGAAGACATCATCTGCATCTGTGAATCACAGAAAAACTTCCAGAAGTGGCAAAGCTTTGCGGAGGTCTCATGTGGACAGAGTGAAACTGTGAACAATTGCAGTGTTGTTGGGATGAAAATGAGTCACGTCAATGCAACTCTGCAGCAAATACAACCTGTAAAAGCATGTGCCAGCAAACACTTGCCGGTCTTTGTGAAGGGGACATGTCTTCTAGAAACACAGGCAGTGGAACAGATGTATTCTCTGGAAATTCTGACAGTCGATCATTGTGATGAAACAAGTAAAGAATTCATCAATGAGGAGAAAGCAAACATTGAAGGGCAGTTCTATCGAGGTGGCAGAGTGAACTGGTTGAATTTCTGGCTTGCTGAGCAGAAGCATTTAGGAGAGGTAATTGAAAGAGATGCTTATCATGAGGTTTCCAGACTTCTCAATGATGCTTTGAAATGGAATGCAGATCAAACTCCAGTAAAGAGTATAAACATCTACCATCATCCAGGAAGTGGAGGAAGCACTGTCGCAAGACAAGTTCTGTGGAACAACAGGAAAGATCTAAGGTGTGCAGTTGTAAAGCCTTCATACTCAGCTCCTCTTGTCGCGCAACATGCAGTTGAACTAAGAGAATATGAAGAAAAAGATCCACAACATTGCCTTCCTGTGCTTCTCCTCATTGAAGACTCAGACAAAGAATATCTAGATGATCTCAGGAATGAACTGGAGGTTGCCGTTAACACAAAAAGAATCCAGTATCAAACTCCGTGTTTCATTTTGTTGAGCTGCAGACGATCCCATGATCCAGAGAAAAGATGCAAGGAGTCGGTATTGCACAATGTGTCTGTCACTCACGAACTGTCTGATCAAGAGAAGAGGAAGTTTGCTGGAAAACGGCAGGTGCTGGAGAAACAATATGAGCCTCGATTCATCCTGACCTTTGTTTTGATGAGTGAAGGATTCAATGAGAACTACGTTCAACAGTTTGTGGAACATTTGCTCCAAGGCATTGACCGTCAATCTGTTGTCACTCGCCTCATGCTCTATGTAGCACTTCTGAACACTTACGTTCAAAACTCTTTCATCTCTCTGTCCCATTGTGAAGCTTTGCTTGCCCTAACCTTTCACTTGGAAAGGTTTCGCCAGCATGAGTTTGAGAAATCACTCAGCGATCAGGCCAAACTAGTGTTCTTGCACCTGAGAGATGACAAGACACAAATTAAATCAATCAGAATCATCCACCCACTCGTTGCAGAAGAAATTGTCAAACAACTTTTGGGGAACCAACAGACCCAAAGCAGTTTGGCAATGAGTTTGCTCTGTGAGACCGTGCTTTTTGAGCACAGATTTGGCAGAGATGAATATCTGTCATTTTTGAGAGCCCTTTTGATAAGGCGAGCCAGAATAAGCAAAGGGGACAAGTATGATAGTTTTTTCTCACCTCTGATTGAGCATGTGTGTGAAAAGGAGAAAAGCCCAGGCAAAGCAATTGAGTTACTCAAGGAAGCATTCCAGCGTTTCCATAAAGATGCATACTTTGCACAACAACTGGCTCGTCTTCATTATTCTTATGAGAAGTTTGAAGAGGCAAAACACTGGGCAGAGACAGCAGCTAGACAGCTGCCCAACAACCCATACATACTCAACACAAAAGGGCAGGTGTACAAAAAATGGTTCCAAGCTAAATGCAAAGCTATTGACCATGACAACGTACCAAAGACAGCCCAAAATATAGCGGATGCTATGGAGACTGCACTGAGAGCCCTAGAGTGTTTTCAAGAATGTGAGAAAGCAGCTGAGGCAGATATGGAAAATGTAAGCAATTCTGGGTTTTTTGCTGAAGTTGAGGTTGGCTGCAGCCTGCTCAAACTGATCTCATCTTCGCAAGTGTTTGCAAACAGAGATAATGGCCATGCAGAGTGTATGAAGTACCTGTTAACGGATTACATTCCAGAGGAAGTGAAGCATGTCTGGGAACCATTTCATGACCGATTGAAAAAAATTCACAAGTCAATGCAAGATACCTTGGAATGGATTTCAGAAGACCTCAGTTACTTCCAGACAGACATTGGTGCAGATGAAGAAGAGACCACTGAAAGTCTTGAAGAGCAGATAAGCCAGCCACTGACATGGTTGGCAAAAAAATCTGCAGAGTATGGGAAGTACTTCAGTGAAGCTTACTCTACTGCACTACAGCATGGGCAATCAATCCCAGACAATCTGACCCCTTTCCAAAAACGCATGATCATCTATCATCTTGGTGGAGGTAACATTACATCTATCCTCTCCAAGCTAACTGACCAGAGGGATGCAGTACATCGTCTAGAGACCATCCTATCGCTCTACCCCAGAAATCCAGTAAAGGCCAAATTTGGTCAAAGGGATATTGTGAATTACATCGTGGCCCACATTACTCTGAACTGCCTGTCACCACAGAATCAAAAGGTAGCTCCTACCAAAGATCTTCAGGCACTGTGTCATCAGTTCCCATCTGATAAAAGGAAATGTTTACCAAGTGCCCTGTTCTTGCTTACCCTGCTGTTCTGGCCAGAGGATCATGACACAGCCCTTGAGACAGAAACCAAGTATGAAATTGTGCAGTCAGCTGTGGAACACTTGGAAAAAGACTACTGGATCAAGATGAAGGACATTCCTCAGAGGAAAAGACGGATTTACACCCATTTTTTCCTGGGCAATGGGAA
Organism: Cephalopholis sonnerati; assembly: GCA_019142605.1. Classification (NCBI taxonomy): domain Eukaryota; kingdom Metazoa; phylum Chordata; class Actinopteri; order Perciformes; family Serranidae; genus Cephalopholis; species Cephalopholis sonnerati. Next base: position 25,943,520 of record JAGQAX010000016.1, read on the forward strand.
TGGATTGGACAAATTTGTCCACAAGAAAAAGTTTGAAACAGTCACAAAGGTGTTCTCAGCCTCTGAGAAACGCATGAAGTGGTTTAGAGGTGAGGCATGGAAATTGCCTGAGATTGCCACGATGTTGAAGTGTGTCTCTGGATGGACTGAAAATGGAGTGGTGTACCTTGAAGGCCCTCGGAAAAAGAAGTTCAATATCTTGCCTCTTCATGTACCGTCAGTGCCTCATAGTAATGAAAACATCACATTCTACCTGGGGTTCACATTCAGAGGCCCTGTTGCCTACAACATCACTGTGAAGACGTAGTTTGTCTTCCAACAATGAGCCTATCACATGTTGCTATACGTCATCTCGCTGAAACATGGGCCTAGTACCAGCTCATTACAGTGAGCAAGAACACATTACAAAGAGATCAATTTCAAAACACACAAGCCTTCTTATGACGTTTGTCAAGTAGGCAATATTTGTATGAAATTAAACTAAAAATGTTATCGTACATGGTATGGTATGAGTATTATTTTGTTAATGAGATAGTTTGGTATGTATATTTTGCACTTTCTATTATTGTATGTATATGTGAGTGTACTTAAAAATATAGCATTCATGTCATAGAAATTACTAACCAGTTTTTTTGTATATCAACATGGACTATGACATAACTGACTCTGGTTTCACAGAGTAATAACAATGAAAACTGCATTTGTTATCTTACAACTCAATGCTTCTCAAATACAACTTTCAATTTCCTGTTTAGATCTTTTTTTTTTATCCAGATTTATCTAGTATCCTATTTTTTGTTGTTGTTTTTTTTAATCAGAATGTTTGTAGATTTGTGATCTGATTGAACTGGAACTGGCTCATATTTTGTGTTATCCTTTAGAAATGGAACTAGACTTCTACTGGATAGAAAAAAAAGCTCACAAGATGAACTTTGGTTCCGAGTGTGTAAATCTGGACTTCAAGTAAATCATTGACAGCTTACTCACTCTTCTACATTTTCCTGGATACAGTGTAAATAGAAATGGAATTAAATGCAACTATTTTCATGGGAATTGTATCAGTGTTATAACAATAAATGTATTAAGAGCTAAACAGCAACATAATGTACAATCAGAGAAGACTGTGTATACATAATGATATGCAACAGAAAAATGTGTGCAGCAAAGTATGGAATTTAATGGTTGTTTGTTTGAATATGCTTTACACAAATAATGGAAACATACTTGTCCTTAATATGAAACTGCAAGTGGAGCCAGACAGGCTAGAGTTCTCACCTGTACTTTTTTGATTTTATATCGTTATATTAAATGTTTTTGTTTTTGATAGTAACACGAAGAAATATTTGAATCTGTGAACATTAATGTTCTTAAATATATACAAAACATGTCACTGAATATAATAAACTCTTCTTTTTCAATGTTAGTGTTATGCTGTCATTTTTTGAACAAACTACATCAACCTTTCGAATTCATCTGATAGTAATGGTCATTTCAGAGGATATAAATTTACAGTGCAGCAACTGGCAGACTTTATAAGGCAGACATGTTAGGCCTGTATTTGAAAAATTAAAAATTACTCATGTTAACACAGTCCAAATAACCTGAATATTTAGTAACAGTAAAGTCTGTGCACATAATGTGCTGAATTCAAGTGTTATTTTAAATGATGCATTATAACTTTGAAGTGTTTAGAGCTGAGGTAAAATTATAAGGTGTTTATCTTTTTTTTCTGTTAAGTTGTTTCAAAGGTAAAGGGCCACAAGTGTCAGTGCTTTATTATTAATTACTGAATGTATTATAAAAATCACATAAAACCACCACAAGTTTAGAGCAGTCTGATTTTGATATTGATTAAGCACATCAGGAATATTTCTTTTAGTGTATTAACCTCAGTTTACTTAGTGTGGGGTCATCAGATTTATAAGGGCCCATATTAAGTGTGTTTGACTCATCAAATAGTTTAATTAATGGCACATACTATTTCTGCAACATATGCGAATGCAGATGTTTCTTAATTAGGACATGATCGTCAGTAGAGTTAGTTTAGAGCAACGTTTTTAAAGTAAATCCTATATTATTAGCTACGCGACTACAATTAAGGACTACAACTCCCGGCATCCTGCTAAGCTTGCGGAAGTGACCGTTATAAGTGCCAGATATTGTCGTGGTAGTAGTTGTACATAGCCTAGCATGTTTCTACAGTAATTTTGCCTGATCTAACTTCAGTTTTACATCAATAAAACCGTTAGACTCGGATGAGGAGGAACTGGAGCAGTTGGTTGTTTACCAGAAGGATCTGAGACGGACGTTAAAAATACGAAAGGCTAAATATGCTAACAGCTAAATACAGAGGCGTTACGCTAAGTGGTTAATAAATGCAGCATACAGTTAATGTGTTACAGGTGCGTCGGTTTAAAAGTTTGCAGAATATCTGAGATATAGTCGTACAGTCATGTCACACAACAGTACCAAAGCATAGGGCGATTAAAGTCGTAACCCTGCCACCTGTTGCTGACTCCCTGTCCTACTGACAAACAAGCATCGTGGAAGAAATTAATTTGGCTATATTTCTTAGAAAACAAACATATCAGTAAGCTAACATTGTTTATAAATTAATGACAGATTTCGAGCACAATTGTCAGAACAGCATAAAAAATTGACAACTTATCTCGTAATAATGAGATACTATCATAATTATGATACGAGCCAGATGTTATCTCATAATTATGAGATAATTACGAGATAATTTTTTATTTATTTATTCAGTGAATGCAATGCGCTTCGGTATAATAGTGAAAAAACATATTTTAAGACTGAAATAACGTTATTTTCGTTAACTCAAAAAAAAAAAGCTGAAAAGTAAAAATGGAGTAGTGGCAATAGTTTTTAGCACTTTTGTCCTAGTATGCTTGCCCTACTTTGATGTCAGCTAGCACTCTGCTGCGCCGTCTACAGACGTCATTGTAGACTTATTATTTCACTAAAATTATTCTCAACTAAAACTCCTCTCGTTCCTCCTCCTTGCTGCACAACTTATCTGCCACTTGGGTTGGAAGGAAATGCTACATAAGAGCTCCGACACTGAACTGCTCGATAGCTAATTGCTAGCTAACGGCTAACTAATGTCGCTGCTACAGAGCCAGTGAAAAACGGTTCAACGTCCACAACATAAACTAAACTGTGAGTGATACTAGAGTTAAGTGATACTTCATGAGCTGTATGTTCATGGCGGCTGCCTGTAGTAAGTACAACGCACTCTGTTACTGATTATTTACATCATACGCAGCACAAGGCGTGTACGTTGCAGAGCTCACCTTAAATGCCCTCTGACCTGACACTGCATCTCTGACGAAGGTATGGGTCTGTCTACTAATATAGCTGTAGCCGTGCTCCTCCTCAATCTAACATGTGTGTGCGTCAGTCACTTGTCTAACCATGAGGTCAGGCTGGTTACATCAGTCCGTGCCAAGCAAAGTAAAACCAAAGCACATGAAAGAGTTGTTAATAATAATCCAGTAAAACTACAGAACAATTCAGTCCACCCAGAAAGCTCCACAGACACTGGTATTTCCAGAGACAGTGGATGCACCATGGCTCCACAGAGCCGGTTTGACTGTGCCAGGGACAGGGCTCTTAACCAGACAGAGTGTGAAGAGAGGGGATGCTGCTATGTCCCCCTGCCTAACTCTGCAGGACCACCTACGTGCTTCTACCCCACTTTGTACCCTGGCTATGAAATGGGTCCCCTCACTCCCACCAGGCGAGGCCAGGAGGCCACCCTGACTCGTGCAACCCCCTCATATCTCCCCAGAGACATCTCCACCCTGCACCTAGAAGTCATAGAAGAGACTGCAGGCTGCTTACACATCACTGTGAGTACTCAATACTCTGCTTTTCCACTGCAACCTATTGATTTGTGTATGAAGTATGGATGACTAATGTAGTTTGAATGAGAAATGTATTGCAAGAGTAAAATACACTCAGCGGCCACTTTACTAGGTACACCTTGCAAACCCTAGAGATGATTGTGTGTGAAAATCCCAGTCGATCAGCAGTTTCTGAAATACTCAGACACATTCGAAGTCACTTAAATCACCTTTCTTTCCCATTCTGATGCTCAGTTTGAACTTCAGCAGGTCGTCTTGACCATGTCTACACGCCTAAATACATTGAGTTGCTGCCATGTGATGATTAACTATTTGCGATAACAATCAGTTGAAGAGCTGTATGTCTTCCTCTGGTTATTCAGGTTGGTAGATTCAAAAACAGCTGGGAGGAAAACAGATTGTGTGACCTGTATGATTTTGGAGAAGTGGACAGTGAGTCCTAATGTCTTTTGTGTTGTATGATTTAAGAGAGTTTATTATCCATGAAACAGCTCAACAGAAACATGAAATATTAGATAAGATATTAAATAAAATAATCAAACATTTGTAATGGTTGTTTGATGTTGATTAGTTGTCACAAAAGCCTGGGAAAAGGTAAGATGGACTCTTTGATTAGTATATACTTGGATTTCTCCAGTAAACGTCTTTTTCAGTGATTTATAATTAAGAAAATTAATTGATTTTTTAAAATTGTTTGAAAATATATCTGCAGCACTCTGAATCTGGCTTATGACTTTGTGATGTGTTGTAACCTCATGTTGGCTGGGTATAAATGTGTGAATGACTCACCAAAATCATATGTATAAGATCACACTTACGGTTGTATAAACACTGTTCATTCGGTGTGCTGTGCATGCGCTGGTTAAAAAACTGACACTTGTTTTCTACAAAGTTAAAGGACCCATCGTCTCAGCGATACGAAAAACTGACACTTGTTTTCTACAAAGTTAAAGGACCCATCGTCTCAGCGATACGAGGTGAAGCTCCCAGCTGGTGTTCCCGAGAGCAAAGCTGACACCCAAGATGCCCTCTATACCACTGAATACCAGTCTGACCCATTTGGCCTTATAGTGCGGCGAAAATCTAATGGAAGGGTGATGTGAGTACTTGGTCTCAGTTTCAGTCTATATGGGATGCATTATATGGATGACATCTTTATAATGCATCTACATAGTCTTACTTATGTCCATCATTATCAACAATGCACTGACACGTACTTAGTCTAGTTTTCTACTTGCAGTGTGTTCACATCATTGTACAGCTTAGTTAATACTAAATATGTAAATAAATAAATTTTAAAAAAAGCTGCAAAGTATGAATGAAAGTACATAAATGAAAGCATCTGTGCATCTGTGTTACAAAAAATACAGAAATACAAAAAAATAGACATATACAGTATTTATTTAATTTTTATTCTGAGCATCTGGAGCACAAACATTTCTCTTATCCGATTTGATCCTATTAGTTACAGATAACACAACTGCGTGAAATGACCGGTGGTGTGATGATTATCTTAATCATGATCATTATGTAGTTCATCGTTGTTTGCTCTGTGTCCCGCCTGTCCAGTTTGAATACCACGGTCGCTCCGCTGCTGTTTGCTGACCAGTACCTGCAGCTGTCCACCGCACTGGCCTCTTCCCTCGTGTCTGGCCTGGGGGAGCATTACACCTCCCTCCTCCTGGACCTTAACTGGACTTCTCTGACACTGTGGAACAGAGACACGGCGCCTCATGTGAGTCTATTGCAGTTGCTCCCAACCTAAGGTTCAGAGCTGCCTCTAAAGGGAAAATCTAAAGGGTCAAAAGATAATTAACAAAGTATGAAAAACAAAAGTAACTTTTTCATGCTGCATAAATTGTTTATTTTTCTCTAATCATAGTGAAATTCGGTAGCTTGACTTATTCCAGTCTTCAAAACCTACATAAATCAAAACTTAAAACTCGTGCTCCTTTTTTAGGTTCACAGCTGTATTTAAGTTTTCTACTAGAATATGTTTACATGCTTTAATGTTCAAGAAACATTTTACTTTTCTCATACTGTCTGTGCTGGAACACCTGTACTCAGTATGAAACACTGCGTTTCTGAAACACTCCGTTTAGCTAAAAAAAGCGCAGTCTGCCCTGACTGGTCAGTGTTTCCGGGTCTTCTGTATTCCGACATCTCTGCACCATCATTTCAGCCAGGGGAATGACTGTAACGGAGAAAAGTGGCACTTTTTACTATGAAAAAAACCACCAGTAAAATCTTCTAAACACAACCCAACGTGTTTCAGCAAGAAACTGATCTGAAATCGGGAGATACTCTACAACATCTGCACCCAAGTTTAGATGTTGTCAGACATCCAGAGGGAGTTCGGAGTAGAGCCGCTGCCCCTTCACATTGAAAGGTGTCAGTTGAAGTGGTTCGGGCATCTGATCAGGATGCCTCCTGGGCACCTACCGCTTGAGGTGTTTTGGGCATGTCCCATAGGTAGAAGGCCCCGGCACAGACCCAGAACACGCTGGAGGGATTACATAACTCATCTGGGGCCTGGGAACGCCTTGGGGTCCCCCAGGAGGAGCTGGAAAGCGTTGCCTGGGAGAGGGACGTCTGGGGTTCTTTGCTCGGCCTGCTGCCCCCGTGACCCGGCCCCGGATAAGCGGATGAAAATAGATGGATTGGACAACCCAATGTCCTCCAGCCGGAAACTGATCCAAAATCAGAGGAAAATCTACAAATGTGCACCCAAGTTTAGATGTTTTGCTGACGTTGGCATGCAGCTTAATTTAGCATTGTTGGCTATGTGTTGTAAATACTTGCAGTAGCGTGCCTGGATGACCATAGAAATACACCTGGCATGCTATGATGTCACACTGTAACCGCAGTACAAAACAAATTTGGACTTAAAACATTTTAAATCAAGTTGTATCTGTAGAACAGTTACACTCTGGTCATTTTCTACCTCTTTCCTGTTGTGTGTTCAAGTTTAAAAGCTAACACTTGTCTTCCTCTACAGGCTGATGCTAACCTCTATGGCTCCCACCCATTCTTCATAGTGCAGGAGGAGGACGGCTTGGCACATGGAGTTTTCCTTCTCAACAGCAATGCAATCGGTATCAGGCTATCTTTTCCAATAAGACACATGCAGCGTCTCAGTGTAATTTTTGTCCTTATTTTCATTACAGAATTATTTTTTTTCTAGCATATGAGGATGCTTATTTTTTCTGAATGCCTTTCCAAATGTCTCTGCAGAGGTGATGTTGCAGCCGACCCCTGCTCTCACCTGGGTGGCTATCGGTGGTGTCCTGGACCTGTACGTTTTCTTGGGTCCTGACCCTGAAAGTGTAACACGACAGTACCTCCAGGTCATTGGTATGTCTTTTCAGTGTTGACATTCAGTAACAGATCTCCAGGTAGTAAGATTAATAGTCATATACACAGAGCAGCAAGAGAAATGTGTACGTTATAGTGGAAAACCTGTAAAAGCTTGTCACTGTGTGCACTGTATATTTGAGGAGCCTTGAGACAACCTGATAAAGAGTGTGTTTATGCGTTTCCCTGCTGCCATTTATCTATCCCCAGGGTATCCCATGATGCCTCCCTATTGGTCGCTGGGCTTTCATCTGTGTCGCTGGGGTTACACGACCACTAAGATAACCCGGCGTGTGGCACAGCGCATGCACGATGCAAAATTCCCCATGGTAAACAAAGCTCTCACAAAGCTCTGTAAAATGGAAGTAGTTATAGCAGCTCACAGAACATGTTTTCTTACATATGTGCTTTTAACACAAGTCCAAGTAGTATTTACTGATGTGAACATTTTCTGTGATATCCTCAGATACTTTTAGTTGTCATCAGCAGTGGACAAAACTGACATCCAAGTGAGATTATTTTGCTTTGCTCCTCACCAGGATGTGCAGTGGAATGATCTGGACTACGCAGATAAGCGCAGGGTGTTCACCTTTGATCCCTGGCGATTCGGGGACCTCCCAGAGATGGTGGAGGAATTCCATAAGGGAGGCATGAAGTACATCCTTATCCTGGTGTGACATCTTAAAGTTCAAATGACCTCACAGACTGATGATGCTGATTGAACTGTCAGTAAATATTTCAGCATAAATTTGAAAAAGAAAAAGCACGTGCATAAGTTGTTTTAATTGGGTCTAAGATGTTGTAATTCTTTAAATGAGCAGTAGATGGCAGCAAAACTCTCTTAACTTGTGACTGAGTGGTGCTCTCCTGTTTCTAAGGACCCGGGGATCAGCAGCACCAGCCCTCCTGGTACTTACTCACCTTTTGATGATGGACTGAAACGAGACGTCTTCATTAAAAATGCCACAGGACACGTATTGATAGGGAAGGTTAGACTTCTTTTTCCTGTGGTAATGTATGCTTTCTGTCCCATTGCGTTGTGTGTATGTCATGCACATTCTCATACTGTGTGTCTAGGTTTGGCCAGGCCCAACAGCCTTCCCTGACTTCACCAACCCAGAGACCAGATGCTGGTGGGAGGACTGCATCAGAGATTTCCATTCTAAAGTTCCTGTGGACGGTCTATGGATTGTGAGTATTTACACCCACACAGAGCACAGGTCATTGTCAGGTTTTCATGCACTTTAAAACCATACAAAGAATAACTTAACCTCTGTTGTCTTCTGCTATGCTTCACCCAGGATATGAATGAACCATCCAGTTTTGTGCAGGGCTCAGTGGAGGGCTGTCCTGACAATGATCTTGAGCACCCGCCCTACACGCCCAGTAAGTGTTTGGTTCAGTGTCGCGCATAACTAACATTTAAAGGCATACAAACATTATTGGTTTTACATTTATAGTCATATAGGTTCATACATTAAAGTACATATATGGCTATTATACAAGATGCCACGTACATGACTATAAATGCTTAAGTGATCTGTTCACTGCCACATATGTTGCATACATTTGAAGCCTGTGTCTCTCTGACTATGATGTTAACAGGGGTGGTTGGAGGCCAGTTGAACTCAGGAACGCTCTGTATGTCGGCTCAGCAGAAGCTGTCCACTCACTACAACCTGCACAATATGTACGGACTCACTGAAGCTTATGCCACGCACAGGTTAGACCAGTGGTTCCCAACCTTCTTCCTTAAGGGACACTTTTTCTGTTTAGTCTGACTAAGTGACATATTTCATATTATGTCCAATTCATAACAATAACAGTACAGAACAACTGATAAAATGTACAATTAACCCACATAGTGTGTGCAATAATTGCAGGAAGTTTGTGTAAAACAAGCAATTTGGGTGAATGTTGAGCAGATAATTTCTCGTGAATTTTGCATATTGCAGTTTCTTTAAGTTTTAACTATCATAAATACTTAATTAGGCTTCTTTTTGTCAAATTCAGTGTTTTCTTCTCCCTGATGCTTCTTCTTTTAGCTCTTTAGCAGAGAGTGAATGCTCTGTGAATACACCTTGTGCTCAGGTCTTAACCGTGCCCTTATCCAATGAGATTTTTTTCAAATTTATATCTTAACAAATAAACTAAAATTTAAAAATAGCAATTTCATTTAATGTTGTTACAGAAATGCTGAGATACAGGCCTGTTTTCTTACACCCTTTGAAATCAGACGCTTCACGATCCCCTGTGAAGCTTCAGCGACCCCTAGCAGGGGTTGGGGCCCTGAGGTTGGGAGCCAGTGGGTTGGACCATGCAGCAATCAGATGCAATTCGCAGAGCTAGTTTCGCAGGGACTGGTTTATTATTTCACTGGGAGTAGCAGAATGAAATTAAGTCATAATTTATCAGCAGCAATTGGCAAAAACATCTATTTTATGAAAGCCATCAGCTCCATAGCACAGTGATAACACACTATTGTAACAATAAGTATTTTGACAGGGAAGTCGTGTTTTTACCTTCATGTCAAGCTTAAAAGCTTAGCATAGCTTAGTGTAAGTAGTGGTATTAAGTAGTGGTATTAAGAAATGGTTTAGCTCATTGAAATTTAAATTGCTCTACAGACCTGTCTTTGAGAACAAGCCAATTTAAATTTTGGGTTGAGTGTACAGGATATATTGACCAAGTTGTTCTTTTATTGTGATATGTTTTATGTACTGTATACATCCCGGGGCTTGGTTGCCGTCCACAGTGCTCTTGTGAAAGTACGAGGGAAGAGACCCTTCGTCCTGTCTCGCTCCTCCTTCCCTGGCATCGGACGCTTCTCTGGAGTGTGGACAGGAGACGTCAGGAGTGACTGGGAGCAGCTTCGATTGTCAATCCCAGGTGAGGAGATTTAGATTCTGAAAAGTTAATACTGTGCTGTTTTATATTATAACATTGTCACAAAATGCTTGTGATTATTCAGTGGGATATTAGCGGGAGATAGCGCTTTGACCAATCAGATCATTGAATGGTTTTAGACTGACCTTTTGCACCTGTCTCCTCTCAGCGGTGCTGCAGTTCAGCCTGTTCGGGGTGCCCCTGGTGGGGGCAGACATCTGTGGCTTTGAAGGAAACACCACTGAAGAACTGTGTGTGCGCTGGATGCAGCTCGGGGCCTTCTACCCATTTATGAGAAACCACAATGACAACCTGAACGCTGTGAGACAGAGACACTGTTTTTGTGTTTTTCTGTGTACTTGTACAGTCGTATCCGTTTGCTAACCTGTGTGATTCACTGAGTTACATTTGTTTTTTAGGATGTAGGGGTCTGCCCTCTGTTTTTCCACTGCGTCTAGAGCATCTGTTTCATGTATTATGAATTGAGGTAACTCTATATCCCGTCATTGTCTGTGTGTTTCTGTGTCCCTCAGCCTCAGGAGCCCTATGTATTTGGAAAGAAGGCCCAGGCAGCCATGCGGAGTGCATTGAACCTTCGTTACTCCCTTCTCCCGTTCCTCTACACACTCTTTCATCACGCACACACTTCTGCTGACACTGTGGCCAGACCTCTCTTCGTGGAGTATGTGTCTCCTCTCTGTCCTCTACAATCCAATGTCAATTAATTTAGACAACAGATGCTTCACTTTTCTTAACATTGTCTTATTTTTCCACTCTTTTTCTATCCGTCCCTCTTAGATTTCCTGCTGACCCTAACTGTCAGAGCATAGACCGACAGTTCCTGTGGGGGAGTTCACTCCTCATTAGCCCAGTGTTAGAGCAAGGGGCAGTAGAGCTGGCGGCTTACCTGCCCCGTGGCACTTGGTACAGCCTGCACAATGTGAGTCACTCGACCCTATACCACAGTATCACAGTACCACTGGCATACATGAGCACAATCAGTTTGTGTTTATGTACCGTTAAAGGCCTTCATGTTTGAGGCTTTCTGTGGTAACACGTGACTGAGGCGTTCACCTGTTTCCCTTTGGGTTCTAGTCATCTGTGTTTTGCTCTCTAGGGTCAGCCATTCTACAGTAAGGGTCAGTACCTGCTCCTGCCAGCCCCTCTCGACACCATCAACGTCCATGTGAGGGAAGGACACATTATCCCCCAGCAGGTGGGTGTCTGCTGCCAACATGCAGCTCATTCTGCTGATCCTAGCACTTTCTGTATCATTTTTGGTTCAGCAGGAGACAAAATCTGGTGGATGAATTATTAATAAAATATTTGAGGACGGAGGAAAAAACAACATTACATTATTTAAACAGGTGAATCAAGTACTTAGAGTTCCTTCTTATAATTTCTGCTTCTGTTTAGCTGAATCATGTTTGAAGTTGGTGTAAAATCAACAAGCAGTTTGTACCTGTGTTTGTATAACTGTTCATTCAAATATCACAGTTTACTGCCACCAGTGCAGTTTATCAGTTCATGCTGTTACAGTGGGTTCACACTGGACCCGGAAGCGCTTAAAAGCCGACCAAATTTCATGGAGCGCTGCCTGCGTCCTTTTGGTGCCCATGTGAAAGAAGTATTTCACTGCTTGAAAGATGTTTTCTTGCTGTCTATGCAATAGAAAGATGCAAATACTTTTGACATTAATGCTATACAACCAGAGAAAAGGGAGCTGCCGCATTTGCTTTTGCTTAAGGCGAATAACCAAAATACACTGCGCTGCTCCGCACCAAAAAACACTCTGGCTGGTGGGTGACGTGATGCAAGCTTGTCAGTTTTGACACATAAAACAATATTGGATTTTGCTTGTGACAAACAATCTTAAATTACAGCTAAACAGTAAGCAAAAAATTTCTTTTTTAAAACATTTTAGGTGAGAAATAAGCAACGCAAGAGTGTTGGGTTCATATTTGATCAGCGCTGCCTAGTTTATTAACAGTTTGATCTGAGTTTGAGAGAGAAAGCAAGAGGGTGGCTGTCTCTCATCTGATCCACTTCTCCTGTAATTTGCAGCAGTAGTTATGGCTTCTGGTCTATTTTTCCTTGAGCCATGAGCGAGTCTAACAAGAAAACACACGGATTATGAACCATATAAAGGATTTATTAGATATGATATAAGTGATCTGATTCTTAGAAATTATAAAATATGCATCCCGTGCTTACATATTCCACATATTTGTCAGCGTGTGACAGTGTGGGAGACAAGCAGACACAAAGGCACAAAGGCAAACAGAGATATACAGCTCTGTGTGTGATCAGTAAAGAACAGAGGTGCAGAATTGCTCGCTGACTGCTATTCTGGTGTGCATGGCCAAGCAAAAACTGACATAGCATTGTGCTTCCATGTCCAGATGTCGGGCTTTGTTTGATAATCTGTGCAGTACCTTGGCAGAGGATTTAAATTGTGGCCCAGTTAATATATACTGTAGATTAATTTCTAGTAGCTTAACAATCTTTTTTCAGCCACTGTTCATTCATTATTTTGTCCAGTGGGTTAAAATCATTTTCAATGGACATTTGCATATTTGTAAGCACACTTGTTAACCCTGTATTTCAGCAGTAAGATATCATTAAAATGGCTGTGTGTATGATCAAATGTTGTATTGAACTGTAACTATCATGACATCCTGACTGACATCTTAAAGCTGAAAACAAGCTAAAACACTTTGGAGATAAAAGTGCATTTTGTATCATTTCATCACGTTTCCTTTGATCTGCCTTTTCTTGTAAAGGAACCTGCTTTGACAACCACAGCCTCACGCAGGAACCCTTTCTTCTTGACGGTGGCTCTGTCAGCGGGCGGCTGGGCCTGGGGCGACTTGTTCTGGGATGATGGGGACAGTCTCGACACCTTTGAAATGGGAAATTATTGTTACATTATCTTCATTGCTGGACAGGTAGGGAAGAGACGAGTGATGTTTGCATTGGGAACGCTGATGAGGGGGTGTTTTGCATTTTACTGCTTTACTACTTCATTCAAAAGTCGCTTTACTGAATGATTCAGTTTTGTTTCAAGTGACAGTTCAACCCAAACTATAGAAACAAATTTGTCCTCTTACCTGTAGTGCTATTTATCAGTCTAGACTGTTTTGGTGTGAGGTGGAGATATCAGCTGCGGAGATGTATGCCTTCTCTCCTATATAACGGAACTAGATGGCACTCAGCTTGTGGGGCTCAAAGCGCAAAAAAATGCATTTAAAAAAAGAGTCAAAAGTCATGTCTTTGTCTAGAAACCATGACACAGTTACTCACGAAAATCCACAGACTTTGTTGTGAGCAGTTTCACATAGGAACTATTTTCTTTCTACCAAATTACACCCTCCAACCATATCACCACGCAGGAGGAAGCGTGCATCTACTTATGGACGAGAGGCTCATGCATGTGACAGCACGAGATGTAAATATTAATGGCGTCTTCCTTGGCTGAACTGTGATGTTAGCTAGCTCAGTGGTGCTAGGTGAGCTAGCAGTAGATGCACGGTTCTTTCTGTGTGGTGGTGTGTTTGGTGGGTGCAGTTAGGTAGAAAGAAAATAGTTCCTACATGAAACTGCTCACAGCAGAGCCTGTGGATTATCTTGAGTAACCGGGTCATGATTTGTGGAAAGAGACATTGCTGTTGAGTTTTTCAAATGTATTTTTTTGGTGCTTTGAGCACCACAAGCTGAGTGTCATGTAGTTTCATTATATTCAAGAGAAGGCAGACATCTCTACAGCCAATCTCTCCAACACTTGGCAACTCACACCAAAACAATCTAGACTAATAAATAGCTCTACAGGTAAGAGGCAAAATATGTAGTTTGGATTTTGGGATGAACTAAGACAAACAAACTAAGACAAAAACATAAATGGTTCCTGAATGTCTTCTTCAGTCTCAGGTGGTGAGTGATCCCGTCAGGCTGAATGGAGCCCTGGATGGTCTGGTGCTGGGAGGGCTGCAGGTGTTTGGGGTGCCCTCACCACCCTTGTATGTATTAGCCAATGGGGACAAAGTCAGGGATTTCACCTACCGCAGTGACACCAAGGTGAGTTATGTGTGACTCAGCGCTTCTTCATTTAGTGTTCCTTCCTCAGAAAGATGATATCATTCTGCAGATAAGCCTGTCTGTTTCCTTCTTTGTATGTATTTACCATGTTTGTTCTCTCTTTGTACTCATCACGTCTACTGCTCACTGTCTTTGTGCCAAAGAATGTAAACGTTTAAGAAAGTTAAACTCTGTTTGTGTCTTTCTCTTCCCACAGGTTTTGACAGTGACCAGCCTGGCTTTGCCCATGTCAAAGGTGTTTACAGTCCAGTGGGGTGTCTGATGCGCTGAACTTCATTACCCAAGAATCATAGGGAGCCTTTGCATTTCTTCACTGCTGCTAATAAGATCAGACGCATTTTTCTGCACTGACACTAGCTGATTCCCTTCAGCAATCCTAGCTACCCCAGAGTTTGAAGATGCACCCTCTGCTTGCTCTGCCTCTTTGTCCAAACGGGAAAGTAGAACTTTGTAAGCAGCGGGTTTTTAAAAATGTGAATCAAAGGGAGCTGTCATCTTTATCAGGTTTTCTTCAGGTAACTTTTGCTGCTAAATGCCAGACTAAAGAAAAACACTGTAATGTCCTTGTATTTTTTAAATATATATCTTTGTTACTGAAGTACATTATAAATAAAGAGTGAATAAAAAAACACATTTGTCTGAAACAGCTGCATTTGAGCGCTCCTCAGAAGGTTTTACGTGTTTGCATAAACTGTTTGGTGCCATCTCAGAAGTGAAATCCATTATACCAACTTATGCTGCTAGTTTTTATCACCATAATACAAATTGAAGTGTTGTGTCTTATGTGTTATGAAGGACACTGCTGCTGCATTCACTTCAGCTTCATTATAGGGTTTTTAGTAGATGAATGTGAATAGCAAATGCATGTAACACCGTCATTGTGCAGGTTTTTTTTTTACATCAATCTCCAAGCCCAGTTTAAAACAAATTCAAAACAATTCAATTTATAGTTTGTAGGCAGTAAATTGTGTATTAATAACTCAGCAAGGAGATAAGTGATTGTAAGTCCGCAGCAGCGGTGTGAGAAGATGCTCTGACTCCAGCTCTGGTCCTGATGATGGACCAACTGCCTTCAAGCTTTTGCCCGTGACCTTTAAAACGTCACTTGTGATGAAAGAGGGTCAGATTTTTAAGGTAGGCTGGGTCTGATGATGACTTTGGATGATGTAAAATGTATTTGTTTCAATCTGAAAGTGCATTCATGCCCTGATGTCAATCCGTGTTATCAATCTGAAATCTAAAATTCCCGGTTTGTATGACAGAGAAAGCCTTTGACGTTCCGGAAGCAGCAGAATTTGGGGGATTGGTCTTGAGCTACTGAGTCAAGTTAGATACCGGACTGAGTAATTAAAAGGAAGTAAGACAAGTTTAGCTCAAAAATTAAAGCGCCATAAATTGGCTAAAAGCGCCAGCGCAGTCGTCGTCGAAAGGGACACTTTACTTTGAAAGTTCAAACCGGAAGTGTTATTTTTGCTGTGGGAAGAGCAGCAGTCAAACGTGTGGTGTCACTGTCGGAAAACACAGGGATACAAACAAGACTGCACTCCGTAACAGCTGAGCTAAATTTGGGGAAAAGGGCGGTGAAACGACGCCGGTACATGCTGCTCGGTCCCCGGCTGCCCGGTGAGATGGATGTCCGACATGGGCTGTAGACTTCTGCGGCGGGACTGAAGGTGAGAGCCGCTTGGCCCCGTTTCTGCTATTCATTCATTTCTCCTGCTGAAACAGGTGTATGCCAACAGCCAAGAAGGACACATTTCTCCGAATAATGTCACACTGTCGCCTTTTGCTGGCTTAAACAAACTTTAAAGTTGCTCGTTAACGAGGACAACGTGAAGTGTAACTAGCAGAGCATTTCGGCCACGGTGTAGGCAGCTAAACTAAAATATTCATGCTCAAGACGGTACAGATAGCTGCTCGGGCCAAAAACACACACATACATGAGTGAGGGCCTGTGTGTAAATAGTGCTGTGGTGGCAGAAACCATGTCCCATCCTCCCCTCTCCTCCTGTCAGGCGGATGCTGCCTGTCAGTGTAGCTGATGGAGCCCCCGACATCATGGCACGCCTCTGCTACACTGGCTGCTACTATATGGAGGCATTTCACCCTCAGTCAGGACAGCCAGAGGCCACCTTCAGCCAGGCTTTTTCCATTTTACTTAAGGGACTGTTCTCTATTTATCAGATGAGGGGGTTACTTTTTTTTTTTAATCCTCCCCGAAGCTGCAGATATTTTTTCTTGAGCCTCCCTGAGAAAATGCATGACCCTCTCTCCACCATAAATTAGTTGTTCGATTTTAAAACGTGCCCTTTTATGTTTAAGTGCGATTTCACACCTGCCCTGTTTAGTTCGATTCAGTCAAACTTTACGGCGGTTTGTTTGGGCAGGTGTGAACACAGCAGTCGCACTCGGACGCGCGTCAAAACAGCCGGACCGAGACCTTCTTGAAGAGGTGGTTTTGGTCCAGTTGCAAATTAACTCTGGTGTGATTCGTTTGTGGTGAGGACGTGTTCTGACCCCGATCCGAACCAACTGCAGTCACATGACGCATTGTTTGGGTTAAACATGAGCATGTTACAGTCCTGGAGGATTATTAATGTGCGCCTCCTCCTGTACTGCCTTAATATGCACATTCAGCACATCCAATGCATCAAAACATTGTTTTCTAGTTGGAGCCGCGCCTCGTTTTCAAACTGTATGCTTTGACTCAAATGAACAATGACAGCAATATAGTCCACGATGACCAGCGCTAAAATCAACCTGCGTAGTTGTCCCTCCATTGTGACGTTAGAAAGCGTCACATTTATCTTGCAAGTGTACTAGCGCTGCAATGATTAGTCGACTAATCAATGACTAGTCGACTATTAAAATAATCGGTGACTATTTTAGTAGTCGACTAATCGGTTTGAGTCATTTTTCATAGAGAAAGTACTATAAAAGTACCCCAAAAAAAACTCTTATGGCAGCTTGCATTCAAATGAACTAAAACTCTCTGGCGTGAGTACGAAAGAAGACATTAGATGACATAATTTTAGGGTTTAGGAGAGACAGACCGATAGTTTTCAACATTTTAACACATTTTCAATAAAACGATTAGTTGACTAATCGAAGAAATAATCAACAGATTAGTCGACAATGAAAATAATCATTAGTTGCAGCCCTAAAGTGTACTCTTCTTCAGCGTTTTGTTTACTTACTGGATTTTTCCCGCATGGAAATTCTAAACGATCAAGAGCAGCTTTCTCGCACGAGGCATTTTATCTGGTCCGCTTGTAAATGCTGCCGTGAGAACACGAACCTACTCTAGGCAATTACGCAACAACAAACAAAATTAGTCCCTGATTCAGACCAAAGCGAGCGGACTCTAGGTCTGAAAGCACCCTAAAAGTTAAAAGCTGAAGACAAAGTTGTGGGGTTGAGAAAAGCCTTGGTGTTTTCATTTTTGTCATGCATCATTGCTAGCTAGTGCCAACGGTTAATTTTTCAGCACAATTTTAAATGAGGAATGTAAGATAACATAATTTTGATGAAATATCACTACCTTAAGTGTATGTTTTTTTCTGAAAGTTGCGTTTGTCCCACATAACATGTTCAATGACCGTCTCAAATTCGAAAATCTAACAATAATTTCTGCTTTTACAGTTTCTGGCTGTGATAAATGGTGTAATTTTGGTGAAAACATGGCTTGGAAAGCATTTTTTCTTTAAAAATTAGCATTAAAATAAATACAAAATACAGCAATTTAAAATTGTATGCCATGCCCCCTAAGCCAAAGTAAAAAACATAAGTCCCTCCCCAGTGCTTAAAATTAATTTAACATACCTCCCCTTCTTTGCACCACCCCCTCCACTCTTATGAGTAACGAACAGTCCCTAAATCACTGTGTGAGGCTCTATTAATACTATCTATCAACTCTATGGTCATTTTTGAGGCTGGTCTGTGTTGTTTTTGTATTGCATTACTGTGTAAGGTGATTTTAGTGCATTCTTTGTACTACATATATAAAAGAGGTGGAATATTATTAAAAGCACTTTTCAGTGAACTGCAGTTTAAAACAAAGTCAGACTTAAAGGAACAGTGTGTAAGATTTAGGAGGATTTAGTGGCATCTAGCTGTGAGGACTGCAGGTTGCAAACAGCTGAAACTTCTCCCAGTTAGAATCCCTTTAGTGTTTATTGTTCAGAAGTCATCGGCAACTGTGTTCAACAACAGCAAAATAAATCGCGCAGTTTATATAAGTCTTATTTATCCAGTCATATGCTTGGTTCTTTTGAAACAGACAGCCCTTCCCGACAGAGAACTGAACTGAAAGTGACACTTATGTATGCTCTACACCGCAGAGGTCGCTTCCTCTCCAAAACAAGCAGACCTTGTGATTTAAACTGGTACAAACACTGAATAAAGCAGTTTCACATTAAAGTCAGTGTTTTTCCTTGCAGAGGAGCTGCTAACTGCAGTGGCCGAAGCAACATGCGAAAATGCAAATGGCCCTATCTAGAGTCAGTGTTTGGGTTGTCTGTTCTGGGCTACTGTAGAAACATGGCAGTGCAGCATGGTGATCTCCACAGACAAGCTCCTTATGTAGAAATTGTTCATTCAAAGGCAACAAAAACACAGCAACTCTTATTTCAAGTAATTATACACTAAAGAAAACATACTTATTACATTATATTAAATTTCTGCCAATATACCACTCTAAATTCTACAAACTGGACCTTTAAATTGCAGGATTTTTTTCACACTTTCCATAAACAATTACTTTTTATAAGGATCTCTCATGGTATCCACTGAGCGGGACATTTCATTGTTAAAAAATAAAGCGCTCTGGTAGGCAATATATTTCACGGCTTTACTGTTTCTAAACTACTTCAAGGATCTTTGCATTTCTGTACTGCAATTTCTTGTTGCCCATGAGGGATGGGAATCACCAGAGGCCCCATGATACGATATTGTCACAATACTTCAGTCATTATATAATATTATTGAGATTTTAAACGTTTTGTGATATGCTTGAGTATTGCGATAATATATAATGTAATTTTCTTTTACCCTTTTTCAGCTGCAAATTATGTCCCCAACAGAGAACTTTGTCAACATCTATTTTAGCTCATAACATGTTGTCAATTTAAAATTTCTAACTTTAATCATTTTTATTAAAGCTAAATGTGTTAAGACTGAAAAACCAGTTGATTTTTTTATTCTAGTAGTTTAATTTGTAGTTTTAATATTAATAATTTGTGTACTTAAACAAATGATACTTGGTGTCCTTGTATTGCCTTGCAAATCCACCCATTATGTGCTAGTAAGTTTTATGAATGCAGATAAGGCAACACCTTCAAGCGCACCTTAACACTTTTCCCTGAACAAAGTATTTGATAACCTTTGTTTCTTTATGAAAATCATCAAATAAAAGCCAAAGTTACATCACTCAGTATCAGCTGGCAGGTTGCAGGGTTTTCCTGTATTTAATAGCCCATTTTTAAAAAGTGTGCCACCTGCTCAGATTGGTGTTACATTTTAGGTTACACAGTTTATTTCTTTATGCCATGAAAGTCATTATAACACTTTTCCTCAAAGAGAATTATATCGTGTATGCTTCCCACACTCCCAGTGAGTCACCCATAAAGTTTCCTCATAACTTACCCAGCCGTTGCAGAGTCCACAAGAACCCTGTTTTTCAGGCTTCTTTGTGGCTGGTCTCCTTTCAGCTGCCCCAGGCACGTTAGTATACAGCACAGATGTAAAGGGGTTTTCAGTATTGGCTCCTCTATTCAAATGTCAGCGTGACAACTTAATTAAAGTAGCCCAGAGGTGAGAAGCTGAGACTCTGGCAGCTTCTATACTGGCGTAGGTTTCAAGTTTTTGAAGGGCAATCTGTTAAAAGTTTGAAAAAATGTGACGTGTTCTGCACCGTGGTGAGACGAGACTAGAGTTTAGGATGTCCCGAGGATGTGAATCATTTGATAAAACAGTGAAAGGTCAGAGGGGAGAGGCGGTGTGTGAGCGCACAGAGGTGTTGACAGCATACAAGATGAAGCGAGAAGAGAGGACGAGACTGAACGAGCGCTATCAAACTGACCTGAGTGGCTCTGCAGTCACATACAGACCAGAATAACCACTGGACAGCAGCGCAGCAGTGAATAATGTCATTGCTGTTATGTGGCTGGAAACAGCTGAAAGTCATGTTTAAGATCCTGAGGTGTTATTATGTTCAGTTAGCATATTTTCACACTGTCTTGCAGGAATGTAGAGTCAGAGTAAGCAGACACTGCGTTAGTCCACTTTGGCTTATTTACAAGTGGATTAGTGTAGTTCTATTTAAAGCAGTTATCATGCAAATAGCCCAGTGGCAGCAGCTAATATTTAGTGGTAGTCCAATGTTGTGGCTTGTGGATACAGGAATGGTGACCTGGCAAGCAAATACTTTGTCCTCTTGTGTTAGATTATCATGATGTCAGACTTCTCTCCAAAACGGAAAACATATAAAATCAGTCCTGTCTACCTTATGGGTTACTTGTGATTATTGGAGACACAATAAATAGTTGACAGACAGAATATGTAACAGTGTTTTTTTTTATGTTAAATTTGATTTTGGTTAATTATTTCAGTCATTTATCAAGTAAAAATGCAAAACAATCGCTTGACCCAGCTTATTAAATGTGACAGTTTTCTATTTTAGTTGGGTTCTATTAAGTAAAATTGATATTTTTGGATTTTGGACATGTCAAAACATCACTTTGGGCTCTCAAACTTTGTAGTGGTGGGTATTTTTTTCTAACTGACATTTTATAGAGGGTTTCTACTGAATCTTAAAAAGTCTTAAAAGGCGTTGAATGTATGAATCTGAAAATAAAGTCTTAATCGGAATTAAAATGTCTTAAATAAATCTTTCACAAGTTTTAAAAATGCTCAGACATGGGAATTTTTGGAATTTTTTTCCTGACACTGCATTGTAAAATCTCAAAGTATTTTGTGGCAATTATTTTTCAATCATCAACACTTGTATTTTGTTTCCACCAGGATGTTCAGAGTAGAGGAGAGAGTCACTGTATCCTCGATGACATGGGTGCAAAGTTCAAGGCAATGCATACGAGGCGTTGCGTTTTTTATGCAAAATGCTTTTCAAACTCGGCACGGCGGGAATCAAAGCAGTGGAATCCCACAATCGCATTGAAAAATGCAGGATTGCCAAGAAAAACCTGCCAATAAATGCCACGTACTTCCCAGTTCTGTTCTACCCTCGTAAACACCATGCCTAGAACGTGTTTAAAAAATTTAACATATGAAGTTGATCTAACTTTTTCACTGGGACAAAAAAATCAGGTTTTATGTTACCAATAACTTTTTTAATTTTGGTTCTTGTAAATTTGTCTTAAATTTCATTTAGAGTGGCATTAAAAAAGGTTTAAAAAGTCTCAACTCTCTCTCTAACTTGCCTTAATCTGTAGGAACCCTGTCCATAGATTTAACAGTTAATCCCTTCATCAAAAAAAGATGAAAATAACTTGGTTTCAGCCCTGTTTACAAGATGTACTTTGCAAATGGTAAAACTCTGGCCAAAAAAACACCCCCAGTCTTTAAATGTAAACCAAATGATGGCCTACAGTAAGTCTCCTCTCCCAGGTCATGCCTGGGTTTTGTGCCAGCAGACTTCCTGTCTGGGTCCTGGCATCAGGAAGCGGGGTGCCTGCTTAATCAGGCAGAGGTAAACATGCCCTCTGAGGAAAAAGGAGGGAACATTCCTCAGATGAAGTGGGGAGTACATGTCAGTGTTCAGCCAACAAGAAAACAAGGTTACACACATGATGTGGGTCCAAACAAAAACATGTGGACGCTAAGAGAGGGAAAATGAAAGGAGACCTGTGTGAGGTGATCAAACAAGAGCAAAAAAAGCAAAGTCTGACTTTTTTTTTTTTTGCTTTTAGTGTCTTGCCTGAAAGTAAGATTCCCTTCAAGCCTTTTCAAAGAGAAAAGCCCTCAACAACGCACCATGCTGCTGCATCAAAAGAGCTGTGTTACTTTTTACTTTACTTGACATCACACGAGACTTTCTTTCTGAAGCAGACAAGTTAAACTCTGTGACACGCTGATCCCAGTTCAGTGCTGCTGTTGATGACATCTGTTGGCTGCTGATAACTGCTTGGAATTTCACACGGATGGAGTGAAGTGTATTTGCACATGTCTTTGTGTGTGTACACACTGCTGTGTGTGTGTGTGTGTGTGTTGTTTACAGAAGGTGGGACGCGTTTGGTTACACACTACTAGTACAGTATCCACAGATCCTGTGAATGTGTTTGTGTTAGCAGGTGGAGGCTTTGGCAAAGAAAGTGTGGCTCAGGGAAATGCTGAACAAGTACAGTGGGGAGAGGGGATTGTGGGACTGCGTGCTGCAGAGAGGACACTGCAGTAAATACAGGGACACATGTGACAGGGGAGGTGAAGTGTAGGTGAGGTGTGTGCAGTCCTATAGTGTAAAAATACCTATAGTGCCAAGGTGTGTCTCAGTGTCCCAAAAATATGTACCTGACAGTCATGTCTCCTTTTTTTTCTCTCCGCTCTTGTCTCTCCCTGCTCTTTAACACTCCCATGCTGTCTTTATCCTGGACTGACCTCCCCTCCTCTGCCTGAAACTCCTCTCTCTACTCCCAAATATTCAGAGGATGGGCCCAGTGTCCCGGCGCCTGAGGAGATGTCTCTGGGTCGGCTCCTGCGGCGTGCCTCCTCCAAGGCCTCCGACCTCCTGACCTTTAACCCCGGGGCGGGGGGCTCATCGTTGCGCTCGGGTCTGGATGGCGAGATCATCTTCTCCAAAAATAATGTTTGTGTGCACCCTGCAGAGCCCCTGCCTGGCCTGGCAGAGCATCACCCAGGTTAGGCTGCACTGATGTTGAAAGCATCTTTCCTGCTGTGTCTCTGTGTGGTGTGAATGGAGATGTGGGGTGAACCGTTCAGACGAGCTTTCCGTAAGGCTAAGTTACTAATGAGGAAAGAACTGAGTGTAAGGTTACCAGTGCAGTGACAATGGCACAATCCCTCACCAGCATCCCATCCATAAACATGTTTGTCTTTCTTTTTTGTTTACATACAGAATTACTAATCCATTTCAACTAGCAAATGACGCTGTACTTAGCAAATGTATATGTTTAGCATAATGGAAGAAGCTACGGTGACATCACCCATTGGTTGTGGACTCCCAATTTGGAACCTCAAGTTTGGCATTTTAGTCCAGATGAACAGCTTTAGTGACCTCAAACACAGTTTACGTGCGATTGAGAGACCAAAACGTAGAGGAAAATATCCATCTACATAAATATGTAGCTAACACTGGGCGAGAGGCAGGGTACACCCTGGACAGGTTGCCAGACTATCACAGGGCTGACACATAGAGACAGACAACCATTCACACTCACATTCACACCTACGGACAATTTAGACTCACCAGTTAACCTGCATGTCTTTGGACTGTGGGAGGAAGCCCACGCTGACACGAGGAGAACATGCAAACTCCTTGGGTTCGACCGAGGAACCCTCTTGCTTTGAGGAGACAATGCTAACCACTGCATCACTGCGTCGCCTATGGCGTTGCTCATGTTAAACCCTTGGTAAAACATGAATAAATGTATACAGAGAATAAACACCTTGGGCTTTTGTTTATCATTTAATTTAACATTTTGCTAAGGTTAGCTGTTTACCGGAACTCAGTTCTTCCTCGCCATGCTAAAAGTTAAGTTGCCAGCAACTGCACAGTGCAACTTACTGCGCCAGCTACTGTTTAAGAGCGGCCAATTAACTTCAAGGAAAGCTGCTTTTTTATGCAGGTGTGAAACTACTTAAGAGTTTATTCATAAATTAGGTTGTATCAGATCGATGCGTAGATTTGTCGGTATCCGAATAACTTTAAAAAGAAACAAAAGGTAATATCAAAAAACACAAATAAAAAGTGTTTAAAATAAATTATATGTAAAGAGTAAAAGACACTGTTTAATTTAATACTAGGCCTGTTACTCTAAAGTTACAGTAGAATGAGTTCACTTCATATTAAGTTGGTAAAATATAGGTTGATCTTTCTAAAAGCGAAGATTAAAAAGGAGTCTAAAACACACGGCTTATTTACAGCTGTTGGCCAGATGTCCTGCTGTCAGCATTATACAGGCTTTTATAGCGCTTCCACTTTTACTTCTGTAAAACCAAACATGCAATATTCCTACTTTACTGAGGCTGCTGTAACACACAGTGACATTTCTCCTTGGTCTTCTTGCCTTATTTATGCATGTAAAGGACGTGTGATTGTGGCCTTGTGGTTTTAAAATGTGAGCATTAGCGGCCTGTGTTGCTGGTTCACATTTTTAACTCGCCCTGGTATGAACACTAACAGCTTTTACTTGACTTTTTCATTTCTTATCTCCTGTGATACTCCGTGTGTGTGTGTGTGGCAAGGTTGTTCCTCACCTCACAGGGTGTGTCGTCATCCCTTTGTGTGTTTATCTCTTCTCAGGTTTCATGTTTGTCTTTGGGTCGCAGCTGCCGGCTCCTTATAAAAAGTTTTGTCATTCCCTTTTATGTTACCTGAGTTTTTTTTTCTCCCTCAATATAATGATTTCTAATGCAACCGTGGTTTTACGTCGCCCCCTGCAGGCTACCTGTGCGTGCACACGGAGAAGGATGAGAGCCTGGGCACCACTCTGATTCTGACCTGGGTGCCCAACTCCCGCATCCAGAGGCAGGATGAGGAGGCGCTGCGCTACATCACGCCGGAGAGCTCCCCTGTACGCAGGAACGCACGCCGCCGAGGCAGACGGTAGGAAAGTCATGTCTTTAAAGGTGTACTGTACAGGAATTGTAGGTTACATTTAAACTCTGCGCCTCCTTCCTACACTGCTTGTACATACACTGCAAACTGCAGAATGCCTACCATACACCAGAAGACTCTGAAAAGACTAAAGTCTGACACCCTCTCACATCTTAATCCACAGTTACAGAGTCACTTTTGAGATTATTTCCCATCCTGCTCCTACTGCCAAACTCCCTTTAAGGAATATAGAACATTACTTTTTTTCCCGTGTCCTGAAAAACACATAACTTTAGAAACACAAGACTGAAGGCGTCATATGTCGACAGTATTCTTGTCAGTTCGGCATCAATGTAATCCATAGCCTTTGCATACCAACTTAACGTTTTGGATTTTGTCGCCTCAACTATAGCTGCTGCTTCGGCTACAACTAACAGGGATCCTCATAAATGAAATATATGAGATGAGATAAATAAACTCGTTACCAGCCTCTGTGGGTTAGCTGCGCTATTTAAGTTGGAGGTGTTCACGGGAATCAGAGGCAGACTGCTTCAAAAAATTAAATGCGTGCATGCCCATGAATGTCCTGAACACAGCAAAATAAGAAGAAAATAAAAAAATACAGGATGGGGGCAGAGTCTCTGCAGATAAATACACCACCACACACTTGTAGTGGGTCAGAATAAGTGATGATTGAGAGGGATTACCTCTATACATAGTCTGTACGTTGTAAAAAGTATACCTTTAAAATGCGTATCCTCAAGCGCTCTTAAAATGTCTCAGATGCACAGAATCAGTGTTTAAGTATGTTATTATAATGCTAATCAATGATAGATGTATTAAAGACTCCTGAAGATATTCCATTTTAGAAAAGTTTGAAAACCATAGTTACACTGAGATTGAAAGTGCACAGCCCTATAGTCAGTATTATACATGACACTGATGGTGTTTTAAACCAACCGTTCCCTGCAGACCCCACTCCCGTCACCCAGCAGCCCAGGAGGAGGATGAGGATGAGGAGAGGAACATTACCAGCAGCACCTCTGCAGAGAGCCACAGCCTGGTGGTAGAGGCAGGAGCAGATCCCTCCTCACACCAGCAGCAGCTGCCCTCTGCAGGGGAGGAGGGCGACGAGGGCTCCTGCGAGCTGTCGGACGAAGTGAGTCGGGACAGCACCATGGGTTCGGACTCGGACACGTTCTCCTCCCCGTTCTGCCTGTCCCCTGTCAGCGAGGCCCTCTGTGAAAGCAGCGGCTCGGTCTTCCTGGACAGTGAAAGCAGGTCAGTGAGTGGGTCGAAACGGGCTTCGTTCATGACCCTGTTGCTATTTTGACATGGCAGAGTTGAGTTTATTCTTTTTGTCATTCAGCGGTGGGAAAATAGGTCGACATGACTCTGCTTTCATGATTAACTCAACTATATGGTCATTTTCACTTCTAGTTTGTAGTGTTGAAAGTTCGATTTTGTGACTGCTGTTCCTCTTTGCTAGTGTAGTTTCATATTTCTGGATAATTCTCATGACAATATCTCATAGTTTTGCAGTATTTGTGAGCATGTAACAACAGTTCAGACAACAAGTATCTGGTGTTACTGTGCGTCTTTAAGCTGCTTTTGAAACTCATTGAAGTCCCACATTAGTTCTGGTGGAGCTCTTAAGGTATGCTGCTACTAGGTAGCTCTTCCAGTTCTGTACTCTGTGATTTAATTTTTCACTACCACAGTTAAGCCCTCTCAAGTTGAGGAATCAGCAGCATGTGTCACATTTAATAAAGGCAGGACAATGACTGTTTTTATTTTCATGTTTGCTTTTCTCACTCTGCATTTGCATATATTTAAGTCTGGGGTACTTAATCAAAATCAGGGACGTCCAGTGTGACTTGCCACCTCTGGAAACTATCCGAAATTTCAACTAACCGCTTTCGATTAATTGTTCATTAACTATTCATGCTTTCATTGAATTGTTTTTGTAGTATAAGTGAAAGTGTTCAATTGAGTGGCCATGTCGGTTCGGTGTAAAATCTGGGAGCAGACAGCCCCCAGGCCTAGTGGCACACCCATCAAGCCTCCAATGCTGGGAAGCGGCACAACCCCTCTGCATCCAAAATGCCCCTGGGAACACATACCATAACCGCTGTATGAGCATAGTGTAAAGCGGCGGCGATGAGCTAGTGGAATACACCCATGCACAAACATGCCAAGGGACAGAGGAGCTCGGATTACAATACACAGAGGCAACATGACTTCATTCTCAGACCATGATGCCATTACACCACTATATCTTTACATAACAAACATGTTTGCTGGTATAATAATGTTCCGATTGTCACACACCCTGTAAGGTCAAAGCTCACTCAGTGCCCCTCCAGCGCAGATCTGAACAGACAATCAATAGGATTTTTCTTTTATTATTTAGATTTTTAAAATGTTATGTATTAGAGAAAAATAGTTTGAAGACTGACCAGTCTGAAGACTGACCAGTATTATGACTCCTTAGATAAAATACATTTTAACTATGCATAATTAAAAACTTACTTCTAAATGTTAAAAAATTCTCTGTACAGCACAAAATATCACACTCAGTTTGATAAGTCTCTTGTCAAGCATTATATTTATTGTTACATTGTTGTTTTTGTCAGCCTAAAAGCAATAACATTTAATTTAATTTGATATAATAATATCATGTTAAAAACCTGGAATCAGCCTACAAAATACTCACTGCGTGTTGTTATGTAAGCTCCCCCCAGTTGCTTAAAAAACCCAAATACCCAGGGGACATATCTCAGTGCAAAATATACAGACTAAGTGGTCTGACTGATGTTATGACCTGTGAGACATATTTTACAGATCGAACGAGGGAACGGGTTATTTTGGGTTATTTCTGGCAAACAGATTTAGGGATTATGGAAGAAATAAAAATCCTCTTGAGTGTGCTGTAAATTAATGTAAGGTTGTGTGTGTGTGTGTGTGTGTGTGTGTGTGGTTTTGTTATAGCATGAGTTGGCCCTAGGCTGCTGCTGTGTGTGCATGTGTGTGTCTTATTATTTCTACATTCCTACAATTATTTTACAAATGTACTCAAATAAATTCAGTTCATATGCTCCTTGTAGTTGATTTTATCTGGAATTAGCCACACTGTCACATAAGTTAGTTTTTATACGTGCTCAAAGCTGCATCACTCTGAGGAGGTTTTTCAGAAACAGTGTATAGTATGGCATAGTGTAGTATATTATAGTGTAGTGTAGTGTAGCATAGTAGTATCATGTTGTGTTGTGTCATGTAGTATAGTGTTGCGCATAGCATAGTATGGTGTAGTATAGTGTAGCATAGTAGTATCATGTTGTCATGTTGTGTAGTATAGTATAGTGTAGCATAGCATAGTGTAGTATTGTGTAGTGTAGTGTAGTGTAGCATAGTATAGTGTAGTATTGTGTAGTGTAGTGTAGCATAGTAGTATCGTGTCGTATCTTGTAGTATAGTATTGTGTAGTGTAGTGTAGTGTATGATAGCATAGTATATTGTAGTGTAGTGTACGGCAGTGCAGGGCTGTGTAGTGTAGTGTAGCATAGGGTTGTGTAGCTTTGTAGTATCGTTTCGTGTCGTGTCGTATAGTATAGTGTAGTGTTGTGTCATGTCATGTCATGTCATAGAGTGTAGTCTAGTCTAGTCTAGTTTAGTACAGTACAGTACAATTATGAGGCAATGAGCCCACACACAGATATGCTAAGGGCCCACTTCGTAGCTTTTACGCATCTTTTTGTGGGTTTGTGTCTTTTTGTGGTCAGTTTTTGTTTTCTTTTGGGTGTTTTGTTTCATTTTAGTGTGGTTTTTTTTTCTGTCTTTTTATGGTCAGTCGGAGTCGTTTCATTTTAATTTGACATTTGACATTTTACAGGTGAAGGCCAGGGGGCTCGTGACACTTTGAGCCCCTGAGACTGTGCCCAGTAGGCCCGTTCAGTAATCCATCTATCACTATAGTATAATTAAGTGGTCATTGTCTTTGTCTTTGTTTGTTTTCCAAAAGGAATGCACATAAAAAAGAATAAATATCAACAAGACATTAAATTAAGAGGAAAGATACAAACAATATAAACTGAAAGGATGTAGGAGATGTAGGCTGAAGCTTATACGTACCCTCTTTATATATCTTCTCATAATTAACTCATGTACAACTGGGTTTAGAGCTGCACAATTAATCGAAATATTACTGAAATTGCAACATGACCAAGTAAAGTATCCAAATTGTTATTTTCTTAAGAAAGTTAAAATGTGTCACAACAAACTATTTTAAATAAAAGCATTGTGGTGCTACAGAGATGGCTTGGCCTGCAAATTATATTCCAGACATAACGGAACATGCGTGTTTGGTACAGAGCCCAGGAAAAATCACATCATCGTAATTTCTATATGTATATATTTTTTGTGAAAATGAAATGCAAAAATTAGCTTTCCCACCAAAATTGCGACTCATATTTCATAGCGCCATTGCAATATCTGTCAAAACAATCGCAATATATATATATTTTTTTTTTTGCATATCACGCAGCCCTAACTAGGTTCAAGTTAAAAAAAAAAACCAGAAACAAAAAAAAGAAACAGTACCAATGTTCCCAAACTTTTCATATACCATGATACAAATATTCTATTTATATGTTTTTTAATATTTTATGTGTATATATGTGTGAATAGTTACCACCTTATACTTAAATATTTTTTAAAATTTGCACATTGAACTACACAGTTTAAATCCTTGTCAGCAGTTTTTAATTGAGAAACTGAGACTTACAAGCTGTCATAGCCTGCTGCAGCACAGTAACCCAGATGACTATTTTCACAAGTTAAATACATGTTATAAAGGTGTCTTTTTTCAGTTACCCTAACCGACCACAAGGTGGAGCCAAAAAGAAAAGAATTGATTGCATGATGGCTGATTTACACTCTGAGGCCACACGGTGGCTTACTGCACTACAGCTGAATGTGCCTCAGGAGTGAAAGCAAGTAGATGACTTCAGTAAAAAGCATGAAATGTTATCAAGTTCAAGATCATTCACTCAAAGCTAAATGTCACAGATGGCCCAAAATAAGTCCCCAAATCCTGCGAACTCAAAACCTCAGTGCTTCCAGAGACTGTTCTCTAATCAGGCGAGCCATCTGGACAGTGATAGTGTTGCTGTTCGGACCTCACGGCCATTTGACTTTATGATTCCCTCCGTGGTCGTTTCCTCACGCAGCTATTTGGCCTGACATGTTGCCCAGAATGTGTGAGCCTGTGTCAGTGTGTGTCAAGGAGAGTGAGAGAGTGAGTCAGTGTGTGTTTAGGCCTTTTTAACCACTCTCAGACCCCGGCTCGCTGTAAGTGCAGTCAGTGTGTGACTTGGCAGCTCTCTCTGCTTCACAGCTTCTAACCTTTACTCTGTCCTTCTCTTTCTCCGTTCCTCTGCGCCTCACTCGCTGTTAGTGTCTCCCTTCAGCTCTCTGGCACTCGTATCCATCCTCTCATTTGCCTGAGTTTCCCTCCTTCTCCTGGATTCTCCTATATCCCCTTTCCATCCATTCCTTCCACACTGTATTTTGCATCCTCTTGCTCATTCTCTCTGTTTTTCTCAATATTGTTTCTTTCGGTGTTGCCCACCTCTCAAATATCTTGCCCCCCCTCCGCTCCCCTCCCCTTCCCTTACTAAAGTCTGTGTGAAGCCCTTTGATTCCCAGTGCTCCCGGGGTTGTTGTGCTGGGCTGAATGTCAGCTCTCCGGATTAGAGGACTGAAGAGAGCGGAGCAGCAGCCAAAACCCTGGAACCCACTCAATCTCTCTTTCTCTCTCTCTTGCTTTAATTGACACTGTTAAGGGGCCAGGAACTGGAAACATGTCACTTGGAATCATTCAAAGAGAAAGAACCGCGTATGGGAGAGCGAAAGCGGATGAAAAAAGGAGGGGGGTGAAGAGGAGAGTGGTGGGAGAGGGCGAAAAAGAAAAATCTACAGCAATCTCTGTCAAGCTTCTTAACAAGTTCCTTTAAAGTCGAACAGTAGTTTATGAAGAAGCTGTTGACTGTCAGTGAGTGCGGCCTTCTTGAGGCTTTACTTGCAGAAATTTTAACCTCTGATTATCTCTCAGATAAGAGTTGTCCAATGTTTTTGCTTGTGACGCCTTATAACAAAGCAATTGCTCCTTATCACTGATTATATTACCGTATATCTACCAGTTGTGACCAGTTTTTTTCCCATTTAAAGGGAAACACCACCCAAATTAAGAATTCCAGTATGTTATTTCCGTGGCCAAAAGTTCAATCTGTACTTGAGAACATGAGCTACTCTCTCTCTCAAAGCCAGAAACCAGAGAAGTAAGTCTCAATCTTGTCATGTTATCAAGTAAAATCTGGAGCTGTTTTCCTTTTTATACCAAATGAACTTTATTATATTGTTCTCAGTTCTGAAATAGAAAATGTACCCATATACTCAGAACATTGTCCTCAGTTCTCTTCCTGTCGTCTAGAACGTCTTTCCCAGTTCATTATCTATGGAGCAGCTCCAGACTTTATACTTGATGACATCACAAATTTGAGTTTTAGAGCTTTAGTTTAGATTTGGGAGAGACACGTGTATTTATATCTGGTGTGTTATCACTCTTATCACGACATGAGACAATAAAAATAAGAAAAAATAAGACAGATAGCTTTCGAGATACTGTTTACTGACAGTTTTTTCTTTTCTTTCAGTGGTAGTTCATCTTTGCTGGTGCTTTGTAGTAATTTGCTCCGTACAATTAAGCGATTTATTGTCTCAGTAATGGCTTCCTCCTTTTAATCGTTATCATCCCTCACACTGGCTGCCAATCAGGGCTCCTGATGTATCACACACACGCGTGAATGGTGACAAAGAGGTTCCCCGTGAAGGTTTTTTTTAAATTAAATTAAATTCAATTGCATCTTTTTGGTAGAGTTTGCGTCTTTATTAGGAAATGGGTGCACACAACATACTGATACAGTCAATTGAAAATTCAGCTGTAACTTTTTGTAAAGGCCCAGCTGAATATTCCCATCATAATGTGTGGTTATCACAAAATCCCATGGCGCACCTGGATTGGCATCGCAGCACACCATTTGAGAAACACTGTCTAGTTTTAAAAAAGGGCGTAGTCCCCCTTTAATACACTTTAAGAGTACTGAAAAGGTAACAGCATCCCATCTGAAGACAAAAAAAATAATTAAAAATAACTTGATGTATCATGAAGGTTTTTTTTCCCCTTTTTTTATTGGACCCCCTCGTGGAAATTTTCATGAATTCTTTTACAAAACTGAATCAAAGTACATTTTATTTTGGCTTTTTATTTTATTTTGACACTGATCAACATAAAATGACCCTTTAATGTCAAAGTGAAAACATCCTGGCAAAGCTAATCTAAATGGATTTCAAATGTAAAATACAAAACTGGTTACATGGACATCACCTGCGTGTAGTCAGTAAGTTTTAATTGTAGCTATTTGTGATCAGTTGGGCTGCACAACATATTGTTTTGTAAGGTAAGGTATGGTAAGGTATATTTATTGTCCCACAGGGAAATTTGTTTTTGACTCAAAGCCACTGCATCATACGACACACACACATACAGACATCATACATATGAACACTTGCATCAACGTGCCTTAATCAATTTATTCTATAAATAATAAAAGTAGTAAAAACAAATGTTTTATTTAATAAAATCAGACTAGTTAAAAATAGTAAAACCATGACACAACCTTGTAAAATTAGGCAGTTTCAAACATTAGAATGAAGTGTAACCAAGCCAGATAATAAATAGTACTTTGGTCCCTGAGTCAAACTGACTTACAGCTGTTTTAGTATTTATTGTCGCAATAAACACATGACGTTAGACTGCAATAATGCACTTTAAATATGACTTAAAGACTTTATTGTTCCCAAAGGGAAGTTCCTTCTCACAGCTCTGTACCCAACAGACCACATGTACAACAGCGTACAGTAACAGCATGCATTAATAGACAATAGTAACAACATATTAAACTACATACTGTCTGATAATAGGTCTAATAGGTCAGACTTGCAGGCGTGCAGGTGAGCTTTATTCCACGATTGCTGCCGTACTTCTTTGCATGTTGAAGGAGGAAGGTGTTACAAGATAAATAAATGAATGCCAGAGAGGAACTGTTGCCTAAAAAAAACAAGTCAGCTGTGGCGATGTTTTTAATACAGGAGAGATGACGTGGCACAAATACAGGTGCTGTGCAAGTCTGAGTCAAGAACTGAGGACACTTTAATATCTGTTTGTAATATTCGTTCTTGTGCAGCCCTAGAATCAATTTTGTTAAATTATGGAACATGAAAACGCTCTTTTTGTAGGCACTAATATTTTCAGGACCTCTCACTTTTATTTTGTGATCCTCTTCCTAAAGGAGGCCTAGTGTGTTCTGCATCTGACTTGTGCTGTTTTGGTTCCTGGGATTATTAGAATACCATATGATTCATAAATAAGAAATAAAATAACATCAGATGTTTTTTTTCTCCAAACTCGTAACTGTACTGACCACTTTCCAGTGTGTGCACTGGCAGAGAGCCCACACCACCCCCTTCACCCGAGCCCTCCCTCATCTCTCCGGGGATTAGCTGAAGGGCCTTGGAGTCCCTGGAGGCCTGTAGCACTTGGTCCTGGTTCTCAGGGTGACCTGGCAGCACCTTCCCCCAGGGTAAAGCATCGTATCTGCGAAGAGAGGTGTTATGAAGGGCCTCAGGGCAGTTTTGATCTCGCCCTGGCCTGGTGGGACATGCCGGTTGCTGCAGCCTGACTCCATCAAAACAGCTTGTTTACATAATGTACTCTCTGTACAGTTTATGGCTTGGCTGCTGCCTGCGTTTGCTGCCTACAGTACATGAACAGAATCAGGCTGACAGACGTTGTTAATCACTCATTGAGTTTCCGCTTGAACGCAGCGCAGTGGAGGATCCGTGCCATAATGCCAAGAATCATGTGCTTTCTCACCACATTTTCCATGGTTTTTGCACTTTTATTTATACGCGGAGAAATATGCAAAAGCGCTTTTGCACATCATGTACTTTAAGCGTGCAAGAAGAATGAAGGAAATGTTTGCTGTAAATGGACTCGCAGGCCTTGTTAACACCCCGGGCTTGACAGTCATTGGAGTTATGAAAAAACGAGTTCAGTAGTTCCTTTAAAATACATTTCAGATTGCTTCACTCCCTCACCAGAGCTGTCTGTGCCTCTCTCCCAGTCTCCTTGTATTCCACAGTCTGGTTTGTGGCGTGATACATGAGACAGAGAGCAATAAATCACCAGATAGCAGAGGAAACTGTGCAGCTTGGATTGATCAGCCTTGTTATTTTCCCATCTGCTTACGGGGAAATGATTAGCCAGACATGATTGATTCAGGGTGTAATAGATTAGACCGGGCCTGCCTCCCTCGTCTTCTCAGAGTACCAACATGCCACTTGTGTTCACCTGTGACGTTGTGTAAAGAGGAAGTAGTTTTATATAAAGATGTGTACAAAAGCACACTTTTAGATTCACACATTCTTTCAAACAAGATCAAAAAAACAGTTCTTGTAGGATTCTTTTTTTTATATGAAAGATATAATAAACTAAAATTTCTAGTATTATTTTTTGAAATAAACTAAGTGCATTTGACAGTAAGTAGTAAGCAAATAACTTAATGTAGACGTCTTCTTCTCAAATGTCAGCGGGTTTAATGCATCTTTGTGTTGGCCTGTTTCTCAGCATTAGCATGTCTCGAGACGTGTTTGAGAGTGCATTATGGTCATTAGCTACGGTCCATTCATTTGTGTGTGTGTGTGTGTGTGTGTGTGTGTGTGTGTGTGTGTGTGTGTGTGTGTGTGTGTGTGTGTGTGTGTGTGTAA
This sequence comes from Cephalopholis sonnerati, assembly GCA_019142605.1. Taxonomy (NCBI): domain Eukaryota; kingdom Metazoa; phylum Chordata; class Actinopteri; order Perciformes; family Serranidae; genus Cephalopholis; species Cephalopholis sonnerati. The sequence goes on from JAGQAX010000016.1 coordinate 25,978,416, forward strand.
AACATTAAACATGCTAGCCAGTGATTCTTACGATTGAGAAACTTCTACGTGTCTGCTGTGGTGCAGGATGTGTTAGATATATACACAGTTTTGTCTGTTTTTAGTGTTGTCGCATCTGTGTGTACTTTGTACATGAATGTGTAGTGTGTGTGTGAGTGTGTATGTGCAGCAGAGAGGAACCCTCGGCTCAGGTTTCAGTGCCGGGAACAACATGCTGGCCATGGGGGAATGACAGGGGAAATTGGACGGCAGACAGTGTGATTTGTGTGTGTACAGATTTCCTTGTGTGCGTGTGTGTGTGTATGTGTGTGTGTGTGTGTGTGTGTGTGTGTCCTCAGAAGCCTCCATGCATTCCTCCCATTCTCAGCCTCTTGGTGGAACCATACTGAGACACAAAACAACAGGGCAGAACAGAGCTATATGTCTGCGCAGTTATCGCAGGGCTAAACACTGCTGGCCACCGTCCTCGTGATATTTATTATTAATGTTCCACATAGGAGAATGGCTGCGTTTCTGAATGTGAGGCACAAGAAAGGAGATATTTTTGTGCAGAAGGGATAAACAATATCTGAAGTCTCATTCCTTTGCTTCATGGAAAACATGACTCAGTTCTCTTTCACACAGTCAAGCTTCGAGAATGAAATCACAAAGTTCAAACTCTTTTCTCTTATCCCTTTTTTGTTTCATTTTTTTGCCAGGGAGCTTTGTGAGGAGTCCATGACCCACTCTGCAAGCTCCGCCTCCAGTCTGGACAGCCACGCCCCCTCCGAGAGCGGCGGCCAGTCTCACGGCACGCGGTGGGAAGAGCAGCAGAAGGTGCTGGCTCTGGAGCAGTTGTGCGGTGTTTTCAGGGTGGACCTGGGTCACATGAGGTCGCTGAGACTCTTCTTCAGGTCAGCTGGGAGTGCAAAGGTCACAGGGAGGTCATGAGGGAGTCACCTCGTTGCGCTACTGTGCAATGTCTCACGCTGCGCTGTTGGTTTCAAGATGGTGTCGACTTGTTCTGTGATAATAAGTTAAAAAATTGTCGTTGATACAATTAGAGATAAATTAAAGGAACAGTACCCCCCCCCCCCCCAGAAAAAAAAGTTTTTTCCTCTTGCTTGTTGCGCCGTAGAGATGTCTACCTCCTGTTGAATATAATGGAACTAGATGGCACTCGGCTTGTGGTGCTCAAAGCACCAAAAAATACATTTAAAAAACTCAACAGCAATGTCTCTATCCAGAAATCATGACCCAGTTTCTCAAGATAATCCACAGACCTTGTTGTGAGCAGTTTTATGTAGGAACTACTTTCCCTCTACCAAACTCTACCAAAATGTATTTTTTGTGTGCCACAAGCTGAGTGCCATCTAGTTCCATTATATTTGAGAGAAGGCGGACATCTCTACGGCCACTCACGCCAAAACCATCTAGACTGATACATAGCACTATAGGTAAGAGGAAAAATATGTACCTTTGGTTTTAGAGTGAACTGTCCCTTTAAGTTAGGCGTTAAAAGTGGTTTACTTCATTTGTCTGTTACTACTTTACTAAACAGATTCCTTCAACTTTCCTTTGAGAATCCTAATTTCTTGTCTTTACTGTTCTTTATGATCCTGTTGCAGTGATGAGGCGTGTACCAGTGGCCAGCTGGTGATAGCCAGCAGAGAGAGCCAATATAAAATCCTCCACTTCCATCACGCTGGCCTGGACAAGCTGGCTGAGGTCTTCCAACAGTGGAAGTGCTGCAGGGAAACTCAGCTTAAAGACCAGGTCGGGTTACAATCCTACTTGGCATCCAGTTTTATTGAGAAACGAAGGAACTTTTCAGCCTTTCTTTCCCAGTTTCCCACTCAAATTTTGGTTCGGTGCCCGTATTTTCATTTGATTCTCTTTCCGTCAGGTGTCAGATGAGAAATCCTGCATGCAGTTTTCCATCCAGAGGCCCACGCTGCCGTCGGCTGAGACTCACCCAGAGGAGAAGCTTTATCGGCGGCTGGATGTCACCACCTGGCTACGTCACCTCAACCACAACGGGCAGGTGGAGGAGGAGTATAAGCTACGCAAGGTATGGCTGTGGGGGTGCATGTGTATGTTTTTACAATTCTGTGGAATCAATCTGAAAGAAATAGACCACCCATCAGTCTCACCTGCTGCTGTACACACAGTCAAGCCTCACATTTTCTTGCATTTTTTTTCCTTTCAATTACACATACTGCGTCATTTTGAAAGTAAAGCCCAGAGTGTTTAACTTTCAATTTGAATCAGCACCTCCATGCTGTAAATAATGAGACGGTTGGTCTTGGCCAATGTCCCCCCATGAGTCATTTGGGTTCTCTGAGATTGACTCAATTGAAGGTCTAACATCTTACTGAAATGACTCAGTGGCAGTTAGACTGTGACCAAGAACATTTCCTCTGTAAACACAAATGCAAGAACAAAAGAGCAGTGTTTTTCCCTGGACATGCAGATTATATGATGTTTGTTATTTTAGTTTCTAGTTTCAGTTTTGCAGCGTTTTGCAACACTCGTGAACTCACACATCCACTGTGGTTCAGTAAGATGATAGTTTCATGCAGGCCGTTTCTGGTTTGCATGCAGTGTGATACGTTTCACATTAGAAGTGATCCCCTCACTGCGTGCCCCCTGTTTGCCCTTTTGTGCTCATTGTGTTTGTTCACCTCCCACTCTCCGCCAGGCCATCTTCTTCGGTGGTATCGACCCATCCATCCGTGGCGAGGTGTGGCCCTTCCTGCTGCACTACTACAGCTATGACTCCACCTCCCAGGAGAGGGAGGCCTGGAGACTGCAAAAACGCACCCACTACCATGACATCCAGCAGAGGAGGTGGGGAACAGGGGGGGAAGAAATATATGTGTGTTTATTATATAAAAAAATGTGACGATTTTCCTGGCTGCTGCTAACATCTACGCCGAAAAGAGATAGTTATTTTAACGGTAGATGGCAGTTAATGTGCCCAGAGTTTGGAGAAGCAGGCAGCTAAGTGTACTACTGTGGACAAACATGCATTGCTATATTTAGGACATTTTCACCCTTTCATCTTGCTGTCAGACAGCTCTTAATGATGGGAAACTAAAGCTGTTATCCGTGCTCTCTTCAAAGCTACCATACACTGTTGACAAAAGCAGTAACTTAACCTTCTCAGAATGCGAGGGTTGCTTGCCTACCGCTGCCTCAATCTGTTGGTTTGTTTGGTGTTTTATAGGGGTAGTTCGGATTCAACAAAGTCGCACAGTAACACAAGCAAAGTAGGGATGCATGAAAATATTTGCACGTCATCGTTATCAGCCGATATTGGCTTTAAAATGAGCTATCAGAATCGGCCCGCACACTTTTTCTTATTTTGCACGATGAGTGAATATCACATACATTGAAAAGCATAGTATTTCATGTCTCCATCTGCTGGTGGGTCATCACAATAAGAGTAGGCATAATATGATGTTCCAATGCAGAAGAGACTTGATGATCACTCTCACTATAATGATATCAGTATCAGTTATCGGCAAAATAGGTTGTAGTATATCAGTAAAATATACAATATTGCACATCCCTTAAACAAGTGACTTATTGAGGCAGCAGTACACCAGAAACTCCCGTGTTCTGTGAGGTAAAATGACATTTTGTCAAAGCAGTCCGGTGGCTTTGAAGAGAGAGATAAAACGGCTTTAGCTTCCCATCGGAAATGGCTGTTTAATGGCAAGGAAACACGGTGAAAATATTTTATCAAACAAACACTTAAACTTATATTAATTTATCTTTTAGGTGGCTAAAATATGTCTTGCTGCTGCCTGTGTCCACAGCAGTACATCATTTAGCTTCTGTGGAGGTAAAACTGGGGGCGTGCTGACCGCCATCTACTGTATGAGTCACGCATATCCATAAAACGTTTAAGGCAGGTGCTGGAGAAAAAGAACAGCAATTAACAACATGAAAAAAGTCTGCACATTGTAGCTCCCCAAGTGCAATTTATTGGCACATCCACAAGTGACATTTTGAGTCCCCCCGAATAAATATATAAAATATGCAAATGCACTTTTTAAATCAATGTATGTTAAGAAAAACACATGTACATTCTTATTATTATATCTACAGTATGCCACCTACTGTAGGCAATACACTGACTATGGATATCCCTTTAAGGTTTATTACTTCTTATGGAAATCAAATCATTAAAAAAAAAGTCTAATCAAGACACATCAGTATTCTCGATGCTGTAAAACAGCAGATAAACTGTCACATGGCTGCAGTATCGGCTGCCAAACGCTCAGTCAGTCAAACATTAAACCATATGTGAGCCTGTTGTGGCTTCTCATGGCAGGCGCCGAGCAATCAATAAGCACAATCAGAGAAGTGTTAAGGGGAGGTGCCGGGTGTGAAATAAAAGGTCTCTGGAGAGAAAACATGTCAGCGCTTATCAGATCATACTCTCTCATCAGACGGAAAAAGCACACACACACACTGAAGCACACCCTTGCGTCTTTACTTTTTCCTCATTTCTCAACCTTAAGTTTGAGTGTGCGCATAATTTCACACATTCCGCTGCTCTGTCCATGATGACTGTGATAATTGGACAGGTTTCATCTCTATGGCCTATTAACATTTTGAGTACATCAGAAGGTCTTATTGAAGTCAGGTAATTAGAGCCCTTGTTCTGGCTCTGATGTGGATCCCTTTAAAGACCATTTGACTGGAGCAGCCTCCGAGGCCACTGGTTGATCATTAGGAGCAAGGATACACCCCTGTGGTTTTGTTCCTTGCCTCCTAACCTCGTGCCCTTTCCTTAGCCGTGATAACTAAGCAGCAGGGAAGCAATGCAGCTGGAACAACTGCAGACTTAGGTCAACAGGCAGACAGTTCATTTTTATTGGTTGTTGACAGTTATTAAGAACACAACAAGCTTTACAAAGCCTACATATAAACATGAAAAACCCGTCTATGTAGTTCGTACTGTCATACATGAGCAGGAATTCTTCCTTGGAAAGTACAGAGTAGGTTGGGTAACTTTTTACCGAGTCATGCATAAAGCATCCCCATATTTTTTGACCTTTAGATAATCTTTCTTGCACACAGACATTGCTGGTATGTTTATGGTTTGTATGTTTGTTTTTAGTCAGTACATTTTGAATTTTCCATGTAACACACTGCGTGCTCAGTATCAGAAAATTTCCTCTCAGGCTGGCTTGAAGAGGAAGTGCTTATATTTATTTTTTGTGCACCAGTGACTAAAATTCAAAAGAGCTCTATTTTTGGTTTAGGTTGGTTTGGAAGAGAAGAGGAAGTTCACTTCTCTTCGTCAGTAATGTTCTCTTTGTTCATAAAAGCTCTTTAACATATGTTCAGAGCAGGGCTGCAGCTAATGTTTGTTTTCATTATGGCTTATTTTTTCTAATATGCAGTTAATTGTTTTGTCTGTAGTGGAAAAAAAATTCCAAGGAGATGTCTTCAAATGTCTTGTTTTGTTGGACCAAAAGTCTAAAATCCAAAAGTACTCTGTGTAGTGTTGTAACACTTCGATTGGTCTTGGTTTTGAAACCTATGTCAAGACCACTTTTTGAAGGTCTTGGACTCGACCACATTTTGACTCAGTCTTGTCATGGAGGACTCAAGGTTTTATTTTCAAGACAGATCAAGACCACAGCTGCAGGGATATCACTAAATTGCCAGTGCAAAAAAAGAGATGTTGAATAATGACTTAGTGTATTTATTTGCTAAAACTATTCCCCTCTGCAAAGCCTTTTGATCATTTTATCAAGACATTTCTCATGGTACACTCATTCACATATATACAGTATGGCAATAAAGGAGGTAACTTTAGAGGAATCTTTATTTGTTTCCTGTTGGTGTTTTCATGGGAATGTGAATCTTTCAGGTCTATTTGAGGAGTGCCAATGGTTTGCATTTTACACATTTTTTGGCAAGTGTGTCCTGCAGTGTGGAACTCAGACTGGTCTGGTCTTGGTCATGGGATGTTCTGGGTCTGCCCCGGGGGCCTCCTACCAGTGGGACGTGCCGAGAACACCTCCAGTTGGAGGCACCCAGGAGGCATCCTGATCAGATGCCCGAACCACCTCAACTGACCCCTTTCGACACGAAGGAGCAGCAGCTCTACTCCGAGCTCCCTCCAGATTTTTGAGCCTCTTACCCTGTCTCTAAGGCTGAGCCCAGCCACCCCACGGAGGAAATTCTTTTCAGCCACTTGTATCTGCAGCCTCATTCTTTCGGTCACTACCCAGAGCTCATGACCATAGCTGAGGGTTGGGACGTAGATGGACCAGTAACTTGAAAACTTCTCCTTCCAGCACAGCGCCTGCATCACTGCAGAAGCCGCACCAAACTGCTGATCTATCTCACGCTCCATTCTACTCATGAACAAGACCCCTGAGAAACTTGAACTCCCTCGCATGAGGCAGTAACTCTCTCCCAACCAGGAGGGGGCAATCCACTGGTTTCTGGCAGAGAACCATGGCCTCAGATTTGGAGGTGCTGACTCTCATCCCGACCACTTCACACTCGGCTGCAAACCGCCACAGTGCGTGCTGGAGGTCACGGTGTGATAAAGCCAACAGAACCACAAAAAGCAAAAGATGAAAGCAGAGATGCAATTTTGAGGTCCCCAAACTGGACCCCTTCCTGCCCCCAGCTGCAACTCGACTTGTCTTTTATAATGTACTTTATAATTAACAAAGTATTGGTCAATCAAGCAATTTTTTCTTTGCATTTTTTTCATTCACCTCACAATGATGGCAAAACAGTCATACAGTTTGTCGACATGCACCAAGAAGGAGCTACACAGGCGGAACTAATGTGTTTTCATAAACGGACCATAAACAAACAAACGGATAATCACCCAATACCAGTTATTTCCTGCTAGGTAGCAGGCTTGGCCACAGCAAAGAAGCGTGAAGTCAAGAACGCTTTGAGGAGTGGTGGAAAGTTGAATACTTTTTCACTCATGACACAGTTGAGTTTGTGTCATTTGTATGAGTTTTTTTTTTTTTTTTGATAACCCATATGATGCCAGACACAACTGGCCCTAGGTATTTTCACGTGATCTAATCTGGCCCTAATTTAGATTGTCTTGACTACAACACTGTTTCAGTGTACCGTTAAATTATAAAGTCAAAAACAGAAATTTCTCACATTGGAGAAGCTGAAACCAAGAAAATGTTTGGAGTTTTTACTTCGAAATTTAATCAGTTTGATGATCTATTAATCGTTGAAGGCATTTTTAGTCAGTCAACTAATCACTTAATTATTTCAGGTTTGGTTCAGTCCTCTCATTCCTACTTTGGATTATTAGGCTAGAAAGTAATACATCAGATTCATAAGCCTGAAATCACTTAAAACTCAACTTTTAGAGGGGTCAGTCATGTGGATGATCTGCTGCTTGTTATGTCGATCTTATTGTATCACTGTTTGTACTTTGTGCTGTTTTGTGTGTATTTTATTGTTTAAAATCTAGGGTCCAACATTGTAAACTAACTTTGTTTTTAAGTGCTATGGTATTTAGCATTGGTCTGTGCTATACACTTGTCCCTTCACGAATAAACATATAATAAAATTATTTAAAACAAACCTTTAGTCCAGGGTGGTGGTGCCGTCTAAGACACATATGTTCCTATTTAATATCCCTATTTAAACACAGCTATATTTTTCCTTAACTATCCCACCCTCAGACATATAAAGTGATGAAAACATGTACTAAACTCCTGAGTAGCATCCTCGAGAGAGAAGATAGAAAGGTGGCCGGGGAGGGTCCAACCACACAAACACTCGGGTCTGAAACTAAACAGTTGCGTGGCGTTGCATCAGGTGTGCGCTCATTATCCCTGGTGGGGCCACATGGAAAACAAACAGTGTTAATTAAATCCCCTCTGCTTGTTAGGACTTGAGTACATTAGTGCCATACACAGAGTACATTGCTAATATAGTCCCTAACATTTAGAGGGATAGATGGGGGTTTTATGGTTGTGGTATTATCCTCAGTGGAGTGCTTGGTCGTGAAATATCCCTTCAGTCCACTGTTTGCCCACCCCCACATTTTTTAGTTCATTTGCATCAACCCATTAGTGTTTTACACCAGAGTAACATTTGAGGTAAAGATTATTTGATAAGGCTTTATTTTTTTTATCCTAATTGCTTTAATTTCCTTGGAGAATGTGCAGTGAAAACTTTCCTAAAATTTCTTGTTCTTGTCTTTCCAAATTTACCAGAACTGACTTTGTCTTGATTAAGAAAACAGCTGCGGTTTCTTTTTTGGATGTCTCTAACTTTTCCATTTTCGCCTGGCAATTGTGTGTGCTTTTCAGATTGTCCATGAGCCCCGAGGAGCACAGCGAGTTCTGGAGAAAGGTCCAGTTCACAGTGGATAAAGACGTGGTGAGAACAGACCGCAGCAACCACTTCTTCAGAGGAGAGAATAACCCCAATGTGGAGATCATGAGGTCAGACCACTTCTCTTCATTTCCCCCGTCCTTCCTCTTTTTTTTTTCACCACTCGCGATCTCTATCTCTGCCTCTTTCACCTTCTCTCAATCCATCCTTATCATTCCCATTCCTCAGCCCACCGCTCAGGCGTACCTATTCATTTCATATTCTGAACCCTGGGGGAGCCGCAAATGAGTTTCATGCTTTATTGACTCTGACTAAGCCGTCTGAGCACTTTTGATGCATACTCAGAGCTAATGGCTTTCTAAACGAGGAGCAAGAGGATTTAAATAGCATATTAGTTTAGTGACTCTCATCGAGGCTCCTGGTATTTGTCTAGGTATTATGTCTTATGCTGCGTCTGGGGCAGGGTGATCCCAGCGATGCAGATGTCCAGATGCAGAGCACTCATCTCGTGCTTCCTCTGTTATCTCACATCTATTGTGCAGACGCTGTCACAAATAACTTTCTCTGGGTCATTCAGTCTAAGCATGTTATGTGATCTGAAGATACTTGTAATCATTTTTATCTTTAAAGGAGCAGTGTGTAAGATTTAGGAGGAGAATTTAGCGGCATCTAGCAATGAGGATTGCAGTCAGCTGACACTTCTCCCAGTTAGAACTCCCTGTTCATTGTTCAGGAAGGTTTTACTGGGATCTGAATCATCGGCAGAGGTCTCTATTACTCCAGAACAAACAGACAAGGTGATTAGCTCAAGTAAAGACACTAAATAGAGCAATTTTACGCCAAAAATGTCTGTGTTTTCCTGATGAAGGGGCTTCTTCTCTGGCCTTATCAAGAGCCAGTGTTTGGTTTCTTCATTTAGGGCAACCTGCCGATCTCTACAGATGAGTACCTGCTCCTTATGTAGATATAAATGGCTCATTCTAAGGTAACAACATCACAAAAATTCTTATTTTTAGGTGATTATACACTAAAGAAAACATACTTATTACATTATATTCCGTCTCTGCTAGTATGTCCTCCTAAATCCTACACACTGGACCTTTAATTTTCCAAACACATAACCACTGAGAAGTCTGCTTCCACCCCCCATCCTCTTAGTTTTCCAAGTGACATCTATTTTTACTGTTAATATTTCACTGATAACAATAAAAAAAGCCCTCAGGGTTTTCCCTTTGTTTATACAAGCCTTACTAATGCATGAGGCCTGCCAGGGAAGTTTACTTCAAAGTAGTACCCATATACAAAAAAAGGGAGAAAACAAGAAAGATCATTAATTAGCTCCCTGGTTACCAGAGGAGTTGGCATAGCAACCGCTTAAGCAGGGCTCGTCATGTTTTTTCTGGGCATTACCAGCAATGCTGAAACACATGTTGGATCATTCAGTGTTTGGGTGGGACCATAGTTTTCAGTGGTTTGGCTTGGCTGCAGGGTCGTGAACATTTCTACGCAAGAGACTGCCAAATGAAAAAGCTTAAATGTTTATGACACACTATTGCTATATGGTATTAGATGTTCTGTTTTCATGCTGAGATATAACAACAGCACTAAGGTGTTCATGGCTGTTCTTGACCCAGGCGGATTCTGCTCAACTATGCAGTGTTTAATCCAGACATGGGCTACTGCCAGGGCATGTCAGACCTGGTGGCCCCCCTGCTCACTGAGATCCAGGACGAAAGCGACACCTTCTGGTGCTTCGTCGGCCTCATGGAGAACACAATCTTCATCAGCTCACCGCGTGATGAAGACATGGAGAGGCAGCTGGTAGGGTGTTTCTGTGTGTATGTTTGCATTAGGCAGATGTCAGGTTGTATAATAGAAATATAACAAAAAAAGCTGGAACTATGCTCCTGCAGAGATCCACATGAAGGAAGCAATACACTCCATCAGAAGTAGATGGTTGAATAGCTCGGGGACGCCTTCCTCCCCTACACATTTCCTCAATCAGAGAGTTGTAGGAGCTGTGTCTGAGCATTTCTGTAACTTTCTGAAACTGACAATCTGACATTCATACCCTCTTCACACGATGATTGGTCAGCTGTGCGCCATATTTTAATAGATCTCGTCTCCCTTCTCTCAATGTCGGCTGATGTATCACTTACCTTCAAATCCATTTTAAATTGCTTTTAACACGTTTGCCTTCCAACATGTTCAGACATCATGTTAGACGAACTAGTGCCTTTCAAACTGAAAACTACACCTATCATCTTTGCAAACCCATGCAGACAAGGGTGTTATGGGTAACTGTAGGCAGTGTTGGGCAGTGACATTACTTTTCCTAGTAACAAGTAGTGTAACAAATTACTAATTAAATTTCAGTAATGACATTACAGTCACCCCAAAAACAAATATATCATTACAACCATACTTTTGTTGTCATTCCACTACTGATTGAAACCCAATAATCACATCCTTGGATCATTTTTGGAATCATTGCACAAGCAGTGAGTTATCTTGGTAGATGGAAACGCTTACAGTCAGCAGCTGGAAATATTTCTGTTACTTTGATTTTGGGGAGAGTTAAAATGACAAGAACATCATTGAGACTCTTTCCACTGTGAAAAACACAACCTCAAACCCTCTGAAACACGGACTACGACCGACAGCACAACAAGGTGAAGTTCTTGGAAATACACCCCACCAAAGGTGAGCCCTCTTCAGCTGCAGACGATGGCTGTAGCCCTGCACTGGCTAAACAACCAAAACTGAATTTTAATCGTGGACAGCTGCAGGCTACAAAGAAGTGATAAAGCTTGGATATGTGGTGGATAAATAGTGCATATCACCTCGATTGACTTTGCATCTTTCAGACTAATCCTTGGGAAAATACCGATCGCAGGCAACAAAAGACCCCCAGGTATAAAATTATTTACAAGCTAACTAGCCTTAGCTGCACTCACCAGAGATTACCCTGACATTCGCACAGAGGCGCACATGAGACGTCTGAATTTTGAGGAGATAGGACGCAATTACACATTTTGTGGGATGTAACTGAAACGTAATATAAGAAGTAGTGTAACAAAGTACTGTTGGCAGGGAGTGATAACGGAATAGTGTTGCATTTTTTGAGTAATGATCCCAACATACAACAGAGGATACGATGCACACACCTCTCAGATCTCAAAATAAATTCCTCTTCAACACATTTAATATTGTCTATAGTTTATTTGGATCCGCATTAGTTGTTACCAAGGCAACAGCTGCTCTTCCTGGGGTCCATAATATAGTGATAACGCATACATATTGAAGCCCATTTCGTTATTACCACGTCCATTTATGTTTATAAATCTAAACTCTTTTATTTTTGTGTCACTGGGGTGAAACTGAGTGTAGATTGTGGTCTGCTAAACATGGAGGCATATGTTAAACCCCCAATCCATACAAGTATAAAAGGAAAACACATGCAGACGTGTCCATGTGACACCTATGTACGTTTGCTTATGTGCAGCCCTGAGAAGCACAATTCCAGCCCAAGAATACTGAGATCTCGCTATAAAATGTTTGATTGTGTATGTAAGACGGCGTGTACCCTTTCTGACCCCCCTCCAGATGTACCTGCGGGAGCTGCTGCGCCTCATGCTGCCCCGCTTTCACCAGCACCTGACCGGGCTAGGAGAGGACGGCCTCCAGCTGCTCTTCTGCCACCGCTGGATCCTGCTCTGCTTCAAACGAGAGTTCCCCGACACCGAGGCTCTGCGCATGTGGGAGGCCTGCTGGGCACACTACCAGGTCAGGGCAAAGTCCGAACGCCTCCTTTGCATACACAAGTTTGTAAGAAAAACTTTGCATAAACGAGTGCACAGAGGCCCTTGACTGTATTCTGTTACACTACAACACCACATTTTGGATGATTTTTCTGGGAGCACGCAGAAAAGCAGAGTTAATATTGTCTGCAAAAAAAAGCCCATGTTATCCCCTTAAAGCTGTCACCACAGACTATTGTAATCCTCCTAAATACCTATAAAATGTCATCTTACGTCTTAGTCTTGAAGGGGTTTACTGGTTTAATTCAACAGTGGTTAGTGATCCTTTTTAGTAGAGATTCAACATCATAAAATCCAATTTTGATTTAGTTAACTTTGAAATGACACATTTAAGTGTTTCTTAAAAACATCACAGCTTTACAAATGTGTTTTGTAAAAAGTAGTAGAACAGTTAACAGTAATGAAGCACATGGAGGTCTTACATCTGCGCTAGTTCAAAGATCTCACATATAAAACAGCATATTAACAAAATATATCGGTCTTGCAGCTTAATGCCATCTGTTCAGACTCACTGTTAGATGCTCTGATCCTCAGCTGCAGGTGCTGATAGAGGAGATAGCAGAGTGAAACCCACGGTTACCACAGTTATGAAATTCCTGGAAAAGTTATGAAGTTATAAAGATGGTTTCCAGGTCTGGAAGTGGTTTTGAATTAACAGAATTTTTTATACAAGTTTCGAATTTACAGTTTGTGGGCTATTGTTAAAAAATATGTTCATAAAAATCCCAAAACATGTTGAACGTCAACAGAAATACTTTCTAAATTACTGATTTAAATCTAGTGCTTGCTGTGCTGCATGACAACATCACCAGTATCATGTAATACATGTAGACCAGACTGGCATCATTGCTGAGGCCATGCCTGCTTTTGGGTCACTGAGCCACTTGAACAAGTAAGACTGAAGGAACACGATGCTGCTCAATCTAATTTTATTAAGTTATCGCAAACGTGCAGGTTCAGACGAGGTCGCAAAACAATTATTAGACATATCTACAAAACAAACGTTTCACAAACAAGAAATAAATGCAGAGAAACTTGTCAAAATTATAATCCAAACATATGTCAGATTGGATTGAAATTGATTTTCTATCCCCCCCAAAAGGGGCGTGGCCTCTTTGGTGAAGTAAGCCTATGTGCCGGTCTGGTCTGTTGGCATACGCAGCTAACTGGCGGCAGGAATGTCTAATGAGAGAGTAAATGTAGCAAGCATTAGCAGTTTTTATTGGTTTATAAAAGCAGTATAAACAAATGCAAACAAAATCCACAACTGGTTAAACATGACAACCTTGAGCAAAAAAAAAAAAAAGGTTCAGATCAGGTCTAATGTTTGAGACATATACTAACCATATCGTCCAGTTATCAATAAAAATTTCCTTCTGGGATCTCAAACTAAATACCGTTCTCTCCATTACATAAAAATTATACACCAAGTCAATCCATTCATCAATACTAGGTATTTCTTTCTCAGCCATTTCCTGATTAGGGATTTCTTACATGCCACCAATAATATTTTTAGCAGATATTTATCCTTTTTCCACTGATAGAGTTCTTCTAAACTATTCAGGTACATTAGTTCAAATTAAAGATTATTTTGGTTAAAAAACAGTTTCAAGAATGCCATGAATTTTAGTCTAAAAAGGAGTGACGGAGGGGAGCCCCCAAAAGATATGACAGTGATTTGCTTCCTTGATCCCACGCAGTCGCCAACAGTGTGTCTGCTTTGAGAAAGATTTTTTTTTTGGGCAGGAGTACAAAAGTTACGCATGACATTCACGTTAGCAAATGCCTAGGAAATGTGTGTATAACAATGTAAGATCACTGTATAGGCCTACCCATCTTTAAGTACTTAAATATAGTCACGGGAATGAGGTAGAATATTGTGGCAAAGTTAAGGCAAAGTTTTGAAAATTTGTTGGTAAAAATGTGAGTGAACCCTGGAAACCTTGGTTTAGATAGTCGGATGTCACATTGACAAGGAGCAAGACTTTCTGATTGGATTCTGAATTATTTAACCTGTCTTTTTTAAACTAAGCCCCTAATTCACTTTCCATCTTTAAGCTGATTTTTTCAAATGCTGTACCCTCATAATCTGCATTTTTCTTAAACTGGATTTCACTGTAAATGTTGCCCTTATGTGTTATTTGTCTTTGCTTATGGTAACCTTCAAATTGCGCTCAGCATGGGCACAACTAAATACAGAGATCTGTCATTATCATTGAGTCCTAAAATACTGCTAAGTGGCAGATATTCCCTCATTCGTCTCCCAGTACTGACCTCCTCACTAACCTCTTTTGTCTCTTTATAGACGGACTACTTCCACCTGTTCCTGTGTGTGGCCATCATCGTTCTTTATGGGGAGGATGTGACAGAACAGCAGCTCGCCACTGACCAAATGCTGCTCCACTTCAGCAACCTCTCCATGCACATGAATGGGGAGCTGGTGCTACGCAAGGTATGCAACAGGAAGTGCTCTTTGTTTTCATGCCTCAGTGTCACCTGTGTACGCCCAAAGTAAATGGGCATCCGTTTATCTTAAAGTGTTAGAATAATCTTTGGTTTGTGATAATGCTCATTACAATTCCTTCACAGACCACTGCCTTTTATTTAAATCAAACCAGTGTTGCGTTTGCATTAAGTACATCCTCCCCGTGCTGCAGCAGAGCGTCTCTGTCATACTGTAACCTGCCCACAGAGGCCTTGAGGTGCTAAATGGGATGCTGCCATGCCATGCAGAGGATTTATGATCTGCATCCCAGCTACTGTGTCTGTGCCTGCGTCCTCATGTTTATGGATGCTGTGTTAGTACTGCTGCAACCACAGGCTGTGAGTTCATGTTAGCATGCAGCTGGCGTAACTCCTTTTGTTGTTGCCCGAGATTTTGCAGCCGATGCACGCCGGCTTTTTAGCTTTAGGTAAGGCACGGCATTGCTGACCTTGACCTTGATTGTTTTGTTACCAGCGTCAAGGGCGTAGGTTATATTTAAGCATTGGTGGAGACACGTATGAAGCATAGGGTCTGGGGGTCCTCCACTAAACTTAATTTCCAGCATTCTGGTAAATTTGTTATGCATTAATTTGAAAATGTCTTTATTTATGTAAGGAAAAAGTCAAAAATCAGACGGCAGGTGACACTTAAAAATATAAAAATATAATGGGATATAATGCAGTGAGGCTCTCGGGCTATCTGTAATTCAGTTCAGTTTTATTTATGAAGCCCAATATCACAAATCACAATTTGCCTTAGAGCGCTTTACAGCATATGACATCCCTCTGTCCTTTGGACCCTCACAGCTGATACGGGAAACCTCCCAAAAAAAACCTTTAACAGGGAAGAAAATGGTAGAGACTTCAGGAGGAGCAACTGATGAGGATCCCGCTTCCAGGACGGACAGACGTGCAATACGTGCCGTGTGTACAGAACAGATCAGCTCAATAAAGTTACAAGTTTACATTTATAGATCAACTTTTCTCATTGAATGTCATCTCTGCTTCGTCAGCACGCATGTAACCATTTAAGAATATCTGCTCATATTCAAAACTTTCTGCACATTTAAAACATACGTCACATATCTGTGTTGAGAAACAAGCTGTAATATCATGACAAGTGAGTCATAATTTAACAAATATAAGTCATAATATTTCCATGATGTCTCTGTTCTGCTGTGCATTATGTTACTCAGACCATCTGACAGACACAAAACCCCGTCTGGGACTCTGGATGAGACAAAGTTTAAGCGGCTGTGCGCTGCTATCGGAGGTGGAAAACCAAAGTTAACTGGTAACACCTCTGATTAGATGTAAACTTCCCCATTGTGTCCTATTCGCCACACAAATGTTAACTCCAGCACCTCCAATAAAGTGCAGCCCACTTCAATGGAGGATTTTCTGGACCCCAACAGAGGTCTGGGCTAAGCCTCAAATGTCCTCAAATCCTAGAAATGCCCCTGCGTACACCTGACCTATGATAGGCTGCTGTGACTGTCCCCCAGCCTCCTGTCATTTTGCAGAAGTGGCCCCTGAGCAAAACAACTCAAGTGTCCCTGGTCAAGGATTTTGGTCTATTTTAATGTTTTTCTCCACTACAATTGGTATCTGCAACAAACTGTTTTGCATTCACTGACACTGACGAAGTTCCTTTCACTCTGTTACATACCTTAGTTCATCTTGCCACTTTTACCCTGCTCTTCCAGGCTCGCAGCCTTCTCTACCAGTTCCGCCTCCTGCCCAGAATCCCATGCAGCCTACACGACCTTTGTAAACTGTGTGGCCCAGGGATGTGGGACAGCCGCTACATCCCCACTGTGGAGTGTTCTGGGGAACACCCAGACTCACAGAGCTGCCCCTATGGAGGCACCTCCACCCCCCAGCCCTCCTCACCCTCCCTGTCATCCACACCATCGCCCTCACCGAACCCCACCCCCACGCCTCCGCCGGAGGGCAAGAAAAGCTCCAAAACCCGGGATATTTTCACCTTCCGGAAACAATCCTGAGGCGGAGGCTATGGGGAGCTTTGCTGGTCTTGGCTCATGTTGGTACAGCGACGGTTTGGATCCATCTGCTGGATTCCTCGACTATTTGCCGCCCTCTGACTCCTCTCCCCAAAGTCCCTGCTTCTCGTTTCACCATCTTACTGAGGACTTTTGTCACTCGATCCTTTTTATGTGGTGCAATGTGGAACACTGCCTTACCAGAATGTTATTCCGTAACATTCAGCATCACATGAAGCCGCGATGAGGACGGTTTGCTTACGGAAGTCAAGAGGCTGCTTCCCTCTTGGAGCAGAATGGACAATCACCAGGCGCTATGTTGGTCTGGAGCTACTTCAGGTTCAAGTCTGCTGCTGGCTTGGCATACTTCCACGGGCTTTGTGGGCAGGGGTCACATCAGGGTCTGAGGCAACCGGGCTGAAATCGTGCAGACTCTGACCGCGGGTCAAATGAAACTGGAGATTCATTCACAGGACTTGAACTTGAACTTTTAAGAAATGTTCCCGTGTTCTCACAATGGAATATTTGTGTGAATCTCAAATTACATGTGCACATCTCATGCCTGAGCAGGACACTTTTAACATGAAATCCAAACCCTCGGTGTTAACAAAGAACCTACAAATAGGATTTTAACGAATTACTGGTACTTTTTGTTTGATTTCATTTTTAAAGAGGTGAATGTTTGCGTTTATATCAACAGTTACAAATATTTAGCAATATTATATCCTTGCATGAGCGATTCTTGACATATAAAGGGCACAACATGTTTGTTGGAAAACACTCAAGCCCAAAACAGAGGTAAGAATGTGTTTACATGACAAACACTCACATCGTGATAGGGCTCTGCATATTTCCTCATCAGATTGCGGTAAGGAACGTTCTTCACAATCTCTCTCTGTTAGTATGGTGTTTCCCCGACAGGCAGGAGGAAGCTCGGCGTGTGTTTCCTTCTGATAAAAGTCAGACACAATCGTTCATGTTACCTGTCAAGCAATAGGAGATTAATCATTTACACATGACCATTAAAAGATATAGTTTCCAGTGTGAGGTATTGGATGGATATGACAGCACTGTCTGCCAAAGAAAGAATAGATCGTGTTTTTATCCTGACAGAATGATCGACGGCTTCGTGTTTTACTTGAAGTTTTGTCTTCTGTGTTGAACCATGTTTAGACAGGGTTGTGAAAAATCGTCAGCACAGTGTTTTATTTTGGTTTCCCTTCAGCGTCCTCTCCACCTTCACCTTAAAATGAATGACGGCGCACTAGTAACACTAAGAATCAGTCCACATGAATGTATCTCGTTTTTTTTTTTTTTGCTTCTTCTCATTCAACAGTGTGAAACTGTTCAGTGTGTGTGTGTGTGTGTGTGTGTGTGTATAAACTGGAGTGACCTCTAAACATCTGGTAATGAGTTGGAGAACATGGGCCTCCCCCACTGACCAATCTCTTTAATTATAGCAGTCATCATGGAGAGAAAAAGAGAAGAAAAGTAAAGCTGTCTGTTGGGACTCTTCAGAGGAAAAAAAAACAGGAGAGACGGAGAGTAAAGAGACAGTTTAAGCTTTGCACAGGGACACATACTGATCTGCATCTTGCCTCTGTGATTTGCAAGTCCCAGATGTAAAGATGGTCTCCACTCTGAGGCTTTTCCCCGAGAGCTTTTGAGTGACACTCCTGGGGGCTGAAAACATCTTCAAATTGCTGCTAAAATGTAACATTAAGACCTTCAATCAGCCCCCTCCCTCTTCTCTCTCTGTCTCTCTTGTGGTCTCTCGCGCTCTCACTCAGCGAGCAGTCTCTGCAAATGACATTCATAACTGCTCCTTTTCTGTTAGTTATCATGTGCAGCTGCTTGCTGGAAATGCCCGCAGAGTTTTGAAGATTGGGTGGCTGCGTGGAGACGAGCAAAGTCAGAGACGCACGATGGGAAAGTAATCAAACTGTGTGTATGTATGTGGTGTGTGTGAGTGTGTGCGTGAACACCTGAATTCTATCAAGATCCTCATTGAAATCACATTGTCTGCACAGGCACCGTAAGTCACGAGCCTAAATAATGACCACTCCTATTTAAAGGGGTTTTGATGAGTCATCACTGAATGTACAATGTTGCTGTTGATCTCTATGATATGTTGATGTATTAACTGTACACATCTCAGAGAAAAAGAGCCTATTCTTATTCTTGGTATTAATAAAAAAAATCACAGGCATACTTTCAAGAAATATCTCTAGAACATGTTTTACTGAACAATTGAAGCATTTATAAATGCCTTTCTGACAATAAATGACTTGTGATTGTGATCTGATACTAAGTAAAGCAATGCTGGGATTTACAGAACCACCACCAAGACTTTTCATCATTAAACACTGATCAAATAATAGCATAAAGTCTGTGTATTGTTTTGTAACTTATTAAGTAAACATAGATTAATATGGAAAGATTAAATTAAGAAAGATTATTAAATTAAAACAAAGCACATTCAAACCAAAAATGGAGAAAAAGATATGCACAACCAAAAATAAATGTAGTTATTTATGGTACCAACACCTTTAATTTTGCTGCCGATAATAAGATCATATTACTACTAATGGTGACCAGTTTGATCCACCCTACTTTTTAGAAAAAGATATTTGTCCACACAGTTTTTTTCCCCTCCAGTCATCAAAAGTTTTTTGGAGACATCGGTTTACTGGATGCATCCATTTAAAAAACATAAATAAAAAATGGAAAATCAGAATAATGAAGCCAGTAAATACAAATATATAACTATCTCCATTAAAGAAGTATTTCATCGCTGGGGACGGGACTGTCTATGCAGCAGAAAGATGCCAATACTTTGGAATTTTAAAACGGAGGAAAAGGTTGTAGTATTTGCTTTTGCTTAAGAGGTAGAAAACCTACAACTACCAGAATGCACTGCACCATACTGGACCAATAAATGCTCCTGCTGGCGGGTGATGTAATGCAGGCTTGGATGTTTTTCTGCAGGAAACAAAATGGCGGCCGACTGGTAAGAAACAATCTCTAATTACAGTTTAACTATAAGCTAAAATATGTTTTTTAAAATTTTTATTTTAGGTAAGAAAAAGGCATCTCCGGAACAGAATCTTGGTTTATATTTGATCAGTGCTGCCTAATTTTACAGTTTGATCTGAGTTTGGTCTGAGTTACTTTGAGAATCTGAACTTTCCCTTTTAAATGAGGGCAACAACAACAGGCTTATAGTTCATGATTGCCTGCTCTGTGAACCAGTTATACTAGAAAGTGCAGAAAGATGCTGTTAGATAGTTTCCAACTTCCTGAAATTGTTTACTTTGTGTTCCAGCAGCTGTTACATTAGAAACCCAGTGAACTCGAGGCCAAAGAGCAGAAAACCACTGTTGTGTTAGCACATAGCTCACTGATTTACCTGACAAGACGTATCTAGAACAAAAAAAACCCTGTTAGCATGCACAGGTCCGACAGATACAAAAACCTACCTACAGCTTAAATAAAGGTAACATTTTTTTTTTTCAATCTATTTAATGTTTGCACCAAATTTTTGTGACTCTTGTGGCTCCGTGAGACTAGATATGAAATATAGCCAACATACGATCTTTTACAAATTCTCCTCTGCAGGAAGTCATGACTCATCTCAGAAATGGGTGTGATACTGATAAAGTACTTTTGAAAATGTCACGTTTCCGCCATTGGCATTTTCTTTCAGTATCTGCATCTACCTCCGCTTGTGGAAATAAACTATCTGAATCCATATGTTGCTTCAAAAATGATACAAGCTTATAAACATTTCAAACACGGTTGTTTTTACGTGTGATACTCTGCTTCCCAACTTTCAGAGATCCAACACCTGACCAGCTTTGGTTCTTCCAACCCGAAGTCCTGACACACATATGTTCCCCTGAGCAGCAAGTATAAAATAATATGTTGTTTGAAGTGCGCCTTCCTTTAACTCTGTAAAGATGAAAAAGATGAGGTGTGAATTCTGTCTCGCAGGGGATTTCCATTCCAGTTTCCTGACAAACAATGTAAGGCCTCCCATGAGAAAAAGCAGCTAAGCAGACGGTGTGTTTCCCAGAGTTTAACCCACAGTCTTATCAGCCTCTGCTGTTTGTTGTGGCTGTTTGACAGTGTGTGTGATGGCT
Source organism: Cephalopholis sonnerati (assembly GCA_019142605.1). Classification (NCBI taxonomy): domain Eukaryota; kingdom Metazoa; phylum Chordata; class Actinopteri; order Perciformes; family Serranidae; genus Cephalopholis; species Cephalopholis sonnerati. The sequence goes on from JAGQAX010000016.1 coordinate 25,999,203, forward strand.
CAGGCATTTGACAGCGATCAACTGACTGTCACGGACAGCTGTGGAGATAGCATCAGACACCGTCGTCAGGTGGCTGGCTCCTTGAAAGCGCAAGGAAGACTCGGGGCTGACAGTCGTCTTTGGGGAATGGCTCCGGCAGCGCAAGTATTCTGGTGTAGTCGCTCTAAGTGGTTCCAGGAAAACAAACTGTGAGCTATTTTTCTCTGGAAGACCCAAACCTATTACAAATGAATTTTCTGGGAATCCAGTGACTTAAAGGAATATTCCACCCCCAAAATGATCATTTGTGTATCAGTTACTCACTCTGTGTTACACTGAACTCATGAAGAAAACTTTGTTTTTTTCACATGCTTCCACAGTTAACGAAACATCCAAATACTGAGAAAATTCTTAGCGAATTAGAGTAAAAGGGGTCCACGTTTTAAGTCAGCAAAACTATATCAAAACACCTGTTTACAAACTCTTAAACAGCTCGTGCAATCTAATCCAAGTCTCATTCATCCAGTTGTTTTCTCAGTACTTCACAAACATGCATTTTGCTAAAACCTTACTATTCAAAACACGTGAACTCTGAACTCTGTGAACATTGCTTGTGTGTTCCACTGAAAGCGTCAGGCATGGCTGAATGACAGCAGGACCCCTGGCCAACTGGGAGGCGGGATTTCAATGGACCACTGTATAGAGTCCAAATGCACAGGCTTGCCCATGTGCACATCTCATTCACGCATAATGCTGTTTGTGCCGCAGTGTTTTAAACATTACAGTTTTAGCTAAAATGCATGTGTTTAAAAAGTGCTGAGCTTATGACTCAATGAGACATGCATTATGCTGCATGAGTTGTTAGAGAGTTTGTGGCATATCAAGATGCTACTTTAAATGGCATCATTATCACACAGGTGTGCTTTGGGATGGCCACAATAAAGCTCACAGTAAAATCTGCAGCTTAATTAAACAACTAAATTCTAATGATGTCAATTTTTGTGGGGGTGCGCTATTGGCATGCCGACTGCAGGAATGTCCAACAGAGCTGTTGTGTGTGAACTAATGTTCATTTCACTACCATAAGCCATCTCCAGTGTTGTGTCTGTGAATTTGGCAGTACATCCAACCAGCCTCCCACTCACACAAGTCAATTACAATGGCAAACTGCTGCAAGGTCCCTGAGATGGTTTCTGAGGGTTTATGCAGCTGCGCAAACCAGTTGTTGCCTCAGCTATCTGGGTGGCTGGTCTCAGACAATCTTGCAGGTGAAGACGTTTGATGTGGAGGTCCTAGGCTGGTGTAGGCTACATGTAGTCTGCAGGTTGTGAGGCTGGTTGGATGTACTGCCAAATGAATGGAAACAACACTGTAGACAGCTTATGGTAGCACACAACCACAGACCACGTGTAACAACATCAGCTCAGGACCTCCACGTCCAGCGTCTTTACTTGCAAGACTTTCTGAGAGCAGCCACCCAGACTGCTGATGCAACAAAAAGTTCACACAACCAAACAGGAGATGCACAAACTGTCTGAAACCGTCTCAGGGAAGCTCATCTGCACGCTCATTGTCTCGACCAGGGTCTGGACCTGACACCAGATCATCAAAACCAACTTAAGTAAGCGACTACTTACCTTCAAATTCCTGCGAATATCCAGCAATTTTGCAAAGCCTTCAAAGAGGAGTGGTCCAACATATCACAGGCCACAATCATCGACAACCTGATCAACTCTATGTGAAGGAGATGTGTCACGCTGCAAGAGGCAAATAGTGGTCACACCGGATACGGACTGATATGCATTTCTGTAGTTATGTGAAATACTCATAAATGTCTTTTTTCAAGATAAAACTACAGATTCTAGAGCAGCCTTTTATTGTGACCATCCCAACACACACCTGTGTAGTAATGATGTTGTTTAATCAGCATCTTAAAATGCCACACCTGTGAGGTGAATGGATTACATTTTGAAAAGGACAAGTGCTCACTAAGACGAATTTTAACAAATTAGTGACTAAAATTTGAGAAAAAAGAACGCTTCTGTGTGCATCGAAAAAGTCTTAGATCTTAATTTTTTGTTTACTGTAGTTTTGCTGTTGTTGAACATGGCCCACATTTACTTCAGTTCATCAACAATTTTCTCCTTTTTGGGCACGCAACAAAAACAACGTTGTCTTCACAAATTCAAGGTAACACGGGGTTAGTAACTAATTTACAAACCATCACTTTGAGGGTGAAATATTCCTTTAACAGTCAGGAGTATCTTCATTTCAAGTGACTGATCAGAAAATGTCTTCATTTCTCTCCTCTCTCTGTTTCAAACCCTCACTATATTAACCTTGTTGATTTATGCAAGACATTGCCGGATGAGTATTATGGGTTTCAATGGGAAAATGAGTTGTAAATTATGTTAACCTGTACCCCGAGATCGCCCAGGGACCTAATCCATTGTAAGCAGCTCTCTACTGTACGTGTGATTATTCTGCTATCCAGAGACCCCGCTGCCTCTGATGTGGGGGCCTGCCTGCCTGCAATTACAACCCATTAGCCCCTGATTGATAGCTTCTCCGAGGGCTAATGCATTGCTATAGCAGAAAACGAGATAAAGGGAAAATGACAATAAATGCATAAATGAATAAAACGCCACTTCTCATTACTCAAATCTTTGACCTCTTTGCATCAGTTGAGTGACTAATGCAGTTTTTATCTGCATTAAAAAAACTACAAGACTGTACATGTGTATGATAGAGCAACACGTGGCTCCAGTGAACATCATAAAAACCTGTATCACCCTATTGTAAAGTCTACGGCTCGTTGGGCACACTTTGCTTATTTCTACACAGCGTTAGATTAGAGCATTTTTAGTGCGTCATTATGATTGATAAGATCTGTGGTTTAACAGTAAGACACAAAATGTGCGTGTAGAATAAAATGCCTGACCTGTTGTCCCCGTGTGTTACAACCTCATGCTGCATAAGCACCACGCACGCTATCAGTAACCTACGCAAAGCGCTCGAGCTCTGTGGAGGCTCTTTGTGTTGGAGTAAATCCTCCCTCTCTGCTCTATCAGTCTTTACACGTGCATCACACTAAAACCTGCCTGTGTGTACGTGTGTGACCGCGTCCAAGAAACCACCTCTTTCACCTCAAACCCCCCCTACCAAACTCCAATAGCTTCCCTTGTTGAATTACAGCCCTCCTCCTCAATTCTCTTGTTTCCCCTGCCTCTGACTGACAGTATGAGGCCTGGCCACTCTCCTGTCGTGAGGCCTGCATTGAACACTGGGTTATTGCCCTCTAATTATCAATTACAGGGCTCTGCTTCCACACCTGGAGCAGGCCAGGCTGGGAATGAGCTTAAGCCATTAGGATGGACCTCCGGCTGGGTTGTTTATGGAGGGGGCTGGGCTCTACCCTCTGGAGGTGTTAATGGGCCTTCCAGGGGTACTCAGTCAGCAGGCTGTTCCATCAGAGCGTCTGATAACACACGGCACTGCTGCTGGAACTTTAACGCTCATTTCTAGTATAGATACATGTCATTGTTTATCATGATACACACACCTTCAGTTTCAAAGCTTTGAACCTGAATTTCAAGACATTGCTTAGAGATGTTTGGTGATGTTATTGAAATAGACTGTAGAGAAAGGCCTCTGATATTTTAGCACTATTTTTAGATCACTTAGGGCCCTGATATACCAAGCTGACAGCCAGCCGTCGATCAATATTGTGCTGTCTGAGAGTCGGCCCTTGTCTGCCTTTTTTTTTTTCCCAGCCAATTCAGCATGTTGAATCGGCATCTGATTGGCACTTCAGCTCAGTGCACGAGAGGAGAAACAGAACTGAGAAAAACAAATGACTAAAGTCAAGAGCGCATGAAATCGAAACAAACTTGCTATATTGGGTAAGATTTTTTTTCACTCACTTAGCTCTTAAGCAGAACCAGTTCCTAAATGTTTGTGTCAGTGATGCACAGTTAATATTGTTATCTCAACATCAGGTGTTTAATGTGCTAACTTGCTAACTAGCGTTTTGAATCCACCTTGCTGGTTTCCATCTTTTAATGATGAATACAGACTACCACCGCCTGATGGTAAGGAGAGTTATTCTCCTTATGCAGGCACAGAGTGGACGTGCTAGTTGGCTGCTGGCTGTAGTCTTTGTGGTGTGTTCAAGTGCAGCGTTTTAGCTTAGACACAGGCGATGTTAGGAGACTCAACAATCAGCCTTCATCGCCACTGGTTCTTTGATGTTGGTATGGTGTGTCTGAGCCGTTAGAGATTCGTTAAATGGACACACATTACACATTCAAGTCAGTTTAATCATCATGAGGAGTACTGAACATCCTGTGCAAATTGCTGTCCAATGTTTTCTGTGGTGAGTAAGTAAGTTTGAAAAAATTACTGATGTGACATCACTTGACTATCTTTGCTTAGGCCTGAAGATGACAAATTGTTAAAGAGAAAGCCTGGGTAAAAAACTGGAGATGTGGCAACCCAATCACCAAATAACTGTTGGCATTTTAAGTTTCCGCACATAGCAGATATGAAACATTTGCATCTTATTATGTGGTAGATATGTATGAACTTTATGTTTCTTTACATTTCAACAATGCTGTGGCTAACGCGTGGTTATCCCTAAGCAAAAACCACTTGGTTATGGTTAGGAAAAGAGCATGTTTGGGCTTAACCTACCCTGTTCTAGTGGCCTCATAATGGCTGGAAAAGCCGCAAATCATATCTCACTAAAAAACAGTCACATTTGGCGGCACAATCGCACAGTACAGAAGTTGGCGACGTCTCGCTAAAAAACTGTTTTGCTGCTTTTGGTTTCAAAAAGCCGTTTGCAATCTGGTTGGCATCTGTCTCGCCTATGTGTCACACCATCCACCCTGGCCTCCACCTCCTGATGACAGTCAGCTCAAATACATTTCATTAGAAGTGAGTCACTTTAGAAGCGTTGATATGATTCATATGATAACATCCATGGATCTGTGGTTTGCAGAAACACCCAATGCCAACATGTTCTTCTAGTGACTCAACTGGATGTGGAGGTGGGCACGTAGAGGGTCTAACAAATGACAGTAGGTGGGTTGCATAATGGACATTTTTTAGGGGCTAAAATATTAAAAATGCGTGATCCTTTATTGCCATTTTATTATAGCTGATAAGAATTACCATTGGTGACCTCACATAACATCCCATATCCACACCAAAGACATAAACAAGTGGTTAAACATGAAATGACCATATTCACACATTAAACACTTAATTAAATGCTTTTAAATATGGTTTAATAATTACATAATAAAACAAGTGCTCCCATAGGGACGCTATCAGCACCATAAACCCAGCATGTTGTGTACCGCTGTGCAGTGCTGTGTCCTATGCATGAGAATAAAACACGAGCTCTTAAAGGGGAACTATGCCTATTTCTAAAATCCATACGTTATTGCTATGGTCTAAGACAGTTAAAAAATATTAGTAAATATACAACTCTCCCCCAAATCCAAAAGCTAGAGTGCTAAAACTCAAATCTGTGATGTCATCAATAAAGTCTGGAGCTGCTCCACTGACAATGAACTGGAAAAGATGAACTAGATAACACTGACACCAGCCAGGGGAACGTTTTGCATATATATGTACATTTTCTGTTTCAGAACTGAGAACACTACAATAGAATAAAGCTCATTTGGGTATGAAAAAGATAGCAAACACTCTGTGGTTCCACAAAAACGGACTGCTGTTCATTGTCCATGGAATACATGATGACATCACAAATTTGACTTTGAAAGGGAGTCGCTCATGTTCACAAATATTGATTGAACTTTCTCAGGCCATGGAAATAAGATATTTGAATACCTACAGTATATTAGGTGCTGTGTCCTTTTAAGGATGTCAAGAGGCTTTGACTATGTTCTGTCCTTTTTGTAATGTTCTCCAATCTTTTTTTGGCTGCACCGCAGCATGTGAGAGCAGCCTTATAAGGTCTGTCCATGAGTAAGTGATACACCATTGGTTGCAGTGGGGGACATAAGTGTTGGCCCACTGGCCGTTGCTCTTTCATAATGAATAGGTGCTGACAGTCCTGCTACACAATACCAAGTATAGCATGATAGCATGGGGGAATTAGCAAGCTAGGTGGCTAACTAGCCAGCTGCTAAAAATTGAACAGTTTAATTTTCATTCACACACTCTTATCACTGCGTAGGAAATCATATTGCTTGAGTGGCAACTATATACTACTCATTCTCTGAAACCACTGTAACGTTTGCCATGGTTGATATGGCACTTTTGGACGGTGGAAAGAAAGGATCACCTCAGATGGAGCCTTCTGTTTATCGTCTGCATACAGTCGAAGCAAAGCAGTACACCGCAGATCGTGGGGGCAGTGTAGCGTAGTTTAAGTTATGCACAACCACAGGACACGACAGAGACATTAAAAAAAATGGAGGAACGTAAAAAATATCAAATATAGTGAAAAGAACGTCACGATGTATTTAATGACCTCGCAGTCCACTGCTGTGTACAATGCTGCCTCTAGTAACAGGTACTATGACCTCCTCTACTGTTGCCTTGTTTATTGATGTCTGAAAGTTTTGACTCTGCCCTCAAGTGTCAACTATCAGCTGGATCTACGCCAACATAAAAGACACATGGAAGTATGAGGGCAGTGATGTTTTCAAGGTTTGAAACAGACATGTCTACCTCCTTACGTGAAGGGAAAATAAATGACCCTCAACAATGTCAGAACAGGTGCCACCACCATTATGAGGAGACAATGGAAGTAAGACATGTAAGCGGGTGCCACCATCTTAGTTGCAACCTGTAATTAGAGGTCGACCAGTTTATTGGTTTGGCCAATTAATTGACGCCTATGGGATATTTTACAAACTATCATTTTTGGCAAGCCAAGTCATCGAAGTCTTGCGCTTGGGTAGTGACTTGCTATGTCAGAAACCAACGAAAAAAGGGGTCCTTCAACATCCGCATGATACGTGGCCGGTTGCCATTACAGTTTAACGGCGGTGTCAGAGGGAAACACGGCAGGAAAAGATGAAAGGTAAAGCAGAGAAAGTCAGACCAACAAACGCCGACTTTCACCCAAGAGAGCGGTGTGCGCATCCCGTAAGATGAAGCCAAACCCTGTTCTGTTTTCCTAAACCTAACCACGTGCTTTTGTTGCCAAACCTAACCATGTGTTTTTGTTGTTGAAGAAAACAAAGCCAACAGGCGGTGTTGTACCAATGTAGTGCGGTTATTTTAGAAGAGACTGTACGTAAGTTTTCTGTGGAAACGGAAGTGTATTTTGAAAGAAGACAATGCATGTAACAGGCAGAACTTGACACAGTGTCCCAGAACGTCAACAACCAACACATTCAAGGCACCTTACACGTTGTCTTGGATGTGGAGAGTCCATTAATGACATCCTTCACCAGGCATGCAGGGACGTTCATCACCAAAGAGGGAAGTGTTGTGTTAAATGATGAGTGTGCGAGTGCGTTTAAGTTGTACGCCATTGTTCTTCATTTGAATTTCTTGGCTGGACCACAACAGCAGGGCAAAGCCTGTGGCTGACTGAATGCCACCACTTCCTGTTTCAAATGAAAAGCCCTCTAGCGTTTCATGAAAGGTCCAGTCATATGGGGGTTTCAGACTAGGTTTCAACCTAGTCTTGTTTTTAAAGGAGGAAATTAAAAAGAAACTTAACCCATTACACCACTGGGCAGTGCCATCTTAAAGTCAGGAAATCTCCATCTATGTGGATTTTGATCATACATCAGTTAAAGAATTTGTCTCTTGCATGTCATCCAGCTTTATGAAAGACTACTGTATTACAAGAGCAGAGCAGGTTTACAGATGAGAAATGTGGGGTCATCACCTATTGAATTTACTCAGAGAGACCTATTAAACAAGTCTGAGAACCATGTCCCTCCAAAGCCAGGATTTGTAATGGCATCAAGAAAGAATCTGCTCTCTGAATTATTGCCTCATCGCTCTGTTTAAGCTTCAAACCTTGCGATGGTGAACACAATTTATTCAGAAAAGGTGCAGGATTGAAAAAATATAGCACATCATTTGCTTGTAGGTACTGATGTCTTTATACATACTAAGTAATCAGGTATGACATGCATAGATCACTGCCTCCATGTTGCCGCAGCCACCTGTATCCTCCGCTCTCCTCTTTCTATTCATGTAAGAAGACACAAAAATAGATGTCTTTTCACCCTTGAATGCAAATAGATTGACTTGGCCTCTTATCATGACAATAGTCGCTCTTTCAAGCCCGTCTCGTCTGTGCTCTATTCAACTGTTAGCGGCATTTAGGTGAAGGAGTCAGCTTATGGCAGCCATGCTCTATATCATGCAGAAGATTGAAATGAAAATGAGGCGTTTCTCAGAATAGCTGCAGGCAGACGGGAGGGGAGGCTGGTAGTCGGAGGATTGAGGGTGACGGGGGTGAAGATATATGTTATGACTTTCTGTGTATTCTAGAGCTCACAGGGTTGTTTTGAGTCTTTGCCATGCTGAATGCTTCTGAGATATGTCACAGGTGTTATGATGGATTGGAGAGCGTGGTATATGCCGCATTAACTTTGCAATTGGTTTACGGTGTGTGAGAGAGACACATGGAGAGGGCGCAGGTGTGTGTGCTTGTGAATGCAAACACACATCTGTATTATTGTGTGTATATTTCAGATCCCCTCCCTCGCCCCATCGGTCTTCCTGCTGGTGTGTGTGTGTGTGTGTGTGTGTGCGTATTTTGTTGGAGGCAGAACAAGGGAGGAAATGAATGACTAAGACACAGCTTTGCATTTATTCTGCCATTGTAAGAGCTATATGATTCATAGAAGATTTAAAACTGAAAATGTGCTTTTCACATTATAATCTAAGCTTGTGAAAGAAGATGTTTTTTTTTTTTTTAACGTACATGGCCTTTTATATTGTTGCCAAAAAATCCAATATCCCCAACAACGATTTACCATATGTAAGCATATTTTAACAGTATGAAATCAATCGTCATTAGAGCTGCAATGATAAATCGATTAGTTGTCAACTACTAAATAAAGTCTAGTCTAGTAATTTCTTAAGAAAAAAAAAGTCAAAATTTTCTGATTCCAGCTCTTTAAATGTGAATATTATCTCTTTTTTACCCCTCTATGTAGACTGAATATCTTTTGGTTGTGGATTAAAAAGACATTTGATGAGGCATCTTTGGCTTTGGGAAACCCTAATTAACATTTTCCACCATTTTTTGACATTTTAATAAACTAATCAACTAATCAATTAATCAAGAAAACAATAAACAGATTGCAGTTGCAGCCCTATCACATACTGTGGTAATGCCCTGTGCTTTTAATTTGTACTAAAGCTATACCCTGTTAAAGGGCAGGTCTATATATTTGTTCTTATTAGCAAATTCCTTAAAAAAAAGACCAACACCAGCAATTAATCAATCCACTAACAAGTACCTCTGGCTCATCCAAAGCCTGATATATCTTATTCCGCTGTTGCTTTAGCTCATTGTTGCTTAAAAATGATTAAAAACACATCAGTGAGCTACATCATTTTGCTGGGTGACATGTTGCTTCATCATGAACATGGGCACTGTAGTTTTTTTTTAGTTATTCCCCTACACACCATCCTGCTGCTGTAAATAATCACTAGAGCAAGCATGTATCAATCCACAGCTGAAAATAGTCCCAAACAAGTGCACTATTTATTCCTGTTTGAGTACCATTTGCTAAAAAATACAATGCTCAACTGTTAAAGAAAATTTGTCACCCTGATTTTAAAATGACATTTTGTACTTGTGAGCTGTTTTTACAGATTAACATCTTCAGTAGGAAGCATAGAGCTTGAGGCTGAGTGCTACAGACTAGGTAGAAAAGTCAAAAGGTATTGCGATACGGACTATTCCTACTCACAAACGAGAGTCTCACTTGAGAGAGCGTGAGGTGTAAACATGAATTGCATCCTCCATGGCTGGGCTGTAATGTTAGGTCACTTAGTGATGCAAGGTGAGCTAGCAGTAGATGCACACTTACTTCTGCACGGTGATATAGTTGGCAGGTATAGTTTGGTGTAAAGAAGATAGTTCCTTCATGAAACTGCGAACAACAAGGTCTGTAGATTATCTTGAGTAACCAGGTCATGATTTCTGGAAAGAGACATTGCTGTTAAAGTTTTCTAAATGTAATTTTTTGGTGCTTATTTTTTGGTCCATTATCTGCAGGAGAAGGTAGACATCTCTACAGCTGATATCTCCAACACTCGATAACTCACACCAAAACGGTCTAGACTGATAAATAGCGCTACAGGTAAGAGGAAAATATGTATTTTTGACACATTTGCACTAAACTACAGTGCCCAGCTGTTTCAGAAAACATTTTTAAGAATGAAAGTATACATTTTTTAAAATTTGTGTCCTCAGTAGGAACTAAAACCAGATTGGGATTCAGATAGAATTGAGAAATGCATTAAAATGCTGTTGGGTTTTATGTTTTTATGTGACTTGCTGACAATTAAAGACATATAGAATAACACCAGTTTTTATCACCAACATGTGGCTACAATGAGGAAACAAAGTACTTACCATTTGTGTAAGTTTTCCAATGACCATTACAACAACAAAAAAAGACTAATAACTTTCCTTGTAATTACAATCAAAGATTGATGGCGAAAATAAAGCCTGGAGCTAAAAGTGGTCTTGACAACCATTAGTGATGTTGCCATGATGTGTCCACACACCCTTGGAGCATTAAACCTCCCTGCTGTCCCCAGTTGTCTTTCAGTGGGGCTGAGGGATATGTGCACTGACGCAAGCTCCAGTCTCTCTTGGGCAGCCATGCAGGTAAATAAACTGGTGATTGTGTGCTGAGGGAGGACGTCACGTGCACAGATGAAAAAGCCTGTTGATTACTGATCATCTAGCCACGCTAATAATGCTCAGTGTCCTGACTCCCGGCCTCGAGATGAGCTCTGGATCAATCTTAAATACGATGACTGAAATACAAATTCTGTATTGACCTGCTGGAGAATTCTCCAACGACCAGCATCATTTATTTGTATTTAATTGCATCCATGCGCTTGCTTGGCAGCCCGTCATTGATTTCAATATAGGAGATGATGAAAATAGTCTTTCACCTTAATTACTGATCAATTTAAAGGAATTGAAACTCTCCTGTTATTTAATATGTAACATCTCTACTCCCTGCCTGTGTTGTGAATGACTTATCGTTCCTTCATGTCACCGGGTGAGTTTGTGGCTCTGACACATCTTACCTTGGTCAGAAGATCATGACCTCTCTTGTGTTTATTTCCTTGCTAATGTCTGGAGAATCTTTGTGGCTTTCCAGCAGACAGTTTGGTCGCTTTGTAGTCGCCTCGAACAGCGAACAGCTCAGCTTTATGTGTTTTTATATCTCCTTTGTTTGTGAAACAGCTATGTTGGTATTTATTTGACTCAGGACTGAAATATGTTGATGACTGAGATGTGTGTAAATAAGCTATGCGTCATAACCAAGTATGCGTGAGGAATTCTTTCAGGTCCTTTTGATCCATTCAGAGCCAGTGCAACCTTTTCGCTTTGACATCCATTCTCTGTTTGTGTCTTCACTGTGCATTTGTGGCTTCTTTTCTGTTGAGAATACTTGTGTTGAGGAAGGTTAGAGCGGGAGCACACACACGTCAGCGTTCTCATTAAGACAATAGCTGTCATTTCCAACAATGCACCAATTAGAGTGTATCCTGCGCTAACAAAGTGCTTCGTCGGGGGCTCAATTCCTCCTCTTTTTTGAATCCAAATCTTTGTCACCTCAAATGAAAAAGCACTTGTAACATCACAAGGGCCTATCCACCATTATCCCTCTTTACTATTATTCATCTCAAATAAGCGCCACAGCTCCCCTCAGGGCGACAAGGCGAGGTTTGATGCAATTCAATCCTAATCAGACACTGTTTGCCTGTTTTTGGATTGGCTGTTATGTTCTCTCACAATGTGAAAGGCGCGGCGCCTCAGGCACAGCTGACTGTGACTGGGCCCCCACGAGGGACCCTATGGTGGCTCCATGGGGAGGAGTCCCTAATCCAGGATTATTCTCCCAGACCCGCAGCCAGCTGGATTAGGAGATAGTCAGTGGGAAAAGGGCACCGTCAGCACTCTTTCCTTAGCAGCTCAGTGGATTAGAGCCGTGCAGACGCCGAGCTGCCTGTGAGGTGCAGAGACCGAGAGGAAGGTCCCCTCACAGCTACACTGCAGCACCATACATGGAGATGGAAAAAAGGGGATGGTTGAGTGCACACTCATACACGATGAAGAGTTGATTTTTCCATTCATGAGTTGGGGTGCTCAAATATGGTGTCAGTAGATAATGGTGGTCTTCACGGGTGAGTGGCGTTAAACTAAATTGAGGAAAAAAGGACATTTAAATAAAAACCACATTCACACATGTGCAGTCATTGCTGCAGTGAAACCCATATCTCCTGGCTGTGTGAAGGCCGTACTGTCCGACAGGTGACAGTTTCCATGCAGCTGCAACCTGCCGTCCCTCATTAGAGAGATTATCTACATTGCAGTCTGGTTAGGCGTGCATTTATACATTTTGCAGCTTGTTGTGTGTGTGTGTGTGCCTGTGAGAGAAAAAGAGTGTGAGAGCAGCAACTGGTTGCGTTTGTGTTCACTGTGGTCTGAGTGTGAAACCGAGTGCACAGAAGCAGCAGCAGCAGCAGCAGCAGCAGCAGCAGAGCAGCGTCAGATACCCCAGCTAGTTTCTGCAGCCAGTAATCAGCTACTATTGATTGTAAAGGAGTCAATGAGAGTAGAGTCTCAATGTGCCCTCAAAGCTGCTGCGGACGGATCGATCACGGCCTGCTGCTGAGCCTTTGTGTGACCGGCATAATGGAATGTGCGCACCAATGTGCAGTGTTTGCTTTCCTCAATAAGAACATCATCATTTTTATTTTTTTATTTTTTTATTTTATTGTTGGTCATTTTTCTGCAAGGTTAGGAAATACGGTCTTTTTTCCCCCCTTGTTATCCATAAAGTCAAAAGCAATTTGTTTATCACCGTGCAAACAAATGCACTGTGTTCATCCATGAGACTGAGATGCATGCAACCACATTACCTCCCCATCAAAACCACATCCTATCAAGTTAATACAGAGAAAAGAGGCCATATTGAAATTGCCAGGTGCCTAATTTGGTCTTTGTTGAACATAATTGAAACCACTCATCCCTCCCCCCACTAAAGGGGAGAAAGACAGAGAGAGGAGAGAGAAGAGAGAGAGAGAGATAATTGCCTTATAAGGCAGTAGGCTGTTATGAACGTGACGTCTCATTCCCAGCAGCGTGCTGGCAGATGATACGGTAAAGCCCACATCTCAAATCCATCTGAAGAAAGCTGGCTCTCGCAGGCTTTGGTTTGATAGCTCCAGCTGTCTCGTTTAGGACTGCATGTGTGTGCATGTGTGTACATATATATGTGTGTATATGTGTGTGCACGGAGGGGGGGATGGTGCATGTGTGTGTGTGGGTTTTGTGCGCGAGTGAGTGCATGTGTAGCGTGTTATTGACTCCTGAATTACTTCTCTGCAGGGGGATTTTGTTGGAATTTTGTGTGTGTGTGGCGGCGGGCGGGAGAACATGGATGATGAATAGAGAAGTGTGAGTGTGTGTGAATGTGTGTGTGTGTGTGTGTGTGTGTGTGCATGGACAGAGTGGGATGCTGAGTCAGGTGGGTGATTTACAGTGTAAGCATTGCAGTGCAGGTGGAGGCGAGCACACACACAGACACGCCATGTGTAAGATCATTTTTCTCTTCTTCTTTTGTTTTTCTGCGTGCAATCCAACTCCTCCTCTCCTCTCCGCTCATTCTGTTTCTCCTCCACGTCCTCCGATCCCGTCTTTCTCTCCCTTCCTCCCCTCCTTGTTGCATCTCTCTCCATCACTATCCCTCGCCGTTTCCCTGCATCTCAGTGTTCCCCTCCCCCAACCAGACAGCCGGGCTAAATGTATGTGTGTGCATGTGTGTGTGTGTGTGTGTGTGTGTGTGTGCGCTCTCCCAGCTGGGGGCAGGAGTGGGGAGGGACGTTCTTTGGGGAAATGGAGGACGGTATGCAGTCTGCTCCTCTTGGAAAACCGTCAGTGTATCATCTCTCCTTCTCTCTATCCTTTGTCAACTGTGAATTTCTTCTTCTTCTCTTTTTTTCCAACATATCTCGGTTTCACTGTGTCTGATTTTTCCGCTAAAAAAATAGTTCACTCTACCTGTCACCCCCTCCCCCTCCTCCTGATCCTCCTTCTCTGCCTTCCCCTGTTCTCTCTCCTCTGTCTGATTTGCCAGGATTTTTTTTCCACTGTTGCTGGTGCCCTCTCAGCATGTACCGCTGTCCCCCACAGAGAGGGTTTTCTCCTGTCACTACACACTCCTCACAGGGTATCCTCTCGCTACCAACAGTCTCTTTAAAGCCCAGCCCTCCATTTATCTCAGCTCTCCTTTTTTTATCTCCCATTCTCGCTTTTTTAGAAGTGCCGCAAGCTCCTTTCAATTATCTTCCCCTTCTTCTCATCGGTCGCTGGGAGACAGCTTTTCTGTGCAAATATTTGCTTTTCATGAATATGCCATCATTAAGCACCCTGCATAGGTGTGGGCGCAGCACCGACGAAATGTTAATTGTGGCTCGGCGAGGCCCTCTCGTGCATTCCTCCCCTTGCAGGAATCTGGCAGGAGCTCAGACAGGGAACAGACGTCTGGGTCAGGGCAGGCTCAGGCAGAGGGAGTGTGAGAGAGAGGAAGAGAGAAAAGAGGGAGAGCAAGGAGAGGGGAAGGGAAATAAGGAGTGTGAATGAGAGAAATAAGTGTGAAACTCAGATGTAAACACGCAGAATATTACCTCTAAAAGCCTCTATTTGTACCATCAGGTTGAGCGTCCAGTCTAATCCTCCAGACCTCAGGGTCTAACATGAACCACAGGGGGGTTTCGACTTTCGGAAGAGCTGCTTTGTTCCTCTTGAACGCACTTCCCGACCACCTGAAGGCACGTCAGACACTGAACTCATTTATAGAAATCCTTTAATGTGTCTTTCTAAATTATTGCAGTGTTTCTAAGTTACTAAAATGCCAACCACTAATTCTTATCCCACTGCTTTAGATTTTTTCCCTGTTGTTTTACCTGCTTTTAATTACTGCGAGCCTCTTTCCTCCTATTTCCCCTTTGAGATTTCCATTTAATGAAACATGTGTTATTTATAAAATGCATTATCACTATTATTATTGTTATTATTTAGGCCAGAAAACATTGTGAGTGCATATGCCCGAGGGAGTTCAGTCGTCAATTGTAGTACAACTGGATGAGGACCAAGAGGCCAGCGTGAAAAGAGGATTAGAGTCCGTTTCAACATGGAGCTGGTATCTGTTGCAAGATCGCCTTAATATGGTGAACAGCAACGGCTTTGTTTTAGGCAAGGAATGCAGCCGGTTCAGCTAAATTAGAGGCAGCCATTTCCGTTGGCATGAGGGCTTGGCTACGTTGGCAGAGCTTCTCCGTTGGGGAGAATGTGGACGCTGTGATGTGGAGTGAAGCAGTTGAGGGAACCAATCAGAACCAATACAAATAAATAAATAAATAAAATGTTGTGGCAGGACAGTGCACGCATAGCCTACGTGCTAAAGTTGCTAGAGCAACAGTCCGTTTGCCCTCTTTGTCTGAGCTGCCTCTCTGGAGAAAAATAAATTTTATTTTTGTTGTTCTAAAAAAAGAAATAAGAGTTGCCCATAATCATTCAAGTTAGATCATTTCAAAAAAGAAGTCACGAAAACGTGACTAAATGTGATGCCCTATAGTTTTTCTGTAGCTCGACACAAAAGTTAGCATCACCCTGAATTCATCATTGAAAAGCCTATGGGATTTTTCCATTTGATTTTGGATTATTGCAGAAAATAAGTTCTGTGGCAAACAAACATTTATTCATAAAGACAGTTGAAGCCTACATGCAATTGCCAGAAGTAAAAAGCTAGCTTTAGGCTACACAGAAACTACACCACAGTAACATGACTTGACCTCGCCCCCACAGCATCAACTGTTAAGTCGTCTTTGCTGTGATGACACTCTGTAGTCTCATTTAGCCACTTGTTAGCAACCGCCTTTTTTAAGACACATTAAAGTCTCAAAATTCATGAGGGGGGATTTTACTGTGATATTTTATGTCATAGAACAAGACGTGAAAGTCTCTTAAGCTTGTGTTAACCACAGACCTTATTTCTGGCATCTAAGGAAAGCCCGTTAAAAAATCAGTTGACTGTCGTGCCATTGTGTTCCCACATTTGCTTTTTTTAAATAATAAAGAAAAAAGTGTTTACTAATATTAGAAATTCATATTTATATATTAAAACCTATCCTGTTTCATCAACTGTAAAGTATAATCTTCAATCTTTTTGATGTTTTTAATTTAGTTCTATGTTCTTTGCCACTTTGCCTTCAGTGTCATTCCTGCTCAATATCTTATATATTTATTATGTGTTTATTGTATGCCAACACCAAGACAAACTCTTTTTCTATGTGAAAACCTGTCTGATTGCAGCTGCTACAGCATTGTGGCAAATAACTTATGTTCAGTCCGTTAGCTCAATGCTAACACATAATGGGAATTACCTTTAATGCGCTAACGGAAATTAGCAGAACAATCGTGATAATTAAGCCCCTTTACCGCTGCACAAAAGCTCACTAATGTTCACATCTGGCTTTATTATGTAATGTTAAAGGTTATAATTGGCATTCACACCGGGGTCAAGTGACTCTCCAGTCGGTGAAGATGCAATGACACGCCGCCACAAAATACCATCCACCTCTGCCCAAGCAGCGCTCAAACATCCCTGTAAATTGGTCTGCACCGAGTTTAAAAGAGAGACAGAATAAGTATAAGGATAAGGATATATAATATATTTTGAGATGAGTCTTATAATGACATCTGCCATCTATTCGGGCGGCTGGTGCTGCGCAAACTGGCTTGCTTGAATAGCTTACTAGGACACTTAATGGAACTGAGCCATTGTTAATGTTATCAGCTGTGGTTTTCCTGCCATGATGAGTCAAAATGTCTGCTGTGACAAAGGGCCCATGGATCAGTGGTGGAAGGAGTACTCAGATCATCTACTTATAAGTAAGAGTATCAGCACAACTATGTAAAGTAGTCTTCAGAAGACCAGGATGTAGCCTGTGTGGACAGGAAGACACGATTTTGTATTTTCTTTTCCATCTCTTCTTCAGCTCTAACATTGGAGCATGAGAATGTGCGTGAAATTGCTAGTGCAGACAGACAGGATGTAGTCACAGGGATGACATGATTGTAGTTAGTCACACTGGGCCACATGACGGCTGCCACTGCCGAATGAGGCCAGTTTGATATGTTGAGGCCCACAACAACAGCTCTGTGTTGTCTGTCCTGAGCCTGCCTCGCTGTCGTAAGTGTATTTTCACACATAAAGCAGAGATGGAGCGAGAAAGATGCTCCTCCACACTGAAATGCAGCTGACACGTGGATGTTTGTTTGGGTGGAAGCTCTCCAGTTTCCCCTTCTCGTTCTCTTCTCGCCGGCAGTGCAGGTGTGTGTGGACGGATTCCTCATTATCCTTCATTTGATCCTTTTTTTGTATCGGCCCCGAAAGCATCCTCCTCTCTTCCTCAGCTCTGTTTTAGTTTCTTTCCACAGGTGAATTCTCCCGCACCCTCCCTCCTTTGTCTCTCGTCTACCGCCCTCCCCCTCCCCCCTCTCCCTCTGCCTGCTGCTTTCCCAGAGAAGTCAACCTGTTATCGGCAGGGTCTATGAATAGCACAGGGTTGGAGCTGCGACCCACTCACCCCCCTAACATAGCTCATGTCTTATGCATTGCTCCTGCACGCAGAATCCCTCAAGCCCTGTTTCTACAGTTGCTTGCCTGTAGTTCTGCCACGACACCTAGTTTACAAAAATGCTGCTCGATCCCAGAATATTTCGGAGATTTACCACCATATAATTTATGTGCAGATTAAAGGCACTATATCAGAGTTTAAAATAACGTGAACACATCTCTCAGTTCATTAACAGCAGACAGTTCAGCTCAGTGTCTGAATGTGGGTGTCGCAGGTGCATCATCCTTCTGCTGCTCCTGAGCTGAAAAATGACAAAACGTGTGAAACTGTTAATAAATTGTTACGCTCATTTGCATTCTGCACACATTTTCTCCCACTTTTCCTGCACCAGACACCATACTGTATATTCATCCAGAGATTGCAGCTCAGCAGTCAGAGCTGCAGATGCAGCGCAGAGATAAGCGTCATCTGTCGTCGATGCCATCGTTCTTCCTACGTTTGCTGCTGGAAATTCAGTTGTGGCGAGATGCTTATTTTCCAAACACTGAAACGTGTTTACAATGCAGTGAGCGGCGGCATCATCCTTCCAGTGTTTCTCCTCTATGCCACAGCTCCAATAATACACCAGGGACAAGGAGCTTAGCAGTGACAGCCCCAAATCCCTCTTTCCACAGCACTGATTTCTGGATTAAGGAGGGGAGATTTCCACACCTCTGAATTGTATTGTGTTACGGGGCTCACGCATCTTTTCATGCATCTTTTCTTCTGCGGCGTGCATCGAAATGGGAGCATTTCCTTATTTACACAGATTTAGAGTGATTCTGGATGGGGCATGGGAGGCTATAAATGAGGTTTGAGGCAGGGAGAAGGTGGAGAATAAGAGTGATTATTGTGGTAAACCCCCTTTACGCAGGGATTTTGGAGCTTCATAATAAACAGAACACCTAAACAGAGTGCTTATGCATATTTTGGTTCCTGAAAAGTGTCTTCACTCAAGGCAGGTTAGATGTTTTTTGTCTCTAAATTCAAGATACGCCTCAGATCTGGACTCGTAGCTCTCCCACTGCTGTAGCAGATTTGGACGCCACAAAAAGGTTGGGGATATTTTCATTCCAGCCTGATTAAAAAAAAAAACCTCCACTTTATTTCTCCTTTGCCTCCCTCCTCCTCCTCCTCCTCCACCTCTTGGCCACTCCTTTTTTCCTCTCCCTCGCTCCTGTCCTCTTGGACCCTCCTCACGCCCTTCGTCATTTTTTCCTTCATTCCATTACTGAACATTGTTTTGACTTACCAGGTTCCGCATTCCTCTGCACGGCATACCGACCTGCCTGCCGGACCGCCGGAAGAATTCCTGGCCTGTGATTATCCACTCATATTTCTTTCACACACACACACACACACACACACTCTCTCACACACACACACAGGGGAGGCAGTAAATTAATGGAATGGGGTGTACTGTTTTATTACCTCTGAAGAAAGGTTTATTGTTTCTTATTGCAGGGCGTTGAACTGATTTACTGATACATTCCAAAATGCCCAAATACCATTGATTTGCTTTTGAGTGATCAATCTGGAGAGATTTGTGTTGTTTTTTTTAACAGATGCTGTATAGCAAGCGAGGCATGTTTGTGTGTGTTTGTGTGGGTGCGTTGCCGTAATTTCCCTCTTTGTGAGCCAAATTAAACACAGCTTTATCGCGTGTTTGTTTTACATTTACTGAGAAATTAACTTCTGAAGAGCAATTAATTAGACGCCGGAAACGATGAAAATCTAAATCAATCAAACTGAAATTTCCCTCATGGTGCATCCGCAGACATGTATGTGCATTCCTAATTATGGCAAAACACCACATTTTGTCGGAAATAACTGTAATTTTTGCCCGAATGAATAAACAAATTAAACCGGTTTATGTATCTGGAGCAGACACATTAATGCATGTACACACACACAAACACACAAAGGCATGCACAACACACACACAGAACCTACCAGTTGGCAGTGGGTGTTAATTGTGTTGGGCCTCAGGGCAAAAATAACATTGCACCAAAGACACAGAGACAGAGTGTGTTCTGTCTTTCAGCAGCCTACGCCTTTCTATCAAGACAAAACAACACAATCGTGTTACAAATGCAAAACACACTCTGTGTCCTTTATTAATGTGAAAGGATTACTCATTATATATCAAATACATCCTGGAAAGTATATTTATGTTGTTCTTTTGTTCCAATCTTTCTGTCTTGTCCTATTTACAGCCTATATCCCCCAGTGAATCCCAATAGACAGTGTTTTCATGACTATATGACTGTTAATTGCTAATTAGGCCGGTGTAGCAACAGACCCCTGTGTGAGGTGATAGCACTGTGTCGGTGTACACAGAATAATTACAATGAAAGGTGCTGTAGGAGCGTGTCAACATCTGCTCCCCGTGTGGCTGCAAGAAAAGAAACTGAGACAAGCTCTCACAAATGTGACAGGTTGTACTTATCGGCACGGCGGTATTTGTGTAAATATTTCACGGGTCGTTGGCTACAGTCCAGCTGATACACAGATTTTAGAGCAAGAACTGAGAGGATGTTTCATTGTGCGAACGTTTTCAGACAAAAACTACATTTCCTCTATCTCCAGAAAAGCTTGTACAATAACTACCTGTGTTATTGAATGTAAACTCCATTGTGTAACCGCTGTACACACATTATTTTTGTTTCCTGTACACATTTTGGCTACACTGCTTTTTTACTTTAAAGGTCATGGTGAAACAATCACATGTAAGTAAACTTTTTTGCGGGAGGATGCTCTGAACTGATGCAATGTTTAGTAAAAACCCATGACCGCATTTGGTACACACACATCTTTAGCATTTCAGAGATGCATTTGGAATCGAAAGACAAATGGAAAGCGATGAAGTCACCAGACTGTTAGATTCAGTATCAATATATATCATGTTGTAAATTAATCCCTGTGCTGCAGACACGGGCGGATAATGAGGTAACAAGCACAGACTTTGTGGTGGCTGTGCCGCTTTTTAAGTTGTTGTTTTGTGTCTCTCTGTAGTCCTGTTTTGTCTCTTTGAGATAATTTTGTGTGTGTGTTTTTTTTTCTTTTCCTTTTTCTCTTTGTGGTCATTTTGTGTCTCTTTGAGGTCATTTTGTGTCTCTCTGTGGTCATTTTGTGTCTCTTTGAGGTCATTTTGTGTCTCTTTGTGGTCATTTTGTGTCTCTTTGAGGTCATTTTGTGTCTCTGAGGTCATTTTGTATCTCTTTGTGGTCATTTTGTGTCTCTTTGAGGTCATTTTGTATCTCTTTGTGGTCATTTTGTGTCTCTTTGAGGTCATTTTGTGTCTTTTTGAGGTCATTTTGTGTCTCTTTGTGGTCATTTTGTGTCTCTTTGAGGTCATTTTGTGTCTCTCTGTGGTCATTTTGTGTCTCTGAGGTCATTTTGTATCTCTTTGTGGTCATTTTGTGTCTCTTTGAGGTCATTTTGTATCTCTTTGTGGTCATTTTGTGTCTCTTTGAGGTCATTTTGTGTCTTTTTGAGGTCATTTTGTATCTCTTTGTTGTCATTTTGTGTCTCTTTGAGGTCATTTTGTGTCTCTCTGTGGTCATTTTGTGTCTCTTTGAGGTCATTTTGTATCTCTTTGTTGTTATTCTGTGTCTCTTTGAGGTAATTTTGTGTCTCTCTGGGGTCATTTTGTTTCTCTGTGGTTGTTTTTGTGTCTGTGGGATAATTGTGTGTTTTCTTTATAGTTTTGTGTATCTCCTTAGCTGTTTTGTATGTCTGTAATTGTTATGTGTCTCTTTGGGGTAATTTTGTGTCTCTCTGTGGTTGTTTTGTGTCTCTGGGGTAAATGTATTGTATCTCCTTATCTGTTTTGTGTCTCTTTGAGGTAATTTTGCATCTCTCTGTTGTTGTTATGTGTCTCTCTGTAGTAATTTTATGTCTCTCTCCAGCAGTTTTGCATCTCTTTGGGGTAATTTTGTGTCCCTCTGTGGTTGTTTTGTGTCTTTGGGGTAATTTTATGTCTCTGTGTAGCCGCTTTGTGTCTTTTTTGGGGTATTTCTTTGTCTTCTTTTGGTCGTTTAGTGTCTATAGTTGTTTTTTGCCCCTATTTGTAGTTATTTTGTGTCTCTTTGCAGTTCCTTTGCATCTCTTCATGGTCTTTTTGTGTCTGTTCGGGGTTAATTCTGAGTCTCCTCTTCATTACATGTTAATTTGACTGACATTTTGCAGGTGAAGGGGCCTCCTGACACTTTGGGCCCCTTGGCTCGTGCCCAGTAGGCCTGTTTAGTAATCCATCCATGCCTGCAGACATTCTTTAATAAAGCACATACTATGTGTGTGTGTCTGTGTCTCTGTGTGTGTGGGAGGCAGTTTGCGGCACTCAGGAATTATGAGAAGCTACATGTCCCACAAGTAAACCAGTAAAACAGGATTTAACAATACAGATCTTCTCATGAAATAATTGCAATGCACTGCTATTGTATCATCGCTCTTGTGCAACACACACAAACACATAGACGTATACACATCCCCCCACATTTTCCTTTTCTTGCTGACTATGTAAAGCATGTGTCTGTGTGTTTGAGGTTTGGGACTGCAGCTCGCTGAAAAGCTTGTCTGTGGGTAGAACTATTCTGAAAACACATGTTGGTCTAATGGATTTAATATGGCTGTAAATTACAGTCAACAGAGTGCCGGAGCATCAGTACCACTCACATGGAAATGAGCGCTACTTGAGTGCCTTTTAACGCTGTATTCAAAGCTTTATCAGTGGTGTGTGTGTGTGTGTGTGTGTGTGTGTGTGTGTGTGTGGGCATCCTCATTTCAACACATCTTCCAGCGAACAAAGTTGAGTGTGGTTGTGGTCAGTTATGTCTTTGGTTATTCTTTTTCTTTCACACTTTTAAAACGGCTCCCTCTTATGACTTCTTATCCATCATGCTTTGTTTCCTGCAGATTGCATGGATTTCTTGTCAGTCTGTGATTAATTTCATGCTTCATTTGAATGGATTGTCTAATTATTCAGACAACTGCTTCACAAAAATAGCTTGTAAAGGCTCCAGCTTTAAATTAAAGCTGCAGTTTGTACACGTTGCCATTTTAATTTCTCAATTCATGAGCCACAACATTAACAAATGTCAAACCAATCAGTGAGTCTCCTGTGCGAGGCTGTGATGCAAGAGCGGGTTTATGCATGCGTGCCATATATGCATAGGTGTGCATATGTGTGTGCGCCAGAGCGAGTGTACTTAAACTGTTGATCGTGCGAATGGTGGTTGCAGATTTTAACCTGCGCCTCTGCCTCATTAGGCCTGCCTCCGTTGCCATGGTTGTCTATTAGAGCAGCGGAGATTAAAGACTAATTTACATGTGAAAGAGGAGAGTGGTTAGAGAGAGAGACTACACTCTGCTGCACTCTGCTCACTTTAGTGTATTCTGGAGAAGAGGGTCAGATAGGGCGCAGGCAAATGTTTGCAGAAGCTTTGACCAACATTTTGACCATCTATTTGTGTGTGTTATCGACTTTCTTGGAGTTTATTATATGAAATATATTGCCAGCTGATGCACTAGTTGCTGATTTACTTTTTAATGCAATTAAATTCTAGCATCTAGCCATAGCGTGCCTGAAAACATTGATGACTGGGCGTCTTTGTGGCTTGTGGTTTTAGATGTTTGCCATGTGAACACAAAACGCTGGTTTCATGTGAACTACCTTGCTCTCTTACCGTGTTTCCTGTTGATCTTAAGAGTCAAGAAGGCATGTGAAAAACAATTTAAAATCATATATATTTATGGCAGAAAAAGACAAAACCCATTGCTTTATATTTTAAGTTATAGCTCTTCCTGATATTAATATATATTGAGTGTGTTCTGCATGTGTCAGTGTGAGACAGGTGGATGTTTTGCATACTGCATGTAGGCCAACATCTGGCACCCTGTCACACTCCATCCACAAAAAGAGACAGAGAGAAATTAGTGAGGCAAACCTGGAAATTAGTTATATTAGAGTTAGTGTAGGAAAGGAAAAAATAAAGTAAATTGAGGCAAGGAAGTACCGTAATATGTAGCTATCGTAGTGCTTGTTGTTCAAAGATCTGCAAGGTGGACTTAATGACTTTGAGCATGTAATTACTGACGTTGTTCATGGGAGGCATGAGTCACCTCCCGCTCTCTCTCTGTCTAATGTTCGTCATGAACCAAAGCAGGAAAGCTAAAGTGGAGCACTCTGTTTCACTCTGACTCACTCCACCACAGCGGCATTGACCAAAACAAGCCACAAGATCAACCAGCCTGCGTGTGAAGTCACGCTGCAGCACTGGACCGTGAATCTGCTATTGCTCAGCACAAGGCAACAAATTCACCACGGGCCAATTAGTCAAATAAAGTCTGATATTTTTCACAAAAACTAAAGCTTCACAAACAAAGAGAGTCTGGTGGATTCATAACACGATTCGTGCCATGTGTAGCCTTCACATTATCAGTCCACACAGGCAGTCTGTGAAAATCACAATAGCCTTTCCCAACAGAGAGTCTGCTCGCCATATTTTAGATTCCTAATAAGCCAAGTCTTTGGGCTACAGGCTGCAATAGACAGCAAGGAGAGAATCTTCTCTATGAATATTAATGTGTGGTACAGGGGGGGAGGTTGAGGGGCAGAGAGGGTGGGGAACCAAAGCCTCCTCCAAATCCTTCGCAGATAAACTGAGAGGGGAAGAGAGATGATTACATGCATGGTTTTTCACAGGGCTCCCCCAAATCTCATTTTCTGTAGTGCATTTTAATGGGATCCTCACACACACCTCAGCCCGGCTAAGTCTCTGGATGCCGTCGTTAAAGAGGGGGGCCGATAAATTCCTGGCTCCTGTGATTTTTTTTATTTTTTTATGCCTGGCCGTGGCGTGGTTTTGTCATGGTTTTTAATGTGCGCAAAAACTGGGGCTTGTCGACCTTTTTGTCTTTGTAATGCGCCGTTATGTATCAATGTCATTTAAATGCAGCTTCAGACAATGGAGAGCTGCGAGAGATGGATGAGATGAGGCGCTGAAATGGGAATCAAAGTCATTCTCCGCTGCAGATGATGGAAGAGGTCACCGCATGCAGGCCCGGAGGGAAGAAGATTTGGACATATGTGTGACATGAAAACATGATGGAAAATTAGTTTATATGAAGAAGAATTGGTCACATTAATGATGCTGTACAGTATTTTTAGGCTTTTAAGATCAGTATTTAAGTTACACAAAAATGATGTGCCAGAATGGACCTTTACTCTCAATGAACTGACATGTCACAGGCCATGATTTCCCGTTTTGAAATCTGAGACTCAGACATTGATCTCCGTCCCCCTCTCCCGTCCGTCTTGTGTTTATTGCTGATAGCCATCAGGGTGACCTGAGCACACACGGGGGACTGTTTAATTACACACTCTTTCTCCACGTGTCCGTCAATAATCCAACTGATGCAATCATTCATGTGGCCATTTCAATCAATACTTTCAAGGGAGCTGCAGTCAGACTCTGGGTCACGTGACCGAGGCCTCACGTCAGTTTTATGGCATTGTTACTCCCCTTCGTTTTACTGTCTGGAGTTTACCAGCCATTTACTATCAATCTGTTGGTTAAATGGGCCATTTGTTAGTTTTTATATAACGACTGCACTTTCTCTTGGTGGGTAATTCACAAACACTGGCAGCTCAGGAAACAGGATGAAACCACACAGATTTTGGAGGAACGAAATGTTCTTTTTTAATTAAGAAAACATCATGTGTTAGTAAAATAACTGGAATAGAAAACAGGAAGAGACTGTCAGTGTCAACAACATGCTTTCTTCAGAGCTTTTATTTAAGTTTTATGTTAAAAATTTTTTGAATATCAATTTGAAATCGTGTCTGACTCTTATGAGTTCAGCAATTTTCCTTAAATAAACTTCCTAAGTCTGAGATCCAATCCTATCCGATCTCAGTTTAGGATGACATTTAGGATTTTTGATATAACAGAAACATGTTTCCTGATAACAATCAAGAAAAAATCCCGTCTTATCTTTGGATAGGAATTAAGCTATTACAGAACTGTCCTGACTAAGGCTGGGCATACACAATTTCAACCCGTTTCTGACCTGATTTTTAAGTGTCATTACTCATTTTAGATTCAGTTTCTTTGGGCATCATTTGCTGTGCAGTGTACAGGGGGGAGCCACAAGCGCTCATGGCCCGATCAGCTGCTCCCGACCAGCCATCACACGTTTGGATGAATTTCTGACATGTTAGAAATTTTGATCGAAAGGTTCTTGCACTGTTGATTTCCCAAGCTCAGTGTCTTTTCCTCACTCAATCAATCATACATTGCTGTTTGTTGGTGCTGCTAACTTGCACTGTAGTGTGTGTTTGTGTTTGGACCTATTTTTGAAGAAATTGTCTTTTAACCTCTTTTTGGGACATCTGTCTCTACCCCAGAGGCTGAAGGGCTGTTTAGTTGTTTATTTTACACATACATTGTGAACACTCAGGTTGTGGTTTGACAATCAGACCACATAGTAAGAACACCTAAACTGTGAGCTTTGGGTTTCTATTGAAGATGATTTACGAAGATGAATTAGGATGCCACAGACAGCATCATAATTCAAAATAACTGCCAAGTATGGCAGCAGTATCATCATTAGGTCTGAATGGCAATGACAGCAAAGATGGGGAACGACATGAACACAGAAATATAATGATTGAAAGGCCACTTAAATCATATGATGACGCTTTAAATTTTGCAGATCATGTATTAATGGGTATATCAAGATCATTAACCCTGAATTTGAGTGACATGCTACGTCAGGCTCTGGAGAGGCCTGCAAGGAGGCATAGGACTCTGCCGATGGTCTTACAGTTCACAAATGCACTTTGTGTTTTTTGCTGAGGGTGATTTCAAGTCCATCCCTGTCTCACTCTGCCAATGACTTTCGTTGTAAGGCACTAACAAAAAAAAGCAGTCGTCTACCATTGGCATAAAACGCGGCCGGTCGGTGTTATAGCTTAATGGCGCTCGGTGGAGTCAGGGGGAAACGCAGCAGGACATGCAGGAGAGTTGAGGTGACAAAAGTACGAGTAGGGTAGGTAGGAGGAGAGGTGGATGGATCCAACAAATATCGACCTTTATCTGGGAGAGTGGTGTTCGTGCCCCGTAAGATTAGAGAGTCAAACCCTGTTCTTACAGACGTAGTGCGTTTATTTTGAAAGAGAGCACACAGTGATGAGATTAGGAATTGCTTCTGTAATAGGAAGAAATGATTTGTCCCCTCTTTGAAACTTAAGATAGAACAACCATTTTAGATATTTCTCTGTAATGAGGCCCCTAAAGACTGATTGGCAAGTTTAATATAAACAAAACAGTAATTTTCAAATAGTCTACACAAAAATACAGCATTCAGAGTATTTTCCAAGTCCCTCATGCTATATTTTTGCATCCCTCTATCCTAGTTGCTATTTTTTTCCTTTTAGTTTTCTCCTTTATTTAATCTCACTCCCAGAGGTGCACCTTTCCTCCCATGCTTTTAACATTATCATATTCCTCTCCAGAAAAAGCAGCCACATGAAGCGACTTCAGGGAGACATCTTCAGAGCTGGAACTGTCTTGAGGAGACTGCTTTGCAGAGGTATTGACACTAAGCTAGAGAGGATATGGAAGTAAATATAATGTGTGCAGAATCTGTCTGTTTCCTTCCGACTGTAAACCATCTATTGTTTTCGTGATCGGAAGCCTTTGACTTTTCATAGAGGACAGCAGAAAATGAGCAGACTTGTGTATGTGGCGCTAAACAGCCTTGTTCCTCTCTTCGGCTTCAAGCATGTGCTCATAGCTCATGGTGTGTGTGTGCTGAGCTGAGCTGGTATAAACAACACTATCTGGCAGTTCTGCAGAAATATGAGCGAGCAGATGACAGTGATAGAACAGGATGGGGTGTGTGTGTTTAGTGAGAGCAAGTGTTTGTGTTTGCACTTGTGTGCTTGATAACCAGAAAGATTGCCTTAGTGTCTGTAGCATGTTTGCAGGGCCGGCACGTGGAATAACTAATCAACGGACCGTCCAATTTCTGGGCCCCCATTCAGGATGCCTTTTTAATCCATAGCCTGTTTGGTTGTGTCTCTGAAGCTGCATCTATCCTCTGGCTCAATGTGTGAGCAGTTCAGTGTGATTTTGCCTGGACCATGGAACACTACTCTATCCAATCAATGTGCTGCGTCCAGACTCAACAACAAGCTTGTCTCGCTCTTTGCATAAATTTGACTGTGTATTTTTGTCTCAATCAGCTATTGAATGTTTTGCCTCACAGACATTATTGAAATATTCTGTCAGCTGTCTGTAGCTTCACTTCTTTGGTTCCTATCTCACACCCGGGGCAAAACCATGCAAAGTGTCGCACGGTACAGTGCAACTGTCATTGCTAGTTTCATGACCAGTGCCTACACTGTATAAGTAGCAAATGTACTTGCACCCATGTGTGCACCCATGGGTGTGTAGTTCTAAAATTTAGGTGTGGTCAGACACTTTTTGGTGTGTTGCTATTAAGAGGCAGCAGAAGTGACTGCACCATTGACCAACGAAAACTTGATCTAAAGTCAGAGTGCCACAGTATTTTTCTGCCATTTAAAGGGTGCATCATTCAGAAAGTAAGATGCGCTTACGTGGATGCATTCCCAACGTGTGTACACTTTGCTTGTCACACCTTCAGGGGCACACAGATGGGTTGCGGGTGGATGAAATAATACATCAGTAATGAGGAAGAAATTATGTTCTCTAAAATGTGGACATTGCAGAGAGCAAGGCAAAGCTGCAGAGCTGCTGTCTGACTCCTTATTAGGAGAGACGCTGCAAATTTTTTAACCAATGGCAGTATAACAACAGTATACATTTAGTTCTGCTTCCTCTGTCAAATTTAAAACTACAGTCTTTTGTTTTGCTGCTTAAATGTCCTGTATTATTTGCTGCAGTGACAATACTGCTTTCACTACAGCAGAAAATTGCTCACTTCTCCAATGTGTCAAAACCGCAATGTAAATAGTAGCGTGCCAGGTGCAGGCACATCTGGCTTGAAAGGGTTGAATTCTTGTTCACACTACCCCTATGATTAATCAAACTGAAACTTGTAGGAAGCATGTAGGAAAACTACAGTGGTCGACGCAAACACACAAATATGCGAATGGTCCCATCTAGAGCCAGTGTTTGATTTGTCCACTCTGGGCAACTGTAGAAACAACATGGCGGACTCCGTGTGAAGATACAAACAGCTTGTTCTAAGGTAACGAAAAAATGAGGATTCTTATTTTTAGGTAAATATTAACTAATGAAAACACAGTTACACATTTTATATACCATTTCTGTCGATAGATGCCCCTAAGTCCTGCGCACTGGACCTTTAAAGGACTGACTACAACCTCTTTGCCCCTCGCATCGCATTCTGCAGCCAGACTGTGTGTAATTACCTAGTGGAAGTGGACTTGGATACACCCTGTATGCACACTAGACCATGCTCTATAGATTGTTTCAACAGGGCCTTTGTGATTAATGACATTCAGAGTGACAAAAATGGCCCTCTCTATGCATGTCCATGTTCATGCATGTGCCTGTATATGTGTTAAGTCAAATTCAGTGGGAAGATAGAAAGGTGTGAGTGTGAGCTCTGCTACTGTGCTGAAGCTCAAAAGTGTTAGATTAACATCACACATCCCAGCCCTCCTCCAGGCCCTCTCTCATCCACTGCTCTGATAGACTCAGCCCGGGCAATACAGCATCTGCAGAAATGAGAGAGTGTGTGTGTGTGTGTGTGTGCGTGCATACACCAGAGGAAAAGCCTATGAAACTGTGATCTCTTCCATAATTCACTTTCAGCCACAGCACTGGTGACTATCTGTGCGTGTGGCTTTGTGTGCATGTGTGCAGTTTTTGCAGAGGTGTGAAAAGTGGCACATTGCTGTCTATAAAATAACACTTCAGCGCTTCATCAGCCACTGTCGTATGTTTGGGTGTGTTTGTGTGTGTGCATCTGTGGAGGGAGGTTCATGTGTGTAGTAGCTTTGCACGTGTGTGTATTTTTGTTTGTCTTTGTGCACGCCTGGAGGAGGGTGAGGTTTATTTTCAGAGATCATCCCTGTGCAGAAACGTTTTGTTTTTAGCCATTTCCAGTCGCACAGATCAATGGAAACATGAATAACCGACTCATCGGGTTTGATCTGACCGTGTTCACACTGAGAAAACGGAATCGCACTGACAGCTTGTTAGTCATCCTCCTTTCTCAGGCTGCACTAACACAAAAAAGGCTCTTTGAAAACAAGCCTTGACCTCAGGAGTTTGGCGAGCGCTTCGCCCTGATGACGGCTCTCCAGCTTGGGACACAAGGAAGACAACCTTCCCATTGTCAGTGTGGGAGCGTGGGTAAAGCTGAACAGTCACAAATTGTTACTTCAGCTGTCGCCATATCTGGATGCGATGTGTTACTCCCTTATTTCCCACCCACAGCATCCACATCCTTTCATACCCAAAGGCTATCGCCTGCAGTGGTGTTGGTGGTGGTGGCGGGAATGATTAAGCAGGATTTGCTGTCGAGCCTCAACCCTCCCCTCCTCCTCTTGAGGTCCGCAGCATTTCAGAGAGTGGTGAGTCATTGAGGGATTGCCAGCCGTGTCAGAGATAAAGACGACGAGGGGCACTGACTGACAGAATGGAAAGTGTAAACACAGAGGACCTCCAGGCGTCTTGTCTTTTGACATCTGTCTCTTCCACCCCTGTGTTTTTGTCTTTGCTGGTGGTTGGTGGAGATTCATTTCCATGTTTTTTTTTTCTTGTCATCCTCTCATTCCTTCCTGCAAACCCCTCCGTCTGAAAAAAGCAAGCATTCCTCACTATGTAACCATTCCTGTCTTCTCTGCCCAGTAGGAAACTGCTGTCCAATCCATAAGTCATGATAACAACCGTCTTCCTCCCTCCCTCCTACCCACACACACACACACACACACACACACACACACACACACACACGCACTGTAACAGAGGCGGTGGAAAACCTCCTCCTCGCTTAGAGCATGATGTCAGACGTCTGCTGGCTGACAGGTCTTGCCATGGGAAATACACGCATAAGTGTGTTTAAGTGTGTGTGCTCACACCACAGGGACCTTGCAGGCACATCAGCATACTCATCCTCATGCTCCACATGTGTGTGAGCACACATTAAACACAGCTGTAATCGAGCTGCGCATTCACCAAACGAAGCCCATTAAGAAAAACTCCCTAATTTTAAAATGATAAAGTGGATTTATTTCTTGATTTCGGGAGGCAAATCTCACCGTGTGTCATAATGATCGTGATAAATTTTGCATTCAACTCCATAAATGGCAAAAATGATTAAACATTTATTTATATAATGCAGTTTGAAAATCCATCTATTCCTTTATGCCAGAACTCCAGTTCAATTTGGCCTCCCATCGTTTAGGCCGCTGTAAGAAATGCCCACTCTCCCCGTATGGCCCTGTGTTATTGATTTGCCATTATGTTGTATGTGGGAGAAAATCCATGGCTCTCCCTTTAAATAACCATCACATGAAGACAAGAGAGATATATCATGGAGAAACCATATCGAATTGGAACACATGGGACGCCCGGTGTAAGCGAGGCAATCTTCTCTGTGTGTCTTATGTCTGACAAAGACGAAGCTGGTGAATTATGTTAAGCTTTGCTGAATCAGGCTTTTCTGGAGACCCTGATCTTGCGTGTTGTTGTTGGGAGGGATTCCACCTCACATGGAGGCTCCTCCAATAGATCTGCATGTATTCATAGCAGCCAGTAAGCACGGAGATGTCTGGTTTACTTTAAAAACTGGGCTGGATTCAAGCATGAAAGTTCATTCTTGACCTTGGAAATAGTTTTATAAGAAGAATTTAAACACAAGGTGCACTTACTGTTTTTTAGCAGAGGTCAGGTGGAGCTGGAATCAAGTTGGTGGGCTGAATTTGGTTGAAAAGTGCAAGTTTCTTTAATGTCAAGGTTACTGTTGTGTGCAGTTATAACCTGTTTCACATTGAAATACAGTTAAAGGATAGGTTCACAGTTTTTCAAGTCTGTCTTAATACAATACTGACAAGCCCACAAGTACATTGAGAGAGTTTTTAGTTGCTGTAATTGTCAGTCCTTCCAGGATTTCGAAGGCTTTTTTTGGATTGTTGCGTCCTAACATGCCTGATCTCATGGCGGCCTTTCTGAAGAAATTGTGATGCATGTTGCAATGAATTTTTTTCTAATATGATTCATTAAAAATGAAAGGCAACTTGCTCCGTCAAGAAAAAAAATGCCTAGTGAGCTTATTTGTACTACACTGACGTTACCACTAACCACAAATGTTTAATCTAACTCAGAATCAGACACAGGATGCCTTTTATTGCGACATATTATTTAAAAAACACGATGAAATTAGTAAGGCTTCTCCTGTAAGGTGCTGACGGTTAAAACCACATCCTCCATATATTCAACCATCCAATCCTCACACTAATAAAAAGTAGACAGTAAGTAAGTGTACTAGGTAAATATTACACAGATTGATTATAAATATTGTACATAAAGTGTAGTAATTACCCCCATAAAAACATTTGAATTTATTCAATGTCCTTATTCCTTCATTGTGCTTATTGCTCAGTTCTTTTAGCGTGTGCAATAGACATGAATGCTACAGCTCCTGTCATGCTGATTTGCTTTGTCTGTTGCCATCGTGTTTCAGCCATTCACTGGGTGTGTAGAAAAGCGTTTTTCAATCGATGACAAAATAGTTTACCCCACTTTTATGCAATTTTTTTGTTGGTAAATGTGAGGTGTTCTTGTTGCACATGCCTACATCTTCACACCCAGAAACAAGGAAGTGAGTTTGGTAATGTTATGCAGAGCACTGCTACAATTCAATCAGGAGAGGCAGAGGAATGAAGTAAAGATAATATTTAATACAGAATATGAGTGTGAAGATGAACAGATGATTTGTGCTGATAAGGGTTCTTTGTCACTTGCACACCAGAGAGAGAGATAGTTTGTGATCAAGGGACATCTGAGCAGCAGCAGGATAAATATCGCCATGGAGTCCAGACACTGATGGTGGTGGTGGTGGCTGATGACTCTGAGGATGATGACTGCTGAGGCGTATGGGGCTGATGAATCTGTAAAGACTTGGTGGTGATGGGGAGGTGGAGGGTGCGTATGACGGCAGCAAGAAAGAACTACAGCAGAGAAGGAACCATATTTAAAATGAGGAGTGGTAAGATGACAGAGAAGGTGTGTCGCTGTGCTACTGTTTGATTGTGAATCAGCTGATGACTCAATTGATCCAGACGATGACACTTAAAGATAGTGGGGTGGCCATACGTGCAAGGAGTGAAAGGCAGGGTGAAAAAGAAACTTACAGCCTGAGCATGAAAATCATTGTCTTCCTGACTGAACTTTTGCTAGAGCTTCTCATGAGAAACGACTATGATTGTATTTGTGGAAAAGTTGCAGTAGGAGAAAATTGAAAGGTCACACAGAATTTACAGGGATTGCTTGAGTTGGCATCCATTGTTGCAACTGCAGCATCTCAGAGGAGCTGAACTGTTCAGCGTCTCTGTTTTGGCTTTGAGAAGTTCATTAGTTCCTAATGTGATTTCAGTGTAAGAGACGGGGCACAAAATCTACATTTTGAAGTTCAGCCAAATCTAAACTAAGGCTTATGCAGTCTCACTTATACAAATTAAATGGGAATCTTCCAAAATGAGTGTGGTTTATTTTTCTTCTTCTTTTGTTCCCAGCATTGGAAAACTATCAGGGGGAAACAAAGACTGAATTTTGCACTAAGAAGACTTTAACTTTGGAAGATACCCACTTCATTTGTCTAAGTCAGACCACTGAAGCTTCATGTTGGATAAACTTAAGCACGCATTTTTGCACAGACCGTGGATCTTAATAGGAAGGAGACTCTTTTGAGCCAGTCTAGAGAGGAGAAACAATTACAGCAGGGTTGTCAAACTCATTTTAGTTCATGGGCCATAAGCAACCCAATTTGATTGTAAGGGGGCCGGACCAGTAAAACCACTGCATGATAACCTATGAATAACAATACCTCCAACTATTTCCCTTTCTTTTAGTGTACAGAAGTACATTATGAAAACTCTCAACCATTTACAAAACAGACGATGAACAGCCTGAGATGTCTTAAGAAAAATAAGTGCAATTTCAACAATATGTCTCAGTTCTCAGTTCTACCTGTGCATTTTTCCAGACATGTCCACTCCTGTGTAGTGATGCTGACATCACCACACCAACCTGAAGAAGCTTATGAGGGAGCAGCTTAAGTTAACCCCTGCCTTAGAAACCATTTTGAAATCAGAAATTTGGCAGTGCCTTAGCAATAGAGCAGCGATGGATGAAGTATACCTGAAAGCCATTTTGATTGAATTGAATTTGACTTGAGTAAAAGCCTTGAATTATCTGATATTTAATGTACTTAAATATCAAGACTAATTATATTTTATCGAATGTAATTAAGTATTGACCATAAAAGTACAAGTACATGCTGGTAATATAAAAGCAAGCAGTCAGAAATCTGAGTACAATGAAGTTTGTTTCTTCCTAACATGAACGCCACCTTAAAAAATGGAGCAAACATTACACTTAAATAAAAACAAGGTCTTTTTCACAACTTAAAGGATTTAAAGTAAACCTTTGAGGTATCTTATTGAAGCATTATTCATCCTCTCTGCCATTTTCTGCTTCCATCGTGAACTCTGCCTCATTGTCCAGTGGAATGTAGTCACTGGCATGTAGCATCTAATCTGACACGTAGCCTGGACTTGACTGGAGATCCAAACTTAACTGTGGCTTTGAGAGCACTTGTTTGCACTTGCCCTCATATAATTAACCTGTGATCTAACTTGTAAACTCGGACCGATGATTCACCAAACCCTCTGATTTTATTTAGTACAAAAGAAGCAGCGAAAATGCCCAGATACTAGGTTAAACTGTAGTCACATACTTTTACTCCAATACAAAGATAGGTGTTGGAATAAAAGCATACATTTTATTTGGGAAATGTTGTGGAGTAAAAGTGAAAGTAGACAGTAATATAAAAATTACAGTACAGATACAGTACGGATACTCCCAAAAAATTCTAACAAAGCATTAGTACTTTGTTAAGTTACTGCAATAGGGATCCACCAATATTGTTTTAAGATAGAAATCTGATACAGATTATTTTATTGTGAAGCTGCTGATTATACAGTGTTTAACATATTTAAATAGGACAACAATAAGTATTTATTGTTTTTGGTTTTAGCCTTCACCAGTGCATCAACATAAGGTGTGCAAAGTCGACCAGTGGGCCAGATTGAACCCTTTGGCTGGCCCGTGGGTTTTGTGTTTGAAACACCCCTGAATTACAGCAACTAACTGCTCTTTCAAAATACTTAAGGGCGCATGAGAATTGTTTTAAGACAGCTTTGAAAAAAAGGGACCCTATCCTTTAATAAAACAGCCATTATAAGTTACCAGACATCTAAAAGCTTTCACTTTCCAAGACGTGTTCTTGAGCTGCAAATCACCCAATCAATGCTCAATAAAGCCTTATACTTGTTCAGGGGTGTAAATATAGACACTGCAGGCAGTGCAGTTGCACTGGGGCCCGTGGGGTTGGGGGGCCCAATCGCCACCTGGATCTACGCCTGTATTCAAAGAACTCACGTTAAATCAAAAATGGTTCATCATGGTTTTCTGTTTTTGTAAAATAGTATCCGTCTATAACAAATTATATGCTTATTCTACATACACTATTAAAAAATATGTAATTTAAAAAAAACTATTTAGTCAATTTCCTGTTTACTTTTGTAGTTTTTGTCATATACAGATATGTAATGATGGTTGCTGGGTCATATGTATGTTGATGTTGTCCAATATCAAGTCTCTGTTTAACCATGTAACCAGACGATACAATTTACAGCAGCTAGTTTCGGTGCAAAATATCTCAAGGCTGACAATCTGGGCACATTTGCAAGCAGATATAACATAACAAAGGGCAGTAAGACACACTGTTGGTAAAATATATGTACACCTAAAACTCTGTGTGTGTGTGTGTGTGTGTGTGTGTGTGTGTGTGTGTGTGTGTGTGTGTGTGTGTGTGTGCTTCATAACTAGTAACTAGCGCACATTAGGGCCCATTGTAAGTACCTTACGCCACTGTACTGTTAACTGCCAACTTCTTGTAAACAAAGACAAACAACAGTGGTTTCACTAAGACACTTCTGCTTTTTTGGGTTCATGAAGTTGGCTTTAAAAGTATATTTTTGTCTAAACAAACCCAAATAGAGCCAACAAGGGGACATTTCAGCCCCATGACATTAAATGTAGATGCTATAAAAAGGACTGTGTGGGTTTGATCAGATTCTGATTGATACTTGGAGACAACGTTAAGCAAACAGCCTCATCATGATTGAAATATTGCTAAATTCTGATTGGCATGACCTTTTTCCAACTGAGGCAAATCTGTGAGAAGAGATTCAACCACACAGACAGACATCTCTTATCTGCTTTAACTTTTGCAGAACTTTTTGACCTCATTGCTCATAGTAAGACACCAACTGAGCTGTCTCTCCACATGCATTTGAATGTTTGTGGTATTAGTGTAACACGCATCATCTGACACATGACTGACAAGCACACACGCGGTGCAGTGACAACAGAAGGGGACAATACAGGACATGCAGCAGACAAAGGGCTGCCTGTGCTGTTGTGCTCAGGAAGAGGCCTTGTTTCGCTCTGATGTGGCGAGCTGCAGTACCTGCGACACACACCGAGTTCCTGTGTTGAGTGTATGATGTCTGGTGCACGTGGCAGGGCGATGAGTGACACGGGCACACACACACACACACACAAGCAGCTCTGTCTGCATGAGTCCTGACAGGCTTGCCGTAGGCCATCACTGTGGGAGTGGGAGGTGATTATAGAGCCATGTGGGAATTAAGGCTTATTGTGTGGAAAGTTTTCTATAATGTTGGATATCTTTGAATGCACACAAGATGGGTAAACAGCCTGAGCGAGAGAGACAGATTTCATTTTTGAATGCCGGAGAGAGAGAGAAGCGACAAAGAGGGAATAAGAGCATGAGCTAGAAAACAATAGATAATATTGAGCCGCACATTCTTTGTTTACATTGTGATTTAAAACTGCTGTGGATGGCGGTTTCTGAGTGATTGTCACCTTATTGCAGAAAATGGCAGACGATCCACAGTGTCTCCATTATCTCTTTAAATTTAATACAAATCTTAAATCCCTGTTGTGCTCTTTGCTCAAGTAAAGAAAGCTTGCTTTATCTCTCAGCTCCCCCTCTGAAGCTCCTTCTCTTTGCTCTCCACGCAGCCAATCAAAACCCCAAAGTGAATTATGATAAAAAAAGAAGAGGAAGAAGAGGAAGCAGCGGGGCGAACGCCTGCGTGGCTGCATTTCCATATAGATAGACGAGCACATTAAAGTTGTCTATCTGCAAGCTCACTGTCCACCCTTCCTCTTATTACATTTTGATGGAGAGATGGTCGCTTCATCTACATCATCAACTCGCAAAACCCCCCCTTTCCCCCTCCTCCCTACCCTCTCTCTGTGTCGTGTTCCTATCTGCCCTGGACACTTGATTGTTTCTGAACCCGTGTTGACCCCATAAAGAGGAACCCGCGCCTGGTTTTCCTGCCACAGTGTGTTGTGTTCATTTGAGGTTCTTATTGCTCAATCTAGCCTCTTCTTCCTCCTGTAAAAGCTACAGTTCATGATTCCCCAGTGGTGAGGAGAAAAATAAAGGGGAAGAAGAAGAAGGATGGGAAAAAAACAGAAAGGCAGCTCCTCATCATGGTGCTTCCAGGCTTACATGTAAATTAAAACGCAATTAAAAACAGGCAAATAAGCTGTTCCCGGGAGATGGGGAGGGGAGGGGAGGGGAGGGGAGGAAAGCGAGGAAAGGGCTCTCAGGATAAGGGCCTGCGTCACTCATCATTAGCATGGCATTAGACTGAGGGGAGCTAAATCTGAACACTGGGTCACAGGCACATTTAGAGGAGCTGCGTCTGCTATACTGCGAGGTCTCCATGCCGATGAAAATAGCCACACCATCCCGAGCTGAGGGAGTAATTTCTGCCTTAGATCAGAGCAAAAAAAGAAAAAATCCACACAATTATTCAGTGGATTATTCAGCTATTGTTCTCTGAGGCGTACCATTGTGTGCTTACTATTGTGCTGCAAGCTTACTGTTGTGTTTTCCTGCACAAAACCAATGGAGTATCCATCATTGATGGCGGTGAATGAATAATTTCGACATACAGTAGCACTGTGCTGCATGCACGAGCAGAAAGGTGCAGCTGTGCACTCTCTCAGCACTCAGACACCCATGCTATCCTCCTCGCTGCAGCTCAATACCGTATCGACAAGTCGTGCATTCAGCCGCATTCTGCCAGAATTCCACTGCACCACCTCCTTCCTCCGCCCCTGATCTCGGCCCTCACCCCTACCACCCCCCTGGAAGCCTGGTGCTGTGCGTAGGCCCCCCTTCTTCCTCTTCTCTCTCTCTCCCAGGCTCCCTGCACCCCCCCCCCAACCTCCTGCTCAGGCTCCTGGGTAGAGGGGGATCAATGGGGGAAGCTTATGTTGGTGGTGGTGGTGGTGGTGGAGGTGGTGGTGGGGGTGAACCCCACACGACGGCAGCCTTGCAGGCAAGCAGGCGGTAGGGCGCAGAGGGGAAGAGGAGGGAGGGAAGAGAGCCCACCCTGGCAGAGGAGCACCCCTCTCTGCAGACCTGTCGCCTCGGTGCAACAATGGCCGTGACAATGACACTGGAGGAGGAATTTCCGCTGCCCCCCCGCCCCCCCCAACACATGCACACACACATACACACACACACACCTCCCCACCCCATCTTCATAGTGCATTAAAATCAGCAGCGCCAAGATGAATGGCTTCCTAATAGCTTTCATTTGTTACAATTATCATAATTAAACATATGTCAGGGGCAGACAAAGGAAACGGGAGATTTCTGTTTTAGCACCTGAAGCATAAAGAGATGCAGGCACTGGAAAGGGATAGCTATTGTTACAGCATAATTAGCCTGAATGTGTGTTGTAATCATACAGCATATTTACATTAAAGGGCCTCTATTTCAGTGATTCAGCCAGT
Organism: Cephalopholis sonnerati; assembly: GCA_019142605.1. Lineage (NCBI taxonomy): Eukaryota > Metazoa > Chordata > Actinopteri > Perciformes > Serranidae > Cephalopholis > Cephalopholis sonnerati. The sequence continues at coordinate 26,038,220 of JAGQAX010000016.1, forward strand.
GAGTTTCCATCTTGTTTTCAGCAACAGTGTGAACCTTGATTCTTCTGTCTTCTTGCCCTTTGTGTGCATGTTTCATCTGTATGTCCTTGCTACATCAGCCTGTTTGATAGTCGAGCTTAATGACCGCCTGCTGAGCGCCGTGAGAATGGCTGTAGGGCCCTCTTAACATTTTTGTAACACCACCACCACCCCCTCCTTCGCCTAGTCTAAACCCTGTCCTTGCATTCTGTCCCTTAAACCAATCAACTCTTTTCTTCCTCGTCGCTGTGGAGGAATGAATCGGATGCTTGGCTATGGCCGACACACAGCTCTTTCTCTCCTCTCTCCTGTCTCCTTTTTTGTCCCTCTCTTCCTCTTCCCACCACACCTTTTTCTTCTCCTTGCCCTCTGCATCAATCACACTTTCCCAGCTTCTCCCCCCCTCCTCCTCCTCCTCTCCCCTCATCTCTCCATTCCCTCAGTTGGCACTCCTGGCACCATGGGTGGTTGGGTGCCAAGGAAGGGAGGCCTCCTGGCTCTCCCCCCCCCTTCCCTCCTTGAGCCACCATTTTGTGGATTGCTTCTCGAGCAAGCCAGCTGTGTGCATGCAGAGTGAAAGACAGAAAGAGGGAGAATGATGAAAGAAAATTGGTGTTGCAATGGAAAAAAGGTCACAAGGCTGAGCTCCCAGTGTTTCCTGCTGAGACCGGATCAGAGATCAGGACTTAACCTGACCCTGGCCCTCCTACAAGCACATTTACACCCACATAAACACACTGCACAAACATTCTTACATGCACAACATTTCCACACTCAAATCTAATCTCTTTTAAACTCATAGAAAAAGTTAAAAGCTGTAATGTTAAAGTAAAATTCCTGCTTTTACATGTCTTACAGAAATATATTCTGTCTGTCCAACATGTAATGATATAAAACATTGACACAAAATGACATCATATTGGAAAAAAAGCAGGAGATAAAAAACAGACTGGTTGACCCTGAGTTTATCTTCATGTTTTAGATAAGAGCTAGTTTGACCTTGACAGGCTCAGCAAGGACAAAATAAACGCTGAAAGGTTTTTTTTTTCTTCAAAAGCACTCACAGAGCATTAAAAAAAATCAAGTCTATAAATTCCAGGTCACAAGGACAGTTTGAGAGCTTCATGAACATCCACAAAGAAGTCTGAATTTCCGTGTTTGTTGTTCATTTAGAGGCATTTTCTCACCGCGAACAGCTTCGTTAAAACGGGAGGAAATAAATCAGAAGCGTGTTTGCGCTGTTGAATTTGGGACTGAGCTGTTCTCCCACAACCAAATCACCTGATCTGATCGATTGAATTTGATCAGCGCCTTGTTAAATTAATTTTTTTCTGTGTATGTGTGGGTCTTTTTTACTTTCCTGCAGTTTGCTTTTTGGTGTCGGGAAATCGAACCTCTCCTCTTGACTTCCAGTCAGCGACTTTTATCAACACCGTGCGTCAAAGTCACAGGTGAACAAGAGCGCAGGAGACACGAGCTCACCTGAGCGCATTCCTGAGAGGGCGTGCAGACCATGCGATCACTGTAAATATTCACATTCATGATGAAGATTAGATGTGGACATATCTCAGTGCTTCAAAGGATTTGAGGTTATTGAGGTTATGATTTTGGATCATGATAACTTCTAAAGATGACCAACATTTATAAAGGCGCTTCGGGGAGTGTGGATCCCTCGGCCACAGAGAAACACACACACACAGGACTGAAGCAAAAAATATTTTTTAGAGAACGAATGCTTTCTAATTCCCCAAACCTTCATACTTGATGCGCGTCCTGAGTAAATTAAGAAGTCATTCTCGTGTTTGGTGACGCTGTTTCACTTTACACTGCTGCCAGGTGACTGGAGCCCACTCTGGTGAAGCCTATTGATTTTTTTTAAACCATAACCAAATATATTTAGATTATATCGAGCTGTGATCACATCACAGACTCCGACAGGCTGAGTCAGAGGATTTTCTAAATGATTATCTCTTGTCTTGACGCAGACTCCAGGCGTCATTCCCGCCAGAGCAAACACAAAATGATACATAATTTGTATTTTGGGTACCTGGTGAGTAAACAGAGCTCACGGTGAATACCTCCCAACTCTTGAATTTGCTCCATAATGCTCTCTCACACACCTATAATGCTTTTGAATATGCATTTCGATTCGATTAGATATGTTCAAAAACGAAACAGTGCTTGAGTAAACGACGGCGCCTTGGTGCCATTTTTATCAAGAGCCCGTTTGTTTGTCACAAACTTAAATTCTCCCTCTCCCTCTCCGTTTCTCTCCGTCTCTCTCTCTCCTTTCATGCTGTTGCTAGGGAAGCAGGGCGTATGCGCTCCCTGGCCGCGGCTGAAGGGCACAGGAAAAAAACAGGAATAGGGCGAAAAGACGGAGTTTTAATCGAGCATGTTTGCGATATATGAGCCTTAACCCCCTCCTGCGCACATTTCAAGACCAAAACTCGGGAATTAATGTGTGTAAAACGCCATATTTCGGCGCTTTTTCTCCATTGCCTTATATGGCAGGGCAGAGATATATCGTGCCTGTATTTAATAGGCTGGCCGCTGCCGCTCTGCTTAGAGGCTTCATTTTAACCCTTGTGGTGCTGAATTATTCTTTGAGCAAGAAAAGCGTCACTTTTTAGCTCGTTTAATTCTCTTTTAGCGCAATCAGTGCCAAATACTCTAACGAACTTTGCCATATTTGATGAAATTTCCGCGCACAAATGGTGATTTACGCACAGAAACAGGTATTTGACGCACAGGGCGCGCGTTTTCTCTCATGTTTCCAATTAAGTGCCCATAAATCCGGTGACTTAATGCGGATGACATTTACAGCACGAAGTACATACTCAGTGGTGATGTGGTTTATGCTGTTGGATTTAAATTGTCAAGATGCAGATAGATAACCGATATTACGACCAATAACAGGCTGTAATGGGGATTTTAGAGGGGGGAAACGAGCTGAGCGCTGTGGCACCATTAGAAAGTTGCCACAGGTAGGCTGAAGGCTGCACAGCAACCCTCTGCTGTGTGTCAAATTAATGGCAGTTGAGCCCAGAGGACATGGCACTGGTTTGACGATGGGAGTGTGTGTGACCTATATTTGCAGGGCGCTGTCAGCAGATCGAAGTGTGCACATCTTTAACTGTTTTAAGGGCATCAGAATTTTTGTTATGAAAAAGGGGAACTTGTGTTTCATCAGTGCGTCAACTCGAGTGGTAAACAAGCTTTGGTGATACAGTCATCCTCAAGGTTGGAGGACTGTGTTGTTATTGTTATGCCAGTCTCTAAAAGTGTTTTTAAATGATGTGGAGACACATGATTGGTTGGCAAAATTGGTCATTTCAGCTCAGGTGCAGCTCTGCAGCAGTAAAACGCCTAAAGCAGTTTCTCTTATTTCTGTGTTCAGTTATATGAATTTTAATGGCAGCACAGGGATCTATTACTATTAATTTACATCCACACACTGTATGTAAAACTCAACCACTCAAGTGTTTTTTTCTCATGTGGATTGTACATTAGCTGTAGGAGGAGGGTTCCCATGAGCTTTGCTATCGAAAGAAACAATAAAACTGCACGAGTGGATTTTATGCACACATGCTGTGACAGTAAGGTAGTGATTGATTTCAATTTCCAGATATCCCTCCCGCAGTCCAGCACGCACGGGATAAACCCCAACCTCTGTGCAAGGTCTCCACCTCCCCCTCCTCTCCTGACGTCATGCACCGAGCCGAAGCTATTGCACGAAAAGAGCTGCTCGCAGCCGCACTACTGTGAATATCTGTATGCTCATAGCCAGGACTGTGGAGTGTGCAAAGGAGGGAGCGCGAGAGAGAGGGAGAGAGAGCGCGAGCGAGCGAGCGAGAGCGAGGAGGAGAGGTGGAGGGAATACAGTTGGATTTGGATACAACTGGAAAACTACCAAGCGCGCACAGCACGCACCGAGCGGAAGGCACATCGACGGTGCGTTGCCAACATTTCACCTACTCCCCCCGTCCCCTGCGTTCAGATCCAGGCGAGAATGGAGCTCCCCGCCGCCGGAGAGCACGTCTTTGCGGTGGAGGGCATCGAAAAGAAGCGCATCCGCAAGGTAACAGAGAGAGGGCATGTTTGCAAAACGCGCTCGGGACGTTGAAATATTGCGTTTGTGACACGAGCTTCACCAATTTTTTCCTTCTCCACCATCACAGGGCAAGATCGAGTACCTGGTCAAGTGGCGAGGCTGGTCCCCCAAGTAAGTCTCAATGCAACATAGTCTTTAATAATTAACCCTTGCGTGGCATCTTTGCAACAAAATCAAGTGTTGTTACTTAATAAATGCCATTCATCAAGGGCGTGCGCGCACAGTGTGTGTGGTTGTTTGTGGCTGAGTGTGTGTGTGTACGCTGGGAGAGCGCGGTCGGTATGTGTTTCAGTGTATCCGCGGATGCCTTCACTAATTTATGCGAGGGAAGGGGGTAGGCACAGCCATGTAATCCCGTTTTAATTATTTCTGCTCTGCCAGCGAAATTACGAGACAGTGGTGCTAAAATGGCCGACTGTATGTTGGTGCTGGAGGACCGTTTGGAGAGCACATACACACAATTTGTGTGTGACATGTTGGCTGTGCAGTTGCGTGTCCTCATGCTTGTTTTGCTGTAGCGGGAATGTGGCTGATAGATGTTGCAATTTTATATTAAAGTAAACAAATGTGCAGAAACACCTTCTGACAGGAGGCCCTGCTGTACCTGTCCGCTCCACACTGGCTGCACAGTTTATGGAGAAGATGTGGGAATATGTGTGTGTGACGGTCAGAGGCTGAGGCCTGTGTGTCAGTTAGAAAAAGGAAGTCTGCACGTGACAGCTCTCTGACAGTTGCCCTCTCCTCTCTGCAGATACAACACATGGGAACCAGAGGAAAACATCCTTGACCCGCGTCTCCTCGTCGCGTTTCAACACAGGTGAGAGAGATGTGGACTTCGGACGAGGCCGCAGCAGCCTCCAGTTCAACCATGACCATATATGGGCATGGGAGGAGGGGCGCTCCAGTAACTCTAGCACTGATCTCCCCCTCCTCCTCCTCCTCCTCCTCCTCCCCCTCCTCCTCCCCACAGGACTGTCTCCTGGGGAAAAGGCAGGGGATGTGGTAGTGAGAATTCCTAAATCATACTAATGGGAAGATCGGACACGCGGAAATTTGCATGGATGTAGACGTAAATTGTAACAAATTATCATCTGATTACGTTATTTTGCGTCAGGAATCAGAGGCCTCCATGCCTGCCATGACCCAGTTTCACATAGAAAACTGACGTAGCTGCCTTTTTTGCCAGATGGTGCATGATGGATCACTGCAAATGAAAAACCAACGTGGATCAAACTACAAATATTGATATAATCATATGTGCATCACATTGTACCAGTCACATGGTAAAGCTTTAGCAGGACAGGTGCTGAATTAGCAGCTGCACTCCAGAGCCTGGCTGTTTTCATTCAGGGTGCAAGACACAAGCGCAGCAGTTTGTTGTGGTTTCGCAGGAGGAGGCCAAGCTGCTGCCTGATGGGATTCTCATCACTATTAACATTCAGAGATCTGCGAACAGGCCGAGCTGTGCTTTACCTCTGCAGGCTGATGCTATATAGTGTTTTCCTCCCTGTCTCGGGGGGTTGCAGGGGTCACATCCCCCTCAATATGTAGAACATGTGCATTTGTCTCACTCAGTAAAAACAACAAAGTGGCAGAGGACTTTTATTTGACAAGATTAAAGACATTTATACCATAGATTCATGCGGAAAAGGCACAAACTTGTGCATTAAAATTCACCAGAATGCAGGAAATTAAGTGTTTGATGCTCAAAATTTGCTGCCAGAGGACACTCCAGATGTGTCCCCTCCAGTGTTTGGACACAATCTACACCTCTTGCCTGAGTGGATGTCTGGGCCAAGACTTCCTCCTCTGTGCACCTGTAATTTCAGTTAACTTATATAAACAGATATCTTCATATGAATGCAGATACATTTTAAAAAACAATCAGTCAGATGGTCGTAGATGGGGTCCATGATTGCACTTTGGCCTGTCCATTCCGCCTCTCCACATGGACTGTTTACCTCTCGTTCAGATGTAATTCATCAACATTCCTCAGACTACAAACGGAAACCAGAACATTTCAGATACCAAAATCTTGTCCCATCACCTGCAGATTCTGTGCACATGTGCAGAATATGTCTATAAAGATAACATTAGTTTTGACGCATCACATGCAGCTAGCATCTCCAGCTGTGTAATGTTTTGGAAACAGAATGTCTCACCTTGAGGTACATAAATGGTCAATCTTCTTTGGAGCAGACATAGGTGTAGTAGAGGCCTGTAAGTTAATCAGAAACACGTCGATGTCAGTCACAGAGGTTGAGATGTTAATGAATACTAATGCTGCTGTCATTTTAGCCCGGTGGCGCGTGCACAACAACATCTTAGTCTGCGTTGCTGGACCCATGAGGCCTGTGAGATATACTCTCTCTGTAGGCCACCAGGCCGCTCGTGGGACTGGGTAAAGACACGATGGCTGGGGAAAGGAATTCGCATTTCTGAAAAGGCTAATTGACACGCAGTGCTCTCCAGCGTTTCCAGTGTACCGCTCTCATATTCCCCCGCAGCCTGCCTGCCTGCCTGTGTGTGTGTGTGGCTCTGTGCTGATGGTCATGGAGTGCTGCCTCTGCGCCGTGTGTGTGGATTCCTCTCTGCTCCCAGAGGATGGGGGAGGGGATCCGACAAGGGAGGCTGTAATTGCCAAATCTTCTGTGAATAGGGGTCACCCCGTTGGACGCTGTTTGAAAATGGCACACACATTATAGCATTAAAATGTAGACTGTTTATTGTGGCAATTTTCTGGCAGCTCTGATAGTTTGAACATCTGTAGCAAGAGGCCAACAATAGGCCGGGCTTACACATGCCTGGTGAAGCCTGTGTGCTGACGGCCTTCACCCACCGCTGGTTATTTATGAGCCAATGATGAGTCAAGGTTTATATCAGGCAGCAATATTTCACAGACAGGCCCAGTGCTTGATCTAGTCAGTACAACACTAACATGTTTCACTCTCTCCTCCCTTTATAAAAACATTTCCAAGAGATGGTTGTTATTAGTCAGATATTCATCACCGTACATTTTCAGGGTGTAGGCGTTGTGTTGCAAAAGTCGTGTTGGTTTGCATGCTTTCAACAGCAGCATGTATCCCAGAAGTACTCCACAATGTTGCATTTATCCCATTTCATCCCTACCTCATGACCCTAATTAGAGATTGAATGTAGAAGGAAGGGCGTGCTGCAGGAGGGAGGATGTTTGAAAGACAAGGAGAGATTTTCCCCGCTGTAGCCTTAATTGAATTTCTCCGGGATAATGAGAATATGGAATGGGCCGATTACCATGGAGAGCTATGCAAATAAGGACCATAACGCTTTGCAGCAGGTCACATGTGGGCATTCATTAGTCCTCCAAATCTAAATTCCACTTTTGACCTTGAATAGGTGGAAGAGAATGAACGAACACTCCAAATGTCAAACCTGTAATTTTCCATGTGATGTAATTAGATTTTTAATGCAGAAAGGTGAAACACTGTCAGTCAAATGAGATGCTGTTTGTAGAAGGTAAACATGGTGCATGGAAATGTAATTATCTTTTGTTTTCACAGAGAGAGGCAGGAGCAGCTGATGGGATATCGCAAACGGGGGCCGAAACCAAAACATCTTTTACTCCAGGTAATTATGCTCTTCGTCATCAACGAGTCATCACAGATAGTTTCTATTCAAATGCTGCTTTTCTAAGCCTTTGTGTAAGTTTCACTCTGTGAGAGGCCTGAAAGGGGGAAGGGGCCTGTCAGGTGTTTTAGGGCTGCAGTCATTATGGTCGTGGTTATTAATAGATTTCTTTGAGAGACATGGAGTAGGAGGCAAAGAGAGGATGGGGTTCTACAGCTGGATTTATCTGCACACTCATCATGAAACCGGATTTGCTGCCTGAGGTTACGCAAGCGCCGCTCGAGTGCACTCGTTTTATCTGCATGTTCATTATTTCTTTATGTAAATAGCTCCATGTGCAAAACACAGTTTTAAATAGAGCATGTTATTGTAGGGTCTTTTTGCACTGAGTAAATCTGCATCATGAGAATGTTTTCTTTCATTTCCCTGTTTGCAGAAATAGATGGCTGAAAGTAGCACCCATGACGTGCTCAGACTATCTTAGCTCGGGCCTTTACAGGACCGTATTCTGAGCCAAATGTGATTATATATTTTGAGAGACTCTGAGCTGATTGCTATGCAGTGTCACTCCTTAAGAGGCATACCACTCTGCCAGAGTCACACGTGGCCAGCAATCAGGGATAAAGCGTGACATGTCTGGTGGCACTTCTCTGACCTGAGGTCACAGCCAAAGCGTCTTGAGCGTTCCGCTGCAGTGCCCCTCTGACGGCCCGAGGGGTCAGCCTGTACAGGAGGAGGGGGGAGGGGGCAAGATGGTGGGAGGGTGGTCGTAAGCTGAGCACTGATTGGATGGTCTGTTTTAATTTTTGATAGGCTTCAGCTTCCTGTAAACTTTAATTTTATCTGTATTTTAGCATGTGGGCTCGCTTTAAAGCACTACAGCATCTTTACTCATAAAAGTCAGTCTGCTCATTATGCTGAAAACAGTTGTGTAATAACCCCTCTGGCTCTGGAGGAGAAAATAACACTGATGATGTCATAGTGATGTCATCAGGGTGATCTAATCTTGGGCTTGAAACCATGAATTTATAACAGAAAACTCTGCGTTACAAAATGGGGGAAGGAGTTTGACAGACAATAGACCTTTTTCGCAGCGGACATGTTGACCAGTCATAGTAGGAAAAGCACAGGTGAAATTGATAACATTAACAATGGCCCAGTTCCAGTTAGTGTCCCAGTAAGCTTTTCAGTGAGCCGCCATACACAATGTCAAAGCCTCCCATAAGTGGAACGCAGCCATCACTGATGTCATTAAATACATCTGTGCCTTTCCTACTATGACAAGTCAAAATGTCTGCTGTGAAAAAGGTCTACAGCATTTGCAGGCAGAAGTGGGATGCATTATGGGAAATGTAGTACCCAGTGTGTAGATAGAACATGAACATGTACTAATGACTAAAAATCAGGATATATCAGCCTCTATTGCTTTGGTTTTTGTCTCTTGTGAGCCCCCCAACAAGTACAATACTAAAGTGGCCTTATTTTATTTATAATAATAAGACATCCCAGAATTTCAATCCTCACTGTATTCTGGTCTTAACAATAAGATTTTGATGAAAACAGGTGAAATGCTAAACCTGTTGTTTTGTCTCTTTTATCAAGGTGCCCTCATTTGCCAGAAGATCCAGTATACCTGCAGGTTTCGAGGAATCATCTCAGGATGCAGAGGCCAGCCTCAAGTCCGATCCCGTCCCATTCCAGCGTCCCCAGCCTCAGCAGTACCAGCTCAACAGCAAGAAGCACCATCAGTACCAGCCCAGCAGCCAAGAGGTCCCCGCTGACCAGCCAGCCAACGGCAAGAAGAAGTTCATCTACCAGCTCAACAGCAAGAAGCACCACCACTACGAGCCTGACCCCAGCATGTACGACGCGCAGGCTTCCAGGCTCAAAGAGGTGGTCAAAGTTCAGGAGCCGGCCAGTAAACCAACAAATCCTGGCTGGAACTTACCGCTGGCCCTGCAGCAGAAATGGGTTCGGGACAAAGACACAGGCTGCTTGAGCAAAGTCAAAGAGCTGGCGGTGGAGGTGAGGAAACCGGCTGTTAAAGACGCTGAGAGCGAGCATGCCCTTAAACCCAACCCTAAAGACGCAACCCTGCCCAGTGCTATTAGCAGCAAAATGAAGATAATCAAGAACAAAAACAAGAATGGACGTATTGTTATTGTCATGAGCAAATATATGGACAGCAACAAGGTTCACGGAGCAAAGGGTAAACACGGGGAATCTTCGGGCGAAGCGAAACCCCAGAACACCAAATCGTCAGAGAACAATCCAGCGCACACAACCAAAATAGTGGAGCACCCGGAGAACGGTATCCCCAAAGAGCTCTGTAACGGCAGCTCCCCCCCTGCCGCGGAGCATCCTATAAAGTGTTCCCCGAAGGACAGACATTTCTCTAAACCTTCGCCAAGCACAGCAGAGGAATACAACACCGAAGTTGCTCGCGGTCAGGCTGATTTACCAGATGACCTACCCCTTCAGCTAACAGCCTAGCTCGCCCCTGACATCCTGGGCTGTTGACACCAACATCCCAACCCCTACATCCGTCGACCAGATCAGGATTCCTTCTTTTCCCAGCGACCGCAAGCGAAAGCTGTCAGATCCCGTGGAGGACAGGAGCACCTCAAAAACCTACCTGACTTCTAGAAGCTTCAGCGTCCCCAGCACTGTGGTCTCACCACCTCAGGACAAACCTATGGACCTCCACTGCAGCGGACCACGCCACAGCAGCACATGTACGTACGAGGTTATGGACTCTGGCAGCCAAGAGGAGCCGATGGATCTCAGCTGCCCAAAGACTAAGAAGCAGGTGGAGCCGGAAATAGAGCCCGAGCCTGCCGTCACAAACACACCGCCTGTCGTAGAAGACACTCCGACATCCGCAGAGAAATCAAAAGAAGCACCTGTTAAAAAAATCTCCCCTTTTATGGGAAATATCATAATCACTGACATCACGACAAACAGTCTCACCGTCACCTTCAAGGAATACGTTTCTTTTTAAGAAACTGTTTGTAAAATGGGACTACCAGTGACCGATTGGATGAATCCTGTGAATATGTGCATATGTAAAAACATCAGAATTTTGTATATGTGGAAATTTATAATTTATCATTCAAATTCAATATGTTTCTTATAATGTTTTATACTGTAACTCCAATGTGACGTTGTAGCCAAGAAAGTGCCCTCGAGGATTTGAGCGAATGCATTCAGGTGGATGTGTTCCACTTTAAAAAAAATACTGTTTATTTGTCATATGGAGCTTAATGGGATACTTTTGCTGTTGTTTCATACCTGTACCAAACTTATAACCTGAGATGTATGAAGGTTTATACATATTTTGTATGAATAATATCACTTATTTTGGTCCTGATAGAAGGTAGAGAGGATGTTGTTGAATATATGGTGATCGAAGATCAATTGAAAGCACTTAATTACATTTTCATACATTGGTTTGTGTCATTAGGAGGAGAAACAGGCGTTCTCTTGAAGTCTTATTTCACCTTTTACTCCAGACAGGGTGTCCTCAAACTGAATTGGCATATTTTATTACATGTTTTGTTTGTGGGTTGTTTAAGAGAACATGACATCCAAATTTAAAAAACAGGTGTGTCTGTGTACAGTACAAACACAGTGTGAGGCACACTCAGCTGTGTCAAAACCTTTAAGAAATGTCCCGGGCTTTTCTTCCTTTGTTGTCACTGAATATGCCGTTGCAACCAGATCTATTACTTTATCGCACATTTCAGCTTTTGCAAACATTTATGGAGTAAAATGTGACATCTCAAAGGTCAGTTACTGTTAAGAAAATGGTGTCATTTATCATATGTGTGGCTTCCCATTAAGGAGACGTAAGGATTCATACCATAATTTATTATCTTATTGTTGACCTCTCATTCTGCTGGAGTTACTTTAAAAGTACATAATGCTAGTCTCATTAGGAGCCTCCTAATGTCGCACAGGTTAGGGATAATCATCTCATTTTGCTTTTGAAGCTCATTATATGATCTGAAAAACACATTGTATTACTATTTGCTTCCATTATTGAGTATGTTACGTGGATTAAATGTGAGTGGCGAGGCTACCTTTGTATACTGTTACATGCAGTGAGTGCAAGCTGTTTTGATAATGCTGCTGATAATTCAAATGTCAAAGCTGTTGGATGTAACCTACATTTGAGTCTAAATTGCCTTCTACGCACGTTTAATGCAAAACCAGTGAGAATGCTTAAATGATAGTAAAAATGAAGCATATTTATTGACCTTTAATTTGTTGTTCAAAAACAACCACAAAGATGCTCTCCGCATCCGAAGCTGCACGTGATTCCACTGAACAGTTAAGAAGATATTTTGAGTCTTGTTTGCTCCATCTCTTACTTTGTTTTGTTTATTCTGTCTCGCACTTGGTTCAAAATCAAAATCATTGATATAAAGTATGTTCTACCACCAGTTGGTTGACTTATTGTTGTTGGCACAGCTTATCAGATGGTATGTTCCACAATAAAGAAAGAGAAATGACCTCTGATATGTTGTTGCATTGACATTTGTTGGGTTTGGTTGGTGTGTTGATGTATTGAACGTTCTACTGGCAGTCTGTTCACAGTCGTTTCTCGCATTCCAGTGAAAGATTTATGTATGATTGTTCTTGCCCTGCAGTTGTTATGAAGCCTTTCTGCTCGTACGGAGAAAGAACAGAACAATAAACACTAGAAACACTAACTTAGTTGTGAACCATGAATAGAAAAACAGATCATGTTGCATAATCTCAAACGATCCTGCACAAAGGGCCCTCTGTATTGCATAACTGCACCAGCCGCTTGTATTATTAAAACTTTACCCATGCATTATTTTTCTACTGCAGCTCGACTCCGAGCAGGAATGTAAACACACAACATAACTGCAGGGAAGGCTGTTATGCAATTCTTAGATTTTATCAAGATGCAAGGCGTCATGTAGGGCCATCACGTGGCCTGTAAGCGTGTGTGCCGTCCAACACAATGTAGCAGTTAAGAGCATCGGTTACATGACATTTAAATATGATGTGTCTGCAGTAAGCTTCGTGGCATTTCCAGATCATTGGGTAAGTTGCTATAAATGGCTGTGTTGCCTCGTAAAAAGGCCTGTGTCACCATGACACAGCAGTTCTCCCTACAGTGTTATCATACAGTGAAATTTAGAGGCGAGTTCAGGCCTTACAAAGACACAGATAGACATGCAAACTTCAGATACACATGTGTGCACATGGCAGCTTTAATGAATGGACTTTAATAGGCCTTTCTCACAGCTGACATTTTGACATGTCAAAGCAGGAAAAGCATAGGTGTTACTATTAACACTGAGGTTGGCTCTGTTGCCTTCAAGTGCTCCGCTGACAGTGACAGTGAAGCAGATGAAGGATACAAGGATCCTGAAATCAAAGCAGCTTAATGGAATATTGCTATCATATATATATTATTTACACCTGTTTTGCTCCTGCTGTGAAAAAAAAAAGGCCTACAACTGACCTTGCATGACATTTCCAAATGTAGCGAACCTCTCTGTCCCTGTGTTGCCTATACTGTAATTATATTACACTGGCTAATTGTACACAGGACATGTGTTACTCATCTGTCTGTCCAGGGAGAGGGATCTCTCCTCAGCTGATCTTTTATGATGTTTCGTCCATTTTTCCTTATTACAAGTGTTTTTTGGGGGAGTTTCTCCTTATCCTAAGCAATGGTCTGAAGAAAGAGTGTTGTATGCTGTACAAAATGGAGGTAAAATTGTGATTTGTGATACTGGGCTGGATAAATAAAATTGGTTTGACTTTAGGAGGATGATTAAAGGGCCTGAAGGCTGCACTGATGTGAAAATGGGAGCAGAAATTGTTGTTGTTCGACTGGAATCCCAAGCTTGTAAAAAGGTTAACTCTTGAAGGAATGTTCATGTGTGTGTGTGTGTGTGTGTGTGTGTGTCTTTACTTGATTCATGGGAGTTGCCTATCAAAGAATGTGACACAAACTGAGAAACCTCTCAGAGGAAAAACAAGACAGAAACATGAGACGCTGAGGCTCTTTCTATCTCCATTCAGATGGATAGTGAAACGAATGATGCCACAGTTTTCAGCATTTCCACCTATTTTATTTTAAATGAATAAACCCCTCTGAACTCCCCCCTGTGATTTTCATTGTGTCATTTCTCGCAGACGTTGCCTCTGTGGTTTTCTGGCTTACGCATGCGTAAAATCCACATTGTGCTAAAGTGAGAAAATATTTTCAGATCTTGAAGGCCAGCACTGAAGGCAACACCACCCGAGACCTTCACAGATCTGTCAGCTATATGGATCTCATGGATCAGGCACAATAATTACCTCAACTTTATATTCGCCCTAACGTCATTTCCACTCATAAAAACAGACTTTTAATTCCCTCTCCCTCTCTGGGATGTCGTGTTGGAAATTAGAATAACCAGTTTAGGTGGGAAATTAAGAGTCAATTAACTTTAAATTGAAATATCGCCGACTTTAGCCTCTTTATAATGGGAATGAATCCATTAATTAACAAATAACGGATGTATTTCGGGCTGTGTGAGCTCCTGGAGTCTAACAAGGGCAAAAATATGACGATCAATCCATTAGTCCAAACAGGCCCAGAGGGGACTGTCTGGAACTGGCAACCAAAGACATGAAAGACGCACATTTTCTTTGCAGATATCAACTGATATGGCGGGGTTTCAAAACCCACGAACACACACACACACACACACACACACACACCGCTCGCAGGTCCCAGTGTGTATGTGTGTGTGAGGGCTACCTCTATAGGCCTTTCATGGCTTTGAACCAACTGTGTGAGTCAGTCATGCATCCGTAGGAAACTGAAACATCGTTGAGCGGGGGGGGGGGGGGGGGGGGACATATTTATAGACCAAGTGTGATGTTTCACATTCCCCCTTTATCATCGTACCCAGCAGCAGCAGCAGCAGTCTGCACAGTGTCGGTTTCATCCCCGCACAGTGCGGCACAGGATCATGTCAGCAGCAGGATCGTTTGGATAATTTAAAGCCCAGTGTGTGACCCGGCAGAGGCCTGTTGCTCAGAAATTCTAATAGATCTAAATAAAGAGGAAATATTTGAGAATAAAAGAATGAAAGGGGCTTGCGTTAATTAGGGGATTACCTGTATTTTCTTTTCATATACACAAGAGGAGGAACAGCTCCAGACAGAGCTGTTAAACACAAATAGATGTCACCTAAAAATCTAAAATAGTGTGAGAAAGGAGGGCTGCATTGCTCTGTGGTGTATCAGGCTGCTGTAAAGGATGCTTTCTAATTCAAAGCATGCGCTGAAATGTGGCAAAGCTGCAGGTTTGAGCCACACGGCTTCACACTTTCTTGCTTGTGGTTTTTTTTTTCCTCTTAATGTGAGAGCCACCTTCAGTAGAAAATGTCGCCCGGTAAAGTAGGACAGTGAACAGCGAGCTGTGTGCAGCAGTTGCCCAGAAACCAGAGAGCCAATAATGTTCTCACAGAGCCAGCACTGTTTATTCATGTACGGCTGTCGCCATTGCGGCTCCCGCAGACTCACTTTTCATCGACTCACAGCCAAATATGGAGAACCGCAGCAGCGCAGCAGTGTGTGCGAGGCTGCCTGCGTCTCTGCACGCACCAAAGCCGTCTTTCTCTCTGAACACAAACCGTGCAGGCTATAGCCATTATAGCACCGACAGGAAATGTCGGTCTACAGGCTATGACTATCAAAATGGTGGTTCATATTTCGACGGCAGCCACAACGCATCTTTTGTCCGCGGCGCGCCCGCCTTTGTCTGCTCCACAGCGGGGAGAATTTAAACAGATAGCAGCAAATATATCATCCAGTATCTTTAACGTGATCGACAGTGAGGACGGACACACCGTCTCCCTGCTTATGTTGCGATTTCATTTCACACATCTGCAGGAAACGATCCATCCAATTACCTTACAAATAATTAGAATTAATTAAGAGCCAGCTTAGTTACTTTCATTTATGTCATTTACAGTAAATAATAAGTCGGAATTTAGTGGTTTATTCAACACAATAAAAAGCGCACATCAAGAAAAAATGAAGACAAATACATTTGTAGGCAGTATTTCCCAATAACATTAATAATCAGTGGTAAATTCGCGTCAAATAACTGTGATGATTTCTGTTATAGTGTCACATTTAAGCTGTGAAAGCTGCAACCGCTTTTAAAATCGCCTCAGTGGCCAAATAATGTGTTGCCAGTCAGCGGAAATGTGGGGCCCACACACAGTTAGTGACAGCATCAACAAAAAGCTTTGGTGCTAGACAAGATAACTGATGCGGGGACTTTAGACCTGCTTTATTCATTTAATGAATACACAGCCACAGGCCTGCACAGACTGCACTGATATGAGTGCCTCCATTTTAAACAGACTGACTGGAAGAAGAAATCTGAAAGTGATCCAGTATTGCGCCCATGCTTTATTGTCTTCAGAGCGTTTTTAATTAATTTAATTATTTTTCAAAGTGTTTACTATTTGACCTTCCGTTCAGTTCAGTTAAAAGGAGGATGTGGATGGCCTGGAGGCTTTGGCGAGATTGAGATAAGCTCATGTTTCTCTTGACAAAATGTATCCAAGCTTTGGTCCCAAATTTATTTATTTTTAAAATTTTCATTTATCATTTAAAATGAGGGGCTGATGAATGTAGAAAATGACACCTGAGGCCTAGACAGAATTAAGTTACAGTGATGCACTTCAGTCATTTTTTTTCTCCATATGTGTGTGATTCAATTATGTGAGTAATATTCCGAGTAACTGTTTTTATTACAACTATGATATTTGTTCAGTACATTCCAAAAAGGCAAAAAAATGTAATAATAATAATAATAATAATAATAATAATAATGATAATAATACATTTCTACTGACTGCAGAAAAACAAATATTTTATTTTTAATTAAATTATAAGTGCTTCGTTTTATTTGTGACACCCACAAACAATAAATTAAAAAACATAATAATAATAATAATTATTATTATTATTTTCCAAACTCTAATAATAAAATTAAGACTGTTGTCATGCAGAAAAAAACAAAAACCAAATTCCTGGACCCAACAGGCCCTCATGATCATATTTATACAAGAAAAAAAAGAAGATTAAATTGAATGAATTGAGGCATTTTCATTGTCTAAAGATGCTCAACACATTCTTCCACTGATTACAGAAATATATTGTTTGCTTTACGCAAACTAAAGACAGTTCAGCCCGCTTAATAACATAATTTAAATTTAGCCAAACTTTAACTTTGCAGGTAAATCACACCTTGTCCTGCTGGGTGGGGTCCTCTTTATTAAATAAAGTTACACCTTGGGTCAATACTTTCCGAAATTCAAAAGTCATCCTGGACTTAAATAATGTCATTTATTGGCTCAGAATAAAAATTGGTGTAGTTGTAAAGGCTGTGGATATTCTGCTTGTTTATAGGTGAAGAATGCGACATTACAGCGGTCGTTTTGGACCATTATATGGGTTTCATATAAACTGTTTCCTCTTATAAAAATCATTTAATAAGTAGTCTAAATAATCCGACTTCCTTTTACTGTTTAAGTGCAATAGATTTAACAAAATATGTAGCCTCTGGAATGATCATTAAAAACCCACCAACTGATATCATTTTTTGTTTTTTAATCGCTCTCCATTCTGTATCCAATCAATCTTTGTGCGCTGTAGTTGTGCTGCTTCACGGACAGTGCGTAAATCTACATGCGCAAAAATCCAATTACGCACGGTATTGCTTTATATTTTTGCTTGTGGGTTATTTTCCTTTAATATTCAGCACCTGAAAAGCTGGCAGTCATAATGAAACTGTGTTGTCGCATTTTTTATTGAACAAATGATTTGAAATAATCAGTCACGCACCTATAAACTGATGTTAACCAAAGTGTGTGTGAGGGTGAAAGTTTTTGTCTGAGGTGGGACAGATATTTAAACATTTATGTTCCCATTTGGTAAAATGGTAAGATTGCATGCAGGGATTTTTATTTTTGAGGATTTTAATTGTTTATTTTTTTCAATTATTAATAATTTTAGATATAATATTTGTAGGTGTTTTATGTAAATGTGTTGTGCGTGAGGATGGTATATTTTATTTAACCACTCACTACCCTCTCTCACTTATTTATTTATTTTTTAATTATTTTTTTTAATGTTTTTACATGCAAGTGAAATTATTTTTTTTTTTCCTTTTGGTTTGGATTTTTAGGACCCCCTCGGGGACCTCAGGGGGTCCGTGGATCCGCTCCGGGAGCCTCTGACTCTGCTTGTCCCACTGTGCCAGACATTCCTGTACAGCAGCCAGAGCAGCGGGACTCCTCCCCTTCACTCAGAAACCCGGAGCACGTAGCAACAACTGAGCCAATGTGCTCCACCGCGATCCGTCCTACCGACTGCGGTGCCTGGCAACAGAAAAAGACGTGATGACGTCCACCCCAGATTGCGTATTATGGGATGTGCGGAATTAAACAACCCGAAGAGGACACGGGGAAGCCAAAAATAATAAAAGAGACAGAAATAAACGAGGTGCATGGTGAATCATGGAGCTCTCGGCTGTTGGTGAGAGCGTCTTCGCAGCCGAGTCCATCATTAAACGGCGAATCAGACGGGTATTCGCTGCTTTTTCTGTGGCCCACAGGCTGTGTCTCCACACCTATTACGCAACCATTTGTTTGTGCTGCGCTTACAGGCAATCCAATGATAACCTGAATGTATTACGGATCTGTTTTGCAGGGTCGCTGGGAATATCTCGTGAAATGGAAGGGCTGGTCTCAGAAGTGAGTATTGTAGCCGAGGCTGTGAAGGACAGCGCTCCATCCTGGCCGCTCGCACAACTGCACCACCTCGCACTGTCGTTTATTCAGCTTGTGGATGTTTTTTTAATCATATCATCTGCTGTGTGTACTGTAGTGCAGTGTGTACGTGTGGTGGCTCGTGTCTTGGTGTTGTAGATGTCCGAGCTTCAGCCCGCCGGGACCTATTAAACTAGCTTTAGCAAATGGCTGGGTTCACCATGCGTCACTGTCCGCTACGTAGTCTGTAATTGCAGCTCACGCAGCGAGATCGCTTTGATAAAAAAAAAAGTATTCAACCGCGTGTGTGCGCGTTGACATGTGATCCGCCCAGCGTGTGGTAACAAACACCTCTCCTCTTCGTTGTTGGGGCGCAGGTACAGCACCTGGGAGCCGGAGGAAAACATTCTGGACGCACGGCTCTTCGCTGCCTTCGAGGAGAGGTGAGGGTTTGACAGCGCAGCAGTAGGCCTCTCTGCTCCGCCGCGCATTCTGTGCCACAAACATGTTCATTTAAATAACACATTTAGCCCACATTTGAACCCTTTAATCGCATATTTTCGTAAATAAAGTGATATTAAGTGTCAGTGGAGCGAGATCATTCCGCTTCCACTTCAGATAGTTGCAATGTGTGATGCCATTTTCACATCACAAACAGCTTAACTGCTTCATTCTGACACATCTTTCATTATAATGTCACTTATTTCTATTAAAAACTGTCCTAAAAACAAAGAAAACTCACTCCATCTACAGAGTTTGTCCCTTGCTTGGCTAATTCGATTTTCCGATTTCATTATAGACCAAATAAAAAATATATTCGTTAATGTATTGTGATGAATCGTTTCATGATTTTCATTCGTCAGGGAGCGCGAAAGGGAGCTGTTCGGTCCGAAGAAGAGGGGACCCAAACCCGAGACATTTCTCTTGAAGGTGGGTGAATCACTTGATGCGCACTTCTCCGTGTTTCATTTGATTTGGTCGCCTTTCCGAGGCGATACAGCTGATGAGTAATTTCCTCGATATGAAAACTAACAGCCGTGTTCATTTTGAAACTGTTGGAGCGTGACTCACAAACTAGTGGAATGACAGCTGCAACCCAAAAGAAAATCTGTCATTCACCCAAATGGTTTTCATGAGGTTAAGTCAGGTGCAGTGCCTACACATTTTACGCATCCTTAATATATTATATGAAGTGTTAAAGTTTTATGTATTGAGATGTATTCTTTAAAAAAAAGCAAAGCAGCTTGTGGACGAGGCCTTGAACGCCCAGTGTAGCCAGACAGATCTGCAGCTGCCTCTCCTAAACCTTTAAATTTCCTCAGGAGACTCAGATATTCATGTCTGCTCATAAACGTTATTTGCTCTTCCCTCAGGCCAAAGCCAAAGCCAAAGAAAAGACGTATGAATTTAGAAGAGAGGCTCCCAGGGGGATCCAGGTTTCCTACCCCATCCCGGAGCCTGTCATAACACCGAGGGCCCGGGAGGGTTTACGCACCGTGGTTCCCACAATCTTCCCCCCGAGCGCGGTCAACAGAGGGGAGAGTGTCCACATCCGACCACCGGAGCCAGAGAGGAGGCCCAGACCGACTCCATCAGCTGCTCTTACAGTCCAAGAAGCCGCCCGGTTCCCCAAAAAGAGAGGGCGCAAACCGAAGCTGCATTTGCATTATGATAAAGATGACGCAGAGCCGGACACCAAACGGAGCAGGTCACTGGAGGAGCCGGTGTCACACGGTTTGTCCAGCATGCCCCGACGCTTCCTTCACCATGGAGAGACATCAGATCACAGCCTCATCCAGCTGACCAGGAGGTTTCAGGAGGAGACCACGATATCACCCAAACACAGCAGCGAGCAGAGACACGCGGGGTTGTCTTACAGCTGCGCCTTCAACCCAGATGTGCGTAAAAGTGATCACGGGGGACACAGGACTAAATGTTTGAGCAGGATGGCTATTCCTCGGCCTAGCAGCTCTGCAGAGCATCAGAGGCATCGCATGAGGGAGTGCTGTCCGGCCCGGGAGCAACCTGCTGACATGTCCACACAGTCCATCCATGAGCAGTCCGCGCGGCCAACCTCGACCTGGACCCCCAGTTTCGCCAATCTGGACACTGTGACCGTGACGGATGTCACCATGAACTTCTTGACAGTCACCATCAGAGAGAGCAGCACGGAGAAAGGCTTTTTCAGAGAGAAAAGATGAGTATGTGCTCCGGATGTAGGTCAGAGGAGGCAAATATATATATGCGTAAATAATTCTTTAACAAGCTACTAACTAACACGCCTACTGTCATACTATATTTTTTCTATGTAACTTTCAAACGTGTACATACAAATATTTAATACGCTGCTGAGAAAATAAAAAATGAAATTGACATTGTGAGTTTTTGGTTTTTGCACTCAGTATCACTGTTAAGATTCTCCATAAAGTCTCTTTGTTATGTTTAAAACTGTTTAAGCATGTCACCATAAACAACCTTTGTGGAATAATCCCACAATATTCACTTTACTAAAACGCACCCAGCTATTCAGTGTGACAGTTTCCCCATAATAAAACAAGATTATAAAGTTATAAACTCATATTTATGTACATTTAATCACCAAAACTGAGTCTGGATTTTGAAGATTATTTCCATTCATGTCTGTCACTTTTTAATCAAGAGGCCACTTTGGTCTAATAAGCCTTATGCATATTATTTTTAACTCTTTAACTATTTTTAATAATGTTTGCTGGCAGTAGTGTCACGTCAAATAATCGAAATAATCAGTCCCATTTTAAATTAGCAATATCGCTTTACAGGGAAATTAAACTTAATCATATTTAGAAGACTTAAATAAATTAGCCATGTGTTTCACAAAGTGTTGACATCTTTATAGGTCTGATTTAAAAACGCTTACATGGCAGAAAATGGTCATTTTTGCTGAGGTCATGTTCTGAAATTGGCTGATAATTCCTGCTGGTTTTGTTTGTGAATTATTCTAAGAATAATTTTGGGAACAGGGCTGAATACATGAATAGATAAAATGTGCCCAGTTTGGATTTATTTAAAAAAGTCTATTTTTGCTGTAATTTTGTGTCAGGAGCTGAATTGTCACATATAGAAAACATCAGCTTAACTTTGATTCTGTGACCCCGACGGTTCAGCTCAAACAACGAGGGCCTGATGTCAAGTTGTAGAAATCTTACAGTTAATTATTTTAACGTTTATTTGATTGTCTTTCCTTTTTTTGTAAGCAGCAGTGAAAGGCTATAGTATATCTCACGGCCTTGAAGCCTACAGCGAGTCTATAAGAGTAGGCTGATAGTTTTAATTTAAGCAATATAAATGATTTTAAGAGTCAGACAGGAGCACAGAAAGTGTTCCCAAACTGTGACCCCGTGTCAGGTTAAATGAACGGAGGCTTATGGTTTTATTTTTCCCTTTTTTTTAATGCTGTGTCATTTTTAAAGATCACGTAGAGGCCGTGATTTTTCCCATCACTGACAGTGCTTTCTACCAGGACACAATGTGCATCACCTTGCTCCATCAGGCCTGTACAGTACATGCAGGATCCAGGCTGCACTGCGCCAATAAGAGGCCACTTCTCTCAGACACAAAGCCTCCATTCATTTGACTTTGCTTTGTCTCTTTGGGACACATGACCCGATCTGACCATTCGGTACTCCTGTGAGGACACTGCGTCTGGTTTCTGCCTCACCAGTGGTCATTTGAAATGTCTAAATATGCGTGTAGGCGAATATCTGGATTTGGTGTTGTGGTTTAATGAGAAGCGGAGGAGAAGCGCAGGTTTCTTTAATACATTTTGATGCAAAAATCATAACAAAATACACTGCTGCATTGCCAACTTTGCTATGTCTAAAATGTATCTTAATACTGTATCATATTCTGCAGTAATCCTCAAATGTTTTATCAACATGCGGGTGTGTTTTTCAAAGTTGTGGTGACAGATTCATCCAAACTTCTTCAAGTATCTGGGCACGCGAGGGCTTTTCCTGCAGCTGTGACAACATCTGGCCAAATTCTCCATATGAGTGTAATTTACTCAACGACGTACCCATCAAGAAGCTCAACCCTTTGATCTGATGCTGCTGCCCGAGGGCCTATATGCAAGCTATACCTCGAGAGAGGCTGCAGCCATGCGCCCTGACAGCGGCCTGCATGGTTCCGCTCCACAGACTTCACCTCCACAAGATGTCGCCACCAGCAAGACCTTGAAACGGTGCCAAATTATTTTCGCACAAAGAGCCTGCAGGACAGGTTAAAAATGAAGCGAAACCACTCACCCTGGGCGGATTAATCATTGGTGAAAGCTGGTAATGTTTGTTTTCATCTACAATATTAGCGGCTGTTGAGTTACAGCCTCCTCCTGCTGAAAGCCTGCAGCAGGGACTTTGTCCTCCAGATGTGTGAGCGCATTGTGCGGTGCATCATCCCGCCACTAGATGCAGCTCGAGTACAGAAACACAGACATTTCTATATCCCCCCCTCCCTTTATTTATTTATTTATTTTTTCAGCTGGCCTACTTTTGACATGCATACAGATTAGATTAACTGCTCTTATAGCGCAGCGGGGAAACAAAGTTTGACTCGTGATTTGGTGACTTCTGGACTCACTGTTTTATCATTTTTACTTAACTGTTGTATTTCAGTTTTGCTGTTTTCTTGTATAAATGTAAGCTGTAAAATAAGACGCACAACGTCACTGAGCACTTGAGTGAAAGTGAAATAATTAACAGCGGGCAACTTCTCTCAAGTGGATGAATTATTGTGCAGAAGGGCGCACTGATGTTAACAGATGGCTGAGGGCTTTCAAACTGATTGTCTCTTTAGAGAGCAAAGACAAAGACCTGCAGAGTCCAGCAGTCCCCCAACAACTGGATCAGTCCTAATGAGACAGACAGAGAGGGAGGGAGGGAGGGACAGAGAGAGCATCTAGTGAAGCTGAGGAGTCAGTGTCGCTGTGCAGCAGAGCTCTTGCTCTCTCGATAGCTCACAAACTTTCCAGCCATGCACTTCCGTCCACTTCTGTCTGGATTTTTATCTTCATGTGAGTGAGATGTTGCCAAATGTGGTTATTCTGATGTGCATCCTGGGTCTTCAGCTACGGCACTGTGCGGCTGATCTGTGCAACTGGACTGGAAGGTGAGGAACTTCTCTCATTTCTGCAAGATTATTGTGTTTTTAAGAGGGAAATGTGAGGAGAAATTTAAAAAGCAAACTTGCCAATTTAAAGGGCAGTGCTTGTAATGGCTGTGCTGATGTACCAAAGCTTAACAGATCCGTTGAAAGACATTAATAAGAACAACTTTTGACTTACTGGTGATTCGTTTGGCCACTTATTTTCAGGAATGAGCTGCAGGCGATCTGCACAAAAATCATTTGTTTAAACTTTAAAAAGTGACTTAACATTTATAACTGCAGATTTAAAGCTTATTATATGTCAAGAAACGAATGAGCATTTATTAATGATTTTATAACTGCATTATTGCCAAACAGAAAGGATTAATTGCAGCCTAGAAATCTACCGTATAACTGATTTATAACGCATTAGTTAATGATTTGTTAACCGTTAATAAAGCCATTATTAACAATGTGATCCATGGCATATAGCAGTAATTTTAATTTCATATTTTTCAGTCTTTAATTCCTCTTTTTTTCCAGCGGTTTTGCAGCTGCTGTGGACTCCCGCATTGTCCTCCAGGTGCGTCTGCGCTGCACAGAGGGCTCGGTGAGGTGGATATACCCGGGCCAGGCTCTCCGGGTGGTCCTGGAGCCTAACCTGTCCTCCGCCCGGCGCACCACCGTCTGCATCAAACCCTCTCCCTCCCTCCGCGGAGCCAGCGTGTTCATTGAGCGGGCCGGGGAGCTGGAGCTGCTGGTGACGGAGGGCGGGAGGCCCGAGCAGAAGGTGTTCTGTTTCCGGGCAGATGGTCCGCACAGGCCGGCTATCTACCTCCAGTCCAGCCCGCAGAGTGATGGAGCCTGGAGCAGACGCACGATGGGCTTCAGATATGAGCTGCTGGGCAACAGGAGCGCTGCACCCATGGGCCACAGCGGGCTTCAGAGTGAGTGGACCCTCTAATTCTGATCCAGATCAGTCCAAAATAGATGCATTTATACATTTTCATCCCTTTGATTTGTAACAAACTGCACTATTAATGGTTTATAAATCATTAACCAAAGCTTTATAGATCAGTTATGAGCCATTAATGAGACCAACTTTTGGGTTGCCAGGTTGTTACTTTCTGGAGAAGGCCTGCAGAGGACCATAAATCAAAATCCATACTGATTAAGCATTATTAATGGATCACTAACACCTGTAACTGCCTAAACATTAACCAAAGGGATTTTTTTTTTTACAACCTGGCAACCCAAAGTCCGTTATTAATGGTTTATAACTGTCTGATTAAGTATTAATACAAGCCAACAACCCATTATAAACTCACTACAAAGGGTGTATTATTAGAAAGTGGCACCAAATATTCAAACACAGTTTTTAACCCAACAGTCATGGAGTGTGAGGGACTTACCAGTCCTAATTCCCAGAAAAAAATAGCGGTTATTTAATTACAGACCCTAATCATGCTGACTGGAGCATGCAGCTGCTGGTCAGTCGTGTGTTTTGTCTGCCTGTCTGGTTTCCATCGGGGGGACAAAGCAGCGAGGACGGAGCAGACCACAGGGCGACTGAAGGGCACCGGGCCAAGGGGCCTGAATTGAGACTGCAAATACTTTGCAGATTCCACAAATGCCTTTTTATTGTGCATGTCTGTTTATTAGCATTTATCCATGTGTGCGGGCTGTTCCCAATGTGGTGATGTCACTCTGTGTCCATAATAGACAGCTGCTGGTTTATCTTTTCTGCACTGCCAGTCTGGCAGAAGTGTTTGACTCCTGCGGTTTCCTGCATTGGCACGGGGTCATTCAATTAGGTGGACACAATAGGAGTCAAACGCGGGGTCAAGACTAGAGAGGGTTTTTGATCTGGAGGCGGTGTGGTGGGCAGAGCATTCCTTCATTGAACCCCTGGTTTCTTCACTCTTTGACGTGAGGAGGGAGATGAATGGAGTCGGTATGTGTGTCAGATTTTAGGTCAGTGGAGTGGTAGGGAGGAGAGGTGACACCCATCAGTCAGTGTCAGTCACAGAGCTTTGGGTCATGCATGGATTGGGAGAGGGTGGTTATGATTGACAGATTTGATGCAGGTTTTTTAAAATGTATTTTTCTGAACAGATTTTCTCTCCTCACAGCTTCATGTCGACCCTGCAATGATACAGAACTCCTCATGGCCATCTGCAACAGTGACTTTGGTGGGTACATAATAATCTTACTCTACAAACCCAAGATCTGTTCCTTACTGCAATATAGACAGACTGACAGAGTGAATACCCACTGAGATATACTGAAGCTAAAGCAATGTAATCTAAAGAATATGAGTGAGATTTGGTCTGAGCAAACACTGTGAGATACCTGACTAGTAAATAATAGATGTAGGGTAAAGTGTGAAGTAATAGTTGCATAAAAAAAGAGCATGAATGTGCAGAAATTTCAATTTTTGAAATTAATATGATACATGAATTTGAATATTTTACACAGTATAAACATTCATGTGCTTGTATTGCATATACATAGTTACTTTTTTTGTAAATTTTTACTCCTCTACATTTATTAAAGCTGTGTAAAATATTATTTTTAATTCACTAAATTTATTTCACAGCTACACCCACTAGTTCCTCTGCAGATTTTACAAACAAAACTTAAAGGAATGCTTCACCCAAAAGAAAGATCATTTGTATATCAGTTACTCACTTTGCGCTATGTTGAATTTCTGAAGAAAACTTTTTCTAAACTGCCTTCAAAGTAGATGAAAAATCCAAAAATGGGGAAAATTCCTTAAAAATTGAACAGCAAAACTGTACCAAAACATCCCTTTACAACCTCTTTCACAACTTGTGTGGTATAATCCAAGCCTCGTTTATCCAGTCGTATGCTCAGCACTGACCAAACACCTGCATTTTTGCTTAAATCTTGTTATTTCAAACACTTTAAAACAGTCACACATACAGATAAGTAACATGCCTGGGCAAGCATGTATGTTTGAACTCTGCTCAATGGAATGCCCAAGCAAAGTTCATGCTCTATGTGAAATTCAGGGCACATGAGTTGTCTGGCTAAGCCGGTGGCTGGCAGCTAATGGCGCAATATACAGCGCTGAACAACAGCAACAGTGTTGACAGAGCTAACAGTGTTAACTAAGGGGGAAACAGAGGGTGCTTCCACGACAACACTGTCCTGATATCAGCGGTAACTGCCAAATGAGTGCAGTGCAAAGCAGCTGTGATGAATTTAGCGAAGGGGATACACACATGCACAACATGCATGCACAGGTGGACCGGCTAACCAGAAAAAATACAGAGAAACTCGGACTACAATAGACAAAGAGAAAGCAGGATTTCATTCTCTGCTCTGGATGCCATTACTCCATGATAACTTAACACAGCGAACAGTGGTTTGCTTTAAATGTTGCGCACAGCATCTATAAATAATAAGGTTTTAGCAGAAATGCATGTATTTGGGAAGGACTGAGCATACGACTGGATAAATGAGACGTAGATTATGCTGCACGAGTTGTGTGAGAGTTTGTAAATGGATGTTTTGATATCTAAGCATGAACCTCTGTGACTTCAATACATCAAGAATTTTCTCTGTTTATGGATTCTTCGTTCATCATGGAGACATTCCAGAAAAAGAACGTTTTCTTTGTGAATTTAACATAACACAAGGTCAGTAATTAATGTGCAAATGATCATTTTGTGGGTGAAGTATTCCTCTAAGATTACTGTATAAAATATGATTCAGTGTAGCAGATAAAATTAACTCCACCTGGACAAACTACAAAAATAAAATTTTGCTTACATGTTAATGTTGCATCACTAATAATAATCCAATAATATGCTATTTACATGTCATATAGCACATTTATGAGCACTTTTGCATTTGATTTTTTAAGTAGCGTGGTGATAACACATTTGTACTGTTACAATAAATAAGTAAGACTTTGAATGCATGGTCTGAATTTTTCCTCCACCCCAGAGATGAATATTAAAAGCCAATCCTATCATCTGGTGTATACCCAGGAAGCAGCAGCTCTGCTGGTAGTGCAGAGAAGGTCAAACAGATGTCGAGGGAGCTGCTGAATGGGAGAGACCTGTGCTTTAGAGCAGAAGTAAAAGGTCCACTGGCCTTCATTTCTGTGCCTCAATTTCACAAACCTGCCATGTTCATTTAAAGATAAGGGATAGCTCAGCAGCTAAGGTGTGATTGGCTGAAGGAGAAAAACAAAGACATAAAAGGGAGAAATGTTTCTTCATCCAAAGCACACTGTTTTTTCCACTGATGTTTCATTTGATTTCCTTGATGCGTGAAGTGTATGGGTATAATTCTGCTCTTTGTTCTTTCAGTGGTCCGAGGCTACATTAAAAATGTCACCCACTACTCTGAACGCCAGACGTCGTTGGTAGAGGTGGCAGCTGTGAGGGTGTACTGGCAGCGCAGTGGAGTGTTTGAGCAACAAGCGGCTGCCACTGGGTCACCTCGGTCCATCCCGTCTTGGCGTGGACACATCCATACGCTCCTGCAGTGCCACGTGAAGCCTGGGGACGGAGAGTTTCTCTTCACAGGGTCAGAACACTTCGGGGAAGCTTGGTTAGGGTGTGCCCCGCGATACAAAGACTTCCTGTCTGTCTACCAGACTGCCTGGGCAGCACGTCGGAATTCCTGTG
The DNA here is from genome assembly GCA_019142605.1 of Cephalopholis sonnerati. NCBI lineage: Eukaryota > Metazoa > Chordata > Actinopteri > Perciformes > Serranidae > Cephalopholis > Cephalopholis sonnerati. Next base: position 26,066,563 of record JAGQAX010000016.1, read on the forward strand.
ACTTCCCTTTAGACTGAGGAAGTGTGTTGTTTTAGCACTACACTGAGCCCGGCCAGTCTTTATCCGCAGGCCTCCTCACCCCTGGCACTGTGGGAGACCCTGTAATGTTGTCGTGTGCCAGCAAGGTGGCATCCAGCATCACCAGCAGGGACGAAGCTATTAAACTGCTGGTAGAAAACACATTTGGAGGAGCAAAGCAGGGGCAAACAGCAGGGCCTCCTGCACTGAGGCTCAGAGAGGGCCGGCCTTTGTCTCCCTCCCATCACTGCCTTCAGTCCTGGGAGACTGAGAAGGGGTTGGGTTGCTGCTTTCTCTTTGTGCTTCTCCCCACATCAACCGTTGTTCACTTTACTGGCTCTGTGTGACAATTGCCCCCTGAACTGAGGTGGGAGGGAAGGCTGAAGCACAGCCATTCATTATGCCCAGTTTGTCCAAGTGAATAGGCTTAAACATATGATTGTGAAGTTATTCTTATCTGCGTTCATCTGTGCTTAAAGGTGCAATGTGTAAGATAAGGCCAGAGCTTTAGTTTGAAATGTTCAAAAACCGAACTAACATTTATAACAGCATGTGAAGGAGTAGCAGTTTTGATGTTATATCAAAAGTATATTGTAATACAGAGATATTGGTGACATTAGCATGCTAACCAGCTAGCCTCAGCCCGTCCTGTCTTGTAATACCACTTGTAACTTGAGAGGCGATCATGAGGCAATGTAGTGTCCAAATATGAGAGGACAGAGAAGTCAAGTCCAGTATTATGGTCTGTTCCAGTTACACTAGGAAGTCGGAATTTTAAAGTTCCCAGTCGGGAATTTCAACTGGCACGCCCCTGAAGTTGGATTTCCGACTCAAAAAGTCAGAAAAGCCCAAATCTTGGTTTTCTGACTTGTTGTACTGAAAAGCAATCAACTCAGATGTGATGTCATTCCCAGCTCCGACCTCCAGCTTCCAAGGTACATGGAAGACAGCACAGGTTTTTGTTGTTTTAAGATACCTGCAATTTCTCCTGACATAAAGTTCAGCCATCTTTTTATATCCTCGACTTCCTCCTCCGTTTTTGGAAAAGCCGTCTTCGCTCTCATCTTGTTTGCTCAGTGAAATGTGTGCGTGGTTGACCCATAGACTGTATATGAAGATGGACGAACATGGCAGCTCCTCAAAAGTGAAGCCAAAACATCTCGATCGCCCCCTGGTGGCTGGCTGCAGTATTGGCCATAAATCCCGCCCCCTCCATGGCAGCTGATGGGATGTGGGCTTAAATAAAGAATCAAAGTACTTGTCGTTAGTTCTTATCATGCTGATGTATGTTCAAGTGTTGGATTTTCTGCTAAGTTTGATTTTAATTTTTTTTTTGATGCTATAAAAAGAGGTGCTGATGTCATAATTGACAGCTGTGTGAGCCAATCAATGTGCTCACGATCAATGGTGTTGCTTGCGATTGCAGCCTCTGGCTCCAAATAACGTCATCAGCGTGAGATGGCAGCTGCAGTGTCCAGGATATTTTGTCCTAATTTCTGTACAGTGGGAGTAAGTGGAGAGGTGTTGCCCATCTTTTTATACAGTCTATTGATCGACCAAACAGTGTCTGCAGAAAGCTCAAATAAATTTCACAGCTGCCTGCCCATGTCAACACAGCTGGGTGCCAGGTGCAGCACAGCCAACCCACCCAGGCTCAGCTAGCCAGCAGGCTCAGCCAGCCCCGTTTGGTCAAGGTCTGTGCTCACTGTCCAGACGAGAGCAAGAATATGTCCCACTTCGGACAATCTGACGTCAGATATCCTTGACACTTCAGGCCAGTGTGCAGCCACGCTACCATTCGTAGCTTGTTCCAGTCTGTGATCTCTAATTGTTGTCTCAATCCAGGCACTGATCAAAGCCAAAACATGTCCAGAAACAGGTCTCAAACCTAGAATCTATTGCTTTTAGGCAAAGACTGTTGAAAAGTTGAGAGACACACGAAGCACAGACAGTGCAACTAATGATGACATAGACTGTAAACATGCAGGATGGTGTCGATATATTGGAGGTGGACGTTTTCTTGCTACTATGGTCGTAGTTTGAAGCCTGTGGCCAGTCATTACACATTGCACCTTTAAGTTTCAGATCCTCTTTGTTTTGTCTATTTATGTGTTGTGCTCTATACGTAACCTTTCACTTCAGGATTATTGTCTTTATAATGCGAAATAAATCCTCCACTGTGTTAGTGATCACTGTCTTTGCATTTATTTTGGTTCCACATATTTTCCCCATGTTTTGTATGTGGGGCCCATGTGGGAAGTAGATGGGTTGAAAAATGGGCCCCATAAGGGATTGTCCATGGGTTCCATACCGGCCCCATGCCAGTTGCCCACATCAATGGCTTTACCCACGTGGGCCCCACATGGTTATGCTAGGGCTACCTGGGTACCAAGTGGATATGGGCCCAAAATATCTTGGGTAAATCCACACATGCAGGCAAATGGCATGGGGCTGATATGGAAACCATGGACAATCCCATATGGTGCCCATTTTTCTACTTCCCACAACGGTCCCACATACCAATGTTGGCTGGGGCCAAACACAAACACTTTACAAATTTAAATCTGAGACTGCATGAAATATTTTAGTATTTAAGACTCGAAATCTTTATAGTTCTGTCAGGCTTGCGAGAAGTTAGCATCATATCAAACATTTCCACATTTATCTTGAGCATAGGCTGTTAATAAACTACAAAAAATAACATTTGATAAATAGTTTTCACAATGGTGATCAGTAGAATTTGTTTCTCATCATCAGACACAAATTTTATATATTAAGTTTATTTAATCAACACAAGATTCAAAATAAAACGTCCAGCATTGTTATTTGCAGACTTCTTTCTTATTTTAATAGAGGGTCTGGTGAGTTCATACAGCTGTGTCTGATGAAGTGTTTAGAAATGAACAGAGCTCATGAACACTGCATAAAAATCTAAATTTCATGAGGCCCTCAAGTTCACAAGAATGCTCCAACCCTTTAAGACTCAACTTAAATGAAGTTACACCCCCATCTCCATCATATTCTGCATGATCGCTGTTTTTTGAGGGGAATGGGGCTCAGAGATAAAGCACCCTACAAGCTCATTCTGGCCCTCCTTCCTTCTGCATCCCATCTTTTCCCCTGTAATCAGATTCTTATGATAATAGGATAGCCCTACCATAAAATGAAATACAAAAATCTCCTTAGACGGCGAAAAGCTCTGAGCAGACTGAATTGGACTTTTCTTTTGAGCTGTGTGGCCCCTGCATCACAGCCCGAGAAGACGAATGGACAGATGTGAGGCCCCAAAGCCTGGGGATCCTCCCCCTCGGCCCCTCCCAGAAGACGAGGACAATTAATTGACTTTTAAAGCAAGTGCTTTCTTTGCCTATTCCACACTTGTCCTTGGCTGAGCGGGGCTCACAAATTGGTGTGTTGAACTTTTTATGAGGACTAAATAGCTGCCAATGAAAGTGTAAATGACTGTGTGGTGAATGGGGCCCACACAATGGCTCTGCAGTGACAAGGCCTCTGGCAGACATAATGACTATTGTCACGGCTTCTGTCATCTAGAAACCATCAGGGCTCATGAATCCAAGAACCCTAGAGGAGGAGTGATCCCTGCTTTTTACTCTCACTCTGTCCACATTTTGTCTTCTCGTGTGTTTTCGTGTAATCTTTCCTATTCGTCTCATATTTGCTCCTCTATGTATGCATGTCTTATCTCTCAGTTTCAGTTAAAACTTGACTTTAGACAAGCATTCATGTAAGATACCTCGGTCACTAGCATTGGTTAATGGCTGAGGGATTGTTTATATGCATTTTAGTTAGATAAATTATACTTCTGTCACTATAAGTTTTACATAAATTCAAAAATAACTGGTAATATGAGAAAAAAACATTTTCTGTGTCCACCCAGAAATATCTATGTTTGGTAAATGGTTGTAAAAACATCTTACTTTGATAAATGTTTCCTCAAAATCAAGCTTTCTAAACTTTTTCATCCTACAGAAGCCCAGTTTGAAGTCTCCTCCCTCAGTATTGTCCCAGGGGGCCACCATGTCAAATTTCCAAGCAAAATATAGCCTCTCTGCAGGCTTTTGAGACCACACAATTCTCATCTGGGAATTCCAGCAGGCTCTCATGGGGAACGAGCCCAGGAGGGCTCGGCCCGGAGCTGCTGCGCGGTGTACCGGCAGGAGTCCACCCAGACTTAGGGGGTAATTGGTTTATCCCACCGCCTGGCCTGCTTTCCCATGTGGGCCACTGCTGTGGGGAGGCCCAGGGGTACAATATGGAAACAGCATGATACCCTCCAGTGCCGAACAGGCATTCAGTGCTGCGGCTATAGAGACCAGGGACAGAGTACCAGGAACACAAAGCTGAAGCAGAGATGTCTCTTGGCTTTGAAAAGGCTGCCATTTGGTGTCCTTTTAACAGTGGGCAGCATTTGTGGTTGAAAATCTGAAGTAATTGAATTTTAGCTTTTTTGTAAATGTTCTTCTCGATTCAAAAGGTAATGAGTTTGAGAGTCTTTCTAAAGCTCTACATAATAGTTGTCATTACTCATGCACCTGTCATGCACCTGGCCGAAAACTAGATTTTCCTATTTTCCTTATTGTCTTAAATAAAACACAGAGCCAAGGAACAACAGTAACAGAACCAGAATGTATTTCTCTGAAGTGGAGAGACAAATCATCTACAACTCTGTTTAACTTTAACTGTACCTATAGTAGTTTGGCAGGACCAGTATTATATTAACTTGACTTGTAAGCTAAGCAAAATAATACATTCTCTGCAAGCTTACAACCTTTGTTTTTTAACCATCAAACTGCAGCACTTGTAGTTAGAGAATCGAGAGTAAAGTTACACACGATAAAGGTCCAGTGTGTAGGACTTAGGGGGACATACTAGCAGAAACAGAATATAATACATAAGGATGTTTTCTTTAGTGTGTAATCACCTGAAAATAAGAATCGTAGATTGTTTTTTTTTTTACCTTAAAATGAGACATTTATGTCTACATACGGAGCAGGTCCTCTTCTACAGAGATTGGCATGTTGCACTGCCATGTTTCTACAGTAGTCTGGAACGGACAAACCAAACACTGGCTCTAGATAGGATCATTCTGGTTTTTGCATTTTCACATCAGCCATCATAGTTAGCAGCCCCTTCGTGACGAGCGCGCCTATAAAACTCTGGGGGGTTTTTTTGTTTTGTTTTTTTTACTGAAAACTGTTTTATCCAGTCTTTTTACTGGTTTTAATAACCTGGTCTGTTTGTTTTGGAGAGGAGGAGACCTCTGTGGATAATTCGGCTCCTGCTGAAAAGCCTCCCAGACAATGAACACTGAAAGAATTTTAACCACGAAAAGTTTCAGCTGGTTGCAATCTGCAATCCTCACCACTAGATGCCACTAAAGCCAACTAAATCTTACACACTGGGACTTGAATGTGACCACTAACAAACAAAAGCACCTTTAGTTATGTGAAAAAGTCCAACTTTATTGAATAGCAAAGACAGTATAATTCTACACAAACATCTCAGTGGAACAAAAGGGAGTAATATTGTAACTGTAGATGATAAAGCAATGTCATGATTTATCCCATCTAACTTCAAGTTTCAATTCAGAATGAGTCGAATCTTCCTGTCTCCAAGCAGGAGTCTGCAAAAACAGGAATATGGTTATGGTTTGTGTGTTGTTCAGTCAGTAATACAGTAACACTATCCTTTAAAGTATAACATGTATATGTTGTGTTGCACCTACCGAACCAGTATAGCTGCTATTAAGCCTCCTGTGATGGGTCCCACCCAGTAGACCCAGTGATAAACCCAGTAGTTGCTCACTATGGCCGGACCGAAGGCTCTGGCTGGGTTCATACAGGTGCCAGAAACATCTCCACTGATAAAACAAACAGGTAAGAGGTAATCATGTGAGCAGAGAACAATGATAATTATGTAAATTTGAATCATCCAGCAGTGCGTATTTCTGCCTGACTTGCATCACTGCTGCAGCATAAATATGACATCCCACAGTGGTATGTGATATAGCAATTAAAATGCAAATAAAAGTGATATTTTTACTTTTTCTTTACTTGAGCAAACCTGTAAAATCTCATGAATGCATCCCTACATGATATTTAGTTACACACTTTAATGTAGAAAAGAACTTCTCATCTGTAGACTCACAGTTCTTCTTCTCTTTCACTCACCCTGCCAAGATGTTGAAGATAACAGTGCAGCCCACCAAAAATGGCACCATGGGGCTTTTGGTCTTGGTGTTGACAGCCCCCAGCAGCAGCACCATGGTGATCATGCACGTCATGGCGACCTCTCCAAACACAGCTCGTCCTACGTCACTGTCCTCCTGCAGCACAGCAAACGCAGCTCCGTGGGCTTTGGCGAAGTTCTCCTTCGAGGTCATCCCCTGTTGGCATCAGCCATGATTCAGGTCTATTTTATGTACATATAAGGGAGTCTAAGGTGAATGTTTTATTGACACAAAAATGAGGCAGGTTCACCTTCGCCATCGCAGCTCCAAGCACCCCTCCAACCAACTGACTTATAAGATATGGGGCCACCATGTTCAGCTCCATACCTCCACATAGATAGATGGCCAGGGTGAATGGTGGATTGAAATGGGATCCACTGGAGAGGCAAAAGTCAAGACAAAAAAATTAGTTTTAAGCAATGTTGTCTCAAAATTCAGAACTTTTTAAGTGGGCATTATTAATATGAGATATACCAGTTTAGCACAGGTTTGATAAATAAAGGTATGGGTAGCCAGGACTGATTTATTCATCAAAAATGTTGGAATGTGATGCACAAATTATGTTAAAGAATGATGCATTTACAGAGGCATGGACAAGTAATGGCACCTGGAAAAATTATATTTCTAAATTAATTAAGTATTAAGATAAATATGCACTCAAAGCCACATAGACAAAGTGTTTAGAAATCTTATTTCTAAAGAAAAAAACTCCATCCTGCATACAGGAGAGACAGTAAGAAAACACTCATCATCCATGGCACAATAAACACTGAAGATGATCCTCACCTGATCTCAGCCATGCAAGTCACCATGACGGCTATAACCAGACCGTGCACCAGAGCTGGCTGAAGCCTCCCTGTAGACTCCACATTCTCTATGACCGACACACAACCAATGAAAACAAAGAAAGTAGTTCCCACCAGCTCCCCCAGTAACGGCTGAAATACCCTCTCAAATTTGTTAGGAGGTCTGGCTGGAGGCGGCTTTGACTCTGAAGACATAAGAGACGCCCCGACTTCTCCCATCTCCATCTTCTCACCAGCCATGAGTCGTCAGTGAGGTCTGGTTGTAAGAGCTGAGGATGTAACACTGAGCCTGCTGACCAGAGGTCTGCATACAAATATCTCTGTGCCTGCTAATCACACGGACTTTGGTGTGTAAGGTTAGAGTCTGGGTAGAGTTGCTCCACTGACCTGCCTTGAACTCACTGACTCTTTTTCTTATTTATCCAGGATAGCTGGTTCATCACATGCCCGCTCATTACAGGAGTGCATCTGCAAAGTGTAAATTCATGCATTTGCTGATGGGTTTTTGTGGAATGTGCCATGGACTGTTTAAAAATCAGCCAGTTTTGGTCAATGATTGCAACTTAATAATTTACAGTGAAGTTACACAAACATGCTTTCAGAAGCTACTTTTCCATGGCAGGGTCGACACAGAAGGGACCATGGCAACACAGGCAGACCTCTTGTTATATATTGGGCTTGACTTATTTATCTGGTATTTTGATATAGATACAGAGTCAAGATTCTTAAATCTTAATAATGATAAATCTGTGACAAAATTATTACAGATAAAGATGCAAGCCAGAGCACTTACCTAACTAATGTTTACCCAGGAGCAAAGTCTGTAACTTGTGTTTATTTGGGAAAAATATTACTTAATTACCTCCATGATACAACAGATTTCACTCACTAATTAATCATTTCCCAAAGGTGATCACACATTAAATAAAAGAATGTCACAAAGGAGACGGTGCAGACTTCGCACACACAGACTGATAATAAAGCCGAAACACACAGTGATATTGAATCATTTTCTGTTCTCACAGGATGGTTTGTTTCTATTCACATGATGTATGATGATAAAAAAAGAACAGGATAATTGTTCATGGATACACAAGGATAAATGCACAGTGGTTGAGCTTCACCAGTAGGTGGAGGTATATTGAACAAAAAAGCCCTCAGGGTCCAGCTGATAAAGTTTATATCTCCCTAAACCTACAGGAGCTTGGAAAAATTCAAACTTGTGTACGTTTGATAGAAAAACTGCCTTCATACTGACAGCTTAGGCCGTATAATAGCCTATATTAATATTCATACATATTCAGATATGCTCGAGATGTCCCTTACATGTCCCCTTTGATTAAAGAAATCAAAATAGGGGTGCCCAGTGGCTCAGTGGTTTAGGCAGGCGACACATATACAAAGGCATTGCCCTTGCTGCAGCAGTTATAGGTTCAAATCCAGCCCATGGCCCCTTGCTGCATGCTGTAGCATACACAGTTAGCAGTGGACTTGACATGGCAATATTTACAATTTGGATTAATAGGTTAGGCTGTGAATCCCCTGTCATCACTTTGATCAGTGGACACTTACGAACAAAAGGAGTATAAATAATCTAAATCGACTTTAGGACCGCCTCAGAGGTAAGACATCACTACTTCTTCTTCATCTGTCTTGTTTACCAAGCCTGGTAAACAGAGGCATAGTGCCAAATTCTTTTTTTTTTTTTTAACTTTCCCTTTCCTTTATGCCTTCTTTCTTCCCTTTTTTGGAACCCCATGGGGAGAAAGATATGAACACTATAAATACTCACCTACTCGCGTCTAGGTGAGTTGAGAGACAAATGCTAGTGCAGGGACAGATGAAACTATTATGCGCCTTTAAGGGGCGACAGGGGCCTCAGAGAGCTTCCACCATTTTTTCATACAAAGTACAGTCTTTCAACCAATTTAATTAACCAGATTATTTGGAAATAAAAAACTCCAAACAATTCCAGGCCTTTGGAGGGTCCCCCTTCCATTGGGGCCCTGAGGGATCAGTCCCACTCCCTCCCATTACAACACCTCTGCCACTAAATCTGAATTATAATTTGGTGCTCACGGTTTCTGCAAATTGAACTATGTGATTGAATTGTGGAGAATCTAACCAAGCTAAAGATATGTAGCATGTCTATTCTGAAAAAGGTTTGTCTTGTTGCTATAATGTAAAACCTTACATTCATAATTTCAGGGTGACATAGAGGGAGGGATGGGAGTAGGACAAAGATGATTTGTCATGAACAAGACTGCAGTTGAAAAGTGTTCACAGCTTGTCCTCATGCCTTTACAGGCTTCAAAATCATATTTATTATCTGAATTTGAAGATAAAAGTTTCATCAATCATACAAAAGCCTAAAATGACCAAAAATTTAAATGTTTCCTGGAATAAACTTAACAAATTGCCATTATTATTATTGCTACTGTTTCAAGTATTATGGTGTGCTGCAGTTCTGTGTGTAGTTTGTGCAAGAGGAGTTGCCGTACCCCAGCAGAAGCCATGTCAAACACTGTCTGTTCATTACTTCCAAATGTATGAGCCTTAACAGTGGAAAACGAGAATGTAATATGAGTGTTACATAGGCTATATCTCTGTTGTTGTTGATAGTATGTCATAAAAAAGTCATAGTGTGTGCAGCCCTCAATCATATGCTAAACTCAGTCATCAAAAATTTGAGGACCCCTGATCTAAGATTTTTGTTTCTTTGTTTCTGTCTGTCTGAAGCCAATTTTAATATGAAAGCTGCTGTAAGGGATGAGACTCTAAAAGCAGCTCTGCAAATTACCATGTGACAGAAAAGTTTGAGAACCAAACGGGGAAGAGATACCCAGGAAAACAGGAACAAATCAAGCCTAATTCTGTCACTACAGAAGGGAGCATATTCTCTCTCAGAGCTGTTTTGGCTGGCTCTGAGTTCTCATTTGACTTGGTTTGCAGCTTGTAAATCAGAGGTGTGAAACTGTGCCGCTAGTTGTTCTTTAACATCAACAAACCGGGGTTAAAGTACCTTGAGCAAGACTTTCTGCTATTTATGCACATAGGAATGAACAGACACCGCATGTTTCCCTCCATTTATTGGGATCATATAGTCACCATCGGTCCCATGACAAACAGGGTTTATCAGTCAATGACATTACTGCTGCACAGATAGGAGTGCTTTTACGATGTATTCATTATTGACTCTCATAATATAGGCCACATGAGGCAGATAAGGCAGAGGTGCGCTCTTTGTCTGGGCAAAAAAACATGCTTTTGAGCAATTAGGAACCTGAAAATCATTAAGTCTATGACAAGGTCAGTGAGGAAATGCACTGTTACCATGTATATGAAGACTGATTTGAGCACCATGAGGAAAAATTAAATTCACCTCCACTGTATTTGGGTGCAGCCATGGATTACTGAAGGGTACTGGCTCAGGCCCAAGAGCCCCGAGTGTCATGTGCCTCCCCAGCCTACACCTGCAAAATGTCACTCACACTACTGAAACACGTACCAACCAGGAGGAGACTGGCACAAAGACCACAAAGAGATTCCAAAGAGACAAAGAAGAGACTCTAAACAACTAAAAAGTCACAAAATAATCTCAAAGAGACGCAAAACAACCAAAAAAGACAAAAAAGACAAAAAATTACCTCCAAAGACACAACTGAGGATAGATTATTGAACAGGCGTACTGGGCACAGGCCCAGGGCCCCAAAATATTGGAGCCCCCGCCTGGCCTTCACCTACCAAATGGCATTCAAGTTAACATGTACTGACCAGGAGGAAACTCATAATGACACTGTAGACACAAAAAGGTCACAAGGAGACGCAAAGGAACTGCGAGAGACACAAAAGAGGAAAACAACCACAAAGAGACACAAAATGACCACAAAGGGACACAGAGAGACAAAAAAACAAGACAAACATGTTGGCACGTAAATTTTGTATGTGTACTGATGATGTTAAAATTGCTTTGTTTAAAGCCTATTGTACTCCACTGTATACTGCCCACCTGTGGTGCAGCTACAGTCGGGCTAAATTTTGTAAGTTGCAGGTGGCATACAATGATGCTCTTCGAATTATACTGAGGCTCCCTTGGTGGACGAGTGCCAGTCAGCTGTTTGTGTGTAGTGGTATTCCCACCTTGGATGCTGTCCTCAGGAATTTTATGTTTAATTTTATGGTGAGGTTGGACAACTCCAAAAATGAAATTATTATGGCTTTTAACCGTGCCCAAAAAGAGCAGCACCAGATATTATTCTGGTTTCTGGAGACACTGGCGAGCGTGTTTGTATGTATTTTAGGTGTGTGTGTTTTATTTTTTAACCTGTCTAGTATGTTGTGTGTATGTCGCTTTATTATTTTTTATATGGACCTACTTTTGCGTCTGAAATAAAGATAGATTGTACCTCAAAATGACACAAAATGACCAAAAACCCCCACAAAGTTACTTCAAGGAGACACAAAATAACCACAAAAAGACACAAAACAACCAAAAAAGACATAAATTACCTCAAAAAGACACAAAATGGCCACAAAAGGATACAAAGAGACTAAAAAAAGACACAAAATGACCACAAAGAGACGCAAAACAACCTAAAGAGACACAAAATTACCTCAACATGGCCAAAAAAGACAAAATTACTTTAAAGAGACATAATATGGCCACAAAGGGACACAGAGAGACAAAAAACAAGACAAAAACATACCTCAAAATGACCCAAAATAACCAAACCCCCCCCCACAAAATTACTTCAAGGAGACACAAAATAATTACAAAAAGACACAAAATGACCAAAAAAGACAAAAAAGAGACACAAAATTACCTCAACATGGCCAAAAAAGACAAAATTACTTGAAAAAGACATGAAATGGCCATGGGAGACCAAAAAAGACACAAAATGACCTCAAACAGACACAAAATAACTACAAAAAGAGACAAACACCACCTGTAAAGAGACACAATATGCACAAAAAGGAGGGAAAAAAAGAGGCAAAATCACCACAAAGTCTGTGTGTCTTGCTCCTGTGTAGAAGAGGTGTTTTGACCGTTGACATGCCTGTGCTCAGGGGTCTGTTGTCTCATAATCCACCCATGGTGACAGTAAAAGATCTCAGAGGTGAATATGATAAAATCTAATTTTTCTGCATGTTCAAATACTGTTTTGAACATTTTATTTTGTATGTTTTATCCTGATGATACATTTCCTTATATTCTTATTCTGCTAAAATAAGAAATTAGTCACAGATTGATTTTCAGCTGTCACCACAGGGCGGCAGCCACAAGGTGGCAGCAGAGTGCTGATCTCGTAATGAATGACAGCCTGGTGTCCAATCAGTCCAGAGACGCTCATTACCTGCCAACGAGACACACTGATCCTGGTTCAGTGAAATAAATGCAGTTAAAAGCCTCTCGGGCAGTTTTTGCAGGTTTTATTCATTTGTTAATTTATTTTTTTAATGTGTGGTTGGTATAGTTTTAGTTTTTGTCATGTTTTTCATTAGTTCAGCATTAAAAAAAACAAACAAGTAAACCTCATTTAACACTTTGATATTTTCTAGTCTACATTAGCAAACTACTTTCTATGGTCAACTGAAACGTAAATGACTGTGAGCCATGACCACGACAGCCCAATAGCTGAGTCAATGCTTTTTTTTCCTTGCTTAGGTATCACATGTCACCACAGGGCCGTGCAGCTTACAGTAGGGAAGTAAAGGCACTTCCTTCTTCCTACCACACTGGTTGCTCTCAAACCAGTAAGACTAATAGGAAGTCGGGTAGTCGTGGCGATGGGGATCCGACAGCCTGCCAGGGACTGTTTCAACTGACTTCTCTGCGTGTCTTTCCACGGCCAATGTCCCCGAGTTTAACCAGTAAAAGCACCCAGCTGTAGTGCGTAAAAGTGGTCGGAGCGCAGCCCTTTTTCTGCCACAATGGCTGCGACGTAGCGCAACTTTTGGATCCGCGGTGGATGAACAACAGAGCTGAGGTGCCGCTAACTTTTACACACTTGCAGGAGACGCAGAGGAGGAAAAAAACCAAACATGAAGAAACAGTTTAATCGCATGAGGCAACTTGCCAACCAGACTGTAGGAAGGTGAGTGTTTGTTTTCTCATCATGCATTGTTGCAAGTTGATGTCATACATTTATTCTCTGGCAGGCCAGCACTTTTGATTTGTCTTGTTTTTCTTCATTGTCTTGTGTCTCCTTGTCGGAGGGCTGGGCCACGTTTTTGCGTAACTCATACCTGGATAGTTAAGTTTGAGGAAAGTGAAGCGCCCGTTTGCTGTTGGGCAATGTCAGAAAGAAACCAAACCTGCCCACATGTCACATGAACTTTGATTTTGTAGAGCAATAGGAGGAGTTTGAAAAGGTAACTGGGTTTCCAAATGTCCCTGCATAATGATTAGGCTTTGATATTCTCTTACTATTTATGTTACCTTAACTTTGATTACCGTAAAACTTCAAATAGTAGCTCAGGTTATTATTTGCTTAACAGGCTTATATTTGAGACAGGCCTTTAATTCCTTTCACACAAAACTATTACTCGGAAGGGATGGGAAATGCAGTCAAATTGTTTCTTAAACAACAACAACAACAACAACACTGGGCTAGTAAAAGGGACTAGGCCTTTAATTGAAGTTTTATGGTAATTGTTATCAGGGCTGCAAGAAACTATTTTCAGGGTGACATCTTCAAATAGTATTTTTTTCAACCCAACAGTCCAAAAATTCAAAGTTATTCAGTTTATTATCATGTGTGACAAAGAAAAGCAACAATTTCTCATATTTAAGAATCATAAAAGCAGCAAATGTTTTGGCTTTTTCCTGAAGAAAGTGACTCAGATGATTATTCGATTGTCAGATAGTTGGCAGTTAATTATCTGTGGATTGACTAATTGATTCATCAGCTGATCCGTGCAGCCCTATTTCCTCAAGGACATGTCAAAAAAAAATTTCTGCCAGCACATGATGACTTCTTCACGTCTTGTCTTGAATTACCAGCTGTCTAACACCTAAATATCTTTATTCTAAAAGGCAACAGACTACAAGACTCCTTGTTTAAAGGGGCAAATTCTCACAATTTAGATGCTAGAACCAGACGGCGTTTTTGCACGATGGAGAAACTGAAACAACTTATTGATTATTAAAATAGTCGCTGATTCATTTTTGACAAATTGTTTGAGCTTCAGTCATATTTACGCAGATGCTATTTGTGCCCAGGGTGATTAGCCAATGTGGTTATTCACACCCAGGTGTATATAGCATCATGGCAGAGGCAAGCACCCAAACAATGCTATTTACACTGGGTTGTGTATATTCCTGGGCGTCGTTGCAATTTTGAAATATGACATCAACACGAATGGGTCTATTCAGCTATTCTGCTAAAGTTTATGTATGCAACATGCATTCAGCAGCTTTATACATACTTAAAAACTGAAAATAATAAGTCAATTAAGTCTGAAAAATGATGAAGTATTGACTCATTGAGGACTGTAACCCCAGTCTGCTGTGATAACACTGTGCTTAACCCACTTACCCACCATGTTTTATTCCTACCATGGACTATAATGCTCTTTATTCTGCGTCACAGAATTTTCTGGTAGTACATTTGTGAGTTTTTTCTTTTAAATTTACCACTTTAAATTCAGAGAATATCCAAGACTGGCAAGAACGAGCCCTAACCCTAACCTTTGTGCTGTAATCCTAACCACTTACAGCCTACAAGCACAAGCCAATCACAGCATGCAGTGGGATCCATAATAACGTGTCATAGGAATGGTGGTGAACAGCCGAATAGCTGCAGTGTGACTGTTCTCACTCTGGTGCAAAAAGACACTCGTAATATTCACTTCATGTTATTTGTATATGTATATTGCAGAAGGAATACTGCTCTGCCCAGGGCCCTCCTACAACTTTAGGCCCCACATTTCACTCCAATAGAGGTCTACACAGCATGTTAGAGTTACTGTTATTTCTGCAGTTGTAGTCACACCGACACACACGCAAATATCTATACCATTTCCTCTCCCTTCATCTCCGTCCCCACAGGGGTTTCCAGCCCTGTTCTCTATCAGCAGCCACCACTGAGACCATGTCTCCAGTCATTACTGCATTAACAGTGTCTGCAGATGATGTCCTCGATATGTCTCTTCAAAATGACTTTCCAACCGACAGCCCGAAGCCACTGGCCTCAAATTCCTCACATACGCTCCTCCATATGTTGTGTAAGAGCACCAAAACACATCTGAGCAGAGTGACAGCTTGCTCACTGAGAGGCAGAAGTGTTTGCAAGCACACACCCCCACTGTGGATTACTGCTGGATACCGGGAAATCCTTTGGTGCCATTTGTAGCACTGCATGACTAAAGCAAAGTGGGAGTGATGATGTTAGATGAATAACTGCTTGAGATTAGCCTCTTTGTGTTTGATAAAAAAGGTGTGTAGGGTGAAACCATGCAGTCAGTGATCGGTAAATGTAACCACTGCGGTTGGATCAGCGTTTCAAATGTTAAGGTATAGGTTTTCCCCAATCTTTATTTAAACTAAGCATCAGTTTAGGGAAGCAGCTGATCATTTTCATTATCAATAAATCACAATATGAATTGTTTGGTCTGTGAAATGTCAACAAAAAATGCCAATCATAACTTCCCAGAGCCCCAAGTGACGACTACAAAGAGCTTGTTGTGGCTGACCGAACAGTGAAAATCCCAAAATCCTCCCGCAACAAAGTGTTGCATTTTCTCTCTATTTTGCTTGATAAATGGTTCAAACCAGAAATAGGTAGCTAATCGTTGCAGCTCTACATCAGAATGACAACACAAACTTAAATCATAAAGGTGTTGGTCCATCTTAAGACTTATGTGATGGATTATTTTGCCTACACTGGGTTCAGAGGAGTCTGTTTTCCATCACATGATCCCTCTGTTAGGACACTGTTTTCAGTCTGTTTCTGTGAATTTTAAGTCCCGTCCCTCCAGACATATAAGCCAAATTCAATTTGAATGGACTCTAAACTGATTGCCATTGCCACTGCAGCACGAGGACCACTCTTTATCTCTTCCACAAACCAGTGAATTTGTCTCCCCCCCCGATGGTTTGCGATGATGTGGTTCTCTGTTTGGCAGGAAGGGCCGGGCACGGAGGGTTTTTTGTGGAGTAAGCATTTCCATGGTTGTTGACGGGGACACAGCGGAGGGCTGGGAACGTCACACAGCCACAGAGGGGTGTTTTTATAAAAGAGGAAGCCAGTTTTATTTGCATGTAGTTGGTGCAGTGTGGTTTGAGCTTGAAGGCTAGCAGTGTTTACCAATCAGTGCATACATGTGGAGAGATAAGCTTACACAGAGTGCTTTGACGAAACTTTGATTTGGGATGAAAATGCTGGCAGTTAAACATCATCTAATACATGAATCTGAACAGGTTTTTAGTATTTGGACTCAGTTTGAATAATTTTCACAGGCTTAGTAATCAAAAGTCCATTTACAACACATATTACTCTTCCTCTCTTTCTGTCTTTCTGTCGTTTCACTCCAAGTTTTCTTTCCGGGTCTGGGCTCCAGCACTGTGGGAGTCTATTCTTAGAACAATAGCTGCTGGCCAGAGTCGAGCTGCGCTCCAGTCAAATCAATGCTGATTCAATATTGATAGGAATCTAAAGATCGCTCCTGTAGCGAGCCAGCAGAGCCTAATGTGTAATGCGATCATGTGAATCAGTGTGGAGGTATTCTGGCCCCCAGATCATATATCATACCATCACATAGATGCAGTACATCTCTACCTTTGTTGATCTGTTAAACAAGCTGTGACTTTGTCATATAAATAAATAGCATACTTGTCGTCTCTGTCTGGGTTAGTGCTACATGAAAGTAATTTATTTGTACCTGTTTTATATATACCCTCTGTTTAAAACATCAGTTTCCTCTCAGCCTGGAAAAAACGTTGTTTAGGACATGATGCTGTGTATGTAAAAGAAATTAGCAAGAAAAGCAGGTTGTAAAAAAACAGACAAAACAAACTGTATATCAAGATAGAAAATTCAAGAAGCGGCAGTGCATACAGTCCAGAGAAGGGCTGAAGCAATACCTGCGTCTCTGTACCAATATTTAAACTATACTTTTTGTCAGTACTTTTCATTGAAACACAAAAAATATTTTCCTATAAAACAAAAAGAAGCCAAAGTTCACAAATATTAAATGTCGTCTAAACACAAACAGTCGAACTTTGCCTTAATGAAATAAATTGTCAAAATTTCTAGTTAAATCCAGAACTTTCTCAAAGAATAAGTGAACTGGTAAATTGACTTGTTAGGTTCCTTTCTAGTCCTTTGATCACTCAAAGCGCTTTTTACACTTGACTGTCACATTCACCCATTCACACACTGGTGGCCGAGGTTACCACACATGGTGCCACCTGCTCCTCAGTAACCATTCATACTGATGGAACAGCCATTGGGAGCAATTTGGGGTGCAGTATCTCGCCCAAGGATACTTTGACATGTGGACTGGAGGAGCCTGGGATCAACCTACCGATCTCCAGATTAGTGGACAACCCATGTTACCTCTGAGCCACAGCCGCCCCAAGATTATAAATCTGACCAGACATTCGATGCCAACTAGGGCTGCAACTTTTCATATTTCTTCCCACTTTGTTTACTGGTGCTCAGCAATTAACCTCTGGATAAATAAAACTTTATTTTAACTAGTGATTATTTTAGTTAAGTGGCTCAGGAGATAGAGAGGGTCGTCCACTAATTGGAAGATCAGCGGTTCGATCCCCGGCTCCTCCAGTCCGCATGTTGTAGTATCCTAGGGCAAGATACTAACCCCCAAATTGCTCCCGATGGCTGTTCCATCGGTGTGTGAGTGTGCTAAAAACTGAGTAGCAGGTGGCACCTTGTATGGTAGCCCCGGCCACCAGTGTATGAATGTGTGTGTGAATGGGTGAATGTGATGCTAAGTGTAAAAAGCACTTTAAGTGTACAATATGTAGTACAATATGATTGATTCCTTGGACAACGATACGATCTTTGCTGATATCGCATAG
The DNA here is from genome assembly GCA_019142605.1 of Cephalopholis sonnerati. NCBI lineage: Eukaryota > Metazoa > Chordata > Actinopteri > Perciformes > Serranidae > Cephalopholis > Cephalopholis sonnerati. Next base: position 26,084,681 of record JAGQAX010000016.1, read on the forward strand.
GTCTGCCATGATACGATTTCGATTCAGTTCAATTCAGGGGCCTTCGCTCGATGCTGCTTACCGTTATCGCTAGCCCTTTTTTAACGTTTAGGAAGCAATGTTTTGCCATGGGAATTTTAAAATAAAGGCTTATCTTTAGGATGACACTATCAATGTTTTCACTTTGTGTAGATAGATGACATTGGATCTTTGACCATTGGATCAATATATCAATCCAGATAGATGTACCCCTACACCCCTGATCGATTGCTCTCTTGTTTAATCGTCTGGTCAATAGTCTGTGAGCAAAGAGCCAAAAATGCCAGCCATAAGACCCCAGGCCTGGTGTTGTCACGATACTAGAATTTCTAACTTTGAACAGTACCTTGAAAAATATTGCTATTCGATACCATTTTCATTACCAGGGGGAAACTTGACAATGAGGGCATTCAATTTGAATTATTAGAGGATAAATATAACAAGACTGCAACGAGACAATGATGACTTTTCTTGTCTTGGTTAGTTGCAGTGGACAGAAGAATGACTGCTGATGATGGCACCAGTACATCGACACTGTGAAAATATGAGCATTGAAACCGTTATAAATATTCAGAATCGGTATGTATTGATAAACATAACCAGGAACCAACATGACGTCTTAGAAATGTCTTGATTTGTCCGACCAGCTGTCCAAAACCTAAAGATATTCTGTGTGCTATCATAGAAGACCAAGAAAACCAGGTATTATTCACATTTAAGAGACTTAAACCAGTAACGTTTTTAGTTTTCAACCCTTTGTGCTCCAATACAGAGTATCCTCATTACAGTATCATTGCCAGCACGCATACTACGTGCCAAACATCAGATCATTGATCACTACAATTAAAAAATCTCTTCTAAGTCATAAAAAACAGAATCTTTGATTAAAATATTCTACTCATCGTGTTCAGAGCTCGAGTCAGTTGAGTGCAGCCAAAGGCGTGTTCGAATAATGGTGAGGATATTTCAGGCATAAGTGAGGTAAGCCTGAATCTGTAGGGTGTAACTTACAGCAGTATTAGGTAAGAGGTCTTGTGTGGGAGAGGGTTAATTGATCCCTGTGAGATTTAGATCTATAGTGTGGGCCTGCTCTGGTGGAGAAAGGGGAGAGGTCTTCAGGGATTTGTGTGTGTAGATGTAATACGTGTGCGGTCGGTGTATTTGTGAGATATCGACAGAGTGAGCGATGTGCTCGTTCGTGTTCTCACTAGCTCAGCAAGATTAGCAAAATGGGTGGGAATCTGCTTTGAGAGTTAGAGGTCACATTAAGAATAAATGCGTATCTTATTTCAGAACTGGTTTTGGCAATTTAACATTTCCTAGACGTTTTGGAGTGATGTCACTGTGCTGTTTGCTGCAGACTCTGCTACAATGCGCAGTGTGTTCAGTGTGTCTCAGACGTCAACAAGCCACTTGGCAACTCCCACCCTCCTCCACGCAAATTCAACCCCCCCCCCCCACTGTTGCCATAACAAACAAGGTGCAGATGACACTAGAGGAAGTGTGTGTTCGGACAGGGAGGAGGAATCCGACAGGTCCATCATGGAAAACATCCTCAGGCACAAGTGGTGATGGGCTTGTGCATGTGTGCATACATGTTGAGTATGTTTGCACAAAGGTGCCCACATAGCTTAGCAGGTCTGTCATGTGACAACATTTTATTGTGGATTTAAGCATATTATGGGCTGTGTAACTTTGCCGCAGGCACAAACTGCAGACAGGTTGGGCTGGCAAGACTTTGCTGCATCAGTTTGATTGTCTTGTTTTCTGTGTGCTCATCAGTTTATCTCAGTTTTAGCAGCAAGTTAGGTCTTGTTTAGTTGAAATGCACCTTGTGATCTATACGAAAACAGTGCAGAGTGAGACATGTTCAGATACTGCCATAGGACAGGTGTGTGTTGGGCTGGGTATCAGCATTCAATATCTTGAAGGTATCAACTGAAATAGCCCATATCCACAGAGTTACCCAACTTGCTTTGCCCAGGGGCCATGTTTGCAAACAAATCGCAGCAGCCCTGAACAGGTCAGGTGTATGCAGAGGCGTTTCTAGGATTGGAAGGACATTCAGGGTTTAGCCCAGACCTCTGTCAGGGGGTCCCATTGAAAACTCGATTAGTCATCAACTATTAAATTAATTGCCAAGTAATATAATTATTGATTAATCAGTTTCAGTCATTTTTTTAAAAAAAAAAGACAGAGTAGAAATTCTCCGATTCCAGCTTCTTCAGTGTAAATATTTTCTGTTCTTTGACTTTTCTATGACAGAAAACTGTTTATCTTTTGTTTATGGATGAAACAAGACATTTAAGGTTGTCATCTTGGGCTTTGGTAAACAATAATCAACATTGTCACTATTTTCTTAAACTGTAAAGACCCAATAACTAATTGATTAACCAACAGATTAATTGACTATGAAAATAATCATTTGTTGCAGCTCTATCAAGCTCTAGTTTGATGCTTTTTTTTAATACACTCTGGCCCATAATTTACATTAAAGTGCAAAAAAAATCCCCAGTATGAATCCATAAAGGCTTGGGGGGGCTACACAGCCCCCTGTCATGGCCCAGATTTGGCCCATGGGCCCTAAGTTTAATATCACTGCAGCACCAAGTAAAATGAAGAGTCCTTCAGTCAAATTACTTGAAATCGAAAAAAAGACTATTTGTATGGTTTAGCTCGCAGCCAATCATCACAACTGTTCTTCAGTTTAATGCAACATGTGATTGGCCCACTACCGCAGCAGCCAGAACACATACAGTCTGTGGTGGGGTTAAATCAAGCTCGGTGTATTTGATGGAGATGGCAGGCTATAACTACACGCCTGTGGTGTCTGGTGGCATTTTAGGCTACTGAATGCTTCCATTCACATGGCAGGTATTGAATGAAGAAGAAAGAAAAAGGTGTCACATGTAGTACCCTATAGGTATCAGTGTCACTTAAAGGGTACCAGTATTGGTACTGGTATCGCTATTTTGTGTCCCTTAATTCATATCCTCGGATTGCATTACATTATTTATTTGGTTGTTTATGGTATGTCAGTGTTTGACACTTGGCTCATATTTGTGTTTCCCTCAACAGGGCTGAAAAAACTGAGGTGCTGAGTGATGACCTCCTACAGGTGAATATGACCTTCTTCTTCTCTATCGCTGTTCATATACATCACCTGTCGTTCATGCACAGACTGTGTTTAAAGGGCTTCAGCATTTTTCAACCCCAATTTTCCATGATTTTGTGTCTGAGTGACTAATGGGAGCAACAGTTTTTGAAAATGGTCCAGTATTGAGGGAGAGGGCTGCAGCCGGCAGCCATGAAACAGCCTGCATCTGCACTTGGTTCATTTGTGCACCGTCAGTTTACGTCCACTAAAAGCTTGTTTTTGCCACTGACAGGCTCATTGTTATTTTAAGTGTCTGACAACATTATGGAAATGATCCCTACAAAGATAGACCTTATAAATTAAAATAATAACTTTTAATAATGAAAATAATATTCTCTTTGAGGTATAGCGGAATACATTGTGTTATGCAGTGATCGTTCAGTGTTATGTTGTCTCCCTCTCCTCTGTGTCGCTGTCACCGTCATGGACATCCCGTTTCGTCCCACCAAACTCGTTGGCTTCTTCATCCAAATTGGATTCATAATGTTGATCAAAACAGGAGTTGTCAGAGTCTGAGTCCATCAACATCTCCATGGCTTGCGCAACTGTAAACTTTTCTGTCGGTGCCGGCATTTTTGTGTGATTTACAAGCTGCTACATTTCTGTAAACAATATCTTCTTCCAGTTTCCAGCAGATCTTCCTCTGTGTTTGTCATTCGATACAGCAGTGCTGTTGTATTTTACAAGATGTGTAACCCCCTATCTTAAAACAGTGAAAACACGGATTACTGGAATATCTCATCAATAGCGGAGAAGCGTTCTGTCATAAATGAGGGAAAATCTCGGCAATGACGGGGATAGTGTTCAACCAAGCCAGAGTTGATGATTGTTTTTTGAACAGCGAAACAAGTGGAAAAGATCAAAAGACATGGAAAGATGAAACAAGATGGGTTTTTTTTTAGTTGTATTTTGTTCCTGTCGACTTTGAATGAAGTTACATGTGAAAAAATGCTGGCTCTACACATGCTAAAATTATTGTTTATTTAAATGGAGTCTGGTGGGTGTGGTGTCAGCGATGTCAGGGCTTCTTCTGGTTCAACAAAATAATCTTACTCTTTAATAAAGAAGTCTGTCGCTGTAGTTTCCTCCCCATAAAATGTCAGACAACTAAAATAACAATCTGAGTCTGTCAGTGGCAAAAACAAGCACTTTCAGTGGACCTACATTGATGGTGCACAAATGCCCTGAGTGGTTACATAGCAGCCTGTTTTGGACTTCTGACTGCAGCCCTCTCGCTACTGGATCAGTGCCCTAAATTGCTGTCCCTATTAGTCATGAGAAAATAGGGCCCAGGTTGAAAAATTACCGTAAGTACCCTTTAAGAAGTCGTTTTCTGGAAGAGTAAAATGCGGAAGTTATCAAAGGACTTACAAGTTCTCCTCTCCGGCTCTGTTAAAGCCATCATGCCTGAGCAGCTTGTTGATGCCAAGTTTCTCTGCAGTCTTGGAGTACAACTGCTGGTATTAAAACATTACTGGGGAGTCTTTCATTCAGTAACGCCTCGCCAGCTCAGGGATTTGGCACTGCAGGAAAAGTGCCTCATGGTTTTCCACTCAAGGCGAACCCTGGCAATGTTCTGTTATCTTGAAATCATACTGGATGTATGTGTGAGTGTGGGTGTCTCTGTATGTGTGTTGGGGGATGGGAGCACTCGGGGCTAGTTAAACTGTGAGGTCACTTCTAGGAAAAGAGTGTGAAGAAATACAGGAGAGGATGAAAAAGACGGAGCATGTTTACTGTAGAAAGGAGCTTTTGTGGAAGGAAAAGTAAAGGTGAAGTCTAAAGCCTCTCAATCATAGAAGTCAAAGTTTTATGACACGCAGCAGTGAACTATGATCCCCACTGTATTTGCACACACACTAACGCACAAGACACTTGATCATAAGCAAACTGATTTCTGTACTGAATAAGCGAAATACATTTTGCTGTAATCAGAAGGAACTGTTAGGGCTTGTTTTTTTTTTGCGTCAACAGTGGCAATGGTTAAATTTAGTCATATTTTTACACCATTGTGCCAGAAGCACAGCGCACAATCCGACCCAACCCTTCCAGAGAATGCTTTCCCTCGTCTTTGGTCCTTGTCCTGAACGACAGGAGCTTTGTGCTGCGTTAGACATTCCTTTAGCTCCAGCTCTCAGAGAGGAATGTGATTGTCAAGTGGTCAGCATAGTGGAAGTAGCTTGGATGTCTTTTGGCGTAACAGCTTGAGCTCCGAGTCAGAATCTGCAACCTGATTACAGTCATGCTGATAAAATGTGTAGACCAGTGAATCAGTATGTGCATTTAAATTCACTTACACTAGCTGAGAAAGTTTTTCCCTTTTTCCAAACATGAGCAGAGGAAGAATAGTTTTTCCTTTCCCCCCTCCCCAACACGCTCCCACACCCCCTTCTCTGAACCGTCCAACTTGAAACTTGACTCTATGATTTCCATGGTGTCGTAGTAGTCTTTTCTTTTTCCATTTGTTTCCTCAGTTCTTTGCATTGGCTAAGGCATTCGTCTTGTTTGGACACGTCCTGCCGCAGTGGGAGAGTTGAGGAGGCTCATATAGTAGAGAGAGTGAGGCTGGAACTGGTCCCGTGGCTCAGTATTTGATCACTACTTACAAACAATGGGCTGTTGTTGTGGATACTGGAGCATGTTCATATCTGATACTGTATGTTTAGGAGGTATCTGTCAAATAATCAGCTCATGCTCAGCAGGCAATGACAGCTTTCACTCATCCTGTTAAAGGAAGAGTTTTTGGAACTGGCTTTCTTGCTGAAAGTAAGATGATAAGATCGATACTCATACATGCCTGTATGCTAAATATGTTGTCTTAGCTTAGCACAAAGCTTAAAACTGAAGGTCCCTCCCTGGTGGTCCCCACTCTCTGCCGGCTCCTGGCATCTGGCATCTGCCACTGCGGCTACCTGAAGGAGCTGAGTTGTCCTACCTTTCTGTCTCTACACTGTTGTTGTCTCTCTCTCTGCCTGTGTGCTGACCTCATCCTCTATCACATCCTCCTCCTCGTCATCATCATCCACTTAAACATTACTATCTCAGTAGGCTATCTGAAATAATACTGTGCGGCCCTGTTTGTCTCTCTTGTTGCAGATGTGCGCCACAGGTTACGTCACTTTTTCTGAAGGATAGATCGTTAGATTAAAGTTTCAAAGTCAGTGTGTAAACGAAATTGAAACATTGTGGGGTTGTATTTATTTTTAACCATGACCAAAAAATACAGGCGTGGTGTGCAAAGGCCCTCAGAGGTGCTGATAGGCAGATGTTGTCACCTTTAGAAAGAACCAGGCGAGCCGTTTCCTCTGTCTCTAGTCTTTGTGCTAATTAAAGCTAACAGGCTGTTGGCTGTTGCTTAATATTTAACTGACAGGCGTGAGAGTGGTGTCACTCTTCTCATCTAACTCTAGACTATGAAGAGAATAAGCGTATTTCCCAAAATGTCAAACTATTCCTTTAAGCAAGCTATTCAGCATGAGATCCTGTTTCTGCTCTGTCATCAGCTAACCAGACAGTTAGCCATCCTGCCAACAAGGTCGGCCAACCCATCAGTTCACCAGCGATCCAGTCTGCTAAAGCTGCTCAGAGCCAGAAAACAAAACTGTACCCTCCACCCTCCCGGTTCCTCTGTGACTCACTAAACGTTCCACATATTTCTGCTGTGACAGGTCAGAGGTCGTCAGCTCGCTCTGTTTACTGTTTTCATTGCCGCCTGGAAAAAAAAGATGGCAGTAACTGTCCTGTAAACCTTTGGACAGCTTCATAACAGCAGAGACAGGCGGAAGGGATTGTGCGTGCTCGTGATCAGGGAGTTTTCCTGCTTTTTTTTCCCCCCTCTCTTCCACTCTATGACTTCAGTTTGTCAGGGTGTTTCTGTGTGTGTGTGTGCAAGAGTCTGTTTCCATAATTAAGTTCTCCCAGAGGCCAGACCTCTCCTTGTTAGCAGTCAGTAAAGCTGCCTCTGTGAGATGTGAAGCCGGCTAATTAAAGGTTATGTTCATCAGATCCTTTTTAATGGGTTATTATATTAAAAGCAGGTTATAGTAGTATTTTTCAGTATTGAATCAATGCCAGTACGACACAGCGCCATCATAACGGTGTAGGTAAAAAGGGCAGAACAGGAACATAGAGAAGGACAGCTAAACTTTGAGGTCATTTCAAACATAAATGGTGCAAAACAGGCGTTATATTTTATACTTTTCGTGTGTGTCTCGAGGGTCTTTTGGTGCACAGTCATGGAAAATTCGGCAGAGACAATACGATCACCCATTGTATCCAGTCTGCGCCCACACTGAAGTCACTCAGGCCTCTTTCTTTCCCTCTTGGCACCGAGCGTCGGAGGTCTGGATCCAATCGAGCCGTCACCAGATAGAGCTAGACTTCCATGCATTAATCAGAGCAGGGGATCAGCTGAATGGTGAGCGAATCAATTGGATCCAGGCGAAGAAGCCAAGTCCAGCTGTGGTCTGGCATGGAGCAACAGCTGCAGGAAAGAGGGAGGAGAGAGTAGAGGAAGAGGGAGGTGGAAAAGTGTGTGTGAGTGCGAGGGAGAGCCCAACTGCCGTAAAGAGAGGATTAAAGTAAAGGAAGAAGAGCGAGAGCAAGATGTGGATCAGATGGCAGATGAGGGGCTCTTAGATGTAGTGACACAGCCGGATGTTTACACTGAAACAGGAAGAGGAAGTGGATACTTAAATGACATTTGCTACAAGTTTACACTGAATTAATTGCCTTTAGGGACCATACAAGCTCTTTTGCATGCTTAACTTTAATGTGTGCTTTAGGTCACTGCCAACCATTTCACAAACCATGCCACAGTGCAAGAAGCTACGAAATTAGGTTTTTCTTTGTACAGTGTCAGTGTTTGTAGTATTCTTGGATTTATTTTTGAGCTCTTGGACACAGTGTTTTTTAGCAGTATATCTCTTTTTATATTAGGGCACTGTGGGCAATGTTGCAAATCAGTTAAGACATGACATGAAATCAGCTTTGAGAAGAACTAATGAAAACACTTTGGTATATAAAAACTGAGAAAATAAAAGACAGTTTAAATTAACTTAAAACTCAAATGAAATCAGGAAATGCTCTCCAATAAAAGTATGTTTTAAGAAGAAATTTAAAAAAGATCGCTGACTTTGCCAGCCTGATTTCCTCGGGCAGATTGTTCCAGAGCCTCGGGGCCGTAACAGCAAATGCTCTGTCCCTCTGGAACATACAAACGACCTCTGCCCAAGGACCTCAAAGTACGTCTTGGCGTGTGCAGCACTAGGAGGTCAGAGATATAGCAGGGAGAAAGACCATGAAAAGCCTTAAAAGTAATAAGTAAAGTAAAATTTTATTGTTTTCAGACTAGTGGATTGTTTAAAACAGACGCTCCTATTCTCAATTGATTTTCCAGAAAATGTACCATAGAGAACTTAATACATTTCACCCACGCCTACTGGATTATTCTCTAAAGCACAAGTTTTTAACTGAATTACCATGTGATGAAAATGCAACTTTCGCAGATAAAATGAATGAATGAATAAATAGTAACTGAAGGATTAACCATCTCACCAGTGTTTCAAGTAGGCATGCACTGATCTGCTGCGTCCAAATCATCCTTGATGCTCATGAAGCAGATCATGTATCAGCCTAATGCGACCACTTCACACTGAATACAGCTTTTGTGTCAATGACAATAAAAAAAGTCATTGTTTATGCTAAAGTAATTTTCATTTGGTCTTTTTTTTTCCAGACGAGTCTCTCTCTATGAGTAAATGCATGCTTCCTTCTCCGTGGTTAAACAGTTGGCTGGTGTGGTTTGGTAGAAAGAAAATAGTTCCTACATGAAATTGCTCATAACAAAACAGTCTAGATTAGGGCTGGGTGATATGGACAAAAATCTTTATCTCAGTATTTTCAGGCTGACTGGCAATATATCTTGGTATTTCCTACGAAATGGGCTACATGTTCAGTCGTAAGTCAACGCCACATTTGAGATGTCAAAGGCACTTTTATAAAAACAGACTGTGATCAAAATAAAATGCAAAGACAGGAATTTTTTCCCTGTTGATAATAAACAGCTGCACAACATGTAAATGAAAAATGATATAAAACAAATAGCAGGGCTGTCCGTTAAGTTTTTGCACACAGCACTTGAGCTACAGAGTTTTAAAGGTTTGCAGCACAGGCCACAAAACTATAACATGACTATAAAGGAGCAAGTAGGTTTGAAACAATTAAAAATCTTTGTGTGGTGGGAGTTAAACCGTCATTTTTAATGTCCTTTCAAATGAATCTAGTGCTGGAAAATGATTTAAATCTTTTTATTTATTTAGGCTATTAATCTTATTCATGCACAGAGCATCACCAGAGAGGCAGAGGAGGGGAAGGAGCTTTGTCCGCGTAATATAGGTCTTGTGCAGTGACAACACAGACGTTTCGTACACATCTGTCGCCTGCATCCAGGTGCTGTCACACAAAATAGACCACAACTACAAAGAAGAACGGTGATGGGTTATAATCCACCTCTCACACAAAATAGCAGCGCAGCACTGTACTGCACATGTGCCACTGCGGTAATTTTATTTATCTCACAGACTTATTTAGCGTAGCATGTGGAACATATAGACGATGTTGCACTGTAGACTAATTAACAGATTAAACAGAGGAGCAGCTCTGTGTCTCTCTGAGTGTTGCAGGAGAACTTGTAAGTGAGTGAGTGGGGCAGAGCTGTGCGAAGAGTATGAGAAACAGAGATGCACACTGGCATGGCTTTTTGGCTAATCTATATCTTGCTTGAAAAAAAAGGTATATTGTACATAGTCATTATATCGCCCAGCCCTAGTCTAGATTGATAAACAGCACTACAGGTAAGTCCCTTTAAACTGCTGGCTGCCTAGAAGGTAGAAAATCAGTCTGAAAACATATATCGTGCTCTATGATAATGGGCTGTGGTAACACTATTTAAAGGTAAGGGGTTAAAGCAGCAAAACCACCATGTGATACTTTACTGCTCATGAAGTATAACCAGTAGGTCAGGCCCCATCAGGCCTGCAGTTACAATGATTCATCTGCTCTGCCTGATAATATCTCACATCCTTGTATGTTGAGACAAGGAAGCATCCTTGTTTACAGGTCAGACAACAATCTATCAGCCTGTGTTTCTTATCTACCTGTGATCCCTTCCGTCTGGCTGTCAGTGCCGCCTGTGTTGTAACACTGCAGCACAGAGCTAGACAAACAACATCGACATCCTCCATCATGTTTTAGTTACAAGAGCAGAATGGAAAGTTTAGAGATGGATGTGCAGCTTCTCTGTTTTGATTTGTAGCCCTCACCTGGGTGTTTTCTGTTGAACAGGAAGCATGTGTGTGTATGTATTCTCTACTCACAGTAGGCCTGTTTGGTTTGTGCTGGTTTTATAACATTTTCTGTCTTGTGTGCACGTACAGATCGAGAAGCGGTTGGAGTTGGTGCGTATGGTGTCGCACAACACGCACAAGAGGCTGGTGTCCTGTGTGCAGGGTCAACTGGGCACGGACACGGAGAAGAGACATGTAAGACACACTCAGTTTCTCTTTACTGCCGCTGCACTTTGTAGACACTCGCAACTTTGAACAGTCCTTACCTTATCATCATAGAGATCCTGACTGTGTAGCATGTTAGCCACATGCTACATACTCAGGATCTCCATGTGAAGCTTTTCCATTTTGCTGTAAGAGTCACTGTGCAGCTGCTAAATGACATAAGGATCAATCACTGTGACACTGTTGTCAGTATGTGGAAGGAGCTGCTGTATTGTGCTATGAACACATAGCATCTCCTCTTATGTAACACACTGATATGAGAGACTCAGGAGAAAAATATTCAGCACTGGCCTCCTGCCAGCTTCACTATCGCTGAATAACAGACCTACCTCAGTCAAACACACACAATAAAACAGACAACACTCTGAGTAAACATCCACAATTTACATGATAATAATGCCAAGATTTACAAAGATTGTTTACAGTAATTAACTTAATCCTAACTGCTGATCATTTGGTTGTCTTTTCACTGCATTTTTTTTTTTTACATACGCTAAATTATTTGCTGGTGTGTTTGCAGAAAAAGCTGCCCCTTACAATGCTGTCCCAGGCCATGCAGGAGGGAGGCAGTCAGCTGGGAGATGAGAGTCTGATTGGGTGAGAAGCCTGTCCATCCCAAATATAAAATCAGTCGATCCTCATTAACCAAAGTTCAACATTAAAAGTGGTTATTTACGTGGAAGCGGCCATGAGCAGGTTATGAGATAGTAGGCCCTGGAAAAAGGCCCCACTACCTCTCCTACACAGGAGAAAGACACACACACTTTGTAGCACTTTAGCCTAATTTTGTTGTTGTTTAGTGTCTCTTTGTAGTCCTTATGCATCTCTCTGTGGTTTTGTGTCTGTTTCTGGTCATTTTGTGTCTCTTTGTGGTCATTTTTTGTAGTTTATTGATTGTTTTGCCCCTTTTTGTTGTTGCACTGAATGTCTTTGTGGTTGTTTTGTCCTTTATCGTAGTCATTGTGAGTCTCTTTTTAGCTGTTTTGCAGGATTTTCCGGCACATTCATTGATTTATGGTGGCCCGCCACGATTAAAACATCTGTCGCCGCAAATAGATTTTCCTTTTTTTGTAGCTGGACTGTTCATTAGGAGAGCTATTGGAATATCTAAACTGTTCAGTTATTTATAGCACCACACTGTTGCAGCACACTCGAGGCAGAGGGGAGCAGCTGAACGTCACAGTGAAACCTAATCATTCATCCTGCTGGGTGTAAAAGTTTGCTTTCATTCACAAACAGCTGCTCCTCTCAGCCATCGATGTGATCCGATCAGCTGTGAATAGATTGAGAGATCAGTAATCCGCCCCACAAGTCACAAACTGCTGCTGATGGAAAAATAAAGAAAAGAACTCATGGAGAGCTCTGCCTGTGACGTGTTCACATCGACACATATACATTAATTCTGTGGGAAACACTGTATTTCTGGTCATTTTGTGTCTCTCTATAGTTCTTTTATGTTTCTTTGTGGCCATTTTCAGTCTCTTCCTGGTCAATATGTGTCTCTTCATGCAACATTGTGCAGGTGAAGGCAAAAGGGGCCCCTGACACTTTGGGCCTCTTGGCCTGTGCCTGGTAGACCCATTCAGTAATCCATCTATGCAAGGGGCCTCTTGTGTGTCTGTTTTTTTTCCCTATATATTAAGATTTTTTCCACTGTGAGAAAAGTAGTGATAACAGTCATATGTAAAATATACATACCTCTGTGTGTGTACAGCAAGATGATGGATGTGTGCGGGGAGGCTGAGAGCAGGTTAGCAACTGAACTGATGCAGCATGAAGTTCAGCTCGAGAGAGACATCCTGGATCCTCTCAACCAGCTGGCAGAGGTAAAACAGTGCAGCTCTCTTCATACTGTAGTGTTCACTTATGACCTTCACATCTCTGTAATTATGTATTAAATGTCTATTTTAAGGCAAATTACTGTTGACTGAAACACAGAGTAAGCCTGTATATGATCTGCACACACTGTGTGTGTGTTTAATCTCACAGTTGTGCCAAATTCAACATGGCCTTTAGCATCTTTTTGTGTTTTATTATTATTATTATTCTGCATGATTCATATTGACAAAATGTTCTCACGGGAAAAGTGTCGGTGTTGACTGCTGTGCTCGTAATCCTCACTGTTTCTCCCACAGGTTGACATTCCCAATATACTAAAGCAGAGAAAACAACTCGCTAAGCTGGTTCTGGACTATGACTCGGCCAAGACGAGGTACACTGGATTATAGTCTTTATTTAGGCCCATAATTTACAAATGTTAACTTCAGCTTTTGCACGTCTAGAGTTGAGAGTTTTGTGACTGTTGTTGTAGAGCTTTGTGATCTTGATGGATTCTGATTTTCTTTCTTTCTAAGAACTGAAATGGACAACACACACAAACATTTTTGCAACTTTTCTTTAATGGAAAATTTAATTTTATTATCATAATAAACTTTGACGATTGAATAACTTTTGAATTTTCTCCAAATACACGCCAGGTTACAGGACCGTCTCACACTCAAACAAATCTCTAATATAAAAAGTGTTCCAGGTTACTGGACAAAGCTTTGATTTTACAGATCCTGCACTGCTGGCAGAGGACCTGTTCACTGTCATTACTCTGAGCAGCATGCACAAAAATGATTGGGTCTGAAAAGTTGCTAATGAGGGGGTGTGACACAGTGTTGCTATTTGACGATCTTGAAATGAGATGGGGTAACAAAAGCTGTGACAATAGTCGGTTACTGTCTGTCGCTGTGTGCACAATATGAACCACCGTACGGCACATGCATGTAAATTTGATCAGCACTGGATTGGTTATATCCGGGACAGACCGTCCGGTCACCGGTCACGGACGATCGAGCTGAAAATCAGCCAATTCTGGTCACCAGCCAATAGACTATATTGTGCTATATTGTACTTTTTAAATTGGTTTGATTTATGTCGTTCTTAATGTACTCAGGTCTCTCTTGAAAATGAGATCTCGATCTCAATGAGATTTACCTGATTAAATAAAGGTTTATATATACCAGCCAAGCGACCAGTGAAAAATTTTTAAATGAAAAACACTCATGTTTACTGTACACATCCCTAAATGTCTGTATCGTGTCTTGGTCCACAGGTGGTATCAGGCAACAAAATCCAACAACCAGGCCATGGCAGCTAAGGTCGATTCTCTCAAAGACGAGATGGACGAGGCTCTCAACAAAGTAGAAATATGCAAGGTAGGTTTGCTTTAAATCTCATCCTGCAATGCACACTTATCTAAGGTCTTACTCAAAATGCAGCTCCTGCTGTTGTCACTCACCTTACAAGTCTTTACCAGCAGTGGTTTATGTATGCTGCAGGTACAGTACTTAATCAAGGCACATGTAGTGTAATGGCTGTACATTCCAGTTGGGGCCTCTTCCCTAGGTTGAGATCATATCTTATGAACTGGCTAAACAAAGGAAGCCTTGTAACAGGAACAAACACACTACGCACATTATTAGGGCAGCGTAATTAAAGGTCATTGCTGTGTCATCTTTAGTTCATCTGTGTCTTTATGAAAAGCTTCTGAGCAAAGTAAAATATAAGGTTTAAAGTTGCCATAATGTTTGCCATGTATGGAAATATATCTTCATTTTCCGTCTACAGGACCAGCTCTCTGCAGACTTGTACAACTTTGCTTCCAAAGAGGGAGATTATGCACGCTATTATGTCATGGTGAGTGCACCTCAGTTTAGTGTAACTGACCTTCAACTGAAATGGAAATGTCATGCAAATATGGTCCACTCCACTATAACTGTATTTGCTGAGGCAGTATGAATGCTGTTTGCCAAAGCTTTGTATGTATGAGCTGTGATTTTGTTTGTGTATTTATATCAGTTATTAGAGGCCCAGGCAGACTATCACAGGAGGTCTCTGGCAGCTCTGGAGGCAGCTATACCAAATATCCAAATACAGCAAGGTAAACAGCAAGCCATAAATCTGCACACATTATAACAAACATAACCTTTGGACAGAAATGCTGCCACACACTTAGATAAATATAAAGACACTGACTCCTCTCCTAGACTCCTGGATGGAGAAGCCGGCATTCGGCACGGCTTTGGAGGAGCACCTGAAGAGGAGTAACAGAGAGATCGCTCTGCCTATAGAGGCCTGCGTCATGATGCTGTTGGAGACCGGCATGAAGGAGGAGGTATGGATAGAGTGATAGTGTCGGCACCAAGGTTATTTTAGTTAGCTAAAACTAAACTAAAAACTAAAACTATGTGAGAAAACAAATAATACTTTGTACTTAGAAAACTAACTAAAATAGAAATGTACAGGAAATGTGTTTAAATTTAGTTTTTGTCAATTTGGTCAAATTTGTAAATGCAACAAGCACAAGGAGGCAATGGTGCATATTGGTTTGTTGAGACTGGGTGTGCGTTCTTACCTGCCCTGTTTGGTTCAATATAATCCAACTTAAGTTCATTTCCTGCCTAAGTGCGGTTCGTTTGGGCAGGTGTGAACATAGCAATCGCACTCGTGTGTGCACTAATACAACTGGACTGAGACCCTCTTGAAGAGGTGGTTTCGGTCCGGTTACAAACACCACTGGTGCGGTTTGTTTGTGGTGAGAACGTGTTCTGACCTCGATCCGAACCAACTGCAGTCACATGACACATTGTTTGGGTTAAACATAAGCATGTTACAGTCCTGGAGGATTATTAATGTGGGCCTCCTCCTGTACTGCCTTAATATGCACATTCAGCACATCCAATGCATCAAAACATTGTTTTCTAGTTGAAGCCGCGCCTCGTTTTCAAACTGTATGCTTTGACTCAAATGAACAATGACAGCAATATAGTCCACGATGAGCAGCACTAAAATCAACCTGCGTAGTTGTCCCTCCATTGTGACATTAGAAAGTGTCACATTTATCTTGCAAGTGTACTCTTCTTCAATGTTTTGTTTACTTCCTGATTTTTCCCACATGGAAATTCTGACCAATCAAGAGCAGCTTTCTCGCACAAGGCATTTGATCTGGTCCGCTTGTAAATGCTGCCGTGAGAACACGAACCAACTCTAGGCAATTATGCAACTTTGTTACAAAATTAGTCCCTGATTTGGACCAAAGCAAGTAAACTCTAGGTCTGAAAGCACCCTGGGATGTCTACATGACTGTGAGTCAATTGCCTTTACAAAGTGTTGTGTTTGTTTGAAATACCTATTCTGAACTATTCTGAATGAGCTTGTGGTCTTAATCAACAATTCCAGGTCTTCTTCAATACAGCATGATGTTTGTTCAGTAAGTTATGGTCCCATTTATTGTAAAATAGATGATAAAATGGTATACTTTGGGGCAGACGACTTTGTCGCTACCATGTCGCCATCATGGCGGTGTCCTTGGATTGTTAGTCAGATCTACCTCATGTCACTTCTGGCTCCAAAAAACTAAGACGGCGACAGCCAAAATGCCAACCTCGATCGAGGCTTCAGATTAGGAGTCAGTGGTGGCAACATCCACTTCTTTTAAACAGTCGATGTCTTTGCAGAAGAGTAGCGGAAACTTTGGGAAAGTAGGGCAAAGTTTAGACTTAATTAACCAGAATTTGGACATAAATTTGTACCCATAAATTTTCACTGCTCAGCACTGTCGGAGCTGGAAGGAGAGGTGGGTCATGAGGACTGCTCTCTAGAAATGATGGCACTCACAGACTGGAAACATCCGTGGCCAGCTTGTGGTCAGTTAGCCTTGAGGCTGCGGGAATAAGTACTGTGTAGTGTGTGAGTGTGTGTGTGCAGGCATCTGTTATGCATTAGCATATTCTCTATTGCACTTTTGAAATGTAACCATATCACTAGACTCCCCAAGGAGGACAGTTTTATTAACGGAAACAAAACTCTTGCTGTACGTCTGTCTGCTACTCATCCCGAAAGAGCCACATCTCTAATGGTAACAAGAACATTTCCTATCGTGACTTTCTCAGTCTTTTGCTAGGTGGTACACCTTGTTTGCTTTACTTCTTCTTTCTAGTTACCAACCCAGACTCACTTCCTTAATTTTAGGATTGAAACCAGTCACCTGTACCTGTCTGAAAAAAGCACATTCAGTCATTTTCTCTGCATTCTCCTGGCAGGGTCTCTTCAGAATAGCTGCCGGAGCTTCAAAACTGAAGAAGCTGAAAGCAGCATTGGACTGCTCCACCTCGCAGCTCGAGGAGTTCTACTCTGATCCCCACGCCGTCGCCGGTACAGCGTCTTCTACAAATCCTCAAAAAGTCAAACCAGCTGGTCCAGATCATTTTCTCATAGCTTTTCTCCTCACACACAGGAGCCCTGAAGTCCTACCTCAGGGAACTTCCTGAACCTCTAATGACTTTTAGCCTGTACGACGAGTGGATACAGGCCTCCAAGTAAGAAGACACACGGATATGGCTGTTTTAATGCCCTGTAAAACAAACTCACTGTGTGCTAATAAGCGTTAAACACACCTGAAGCAGTGTGTGCTCAGAGGTTGTTTTAGGTATTCTGATACTTGTGTGACAAGCAAATATTTCCTGTGTGTGTGGTTTCAGTGTGTCTGACCCTGATAAGAGGCTTCAGGCTTTGTGGGTGACATGTGACGGATTGCCGAAGACTCACAAGGCAAACTTCAGGTAAGAGCATCTTCAGCTAAACTGTATTCAGTTAAGATGATGCAATGCAAGGTGGTGTTGCCACAGTGGAGGTAGGTGCTACTTTCTAAAAGTGCATCAACAGAACGGAATGTGGAGTTATTTCCTGTTCCCTTTTTTTCACTTTCATCACTGATACTGCAGATTTTAAGTAGCTGAAGTCAGGTCCATGCCTTATTAGACATCCTAATAGAGCACTTTCTTCTGATAAAAATTAAATAATCGATTGCTATATCAACTTAAACTTAGGAAGAAAATTAAAAAGGTTGTTAGCCAGGTTGTAGGCGCAGTCATACCACTTTGTCCAGCTGTTCCCTGTCCTCAGGTGACATGCTGCCAAACCACACACTGTGCGTTCCAGTACCCATGTTGCCATATTACATAGTATGCCAGAAAAAGATTTAGTACGTCTAATGCAGTATGCCAAAAATACCAGGATGTTCTACTACATCCAGTTGGATTTTGCAGTATGCAAGCCAGCATGCTTTTCTGGCTGTTTTGACCCAAAATCCTCTGCGCAGTGGAAGATTCGTCACATTAGCTGAGCTGCAGACAGATGACAGCTCACTGACAGCTGATTGAGTTCGTTAAAATCTGTTAGAAGCCGCAATGATGGATGACAGCACATTTACGTGACTGGTGACCAGTTGAATAGTAATAAAAGGAATATTAATTGTATAATATAACAAAGTAATCACAACCAACAACAAAAGAGTATTAAATAACAGTGACGTAGAAATTCATTCATTTTCCGTAACCGCTTATCCTGTTCGCGGTTGCAGGGGGGCTGGAGCCTATCCCAGCTGACACTGGGTGAGAGGCAGGGTACACCCTGGACAGGTCGCCAGACTATCACAGGGCTGACACATAGAGACAGACAACCATTCACACTCACATTCACACCTACGGACAATTTAGAGCCACCAGTTAACCTGCATGTCTTTGGACTGTGGGAGGAAGCTGGAGCACTCGGAGAAAACCCACACTGACACAGGGAGAACATGCACAGCACAGAGGGCCACCCCCCACCTTGGGGTTTGAACCCTTTTGCTGTGAGGTGACAATCGTGCTACCCAATGACACTGAAATGCATAGCTTATATTACTATCGTGAATGTATTATGTAATCTACAGTGTATACAGTTGTTACTTATTACAGAATAGCTGTCCACGTTGACATCTGTCTCTGGCGAGCTTGGCAAATGGCGTTTTGTCTTATCTCTAAGGTAATGGATATATGAGCAGGAGGGTCAAAGTTCAGGGTGTGATGTTATCAAGAAGTAGTATGTCCTGATAGTGTGCATACTGCATGGCGCAGTATGTAATTTTTAAGGGCAGCTGTAGTATGCACTAAAAGTAAATAGAAAAAGTATGTGATTGGGAAAGCACCTAATGTTATTGTAGCATCCCTGGATTTGCCACATTCTGCTTAGAACAATGTTTCCCAACCTGGTGTCAGTTAGCTGGTCACTTTTACACTTCAGGTCTCTGTCAAGGTCAATATCCTCAAATAGAGCAATTAAAGAAGTAAACATTGCTTTGTTTGAGCTGCTCACAGCTCATATTCACACTGAGGTCATCACTTTGCTTTGAATATCTGTCAGATAATTAGCCTGTAACAAAAAGTGGTTTCAGTAGCTTAGAGGTCTCTAAAGCAGCTTGAGTCTCTGTTTCAGGTATCTGGTGAAGTTTCTGGCTAAACTGGCTCAGGACAGTGAGGTTAATAAGATGACTCCCAGCAACATCGCCATAGTCCTGGGGCCCAACCTGCTGTGGGCAAAGACCGAGGGGTAAGAACCATGTACTGTTACCTCATATTCATGTTGACGTTCGAGGTACAAATTGAAGCTGAGGTTGATTTCCTTATCTGTCTTATGTTGTGTGGTTAGGACGCTGGCAGAGATGGCAGCAGCTACATCTGTCCACGTGGTCGCCATCATTGAGCCCATTATTCAGCATGCTGACTGGTTCTTCCCTGAAGGTAAAACATCTCTGTTTGTTACCACTAATATCAGGACAGTGTCATCTCAGAGGCATAGCGCCCACCCTCTGGTTTTCCCCCAGGTTAACCATGTTGGCTCTGTCACTGTTTATGGAGTTAGCATCGTTAGCTAAGCCTGTCCTTAGCTTTACTCCTGCAAAAATGCAAGGCAAAACAGGCTGCTAAAACACACTCATTGTGATTTTCATGATCTCCTCTGTATTTGCTCCTCACCTTCTTCTCTCCAGAGGTGGACTTCAACGTGTCAGGCATTTTCGTCATGCCCACCCACCCCGCCACCCCAGATCCCGAACCTGGCCTGGATAGAAAACGCCCCGGCAGCCTGGTGGGGCAGGACGGGGACAGTCACACCCCCCGTAAAGACAGGTACCTGCCTCGCCCCAACCTCAGCCTCAGCCTGCCCCTCACCCTCCCGTCCCGTCCCAAGACACTGAGCAGGCAGGAGTCGCGGGGCCCGGTCGTGTCGGCCCTCTATGTAGTGGCCAACGAGTCCATCACAGTCACAGAAACACCCACTGAAGATCTGCCCAGTCCAGACTTCAAAGCTGTGCCACAGTCCAATGTAGCTCCCATGAATGCAGATACTGATAAGTAAAAGAAGGGAATGATGTATTTCTGTGATTTTTGCACCACATTTCTGTTACTGTTAAGGTGATTTCAGCACAAGCTAAGTCAGTTCTGTTTTCCTCAAGATTGGTACTGAACATGATGAAAAAGCAGTTCTCTTTCAGACAAAAACAAACCATTTTAAATAATATTTCCGTCTTACTGGGATACCATTTTGTCTAGAGCTATAATTCTGGTGTGTTACTCTGTGTACTCTTGTGTTATCTTCTGTGTTTCCTAATTAAAGCTTAGGTCACACTGTAGGTTGCTGGTTTTATGTTTTGTGTGGGCTTCCTCTGTTGCATTTTGTTTGTATGGTGTGGCATCTGTCTCTTCTGTCCCTGCAGAGATGTTGCAGTTCAAAGTTGTTCTATTTTAAAGGTCACTGTCATGTGGTTTTATGTCCTTTTTGGGTTCTTCTTTCTGAACTGGTTTGATTGAACTCAGGAAGTGGCGTCTCTTTCTGTCTCCTGCACCATCTCTCTCTGTCTGTCTCTGCTCTCGCTGTTTCTCTGTCTCTGTCTCTCGGTCTCCTGCTCTTTCATTCTGTCCGATGGCGTGTGGTTTGCCCTCCTGAACTCTCTCCCCTCTCCCCCCCTCCCTAGCACTGTTAACAAACAGCCGGAGCCCGCTCCACGTAGAGCCAGCGCTGTAAATAGAAAGCAGCCACAGCTAACCTCACCCACCTTTCAACCCCCACTGCCCCCTCTGGAAGCCGGGGGTCCTGCCCAGCCTGAGCCCCAGCCCCTGCTTTCATCCCCGGCTACAGAGGCTGAGCAGCCTGGCCTGAGTGGTGCTAGTAGTGGTGTTGGTGTTGGTGGTGGTCTGGGTGGTGGGGTCCAGGTAGCCACAGTGCAACCTCAGATTGTAACCCAGCTCAGCGCAGAGGAGAGCAGGTAAGGAGGAGCGAGCTGAGGTCGCAACAATACTCCACCGCCTGCTCGCAGCCAATCAACCAATCCGGAGCTCACCCACCCTTTGTGTTTGTCATGTGTTTGATTGGCCTTTGAGTTTTCAGTTCCCGTGTCAGACGTCGTAAAATAGAAAATCATGAGAATAACAATGTCTATAATGTCCACATCTTTTAAAATTTGGCTTCATTTAACAAATTAAGAATGTAATGCAACAAATATCATGTGATGCTTTGATTACAGGCAACTTTTACCCTCCCTCCTGCTTGCTGTGATGATTGACCAGTCTATTTTTAAAGATCTACTTCCCCTCCGTCTTGCCTGCCTGTCAGCGTCTGTCTGAGTGTCGATTGTCTGATTTTGCATGTAACACATTACTGAACTTCTGAACAAACTGATTTGCATCCTTTTATCTACACTTGTCATTAGATGTTTTTGTGAGTGTGATAACCATCTAATATATTTATCTTCTGAATAGAAATATGTGCAGTTTGATTTATTCATTGCATGCATTCTTTTAGCACTTCCTTGTTAAAATTTGTTTAAGTACAGATGACATTTTGATGCATTAACATTTGGATTTATTGTATTCCCACAGCCCAGCCCGTGAGGTCACGTCCACCCCGCCTCCCCAGAGGAATGGTTCGGTCCATCTTTCTGTAGGAACCCCTCACTCTCAGGGTGGATCCAGGGGGCCTAGTCCACACATGGTTCGCAGAGGTGAGAGAGTGTGAATTCCTATTCTGATTATTTAATACTATTAATATTGTTAATATCTCCTCCAGGAGGGGATCATGTGTTTGGTCATGTGTGTATCCATCTGTCTACAGCTAATCTCGCAAACTACTGGACTTATAAGCTGAATATTTTGTGTGCACATGTATGACTGTATGCATAAGGATCTCTGTCATGGTAGGGATGAATCATAATTGTAAAAAAAAAACTTTTATTGTCTGTTTTATACCATCATTGATTGCAAGTTTTCCAGGGACCAGCTTGGCTAAGAATAACGTAAAGATCTACCTAGTCTGTTACAGGCCACATTTTGGCTTGTGTCATGGCTCAAAAACTGACATCCATAGAAAAGTTTGGTCTCATTTTGAACTGGAGTATCACAACAGGAAATGAAATAATTACCACTGTTGTTCTCTTTGCCACCATCTTTACTGTAAGGAAGCCAGTAGGGACAGTTCCACTGGGCGCAGCTGCTGCAATATTTTGTTCTGTCCACTGTATGGCATCATACCACCCTCGAAGTGTTTTGGAGGCCTGCACAATTTTGTAGACTTGGAAATGTTGTAGATTTGGTCATTTTCCCTTTATATTTGTGCTTCTAACATAAGTAAGTAAGCAGGCTACGGAGTTTAATGGTTTATTCTTTGGTATATTTTTATTCTGTTTATTGTTGTTGCACTGTTGCACACATACAAGTGTTAATACTGTTAAAAGTCCAGTTATGAAGGACATGGATCAAAGATTTCTGGCTGTGTTTTTGTCATTAAAAATATATTAGTCCTCATAATTATGTTGTATCTATATTTCACTGACAGTGTATGTCAGCAGGAAAACTTTGTCTGCCCTGTGCAACATGCCGTGGCTCTGTCAAAAATAGACGAGGCGTGTATTTGACAAGTGTTGACAGTGGCCTTAATCAGCTTGGGCGACCCGCCATCAGAGAGCTACACCCTGCTGATTTTACTTTTTTAATTAATATCATGAAATAATTATGTTTACCTCTGAAGGCACCAAGAAGCAGGCCCCAGCCCCGCCCAAGCAGTTCAGCCCCTTTGCCTCCCAGCCCAGTAACACCCAGACATCCGGCTCTCCTCATCACCCACCCATCACGCCCCGACGCCACCAAGGCAAAGACAGCCCAATCCACGCCCCGAGCCACCCGCCCCCGCAGCCTCCTCAAGCCCACCCAGCCCAGGGGGAGTTGGAGCCTTCTCCCCCCAGCACTCCCACCCCTCCCGACACTCCGCCTCATGATGGTTCGCAGTCCAACCCGCTGTCCTATCACTCTGGATCTCTCCCTCGCCCCTCCAGGCCGGCGCCCAGGCCACGGCCCCGACCCAGCATGCCGCCGCCCCCACAACCTGCAGCTAATGACAACGGTAATGGCCTCTGTGGCTCCGCCTCCAAGATCATAACAGGTAAACAGTCTTTTTCTTGTGTCTCACAAATCCTGTTATTCAGTATTTTTTATACCAAAACATTATATAAGAAGCAGCATGCAGTATCCTCATCTTTGAATAGCAGCAATGCTGAAAAACTAAACAGTGAATTACATTTAAGAAAATAGTGGTACACCTGGAAACAGAAATTAAGGAAGCATAATGACATTTCAGCGTACTTATACTGTAACAAAATATTGGTGGAAGAAGCATCTCTCTGTGTATGGGTGTGTTTGAGTGCACAACATGTGTACTGTATGATCAAGTTTTTCCGATGGAAACTCATCTAACTCTAAATAGAGCAGGATCTTTGATCTCAGGCCACTTCTGTAGTGCTGTGGTGCTCACATCTCAGACAGTGAGCAGTGGGGGAAGTTTTCAGATTGTTTACTCAACTAAAAGTAGCCAATAACAAAATATAAAATTACACCATTAGAAATATGTTGTGTATTTAAAACCCTAATTAAGAAGTACTATCAGCAAAATATACTTTAAGTAAAAGTACTCATATTATGCACCATATTAATGTTGTAGCTGGTAGTAGTTTGTCGTATTTTATAAGCACATATGTTTACGGTGTAAAGTCATAACCTGCAAAATAACTAGTAACTAAAGCTGTAACATAAATGTAGTGAAGAAAGAGTACAATATTTCCTTTATTCAATTTCAAGGAAATATCCTGCATTAAAACATTTTCCTTGAATAAAAGTAGTCAAGAATTAGCAAAAAAAAAAAAATCCCCCTGGAGATCAATAAAGGCTCATTTTAAATTATGATACATTTTGTATTAATAATCTGAATCTGCAAATAGTCACTAGAGTTGTCAAATAGTGTAGTAAAAAAAAAAAACAATATTTGCCTTTGAGTTTTAGTGGACTAGAAGCATAAAATAATAAATAAAAAAGTAATAAACAAGTACCTCAAGATTAAACTTAAAGGAATACTTCACCTACAAAATGATTATTTGTCTATCAGTCACTCACCCCATTTTATGATTTTATGATTTTATTTGTGAAGAAAACCTTGCTTTTCTCGCACGTCTTCACAGTAAACAAAGAATCTAAAAATGCAGCTGAACTGAAGTAAAGGGCGGCTGCGTTTAACAATGGCAAAACTATATCAAAACATCTGCTTACAAACTCTCACACAACTCAACTAGTATAATCCAAGTCTCATTTATCCAGTCGTATGCTCAGTACTTCCCAAACAGGCATCCCTTTCTGACAGGGAACTGAAAGTAAAGTGAAACTTATATATGCTCTCTTCAAAGCCAGACTCAATTGACAAAAGCAAAAATTTTACCCAATTGAACACAGGAGCTGCTGGTCTACCACAGCCTTGATCAATTGATTTGTTTGTGTTATTGTGTGATTTTGTTGTTTTAAAGGGTTAGTTTGGATCCAGCAAAGTGACACAATAACACCAACACAACTAACTGATCAAGGCAGGGGTAGACCAGCAGCTCTTGTGTTCAGTGTGGTAAAATTACTGTTTTTTTCAATGGAGTCTGGCTTCAAAGAAAGCATATATGAGTTCCACACAGTTCTCTGGGAGGCACTGAGCATAAAACTGGATAAATGAGACTTGGATTATATCAGTTGAGTTATGTGAGTGTTAGTAAATGCATGTTTTGATATATAGTATAGTTTTGCTGTTGTTAAACGCAGACCTCTTTTACTTCAGTTCATGAAGAATTTCCTCTGTTTTTGGATTCTTCATTCGTAGTGGAGGCATGCCAGAAAAAGCAAAGTTTTCTTCATGAATTTAATGTAACGTGAGGTGAATGATTTACAAATAATCATTGTGGGTGAAGTATTCCTTAACGTTAAGTGTTAGCGGTAAATGTGCTTGGTAGCATTCTACCATTGAAGACAGGCAAAGAATAAAGGAGTTTACTCTTCATGCAGTGAGCAACGTTCGTATGTTTTAATGCAAGAAATTTATAATATGTATTTCTACATGTAATGAATAACAGTGTGTAATTATGGTGCATAAAACAACATCGACAGGAACACGTTTAGTGATGCTTAACATGGTTTAACACAGTCTCTGTAGGCGTTGCATCGCCTGAAATCACTCGCTGGTCTGCTGATACTGTTTTCAGTATTGTGTGATTTCAGTTTCCTGTCACAGCATTGCTGTATTTAGCTGTCTGGCTTTTGGTTTCACTGTGTCATAGTGCCTCACACACTTAATGTGACTGTGGTGATCTGATGCATGACAGAAAATGTGTAAATATTACAGATGTCTGAGCTGCTGGTCTGCCTGTAAGATGAGCTTTGCAAGGCAGGTAATGGTAAGGATCTGACTGGCTGATGTGTTAGCCCTGCTTCGGTGTCCACTGCATGTCCATGTTGCTGTGCACATACTGTATACATACATGTATGTATATTAGTGTGCATTTTAACCCTGCTGTCTAACAAGCTACTACGCTTGCGATCCCTGCACCATCCCCGATGCTGATGGCCTGCTAATGTTTTTCTGTGTTGACCAACATACTAACCAGACTTTAAACTGACAATGTGCTGTTATTCTGTATGTGCATTTTCTTTTGAACTATTAACACACCAAGGATGCTCTCCAATAACTGCCTCCACCTCCAAAAATGTTACTAAGAGAAGTGTTTCACTGCTGGAAAGATGGTCCTTTTTTTTTTTTTAAATAAAACTAGGGTCTAAGGTGTATAACGACACAAATACATCTGAAATTGGTTTTACATGATGAGAGAAAATAGAGAAAAAGAACTGTGGTATTTGATTTCACTTAAGAGATAGAAAACCTACAACTACCAGAATGCACTGCGTCGCACCAGACCAGTAAACACTCCCACTGGTGGGTGACGTAATGCAGGCTTTGTCAGTATGCTGCCCACTGAATATTTGCAGTAGTGTTTCTCCCCCTAGCCCCGCCCACCAGTTCCAGCACAGCCAGTAGACTTTACATTCTGATGATGTCACAGATTTTTTAATGATTTTTACCAGCTTGAGTAAAGTTTTACAAATTTACAGTCTCCAAAATCCATAATTGACATCGTTTGCAGTTAGGGGTGTCCTGTTAACTGTTTTATAG
Source organism: Cephalopholis sonnerati (assembly GCA_019142605.1). Taxonomy (NCBI): domain Eukaryota; kingdom Metazoa; phylum Chordata; class Actinopteri; order Perciformes; family Serranidae; genus Cephalopholis; species Cephalopholis sonnerati. The sequence continues at coordinate 26,110,814 of JAGQAX010000016.1, forward strand.
ATGTCTCTTTTATAATGTTGGTGAGTGGCCACTGGGAAAAATTGGAAGCAAGGCTGAGCGGTGTTCCTGGGAGCTTGGTTGTACATCTAATCTCAGTATTTTTACCCTTAATTTTTACAGTATAGGAAACAGTATGTACGCTTCCTGTTCAGAAACTCTAATATTACAGACACTAAAATGTGTTTTTGGAGACCTTCTAGGTGAGAAATAGACAATACAGTAAAAAAAAAAAAAAATCTTGGTTTATATTTTATCAGCACTGCCTAGTTTTACCATTTGGTCCAAGAGGGTCAGCGCTCTTTCTCAATCCACTTCTGTACTCTTTGTGTCCATGGCGGTGGACATACAAAAATGCAGAAGTACAATCTGTAGTTTTAGCAACAGCCCTAAAACCAGCAAAAATCTGCCAGATGACAGATTGACTGTTTAGTGTGGGTAGTGTTTTTGTTGTTGTCTAGGGATGTGTGTCCTTTGTGGCAGAGAGTGGGTCTGTCTCATTTCAGTGTGCCAGTGCACCGTTCTACATGTAATGGCAAGGGACGGGAAAGCAGTTTAAATGGAGTGTAATCTGTCAGCCAGCTGCAGCAACCAATTGTCAGCTGACAAAATAAACATCAATTTGGGCCTACGGGGCAAAAGCAGTGGTAGTTTTCCTATCATGTCCACAATGTAATTTTATGTAAATCAGTCTCCTTTGGCTTGTTTGCGTTTGTATGGGCCATGTGGTCATGGTGACGTTTACGCCACTCTCGCCACTGTCTGGGCAGAAGCATTTCATTTGAACTTGAAACATGTCATCTGGCGCATTTTTACTGGCAAATGAGCAGGGAGATCTGGGCGCTGGTAGGATGGAGGGTAGTTAAACATAGTTCATTTACACATTCAACACACATTGTCAGGATACAGAGCTGGTTGAAAATCTGCAAAGTGACCTTTAACTGGTACTATAATTGGAATATTGACTAGAGTTAACAGAGTGATCGATCCTTGGTGTCTTACCGAGTGTGTTAAGGTGGCGTGTGTGCTCCTCAGTTTGAAACCGTGTGTGTGTGTGTGTGTGTGTGTGTGTGGCTGTTTTAAGTTTGGTTCATTGCTTGAGCTCAAGTTCAAGATGTGTCTAAGCTGATTTATTTGCTGATCTGTCCCCCTGATTCTTCTGTACAGATGTAGGCCTGTCACTGAAGGGGCTTGGGCGAGCCTTCATCCCTGAGGTGATTGCGGACCAACAAGGGGAGAGCTCTGCTGGTCAAGAGCCCGCCTGACACCCCACTCCCGCCCCCTGAACCTGAGATCCAGACAGAGTTCACCGCTCTGTGAAGAAAAAGAGGCATCGCCGTCATAGAAATCCTCCTTCCCTCAGCTGGTCCAAGTCAAAGATTTGAATATAAAGAATTAAAATATCAGACAGGTAACTCAGACACGTCAGTTCACTCCAGCTCTTCTCGCTCCACTCACATGATGCTCAGACTGCTTTCTGGGAACAAAATGGCTGCCTTTTCTTCTGTTTTGCTGAGACTAAAACCAGAAACCTCAAAACTCCTGTCCAGCTATTAGACTTCATATCAAACTCCCTTTGTTCTATAAACTGCTGGGTATTTTAAGAATGGACTGCAGAGCCTTGCTAGCCTCGAGGCTAACGGAACTTCAATATATAAACCTAACCTGAACACATAGCAGCTGAACTCAAAGGGTGCTAAACTTCCACTCGTCTCCTTCTTTTTTATAAATCCTGCTATCGATACTAAAAGTTCAGTGCTGAAAGTTTTCGGAGACGGGAATCTGTGAATCTGGTTTTAGCACCACAAAGACTCGACAACTAGTATTTTTTTATTCAGCAGAGTTGTGTGGAGATATTTGAGTGTTAGCCCGCCACTAGTGATCTATTTATCATTTTCAGCTGCCTAAATGCGACGTTCAGCTTAGAAGGGCTTTTCAATAATTGTCACACACTTCACCATACATATGTGTAAAAGGACCAAAGAAATGGATATGGGCCAAAGGAAATTTAATGAAAATTCAGAGCTGCTCTGCTTCTATTATGGTTGTTAATGACCAAATATTTTGTGCAATATAACATGCAGTTGTCTTCCAGTGGTGTCCTCTCCACAGCACATAATTTTCCAGATAGATTTCCTTCTAGTAAACCAGTGGGGTAGAATGTTATTTTGTTTTCCATTTGAATTTTATTTGATTTCAACAGACTTGATTTACCAAAGCTCAAAGATTAGCTTTTACCATTAAAAGGGATTTTTCTAATAGATTGATTGTGATAAATGTGTTTTCAATACATAGCTTGTAACTGATCACTCCCACTCAAAGCTCAAAGCTCTGACCAAATACAGCCAAATTCTTCTTTGTGTATAATTTTTACTACGGCTGACCATCTTTACCTTGTTGGGGTGTTTTTCAGCTCTTTGATTGTGTTTTTTTTTTTTATTTCTTCTCAGCATTTTTATGTTGGCTTTTTCTGCACATAATGCATCATACAATGCATCATTACTCTTGGATAATTAAAGGTTGTTCAACATTTTACAGCGTTGTCAGCTTCTTCTCAGCTGTTATTTGTCATTTTGTGAAAATGTAATTATTCCTCAATCAAAGGTGGATGCAAAGCGTGAAAAAGAAGTCGCTTGCCATCAGTCATTAAAGTCAGTTTGGAAATGTTTTTCAGATGTAATTAATTCACCAAATGACAGTGTAAATGGAGCTTTTATTAAAATGTTTGACTTAGGCATTCCTTCTACGTATGTTGGCAAGATTAAGATCTAATGTCAGGCATCAGTGTAGTAAAATCATGCTACAGATGAGCGACATTTTTCATATGATTTGTTTGACAAGTTAAGCATGGCAAGCCACCGTGTGTTTCGAAGGAGGAGCTCATTTTACTGTCAGTTTTAAGACTGGAGCAAGAAGAAGTGGAATTTCTTCTCGTACTTTAAGAAAAAAAAAAAAAACATTACAATCTGTACACACCCTTTTCTGCACCCCACACACCATGTGTCCATTGAGAGTGTCATGACCTGCCTGTTAAGCCCAGTAGCCGATGATGAAGGCAGTTACAGAGAGGCAAATGAGGAGGTTGACGTTGACAATGAGTCGCAGCCGAGGCTTTTCCTCCAGAGAACAGATAGCCTGTTCAGGTGGAGGAGGTGTCACGGGATTATCATCTCCCTCCTTCCTCCTCTCCATCCCACACAGCCAGTAGAGGGCAGACATCAGCTTGGATTGGCTCTGGACACTGGACACGGAGGATGAAGAGTCTGGAGGGTTCATGAGGGAAAGAGGGAAAACACTTAATAGTGGAGAGGGTGCGTTCACTGGCAAGACTGACTGACACATTGTCATATGGAAAAATGTAATGGCAAAACAGGACAGAGACCCACCTTTCCTGTGATGACATGCTTTTCCATTGCTGTTCTCCAGCTCTTCTCCTGTGACTCCCATCTCATTTGTCTGACTAGTGACCATCTCTATGCTCTTAGTGCTTTGTTCCACTGAGAAGACCTGCTCTTTGGGCTCCACTGGGTCAAACCTTGTGAACCAGGTGAGACGACTTATCTGATGAAGAAAAAATAAAGACATGCAAAAGTGAACTTACAAGGATCTAAGAAAAAACTGCTGCGGTCAAAGTAGGCTGCTCTGATCAAATATGAATCAAGATTCTGTTACTGCATTGCCTATTTCCTACCTTAGATGTTGTTACAAACATATTTTAGTGTACTGTTTAGCTGTAAAATGAGAGAGTTCGCTCCAGACGGTGGGCGGTGGCTTGTTTGGCTCGACTGTTTGCAACATGGTGGCCGCATCACAAACGTTCTCACTCTTAACGTTCTCAAAATATTACCTCACTATTACCATGTTATTACTGAGCTGTAATGCGCTAAACAAACTGGTTTGCTTACAGTGATAAAGTTAGTTTTTGCATCTGAATCTGTAGCTTAAGAAGAGGTCTTTTTTGTGCCTTTAAGCTCAGTATGAGTGCAAATTAATTAAATCAAATAAACACAACAGAAATTCAGATGTGATTCAGAGGCTTCACCTGCTCGGGTTTGGGCTCCTCTGTAGCCAGGCTGACTACCACCACCACAACCAGGGTGATGAAGGACAGCATGATGGAGAAGTAAAGGTAATGGACGTTCTTCAGCACTTCAGGTCTGTCATCCTCCTCGAAGCACAGGGGTGCAGGGTAGATAAAGTCCAACAACATGCGGATGCAGCCCACCAACAGGCCGATAACCAGGCCCCAGAATGCACCCTGAGCACAATCACACATGCATTTAGTCGCAGTTGTTTCAGTGCAGCTTTTATCATCTAATCACGTGAGGACTCAGAGACAACAGACGATGATGACAAAAAGCGAAGTCAAATTTATACATTCAAATATAAAAAAAGAAAGAAAAAAAAAAATCACATTTATATAAGAAATTGTATCTGTAACCACTTAGAAATAAATATCAATGTATTATTTCTGATTGTACATTTAAAAAAATCAAAAGTACATATTTTCCCTTTTAATGTACCTATAGTGCTATTTATCAGTCCATATTGCCTGGGTGTGAGTAGCTGAGTGATGGAGATATCAGCTGTAGAGATGTCTGCCTCCTCTCAAATATAATGGAACTAGATGGCACTCGACTTTTGATGCTCCAAGCACCAAAAAATACATTTAAAAAACTCAACAGCAATGTTTCTTTCCAGAAATCCTGACCCAGTTACTTAAAGGAGAAGTCCAGTATTTTGCACTTTGAGCCCCATTCCTGGTTGTTTATGATGAAATAGAGTGGTTAAGACCAAAATTTTGACGATTGCTCCTTCTCTGAGAATTTGAGAGAATTTGGCTTTCCTCTGCCTGGCTTAACAATGCTGTCTATGGCCATGTGTAAATCTATCCTAAAACCACCTTAAACGTTGGTTTTCAAAGCCATGAAACTCACCCAGTGGTCAGTGGTGTTCCTTGATGTTCCGACATAAAAATCGTAGCAAACTGGTTTCCATGATGATTTCTTTGACATTTTGTCCATGCATTGATTTCCTATAGGAAGCCTCATTGTCCGTTGGTAGTAATCCGCCACTGGAAACGGAAAGGGGGTTGTTTACGACAAGGTTGTAGTCATTGTAGTCTTTTAGCTCAGCGAAAGTGCCGGCTCGACAGTGCTGTGTGTGCTCCTCCTCTTCAGAGGAATTCTCCCGCAGTCGCTGACCACACAAAACTTGCCTATTATTACTCGCTTGTAAACAACCTTCGCAGTACGATGCCTTTGAACACAACGCCAGCCTTCTTCTTCTGCTTCTTTTCTGTTAACCATTACATTGCAATGGTTTTCTGCCAGTTGGCGACACCCACGAAAAGGAGCATTATCGCCATCAAGTGGGCTGGAGTGTATAACGCTTCAGGGTCAAACGACCGATGAAGCGGAAGTTTACACACGGGTGTGAGGCAGCTGAAAAAATAGTTCCACAATCGAGATGAATAGTGAAAACACGGATGGAAACCACAGTTTGCTACGATTTTTATGTGGGAACATCAAGGAACACCACTGACCACTGGGTGAGTTTCATGGCTTTGAAAACCAACGTTTAAGGTGGTTTTAGGACAGATTTACACATGGCCATAGACAGCATTGTTAAGCCAGGCAGGGGAAAGCCAAATTCTCAGAGAAGGAGCAATCGTCAAGATTTTGGTCTTAACCACTCTGTTTCATCATAAACAACCAGGAATGGGGCTCAAAGTGCAAAATACTGGACTTCTCCTTTAAGATGATCCTCAGACCTTGTGAGCAGTTTCATGGAGGAACTGTTTTCTTTCTACTGAGGTACACCCAACAAACTTATCACTGTGCAGAAGGAAGCATGAATTTACTGCTAGCTCAGCTAGCACCACTGAGCTAGCTAACGTTTCAGCTCAGCCGAGGAGGACACAATTAATGTTTACATATCACGCTGCCACAAGCACGAGTTCTCACCCATGAGTAGACACATGCTTTTTTTGCAGGCTGATATGGTTGGGAGATGTAGTTCGGTAGAGAGAAAATAGTTCCTACACGAAACTGCTCACAAAAAGGTCTGTAGATTCTCTTGAGTAGCCGGGTCATGAGCTCTGGATCACCTCTGTGCCCAATATCTGTGACACTTGGCAGCAATCTAGACTGAACATGTGCACAGCCTGCTGTTGGAAGTGATCATCACCTTACCTTCTCATTAGTCCTCTTCCAGAAGCAGCCTGTGAGGAAGATGATTGAGACTGGGGGCTGCAGGTAGGTGCTGATGGACTGGATGTAGATAAAAAGCTGCCCACCCTGACTGGCCTGGACGACGGGAATCCACAGCACGGACACCACCACCAGCACGAGCACAAACACCCTGCAGCACACACATGAAAAAAATACGATCAGTGTTTTTAACGACAAATACTTCAATTCAGGTCTGTGTGGAGAAGATCTGATCATGGGACAGCTTGTAGGGAATGGAAAACTGTGTATTTGAACATGACTGTACTTGGTTATGAGGGAGTGTGTGTGCTGGCTAGAAAATAAAATCTGGTAAAGGCATTACTTACAGTAGGAATATGTGGAAAGAGGGGTTATGGTTTGGGTGAGCATGACAGAAAATGTAATAATTTGATACGCAGTTTGGTGGATGATTTCACTCAGAGTGCATTACAATGCCATACGTGGTTTATACTTTAATTGTAGATGGTCTCAGTGGGAATGAAATTTTCTACATGATGTATAAGCCTTTAACCTGTAACTCTAGGCATCAGTGGAAAAAGCAGACAGCAGAGTTGCCCTCTGTAAAGAGGCTTTTTAAAGCATTCAGCAGAAAATGTTGAACTTCCTTGACATGTTAAAAGTGTTGCAGGCTCAAACCAGTTCTGCAGTATATCACATATATGCTCCAATCAGGACCATATTTTGTGTTACGCCTCCTTTTCCACAGATGGTCACATACCTGCCCACAAGCATGAGTTCCCATTCAGATGCACGGGATCTGAAGGTCTTCCACAGATCCATGGTGAAAATGGTGCTGGCGCTGTTGAAGATGGAGGTCAGAGAGGACATGAGAGCAGCGATCATAACTGCCATCATCAAACCTCGCAGCCCTGGGAGGGGAAACGTACAGAGATCGGCATAAAAGTGACTGTGAAGTATGTAGAGAACAAAGGGCAGAACAGGAGGTGTAAAAAAGTCTCTCACCTGTAGGCAGCAGCTCCATGACCAGTCTGGCGTAGGCAGTATCTGAACAACCCACTGGGTTGCCACAAATCTCTTTACACGCCTCAGGGTCTGCACACGCCACATCATCTACAAAATATCATTAAAGACTAAACCTCAAATATCCATAATGAGTTATCCAGTTTAATCTATTTAACAGCACCACTCATACAGAAGTAATCCATTTCAATCAATAATGGCCAGCTAGAAGTGTGTGATGATGTATTTTCCTGCAGAGACTATGTTCTCTGCATGTATTTTCTTATTGTCTTCATATATCCTGTGTTCCAGATGTTTATAGGCATGTACCCCAGCAGCTCCCAGGTGAAGTGGGGCTTTCTAAAAAGGTAGCGGCCGGGTGTCAGACTGTAAGCATCCAAGAGACACAGCAAAAAAAACAAAAAGAAAAAAACGAAAATGCAAATAAAGCAAGCAGAAACACCAAACAAGTGAATCTGGACTGACTTTTACGTGAGTTTTCGCAAGTAATTTCACAAACAGTAACTGACGATCCTGCTTGGTGTAACTTTAAAGGTATAACCCCACTATGCAGGACATGTTGAGTACTGTTTGTGAACACCATATTGAAACTTGCTTGTAGGTACATGGCAAGCTACTGCTGTAGGAACGCTACATTTGTTGTAATAAAAAAGACGGTACTTTAGCAAGCTAACTGCCAGCACCCACCTGTCCAACAGAAAGCAGGTCAACTCTGCATCACTGTTCATCCTCATCCTCTCCTTTACGAAAGCATGTGTTCACTTGAGAAAAAAAAATATCTGCCCTCTTTTTCTGAATTTACAAGATTCAGAATTATGAGAAGTTTTCATGGAAAAAAATTACGTTTTTGTCGCATGAACTGACGGGATGTAAATTCTAGTTTTTCTAGTCTTTTAATAGTAAAGGTTGCAGATCCCTGTCTTAAGTGAGTGCATTATGCTTCTTTATCTTGGATGCATGCTGCTACTACCTGCTCACTACAATCCTTACCTCACCTGTAGGCTGTTTTTCACAGGCAGAGGGCAGGGTCTCGGCAGATACATACTTCTACACACACTTGTAAGTCATAAGTGATGACTGAGAGGGATTACTTTTATGACTTCGAAAAAACCTGCATAGTATATCTTTAAACATTAAACTCAAGTCATCAGCATGACCTGAATGCAACCAGTCTGTCCAGTAATGAAGACCCATTAACAAAATGGGATTTCATATGTATAGTGTATATGAAGGATGTTTCCCAGCTGCTGGCTTGATTAATAAAACATACATTTCATCCTGTACCTGTATAAAGTATCCTGCTGATCATGCCAGGCAGCATGATAGCAAAGAAAGGCAGAATCTTCAGATAAGCAGCCAGGAGTGAGCCACCTTTTGCATGGGTCAGGGTCTTAGCAGCCAAAGATCGCTGGACAATGACCTGCAGAGAATCACAGTGGACACTTAAGTTAACTCACAGGAAGAGGTGGTTAAAAATTAAGAGATGCATCAGTGTGTAAGTACATTCAATCAGAGTGGATAAGGAAATCATATAGTTAGTAGTCATTGCTCAATCTGGCAGGTATCAAGGGTTATATGCACACATTAGATACTGATAGTGTTGAACTGAGAAGACAGGCATAGCTCATTAAAACTACTCATGTCTTCTGTTGTCTCAGGTTTGGCTGCCTGGCAAACAGTCCCTCTGATATTGTACAAAAGGAATTTTTAACCTCTTTGAGGAGCAAAACATGCCAAATACTTAAGATGGGGATTTTCAGATGAGGACTCTTTCATAATTAACTTAAGAGGAGTTTTGTAGAGGAGCATAAACAAGATGGAAATGCTTTAAATTACTTTTTCATCTTTTATAGATGAAAGACCTTGTGACACTTTACAAGTGAAATAAATAGAAATACATTTTTAAATTCATGTTTGCAACTCTGGGACCCTGTGCTCGTAACAGCATTAAAGGAATACATAACCCCCCATGTGACTGCTGGTGTCAGTTATTCACCCTGTGGTACATCTAATCTGTGAAGAAAATTTAGTTTTTCTGGAGTATCAAAAAAGAGAAGATAGTTCTTGATTAATTACAGTCATGAGGATTTGTATTGAACAGCAAAGCTATATCAAAACACCAATTTAAAAACTCTCACACAACTCTGGCAGTATAATCAAAGTCTCATTTATGCAGTTGTATGTTCAGTACTTCCCAAACAGACAACTCTTTCCAATGGGGAAACTCAGGAGAAAGTAAAATCTTGTCATGCTCTCTTTGAAGCCAGACTCCATTGACAAATACAGTCATTTGACCTTGCTAAACATGGAAGCTGCTGGTCTACCACTGCCTCGATCAGTTAGGGTGCTTTCACACCTGCCCTCTTTGGTTCGGTTTGATCGAACTCAAGTTCGTTTGCCCCCTGTACTCCTGCACTTGGGTGCGATTGCCGAGACCCTCTTGAGGAGGTGGTCTCAGTCCGGTTACAAACAAACTGGTGCGGTTTGCTTGTGGTGAGAACGTGTTCCGACCTTGATCTGAACCAACTGCAGTCACATGACACATTGTTTGGGTTAAACATGAGCATGTTACAGTCCTGGAGGATTATTAATGTGCGCCTCCTCCTGTACTGCCTTAATATGCACATTCAGCACATCCAATGCATCAAAACATTGTTTTCTAGTTGGAGCCGCGCCTCGTTTTCAAACTGTATGCTTTGACTCAAATGAACAATGACAGCAATATAGTCCATGATGAGCAGCACTAAAATCAACCTTCAACCTTGCACGTTTACTTTCCTGCACGGAAAATGATGACCAATCAAGAGCAGCTTTCTCGTGCAAGGCATTTCATCTGGTCCGTTTGTAAATGCTGCAGTGAGAACACAAACCAACTCTGGGCAATTATGCAACTTTGAAACAAAAGCAGTCCCTGATTTGTACCAAAGCAAGTGAACTCTAGGTCTGAAAGCACCCTTAGTTTTTTTGTTATTGTGTGACTTGCTGAATCTGAACTAACCCTTTAAAAACGCCAAAGTCACACAGTAACACAAACTAACTGATTAAGGCAGTGGTAAACCAGCAGCTCCTGTGTTTTACCCACCAAGCAAATTTACAGTTTTTGTCAGTGGAGTCTGGCTTTGAAAAGAGCACGATAAAGTTTCAATTCCTGTTCAGTTCCCTGTCAGACACGGCCGTCTGTTTGGGAATTGCTGAAGATAAGACCGGATAAATGAGTTGTGTCAGAGTTTGCAAACATTTGATATAGTTTTGCTGTTGTTAAACATGGACCCCTATGACTTCAATTTATAAGGAATTTTTTTCGTTCACCATGGAGGTATGCAAGAAAAACAAAGTTTTGTTCAGAAACTCAGTGTGACACGGGGTGAGTGACTGATGTACTACTGGCTATATGGTGGGTGAAGTCTTCCTTTAAGAAGGCCTTTTTACATATCTCAGGTTTGTGATATCTGATTTTACTCTTCTGTATACTATTTGGACATTTTTAAATACTTCAGCACTACATGTCTTTTCGTTAAAAAAAGTGCCACAAAAAGGTTTACTTTTATTACACTACCTGATCAGAGCACCAGTACCAAATACTGGGGATGGACATGCCAATGATGACCCCAGGCCAAGGCAGGTCAGAGTTCACCGGGTCTCTGAATATGTGGAAAGCATCATCTCGAGGGATACCACAGGTTGAGTTTGGCACACGGACAGAAGGGATGGCGTTGGCGTATCCGTCCATCAGAGCATCCCAGCCTCCGATCTCCGCAAAGCCTCAACAGGGGGGACAGCAGGGTCAGATAAAACTGGAACACAAAGTGCTGGTGATGGGTAGGGTGTCTGTGCAGTCAGATCTGACTTACTGAAGCCCATGAGGGTGAGAGCTCCTGCAAGCATGATGGCAGTTTGAGCAGCATCTGTGTAGATAACAGCAGCCAGACCACCTGAGGAAACACACAACAGTCAGCGACACACAAAACAAGAAGTAAACAGCACTTTTATCTCTAATTTGTAAGCGAGAAGTATTTAAAATGGCGAGTGAAGGAGGTCACCTGCTACAGTGTAGAGAGCAGTGATTGACAGCAGCAGCACCACGGCAAGGTAGATGTCCCATTGTAAGGCCAGCTGAATGAACAGAGCACCAGCGTACATGTCCACCTGGCCAGAAACACAAACACACACTCACTTACAAATACATGCACAAATACATGTTACAGCACAGACACACTGGAGAATTATTGTGGATTTGTATCATACCGATATCTTTGTAAAGATGTAAATAAATAAGGACAGGACAGCTATAAATAACTGTGTTCTTCTACCACCAAACCGCCGCTGCAAGTATTCTGGCATGGTCATCACCTGGAGAAAGAGTTCAAAGATAAATACACAGAAAGGGAAAAAAATGACCATGCATGTGCACATGTGTATCTGTGAGACACCCTCACCCCAGAGGCGATATAAATGGGCAGGAAGAGCCACCCCAGCAGCAGCACCATCAGCATACCCTGTTGATCACCAAATATGAACTCTGAACACTTTAAAAACAACAACTGAGTTCAACATTTCATATCAAACTCGATTTTTCATTACAGTCTTCAGAGGGTGGATACAGTTTCTTACATTCCACTCGTATGCAATAGCCCCAATTCCTGCTGCAGCTCCTGACCCTGCCAGGCCAATGAAATGCCCACTGCCAATGTTACTGGCAAACAGCGAGGCACCCACCTAAATATAGATAAGAGCGTCAGAATTAGGACCAAGTCAGGATTTCACTTTGAAATGCAGAACATTTTGTCTCCATCTAACTTTTACAGTTGCTCTAGAGCAAGGGTCTTCAACATTTTTCAGGCCAAGGACCCCTTAGCCTAAAGACAGACAGAGCGGGGATGCCCAACTACTTATGTTGTATAAAACTGAGTTGCATGGGCCTACAACATGTAGGGTAGCCTGAAGTACCATTTATAATGATACCGTTCTATGGTGCAAACAATGCTAAGCTTTTAAAATGATAATTGTTGGCAGATTTATATTTAAATACACCATATTTGTTACTAAAGTGGGCGGTATTTTTGACTCTCTTGCTTGAAAATTTACAAAATGATCCATTGTGGTTATGGATTTATTACTGAGCAGGCCTACTTGCCACAGGCCCAGGAGGTCCACTGGCCTTTATCTGCAAAATGTCACTCAAATTAACATGTACTGACCAGGAAGAGACTCAAAATGACCACAAAGAGATGCAAAGGCACTGCAAAGAGACACAAAATAACTACAAAACAGGCAAAACAACAACAAAGAGACAGAATACAACTACAAAAAGACACAAAATGATTTCAAAGCTACTTAAAATGACCTTAAAATACGTAAAACTAACTCAGTAAGATGCAAAACTATCTCAGCGAGACACAAAACAACTACATGGAGACAAAAATTGACCACAAAGAGACGCAAAACCACCACAAAGTGTTTGTGTTCCTGTATAGGAGAGGCAGTGGGACCCTTTGCATATGGGTGTCCAGGGGCCCATTTTCTCATTGTCTATCCACTATTATGTCTCATGGCAATGTCTGCACACTTGGAATAATAATGCAGCTAATTAGGCAATATATTACAGTAGTATATAACTGTTAGCTAAGTAGTTCGCCTTGCTGTTGTGGAAAGGTGCTGCACAGTAATTTAGCGGGCACCGTAAATTAATGTGTATTTCCAGGCATATTTTCTTTAACAGAAATTAATTAAAAAATAAATTACCAAACAATGATTTGGCGCCCCCACTGCAGTAACTCTGAGAACCTCCTGAGGGTCACAGACCCCCTGTTGAAGACCCAGGCTCTAGAACACTACAGTTAGTTTCAATAAGTCTAACAGTCTGTTTGCCTCACCGGCCACCAGGTCATGTTCTTCCCAGCCAGGAAGTATCCATCCACAGTGCTGCGCTTCGTCCTCCACATGGACTGGTAGAGAAATGAGAAAGCTCTTAAACATACAAAAGCAGGAGAAATGTCGATTCCAGTAGGTTATGACAGATTGTAAAGGAACTAAAGCTGCCAGATAAATGTAGTGGAATAATTTAAAGTTGTATTATGTGGAAATGCCTCCAACTTGCACTTTAGTACAGCATTTGAGTAAATGCACTTGTTTACTTCGCACCACTGGTTGATTGACAACACCTTGGAAGGCATCAGGAACAAGATCCCAAACTAAGTGACAGGACAGCTCCAACAAGTGCTGCAACAAGTGCTAAAATCTGGCACCACACCTTGTTGATATTCTAATTTATTCAGCTCAAGTCATTGAATGGTTGTTGATGTTCATTCATTCAAGGTGTTGTCAAAAACAAGCACAGCTGAGAGAGTTGGACGAAAATCAGAGTGGATCCATGCAACAAGGTCCCAGAAGAAAGAAAGAAAGAAAGAAAGAAAGAAAGAAAGAAAGAGACTGCAGGACCTTCTTCTCCAGCGAAATGTTTGTAAAGCATTTGAAAACCGCTTCATATATAAATGGTCCTACATGAATATATTTGAAATTCTCCCATCTTCTACCAAAGCGTTATCGTTATCTTCCACTACAAAACATCCAGTTTCCTTTTCTAAAGCTGTGTGTCTTATCACAGTTACATGCAGTCACATATAAACAAATGTACAAATGTAGAGCAGAAACCCTCAGAGAGCTGCTCATACCTGGCTGCTCCCTCCTACACTACTGACTCCAACTGTTCAGACCCCAGCAGGAATGTTACTCACTCAAATACATTTTAGTGCAACTAAAACATGGCAGAATAAAACACTGAAGAAGTGTGCAGCTACATTTAGAGTTCAAGCCGTTAATTCTCAATTCATAACAACCTGGGAAAAATGCCCATACACCACAGTGTTAAGTTTTTCTGACAGGAAATAGTCAGCTATGTAAAAATGCTAGTCATCAGAACAGAGGCTTGTTTCCTCCTGTACTTACCCAGAAGCCAACAGCCAGAACCAGCAGGAAGTAGACTACCAGCACCACTATATCCACAGTACCCAGGGTGGTTTTGCCCCCAGGAGAGGGCGATGGAGAAGGGGTCATGCTGGTGGCGTCAAAGGTCATCTGGAATCAAAGAAATGAACATATTCTGCCCCTTGCTGTAATAGTGAGTACGGTAATCAAACATGAAGACAAAAATATAACAGTTAAAGTAACAAAACTAAGCTAACTAAGCTTTCATTCCCTACTTTCTACCTCTCCACTATTTATTTGAAAGCTTAGGTTATAGTCATAAACATATTTGACAAAACATTTGAAGAGTTTATTAAACTTAATACCTCAAAAATTAAAACAAAAAAGAGGACATTTTGTATTAAAAAGGCTTTAACACTGGGAGCAATCTCTTAATAGCCTGTATGAACAGAAGGAAAGATTACATAAAGGAAAAGCAGTTGCACCTGACGACCTATTTTAAGAACTTCTTGCAACACAGACAAGTTGAGACTTAAGTTTACATTAAGACTCACAGTATCATAATCTAACCCTAAAGCAAGAATTTTCTCATCAACTTACATGATATTACAATTTGTCAGTTACTGCAGAGATGATAATTAAAGGGGCAGTTGACTCCCAAAATCAAAAATACATATTTTTCCTCTTACCTGTAGTGCTGTTAATCAGTCTAGATTGTTTTGGTTTGAGTTGCTGAGTGTTGGAGATATCAGCCGTAGAGATGCCTGCCTTCTTTTGAATATAATGGAACTAGATGGCACTCAGCTTGTGGTGCTCAAAGCGCCAAAAAAATACATTTAAAAAACTCAGCAGCAATGTCCCTTTCCAGAAATCATGACCCAGTTACTGAAGATAATCCACAGACTTTGTTGTGAGCAGTTTCATGTAGGAACTATTTTCTTTCAACAAATTTACACCCGCAAACCTTATCACCGAGCAGAAGGAAGCGTGCATCTACTTATGGACAAGAGTTTGTGCTCCTGACAGAGCGAGATGTAAACATTAATGGCGTCCTCCTCGTCTGAACTGTAACGTTAGCTAGCTCAGTGGTGCTAGGTGAGCTAGCAGTAGATGCAAAGCACAGTTGCTAGAGGAAAATGTTCACATTAGATGTTTCTGCGAACCATAAATATGTTAAATTTTCAAGTCTCATCAACGTTTCTAAAACGAGGTGGAGGGGATGGTGGATGGTGTGTCACCAAGGCAAGATGCCAAGCTGCACTGTTTCGAAACCAACAACACTGGTTGTGTGTTGGCAACCCTTCACGTTGTTTCCTTGGGTGTTTGTGGCAACAAACTTGGGCATCTTTTACCAAACTTGTCTGTCTTTAACAGCATTCTGTGTTTCACTGTGACACTTGACCCACAGAACCTGGGTGTTTTTTTTTTTTTTTTTTTTTACCTGTAACTGCTTTTCCAGCTACTTTTGTGTTTCAAGCCAAAACATGATCTTTTCTTAACCATAATTAAGGAATTTTTGTGCCTAAACCTAACAACACATTCACCAGTGTTGCTGAGAAACATTAAGCTTCAATGTTCCAGCTACAAAATTAAATAGGCTACAAATGTAATGAATGCAAAAACGTAAAATCCGAACATTTTTTTCTGGCAATTGGGTTGAGATGCACATTTCCTTTGGCACAGTGACGTGGTTAGCCCGTAGAGTCAGGGGGAAAGAAAATAGTTCCTACATGAAACTGCTCACAACAAGATCTGTGGATTATCTCGAGTAGCCAGGTCATGATTTCTGCAAAGAGACATTGCTGTTAAGTTTTTCAAATTGATTTTTTTTTCTTCTTTTGGGCTCTTTGAGCAAAAAGAGTCAAAACATTTCCTACATCAGACTGATCTTGAGTAACCACGTTGCTGTTGAGTGTTTCAAATGTATTTTATTGGCACTTTGAGCACCACAAGTCCCATTTAGTTCCATTATACTGGAGACAAGGCAGACATCTCTACGGCTAATATCTCCAACACTCTGCAACTCACACCAAAACAATCTAAAATTGAAAAATAGAACTACAGGTGAGAGGAAAAATGTTTGTTTTTGATTTTGGGGGTCAACTGTCCCTTTAAACCTGCTGTGTTGTTGTAGACAGTTTACTGTTAACAGGCTGAAGCAGCCTAATATTTAATTCTAGACCCATACTGTAAATTGCACTTCTATCAGCATGTGAAGATATCAGTATTGCACTTCATGGCACATAAAATACACTTTAATTGCTTCCATTGTTAATTATAAATCTATTGAAATTTTACAGCAATGTAGATATCAGAATGAGCTACAGCTCAGCGTCATACCTTATCTTCATGCTGTCTATTAGTTAGTATTATCTGGTAAATCGACTCACCTTTCAGTAAGTGGTGTGTATCATTCCTTGAGCTGAGTTGTCCAAACAATACAGCGTGTCACAAATGACAGGAGAGCGATCCCAGGAGTCTCAGGCTTGGCTTGAGAGTTTCCGCCACATGCCAAAAGATCAAACTCCACTTTGCCTCATGCTCTACAAGGTTTAGTTAACATGTAAACTGTTTATTGCTCTTTACAGAGTAATAAAGGCTGCAGCTGCTGCTAAAGGAAGGGCTAAGTAATTGCCGAAAAAGTGGGCAGTGACATATAAAAATAAGGTAAGGGGCAATGTCTGTATCTGTGTGTTTCGTTTACACGGTGTATCTCACAAAAACAAATGTTAATCTGAGATCTTGCCGCAGCAGGACAGGTAAACTGGATGCAGCAACAGCAGGTGTATCAGCAGCAG
This sequence comes from Cephalopholis sonnerati, assembly GCA_019142605.1. Lineage (NCBI taxonomy): Eukaryota > Metazoa > Chordata > Actinopteri > Perciformes > Serranidae > Cephalopholis > Cephalopholis sonnerati. The sequence goes on from JAGQAX010000016.1 coordinate 26,127,747, forward strand.
TTGTGAGGACATTATGTTATCTACATCACAAGAGTGGCTGGAAATGTAGAAACAAGTGTACTTGATTCCCCTCATCCTGTCAATAATAAACTAATGGACGCAGTATTATTTCTCTGTAAGACAAACCTCTTTCCATCATCGTCACATCAAAAACCTTAAAAACTCAGACATTCAGGCAAAAGCAGATTTCATTCCACTCTTTATAGTTGTCAGCATTGTTAAGATACAATACAAAATACAGACTTAACACTTTATAGGCCTTAAATGGACAGCGATGATTTAGAGGTTTACATTCTGTAATTTAAGCAGGAAATAAAACAACTGAGACCGTTAGAAAACAAAGTTTTTACTAGCTGCGCACGTTATTCTTAGTGTAATAATTTCTCTTACCATTTAAAAATATCACTTGAGGACTAAGCTTTATGTTTTACAGAGCACTGGCACATCTCAGAAGAAGCTGCATTATTAGTTTGTATATAAAACGCTGCATCCGCTACACTAAACTTAATGACACTGCTGTCCTCTCAGTCGTATGACTGACACCATCAATAAAAGAAATAATACATGAAGGTCACAAAGTGCTTCATATGTAGCATCTGTATCGGTTTTCTTTATATCCACTCTCATTCTGTACAGTACAAACACAATACGTCTCTGGTGTAGTTTCATATAGTATAATAATATTTAGTATGATATCCAACAGTGGAACACAGCTAAACATTCACATATTGCACACTGCCCGCTGTTAGCTCCACATTATCCACCTTCTGCAGCCTGCGATCAATGGGTTTTAGGGATGCACCGATTTATAGCTGAACATCGTGTCGGACAATATTCATCTTGACTGACTGATCGGTAAATATGATGACATTCACTGAAGGTCGTGGATGATGTTTTTCTGTTGTGTCACATTAATTTTGTGAAGGTCACTATAGACGCATCAGGGGATGCAGCCCTGTTCGTTTCCTGATAATTCTACATAGTGAACAAAGAATCAGTGTTAAAATTGGCGGGAGAAGAGCTAGTTAATGTTGGCTGTTAGCAGCCATAGGCTAAACTAAAAGCTAAGGGAGTTTGCATTAATGCTGCCTTCAATTGGGCCCCCTGTTGTGGTATACACAACCTGAGTTCACGAGTTGTGATCTATTTGCTGATGTTTTCAGAAGTGGCGGAGACCACTTAAGTTTATTTCAGCAGATGAAAAGTTAATATAATGTAACTTTAGTTAGCCTTTGCATCTCCTAGGCTGCGTTACCTGTTTACTAGCTCACTAAACTGTTAGCCTCAGTGGCCTCTAGACACAGACAGTAGTGTCCATGTTGCTGCTGCCTGGCAGCATCGTCCTCGCAACTTGAACGCCAAGCATATTGTGTACATGACTTCCCATGTCGTAACCACGAGCTTCTGCATTCAGCCTCTATTCAGTAAAGATTGGCAAAGGTAAACTTGCATCATGTAGTGTTGGGTATTTTTTTAAATAGACAATGTATTTTTTATATGTTATTTTTGCACATGGATGATTGTCTGCTTTTATGTTATGGACCTTTCTCTGTGTCCTTAGTAAAGTCATTATTATTATTATTATTATTATTATTATCATCATTATCATTATCATTATCATCATCATCATCATCATCATCATCATCATTAAACTAAAACAGGCTCAGGATGTGTTCAAATGTAATCTTGTCAAATTTAGTTTATGGGAGAAATTAGATATTAAAGAAGGGTTATGGTATATTATGTATAGTTAAAAGGCCTTTGAAGCTGTTATTTAAAAGAAGATGTTTAGTTTATGTAAAAGACGGTTTTATAAGTTGCTTCATAAATTTGTATGGTTGAATTTGTACTCATTCAAAGATAGTGTAATGAAGGGTTGATTGATTTCAAAATATTACTTTTTTTTTTTTCAAAAATAACTTCACGAAAGGGGGAATAAATAACAAACACTAAATAAACAAGAACAAAAAAAAAACAAACCAACTGAATTGATTATCGGCCAAGTTGTTATTTTGAACATCAGTATCAGAGCAGAATTTCACAGTTTCGGTGCATCCCCTAGTGTTAATGACCGCAGACTGCTTAAAAATGAGTGTTTTTTATAAAAACAAGCACTAAGTGCCAACTTGTCACTGACTCATATATACATGTTAATATCATCAGAGGTTAGAACAACACCATTTAGAAAAAAAACAAACTATAACTGACATGGCAGGAATTTGGAAAATCTGCTGACAGTGAGGCACAGATACGAAGCAGTACATGAAACAATCCGTCATCAGGACAGATGAGTATTTACTTGAGAAAATCAGCTACACTTAGTCAGTAAAGAACTTATGTTACATTCAGTGTGGTGGGCAGCTTACAAAAATACACAACATGTAAACTAACAGGAAACTGCTTTGGTGGTTTCCTCCAAACCACCATGAGTATGTGAATGTATTTTCATTAAATATCTATGTTGGGATAAAATTCATTTTAGTAAATCTATGTCTTATTTGTGGATATATAACAAAGATTTCACTGCAGAATCGTAATAGCACACTTACACTCAGGCTTAGAGAAAAAAAACTTTACCTACAGGACGTTACTGAGTAACTGTCTGTCAAATAGTAGACATACCTTGATGGTCAAACAAGGTCGTTTTCTATATAGCAGCCTAGGACATTTAAGTTTTAGACTTTGACAAAACTCTGTTAGCATATACAGTATATAGTATACCACTGGTATAAAGCTAAATTGTCCATCTTTGACGTAAAAGACACTTTTTGCCTCATTTCAAAGCTCCCTCCATTAATTTTACCAAAACACACAAGTACATAAAATTGTGTTTTTTGCTCGAAATTGTGCATGTGGGGTAGAGTATATGTGGACATGTGTACGTACTGTATGAAGTATGTAGTCATCTCCGTGTGTGTGTGTTTTTGTGTGTGTTACCAGGCCAGTGGTGAGGCCATTCGTGGACTTCTGGGGCTCTTCTGGTTTTCTGCAGCTTGCTGATCACTGAGAGCTCTCTGTGGCAGAGAAACAACAGGGTTTATTTGCGCACATAAATGTTATTATTATTTCTACAACAGTTTTTGTAGAATATGCCGTTATGTTGCATGTGTCTTTTTTCATGTTTATTTTAGGGCTTCAAGCCTGAAGGGTATGTTTGAACTGGTTTTTATTTTTCCTAAGAAATACGACGTACTGTAAAATGGTACATCATAAACACCAAAGTTTCTCTGGAAATTGTGTGAAAATGATGCCCAAGAAATATGACCCCAATCAGCCTGAAGGGGGCACTATGATTAAGGCCCAAAAAAATACAATTTTGGAAAGGCCCCACCCTTTCCACCGCAAGTCTGATTAACTTGAAATTTGACGCACAAGTCCAGCTCAGTGTGTTTTACAAAAAAAAAAAAAAAAAAAAAAAGCCTAAAGAACCGTTAAAATCCACCTGGCTTGTTTTTCCGCCATTTTGAATTTATTAAAAAAAATTTAACCTCTCCTCCCACACAGTGGGTCCGCTTCCTACCAAATTTTCTGGGTGTCATCGTCGGAACAAGCTTATCAAAAGCTGCCAATCATCACACAACTTGTAGGACCCTGAAAGTTTCACTTAAATTGACCACTAGGGGGCACTACAAATCTCCCCAAAAAATCAATGTGGCATGACACAAATTAGACTATAATTTAGAAATTAGTTGTACAATTACAACAAAACTTGCAGGATATGCTTTCATAAATTGCTCATTAGAGGGCGCCTCCAGTTGCTACCACGTGCATGGACATGTGGACACACACCCTTATAGAAATGTAAATTAATTACAACAGATTTCAAGAAGACTATTGGTGCCCTTTGAATTTGTCGACTGAGGCTGCATGCTAATGAAAACTGAAAGTGAATTGCATTAATCTGAATGTTGTGCTTATTAAAAGATTTTTTTAAACTTTGTTCTAAATTTGTCTTTGAAAACGCTGCATTCAGTTCTGGCTTCCTGAGGGGCCTGCCACGCTCAGTGTGAACATACTGATCCATTTACTGTATGCTGCTCATTATTAGTACAGTCGTAGCCTGGCAGACTTTCTCTCTACATCTTTGATGAAATGCAGGCTGTGCTCATTACTAAACACACTGCATGAGCCTTTCTAACAACAAAACCGTGGCAGAGTAGAAAATCTAGGACATAATGAGGTAATCAAAAGAGGTGTTTATCCGCAACCATTTATACTGTGCATCAGGAGCTTTCTGAAGAATTCTTTTTAAAGCATTATGTTGAATAATGTGGTAGAAGGCTGAGGGAAACAAGCATTCACAGTAGTTTTGACAGAAACATTGCAGAGGTGGGACTAGAGGAATTGTTGGAATAAATGAATGCTTAAATCGTTTTTGCTCACCTCAAATTTGCCAATGAACTCAGCAAAGATACCAAAGAAGGCCTCAGTGTTGGTGGATTTGCTGTCTTCTCCAAAGTAAGAGGCAGTTTTGCTGAACTCCTCCATAGCTCTCTGCTGCAGGGACTCCAGAGATTGGACTGCTGGGTGACTGTTCTCCAGGAAGTTCTACACATGCTGGAGTCAAGGGGCACAAAAGTTTCATCTCTTCTACTACACTTGTTTTCTTTTCATCAGCTTATGTATTCTCAGCGCTGTCTTTGGCAGCTTTGTGAAGGATACACTCATGACTACGGCAAAGCGATCCTCAGCAGTCGCGGGCATCTTCTGACAGGCTGAGCGAATGTCCTGGATGGTCGTAAGTAGGTCATTCATATCTGATGTAATAGTCCTCTGGTTTACTGTAGAAAGAAATAAGGAGGAAAGAATGCTTGACATCATTAAAACACTTTCCTGAACGAGTGCTCGGTAAATTGAAAAATGTTCTGAAGCTATGGCGCAGAGGTCAAATGAAAATGTATCTACCTTTGGCTGCAAGAGGAACCATTGTTAAGTCTTTGGAAAAATCCAACACATCAGGGAAGTGGTGACATAACGACTTGACCAGAATGTGAAGAAATGTCGACTTCCCATCCACTGTTTTAGTTGTGCTCAACTGCAGAGGACACAGTGAAGGTATTAAAGGGACAGTTCACCCCACATTCAAAAATACATGTTTTTCCTCTTCATGGTGCTATTTATCAGTCGAGACTGCTTTGGTGCAAGTTGCCAGGTGTTGGGAAATATCAGCCAAAGAGATCTCTGCCTTCTCTTGACTATAATGGATCTAGATCAGTGTGTTAAGTGGTGTGGAGCAAGCGGACCCAAATGTTGCGGGATCAGTCTGATCAGCTGCAGCGCTGCGCTGTCCAATCAATAACTGATATCTAATCAGGGGGTGTGTCGGTTAGTAAAAGACTTCCGCGAAGGCTGCACTAGTGTATCCTCGCTTCCCTCTCCTCTGAAAGCCTCCTCTCTCCTTGACTTCTTGACTCCTCCGAGTGCATTTAACGTATTGAGACGTCAATACGTGATTGAGGATAGAGGATACGGGAGTCGAGGAGGGATATTGGGATGAACCCCGTGCTACTTGTCAAGTAGCTGTCCGTTAGTCACTCACTCTACAGCAGGAAACAACACTTCAAAAGGTGATCATCTCTCCATTTAATGCATGTATAGGTCTTGTAAGTGCATGTGTGTGTATTTCGGGCCTGTGTGTGTATGACAACAGAGTGAAAAAAACTTGAATTTCCCCTCAGGGATTAATAAAGTATGTCTTCTTCTTCTTCTTCTAAACATGTTTGCCAGCATAAGTGAAAATAAAAGCCAAGCCCACATTAACTCTTGTTTGGCATTTTGCCTCACACTCTTTTTGCTTTTTTTGGCACTGTGTCTCTTGGACATGTGCTACTTACTGTCTGGCACCTGGCTGCTAACGATTTATAAAGCCCAGAGCTCACATGAGTGCTGTGGGGGTACACGCCCATAAACATCCCGAACACAGAAAATAAGAAGGAATAAGAAAATACAGGCAGAGTCTCTGCAGAAAAATACACTGCTACACACTTCTACTGGATCATTAGCGATGACTGAGAGGGTTACTTTTGTATATCTTTAAATATGTATTAGTGTGATGTACCTCTGTGAGAAAGTTGATCTTGAAGCCTGTTGTCTTGCTGGTTTTAGGCTGGCTGTTATTCAAGTAGTTCCCCATCGCCAACACAAACTAAAGAAAGACAGAATGAAGCCAGCAGAACTGAAACTTTGTCAAACAACTAATTGATCGACAAATGTTAAATGAAAACAGCTTCTTTGATATCTCATGTGCACTTATGAACAATGGGGGCTAAATTAAGTTTAAGGAAAAAACTGAACATAATTTTGTGAATGCACTTTCCTGTTGATTTAATAGCAAACACCATCTCCCACAGTGCAGGTGGAAGGCTGTATTTTGACGTGCACCTCATTAGAATCACATAAAGTTGTGACAGCCGCACTTTAATAACCACAAACATCTTTTTTTACGTACTTTTTACTTTGCTGAACAGTAGGTTACCTCTAGTATCTTAGCCAGCTTCTTGCTTGTCTTCAGCTCCAGTGAAGCCTTGTAGAGACAGTCGTATGCTCCCCTCAGCTCCTCTGTCTTCTCCTGCAGGGAACACTTAAAGAGGAGGCTCTGCAGCCGGGTCTTGTACTCTGGTACGGATAACATCTGATGGAGAACACACACAACAAGCAAAGAAGTCTACCTACCTACGCACAGGTGCAGGTAATCCACACCACCAACCCCCCCACCTGTCCACACCCTGCCAGGTCTGTACCTGCAACACAAACTGGTCTGGCTCACTGAGTTTGCTGGGGTCCTGTCTGTATGCTTCATACTGTTTGACCTCCTCTGCATCGGGGGCATACAGCAGCAGCTGTTTGATGTGGGATGGCTCCAGCCTGTCAGAGACCATGTTCATCAGCACCTGACGCAGCTCACCAGGAGACAGCTTCAGGTGAGCTATCAGGATGGCTGAGGGTTAAAAAGAACATAAACAGGAATTATAAATTCTCAATGCTAATCCATACATGAGCCCATGAATCTGGACTGATGGAAATACTTGACAGTAAATCATGTTTTAACTTACAGGCATTGTAAGCCTTCTTATGGGACAGAATTTCAATCACATCTTTCTTCTTGAAGGTTTCTGGCACGAGAGATGGCTCTGGAGCAGGCACTAAAAGTTTGATTAGTGTCAGAAGAATGGAGGTCAAAATAGACAGTAGAGAGACGAATGGGGATACAGATTTTGTGTACATTTTACTTTTTTTTGCAGCAGGTTAAGAGCAAATTGCAAGGAGCACAAGAGCAGATTATACTTAGATCCCATTTAAATACAGTGGAAAATAAATGAGAGAAGCGCTGGGGAAAATAATTTTAAAAAGATGTGTTGTTTTAGAACTTGGGGACAAGATTCAGGGGTGAAATACTGTAGATTTAATGACTAAATAATAACACTCCAGGGAGGCAGAGATTCAAGAACCTGGGTAATGATGTGCTAGGAAATAATGATGCATATACCATTCTGGTTAAAATAGTTGTAACATACTTTGTACATAAGTGGGGCTTACTGATTAGTCCAGAATTCTTTACATATCATCTTATGATCTTCAGCTGCGCTTCCATTTAAAGCACTGCAGATATGCAGATATGAGCCACTTGTACTCACTGGAGGGCTTCTGTGTCCCAAAGTGCAGCTCCAGATCCAGATACTTCACCATGTCATGCAGTTTTTCATAGTCAGAATTTGCTCCCAACTACCAAAGACATGCAAAAATGTTGCTGTGTTTATTACAAGTTCATAAGTGTTTATGTTATTATCATTAAATTAAAAATCTTATGCTAATTGGTATTACATTAAAAGGATATTTCACCTCCAAATCAATCTATATTGTTTCAGTGTGAGTTGCTCAGTGTTGGAGATATCGGCCGTAAAGATGTCTGCCTTCTCTCAAGTATACTGCAATTAAATGGTACTCAGCTTGTGGTGCTCAAAGCGCCAAAAAAAATATATTATTACATACATTACTTAAGATAAACTAGAGATGTTTGCATGAGTAGTCAACTGTAGGAACTATTTTCTTTCTACTGAACTACATCTACCAACTCTGTACTTGTGCAGAGGGAAGCGTGCATCTACTCATGGACAAGAGGACCTGCTTGTGACAGAGTGAGATGTAAACATTAATGGCGTCCTCCTCGGCTGAGCTGTAACGTTAACTAGCTCAGTGGTGCTAGGTGAGTTAGCATTAGATGTACGCTTCCCTCTGTGTGCTGATACAGTTGGCAGGGTGTAGCTCACTGGAAAGAAAATGGTTCCTATATGAAAGTGATCTTGAGTAACCGGGTCATGGTTTCTGGAAAGATACATCGCTGTTGAGCTTTTCAAATGTATTTTTTGACACTTTGAGCACCACAAGCCGAGTGCCATCTAGTTCCATTATATTTGAGAGAAGGCAAACATCTCTAAGGCCGATATCTCCAACACTCAGCACGCCAAAACAATCTAGATTTATAAATAGCACTACAGGTAAGAGGAAAAATAGTTTTTGATTTTGGGGTGAACTGTCCCTTTAAAGAGGCCTTAGCTCCCTATGTTCAAACCCCATAAAGCTAACCTGTCCCCAGATAGTCCCCTCTGAGTTTTCCACCTGCTCCCAGCGCAACCTCTTCACACTCATGTGGTTGGAGTCCATCCTGGAGAGCGAAGGCCTGGGCAAGGGTGGAGGGGAGCAGGGTGGGGGCAGTGGTGGAGGTGGAGGGGGCTCTAGGTGCTCTGAAGGGTCTGATAATGAGTGGGGGAGTGACTGGGGCTGGCTCTGACCATGGGGCTGCTTATGGTGGGACTGGGTTTGGGGCTGGTGTTGCGACTGCAGCAGGTGATGTGAGGGCTGGGACTGTGGGCGGGTAGCTTGGGTGGAGGGCTGGACTTGGTGCTGGGACTGGTGGTGTTGAGGCAGAGGCTGGAAAGTAGAGAGGGTGGGCTGGTGTGGCTGAAGGGGCTGAAAGGTGGAGAGAAGGGGCTGAGGCCTGTGGGGCTGCTGGGGAGGGTGGATGACATGAATCTGGTGTTGGTAGTCCTGCGGAGGGGGCTGTGGGGTCATATGGTGGATGTGGTGGATCTGAGGTGTGCTGGAGTGGTGGTGGGTCTGCTGGATAGAGTGGGGTCTTTGCGGAGAGGGTTTGGTGGGCTGGGGGTGATGAGTTTGGTGGATCTGCTGTTCTTGGTGTCTCCCTTGCGGTGAAACCTGGGTCTGATGATGACCTTTAAGACTTCTCCGACTCTGATGGGAGTGGCTGTCCCGGGTTAGCTGAACTGGGAGGGAGGGTGGGTCTTGCTGGGCTTGGTGGAGCAGCTCTGTGGAGGAGTGATGGGGCTTAGTTTGGTGCATCTGGTGGGCTTGATGGAGTAGCTCCGTCGAGGAGTGGTGGGCCTGGGACTTGTGCATCTGATTGAGCAGCTCAGTGGATGAATGGTGCGGCTGTCCCCGATGCAGCTGGTGCACTTGATGGAGAAGTTCGGTGGAGGAGTGGTGGGGCTGCATTTGCTGCATCTGGTGAGCTTGGTGCAGAACCTCTGTTGAGGAATGGTGGGCCTTGGATTTGTGCACTTGGTGGAGCATCTCTGATGATGAGTAGTGGGCATGGACTTGTTGCATCTGCTGGAGCATCTCAGCGGACGAGTGGTGAGCTTGGGATTGTTGCAACTGATGGAGCATCTCAGCAGAGGAGTGATGGGCTGGGGCTTGGTGCATCTGGTGGAGCATCTCCGCAGAGGAGTGGTGGGCCTGCGTCCTCAGGCCTTGATGGCTTTGGTAGATGCCCTCAGCGTATTGACCTTGTTGGCTCGGGTGGGCTGTTGGTTGGGGTGATGGCTGGTGTGGAGGTGGGGCAGAACGGGATTGACGGCGGTGGTGGTGACTCTGGTGGGCCTGCTGCTGCTGTGCTTGGCGCATCATATACAGAGGATGGTTAGCGTGGTGATGGGTGGAGTCTGGAGAAGGGAGTGGGGGTAAGGACTGGTGGAGCTGTTGAAGAGGCAGTGGCGAGTGAGCTTTCTGCTGCGTTGGCTGGTTCGGCATTGAGTGGTGGCTCTGGTAGATCTGTTGCTCCTGATATGCTTGTTGCTCCTCGTAGGCCTGCCGCTCTTCGTAAGCTTTTTGCTCCTCATAAGCTTTACGCTCTTCGTAAGCTTTTTGCTCCTGGTAAGCTTGAAGCTCCTCAAATGCTTTTTGCTCCTTGTAGGCTTGCCGCTGTTCATACGCTTTTTGTTCTTGGTAGGCTTGGCGCTGCTCATATGCCTGTCTCTCCTGGTAGGCTTGTTGCTCCTGATACAGTTGTTGCTCTTCAAAAGCTTTTTGCTCCTCATACGCCTTCTGCTCTTCATAAGCCTGCCTCTCCTTGAATATTTTCTCCTGATAGGCCTGTTGCTCCTGGTAAGCCTGCTGCTCTTGGAACAGCTGTTGTTCTTCATAGGCTTTCTGCTCCTCATACGCCTGCCTCTCCTTATATGCCTGTTGCTCCTCATAGGCTTGTCTTTCCTGGTAGGCTTGTTGCTCTTGGTATGCTTTTAGCTCTTGTATGGTCGCACGGACCTGAATGTCCTCTCTTGTGGGCAGCACTTTATGTAAGGAGTGCCGTTTAGGCGGTGGATTACTGCGCGGTGGAGGTGGGGGAGGGGGGCCGGATTTTCGGCGAATGGGCACATATGCTCTGGGAGAGTGTTCGGGTGTGTAGTTGAGCTGCTGCTGCTGTTGTTGGTGCTGAGACTGAGTCTGTGCAGGTGCTGGAGGAGGAGGTGGAGGAGGAGGCGGGTCGTTGAACTGAACAGGCGGGGGTGGCGGAGGGGTCATCGGGGGTGGAGGGATGTGGTCGGAGGAGGAAGAGTAGGTGAGGGAGGAGGCGTTCTCTTCGCCACTGCTGCTTTGAACATCACTCGGGCTGCTGAGCTCTGGGCCCACAAATCCTCCATTTTCATCTTCGTCCACACCCAACTCCTCTTCATTATCGTCATCCTCCTCATCTGGGAAGCCCATCTGCACAACATCCTGGCATTAACACCAATTACACTTCATTAGGCCTTTAATGTCAAAGTGGAACTTGTTAAATTGGTACACTTGTCAAGCTAAATGAGTTAATTGGCTACAAAAACCCAGATGTTAACCCTTAAAATACATACTGGGGAGATTCTACAGGATCTCCTGACTATATTTCTTTGCGAGAACATGATAGCAAAAGGAAACTTTAGATGTACATTTAATGTGCAGGTTTGATGACAGCTTTAATGGCAAGAGCTTGCAAGTCAATGCAAGAGTATTAAATTTGACCCCAGTCACAAAACTTTTTCTGTCATTTATTTTCGTTTATTTACACAATACATCATATACTATAAACTCTTCATATGTTCGTATGTTGTTGTATGGTTCAGGCCTAACCAGGGCTGGCGAGGCAACCATAGCAGGTGAGAGGAGAGCCAGGGCCCACAGAGATCCAGGAGTATGTGGACACTGAGGACTGCCAAGAGCAGGCACTTGACCGTCAGTATGGACCCTGCAGACCTTCTTCCCTCCCTCTGATTACCCTAGCATGCTCTGTGGGCCCCTGTTCACTTCTCATCCTGCATCTCTAGCCCTGATAAAGCCTGCAATATGCTCCACGGGGCCTGGCTTCACTCTCAGTCGCAGCCTCCGGCACAAACCCGGGCTTTGCTCTGATCCTCCACCAAAGAACAAGAGGGAGGGCTGGATTGTAGCAGAGTCTGTGTCCACAGCTGAGTGCCCTCTGTCGTCTTTCCACCAGTGTCCACATACCCCTGGATGTTTAGCTCTTTTTTATCCCAGGGATTTTGTGCCCCTTCTCTCCCAACATTTGTTTGCTAACATTTGATTGGATGAACAATTCCTACTCTTGCCAATTACAGTAGGGTCCATAATATCCTTCCGTATCAGTTCTAGCATCAACCCAGGTTTTAATGGTGTGTTTTACATGTTGATGATGTGGCTGCTCTTGTGTTTATATTTGGGTCACATAATGTGTTTTAATGATTCTCTGATGTCAAAGTGATAATCCACAAAACGTAACTGCAACATACTACACAGGACAACACACAGGGAAAGAGATCTGTTATATGTGAGGCCAATCTTAAGATTCACTTTGTCACCTTTTTAAAGAACAGTATGTTCTGTACTCGTTCTGTGTGTGTATGTGTGTCAAGGGGTCTGTCCTACTTCACATTTGGATGCAAGGCTTACATACCGCAGGGAATCAGTGTACCATGCAGAATTAACCCCCTCTCACCAGAGATGATGAAAAGATGGGTATTTTCACAAAAATATTTCAAGCTGATATGTGACCCTATGAGCCTTTGAGATATTTTTAGATTTTTTCTGTCTACACACACCAAAATGACTGTACAAGCTTCTCTACTGTTTTAAGTTTCCTTTAGCAGTTTAGTTTCCTTTTCCTTTAGTAGCAGTAAAATACTCAGTAAGGGGCAGCATGCGCATACAAAAAGTTAATGATTTAGACTCATAACATGTGACAGCTGATAACATCTGACCATGTGCACATGGTTACTGAATACACGTCAACACAAGCCAAATTATAAGCTAATTCTTTTTAATATTACTTCATAATGAGGCTTTATTATTCATATAACTGTGACTCTACCTCCTCATAGTCGTTCTCCGGAGTCAGGAAGTCATCAATGATGGCCACTCTCTGTCCCAGCTGCTCGCTCAGTGCATCCAGAAAGCGATCTGTGTCTTCTGAGCGTGGCGGTTTGGAAAAGGTGTAACGCCGCTTGTTGCTGCGGAGAGGAGGGGGGCTAGATGGGTAGTCCGGGGGCTCTGGTGGTGACGGAGGGGGACTGTCCAGGCTGATGTAGGGGTTGGACTCCGCACTGGTCTGGCTCGTCAGCCCTGATTGATAAAACTGGGGTGTAGGGGGGCTAGGGAGAGGCTCAGGCCAGGATGTAGGGGGTGGCGGGCCTTTACGACTACCTGAGACAGGGAAGAGATAAATAGTTTACAGGTATATGACGGATAAATCTCTGAAGTGTTAGGTGCAGCCTCTCTACTGACTTTCAGATGTATGTTGGAATACGTCATCCCCCGAATGACCGTTTGTATATCAATTAATTGCCCTGTGTGATGGTGAATGAAAATCTCATGGACTATATTAGACTACTGTGTAACAACACAAAATGCTATTCTAACACACCTGCAAAATAATGCTCCATATGAATGTGTGTGATACCAGCGCTGACATTTCCTACACAGCAGGTCCTAAACTTAAAGTAATCATTACAGCCATGCAAGACTGAAAGCAGTGGGGTGTTTTTCAGACTCCTCTGTGCTGTATATTTATGTACATGAAATCACAAAAATCCTGTCAATGGAGAGTTCAAGTATATTCAGTTGAGTCAGAAATGGGTTGGCTACCTTGGGATTTATCATTCGTGCACTGCGGTGCTTTTTTAACATTTAGTTATCCTCCTTCTCTTGCACTGAAAATTCACACACTTACTCGTGCACACAACAGATCTGGAAGGTATTTATTTTACACAGTATATTGGTTAAATATAATTCCAGGTGCTGTGAGTTTGGTGTACATTTATGCTTTCAGCTACCTGTGTTAGCATGTATTGTTGGAGAAGCTGTGCGCGAAGGAGGATCCAGATCCAGCAAGCTCTCGGGGGCGGGAGGAGGACGACTCTTCAGAGACTTGGACCTCTTGGATGAATACATGTTCTCCAGTTCAGCGTACACTGCTGACAGCTTGTGTGGTGGAAATGTATAAAAAAACAAGTAAGAGTTCTTCTGATGAAGATGAGTCCTACGTTGATATAATGTATATTTTTCCATGAGGACTTTGGCACGTACATTAGTGAGGTTGTTGGGAGTCTCTGGAAGGGAAGTACCATCTCCTGACTGTCTCTCTCCTGGAGCCAATCTCATCCCTGTCTCCAGCACTGTGTCTGCACGAAGGCCTATGACAACACACCCATTAGTATGACTGAAATACAACCTGAGTTAGCTCTGGTCCATATTTGGTTGCCAGATTTGGCCAAGATTTAAAGGCTGATTTGGGATTAGATCAGGCTATCTTTGTGCAGGTAATGGAAGAGCAACCAACCAAACACTTTTAGCTACATGGGAATATATTAAACTATCATTTTGTATAGAAAATCCTTCAGTAGATATAAAGTGTGAACTGAAATAGTACGAGCCATACTGGCCACATAAAAAGAAACTGGAAGCTGCAGACAAAACAAATTCTACCAAAAAAAAATCTAATTAGGATTTTAAGTGTAAATTCTGTATTTTACAACCTGGACTTGTGTTTTTCATTTGAGTGAGTAATGGGAACAACAATTTTTGAAACTGGTCCAGTGTTGAGTGAAAGGGCTGCAGTCGGTACGAGCAAAACAGACTGCAATGCAACCACTTGGGGCAATTATGCTCTGTCAATTTAATCTACTAAAAATGCTTGTTTAGATTGAGGAGATTAGTATTTTAAGTGTCTGACAATTTGTCTAAAGGAACCCTACAAAGACAGATCTTTGAGTTAAAGAGTATCATCATTTTTGTTTAACCAGAAACAGCCTTGATATCAGCAAAGCCCCTTCCACCAGACTCCATTCAAATAAACAGTAATTTTAGTATGTATAGAGCCAGCATGTTTTCACATGTAACTGCGTGAATTAAAGGTTTATTTCAACCAAACCAGAGTTGGTGATTGTCAGAACAGTGGAAAGACAAACCAAGAGGCTATTTGTGAGTTTTATTTTGTTTCTTTCGACTTTTAATGGAGTGTGTTTAACAATGACAAAATGACTGTTTATTTAAATGGAGTCTGGTGATGGTGATTTTAGGGCTGTTTCTGGTTAAACAAAAAGAATGTTACTCTTTAACAAAAAGGTCTTCCTCTGTAGGGATCCTCTCCAACATGTTGGGAAAATAGGGTCCAGATTGAAAAATACTGAACTTCCACTTTAAGAAGACTTTGTTTATGATCACAGTGATCACAGCTGTTGTTATGGATGACAATAAAGACAGTGAAGTTCTGTACCCATGCCCAAGTGTGTGCCAATGACCAGGTCATCAGAGCTACGTCCCCTCACACTGCTCCTGTACGTAGTCCCTGTCACCCTCATGGAGCTGCTACGTCGGTGGGGCTCGGGGGCAATCTCAGGCTCTGGAGGAGGTGGAGGAGGTGGTGGTGGAGGTGGAACTGGAACACACACACATAATGGCAATGCAGAGGAAGAGGCAAAGTGGGGTTGACAGCACTTTACCAAGCCAGTGAATCCATTTAAGATCTCACTGACAGCATCCATCTTGTACACACAACACCTTTTCATTCACACACATATGGACCTCAAAAAGGCACACACACACACACCAAATTCTTAAAAAAGAACAAACATGTGCAACACACCTGGCGCTTTGTATCCAAGGAAGCGTGAGATCTTGCTCTGGCAGTGCTCCTGCTCCTCATACGTCAGCAGCTGGTAAACAAACTGCCAGATCACCTGTTTGGCTGGAGTATCCAGCACCGGGAACACATCCACGATCAGAGTGTCAACATTCCTGTTGCCATGGAAACACAGGCAAGGTGACAGAGGTCGCCTGGCTGTCCAGTCAGAGGTTAAAGTTAAGCTCATGAGTGTGGTCACCCATGTGACCACAACAACTAGTGGGAAACTAGACACAAAATTAAAGGGGCACGTAACTAATATTACACATAAAGGCAAGATTCCTCATCACAAGGAGTGTTACAAACTTTAAAAGACCTTTGCCAAGCAGGGAGGGGTTAATGGGAAATGTATAAGACCCAACTGTACACAATACAAACATATTCAGTTATTCCTCTCCATCATTTTTGTCCCCTCCCTTCCTCCTTGTTTGGACATCTCTTCACATCCATCCTCTGACTCCTTCTATCTCCCTCTACTCCCCCTTTCCCTTCTCCCAGTCTTTTTATTAAGCTCCTTGCTCACCTGTGCTGGAAGAAGTTCTCCAGAGCCTTGCAGATAGTGTACCTCTCCTGGATGGTCAGCAGGTGCTCCAGCTGCTGTCCGAAGGTGCGGCCCTGAACCCGGATACTGGGGGGCAGAATCTCTGCCACCCACTGCAGGGAGCTGAGCACCGGGGAGCGGGCGCGCTCTGTAGGAATGCCGCCTCCTGCAAGGTCCTGCTCTGCCAGTGCGAAAGTAGGCGGACCGTCTTCCACTACCAGAGTGGGCATAGCACCACTGCCCTGGAGCATGGACACCACCTTCTCATGGGAGGACGTCCTACAGGCACACACATGAAAAGATATTTAAACAAACACACTGTTAGAGCCTTATAAATGCATGTGCCAAGTATTTTTTAGACAGATCTCAATCCCACAATTTAAATTTATTCACTTAACTGATGTGCAAATAAACAACTTATGCAAAGCTTTCTGTATTCTGCAAAGAACTTGACATGTACCAGAGAATAATGCCTTTTCACATTCTCTGGGGAGCTTCTTTATCATTGTGTCAGTGTTAACTTTAGTTTCGGGAAACTGTCTTTTTTTCTTTTCAACCAAATCCACCTGAAATGAGATTCCCACTCACTTCAACAACTGTGTGAGCTCTGCAAACAACAAAACATCTACAAGGAAACCATGTGAGCATATTAATGTTTACCTCTAAATAAGATCCTTTCCTCTTCAGTTAGATTTAGGTCCAATATCATTTCTTCTTTTAACCCTATGTTTTCAAGTGTCACATTGCCCCTAAGAACTATAGGCACCCTTTTTCTAACACTTTGACTTACCCCTCTATACCAACAAGAATCCAGACACCCAACCCTCGCTGTGAATGTGCAAAACAGAGGGGTACAGGCTAAGTGGTAGGAGCAACGGGTGTATTGGGATTGAGCCTTGGAAACTGTATGGCTTAATCTAGAACTTGGGCACAAATTTGTAAAGGATTTGTAAAGTGAATGCAGGTGTGAGCTCAACCTCATGTCCAGTCCATTGAGAAAAAGGATGCGGTCTCCTGGTTTCAGACCTGCCTTGTCTGCTGGGCTTCCTGCAGGACAGAAAATGAGTAAGAGACATCTGAGTTGATAATTTTCTCATGACAATAATGAAGTTTGGATGCTTTGTAAAGATGTGACACTCTGTTAAATGTAATACCTGTGTTATTACAGTGTGACAACTAAAATACTCATAACAACAACAACTCGATCACTTACATATACACACACCAATAATCATAATGACCTAAACATGGGCACATTTTTAACTTACCAGGGATGACAGAGTCAATCCACACTGGAGCATGGCCTCTAAGAGTGAAGCCAAAACTTGTGTTACCTTTACACACTCTCACTGTCCTAAAGAGACAAATTTGAGCTTTGATTAATGGCAGGACTTCAAAATAAGCAAAGGAATTTAAAGCAGGTACTCAAAAAAACTCAGCTCTATCTCAAGAAATTTCTAAATTTTCATGGTTAAAGTCTGGGTAAAGTAAAATCAGAGGTTTCGTTCACATTATACATGATAGAAAATACTTGCTAAAACAGCAAAATTAACTGAATTGTACAGTACTGAACTGTGGAGTTAGACCATTGAACAGTTTTTCACCCTTTTCCTGGCCAGGATTTTTTGGGCGGGCCTGAAACCATGGCTCGATGATGCACTGGAGCCATGCTTAACATAACCCATACCCCACTGCATAAAAACTAACGTTCACCCCTTGTGTGCAAGTGGTGATTTAGCTATATCCCACAATCTCTCTTAGCTCTTTATGTCTGATAAACACATGAATAAACAACTCTCTTAAAAGCCACAACGATATAAACACAAGCAAACTACACATCACTAACATGTCTTTTAGTCTTTCAGCTCGATTTGTGCTGCTCACTGCTGTGGGTGTGTGATTTGTGCTAACGTTAGCTGCTGAACGAGAGGCTGTTGCTTTGCAGCAGCTCACTCTTCAACTTATCGCCTTCAGTGGACACGCCTCCAGCATTTCAGAGCAGAGAATACTGCTCAGTTTTTTGTCATGATTTTAAAACCTAATTTTATGCACTTGGTGATTTTTTTATCATTCAAATTTGGCTCATTGGTAAGTGACAAATTTTTCTGTGATGTGACAAAAACATTTTTTTTTTGGCTTTACCCGGACTTTAATATGATAAAGTTAATGTATATAATTCTCCTACTTCATGGGTTACCATAGAAACTCAGTTGGACTTATTAAATATGCCATAATGGAGACAAACTGTGCTTAAGTGAGGGTGGTAGAATTCATTAATCACTATTGCTCATTGCACACAGTGTTGTTGCTGTGATCTGTTTAAAAAGTTATCTGCAATGAGTCAAATAATGCAATTTAATCCAGACACCAACTGTGGACGTCCTGCAGATTTCCATATTCAGCAGACTACTTTAAATTCACATCCTGCATGAACACTCCCACTTAAATATGGACAGTATATCCCAGGGGAGCTGCATAACATCATCACAAGCCACAGCCACAGAAGAGATTACCAGTTTCTTGGGGCACTTTATTCCCACATTTTCAGGAGATTTTGATAGGATGTTTGCAAATGTGTTATTTGTGTGTTTTTTTTTAAATCCTCATAAATGAGATTAGGATTTTGGTATCTAACCACAGACGAAACTGTTATCAATTCATAGAGATGACGGGAAACAACGTCACAGCAGATGAGAGTAACAGGACAGGCATGACTGTGTAAATAGGTTTATGTTCCCATTGGCTTTGACACTGAAGGGTCTATTTTTTCACTTAACTCCTACTCCTCTTAATTCACATAAATCCCCTGCTTACACAGGAAGACCTGTCACAGCTGTTCTCATGTTGAGGTTATAAATTTGATCAGACGTAAGGAGAGAGGAGATGTTATTTTAAGGAAAAGGGTTTTCTTTGAAAGCTAAAAATGACATGGCACTGTGTAGCTGATGGGAAAATGGGATGATGATGATGGGACTCCTGATAAAAGGCCAAAACACACAGGAAGTAAAAGACGACAGGATGTGAAAAACTGTCAAATAAAAATCTGCCAACATGACACTTGACACAGACCTGCAGTTGGTGGTGGTGCCACTGGAATGCCCAGCTATGAGTGAGGTTGTCTTGCGCATGCCGCGGGCAGGGGGGGACCACACCTTCCTCTGCGTGGGTGCGTGGCACTGAACTGGCGCGGGTGGAGACCAGAAGGCGTTCGGGGTGATCCTCGCTCCGGCTGCGGCGAAGGTGGTTGCGGCTAGGGTCACTGAAGCTCCGCCCTTTGAGCCGGCTCATCAGGCTTTGGGAAACGACCTCGTCAAAACGCTCCCGGTGCTTCTTGGGAATGAAGATCCTGGCGAACATTGTGGAATCAGACACAATCTCAGATCAGCATCACATTAAAGCAGCATTTCGGCCAAAATCCCCACAAAAATCCCAAATTCTCTTTAATCCTGATCTCGTCCAAAGTATCCAATAAAACAGAGGGATCCTTGCTCTGACTACATATTGATGCAGCTGCAGGATGCACTTAATTGGTTCAAAAATAGTTCAGTCCATATCGTCTCATGGGAGGGCCGAGGCAGGTAGAAGGGATTGGTCCGACATTAGTTTGTGTGTTTCTGCAAGTGTATGCGTGGGCGTGAGAGAATGAAAGAGATAAGCTTTGTTTGTGTGGTCCTGTCAGATTAGCAGCTGCAGGTAAGAGTGTTCAGTATCAGTGACAGCTCACAGCTAATATGTGAAAAGGAGGAAGCTCAGTGCCAGAGCCACCTCTGGGAGAAAGTGCTCCACTCCCCCTTACCAGTGTTATTTTCCCCTCCCATAATCAACTCCCAATGCCTTTATCCTCTTAAAGGAAAAACCCACCCTCCCTCGGATACTCTTAGATATCAATTTTTGAGATTTTGTGTGTTACAGGGGTGCTTTTGTGAGCGTGATGCACCCACTTTCCTCAAGCTTGTTATGTGTGCTATATACATGTGGATGAAAGGAAAGTGTCCAGTCGATAAAATGAATATTGGAGAGGGTGTCGGCATCAAACTTGTGAAAGAAGGCTTGTATTTAAGTTGTCTGAGGCTTGGTGTAAAATTGGTATTGCTGCCTTTTCTATGACACATTCCTCACTGCAAGATTGTTTAACGTCAGCACACACTCGTAAAGAGAGCAGTGTTTTCTGTCTGTTTTCAAAAACCTGACATTTACCACTGATGTTTTGCTCTGCTTGGAATGTCTACTCCCATTAAACCCCCCTTGTAGCTGTGCTGTCTGCTGCATGAGATTTATATTAGGCCAATTATGTGCGAGAAAGATACATAACAAAACAACAAAAATGACCCAGAAATGGAAGTATCACTGCCAATAACTGTTTGGAAAAGTGTTTTAGGCTGCGATTTTCCTTTAAATATAGGACGCTGTCTCCCTTTTTCCTTTCTCTTTCATGTGGCGCACACAAGACACAAGCAATCCTCCATCTCACACCCATGTACACACACCTCATTTGTCCCTTTTCTATTTTGCATATCCCACCTACAAAATGATGCTGCCTCCATTCTCTCTATCTCTCTGTCTTCTACGTGAATCTCCTGGGTACTTCCACCGTGCAGAGGAGAAAAGAAGTGCTTTGGTTTTTCAGAGTGCATCACTTCCAATGTGCATCCAGATACACAGCACAACACAAATGATACTGTAGAGAATAAGAGTCATCCCTGCAGTTTGGTTTTCAAAGCTGACACAGTCACTCTGCAGGTGCATTTGGGGAACATTGTCAGGAGGCGAGGATTAGATGATTTGGTAGTTTCATAAAAAAGCACAGCAAGTACTGGGTTTAAATTAAGAGTGACGCATAAGCTGAGCTGCCTCCATACCAGCGTGTTACAACCCAAAGTTGAGGGAAGTTAACAGATATTTCCCCTCTGGAGATTTCTTACCTAGACAAAATTCTGACTCACTTAAGTTTGCAAGCGTACACACACGCACAGCTCACATTGATCCAATAAAACCTGGGACCCTATCCAATGCCAATCTGTGTGTAGGAGTAGCAAATACACTGTAACTTTGTAACTTCGACAAATCAGGTCATAGAGCCTAAAGCTAGAAAAGTTCAACCACCTCCAACAAATCCAAACTAATAGACTGTGCTCGTCACACATAAACAGTGAATTTAATACAGACACTATTTCAGTAATGTTGGTTACTTTTAAGATACATCAGCGTATTATGAAACATATTTTCAGTTTCTTATTAGACATCGGAAGTGAAAAATTCCCATCAGCATTAAATTGATTTAGATTTAAATATCTAGTAATCAGCTGCATTTAATCACACAAAGAGTATAAATACCACAAGGCAGATTTTCTGCTTTACAATTCATGCGTCAGAGTCTTGTGTCCAATTATAGCGCGACACACTTGCATCTTATTTACGTCTGTATATTGCAAATGAAATTGTCCTGAACTGTATTAAATAAACAGCACTGCAAGAACAGTACAGTTTGTCCTTTCCACAATTTCTCCAAGTCATACACACACACATTACAGTCACATAATGGGAAGTTAACTGCTGATTCACTGTTTCTTGTGAGTTAACCCATCTGTGGAAACACTGCTTGTATCATAAGCAACTGCAGCTTTACAACAGCAGGCTATGTCACAAAAAATGTCAAATAATGCAATCAAAACAGCATTAAAGGGGCTCTGTGCGAAATTAGGAGCATATGTATATGGACACAGTTCTCAACATGGAGGTAGGACTATGCTTACGGTACGCCGCCATCTCGAAATCAGTGATACTGCCATATGAGCGCAGTGCAAAGTGGTGGCCATGAGCTAGCCAGTGGGATGCATACATGCACTAACATGCGCATATGGCCGGACCAGCTTACCACAACAAACCACAGAGAAGCTTGGATTACAACACATACAGAGGTAGCAGGACTTTATTTCCTGCTCAGGACACCATTACACCACAGAATAGTTGTTTACAGCTATATTAATACTCCTAATGGCGCATACAGAACCTTTAAAAATGTTGTAATCAAGCCACCTTTAAAGAAGCATATGTGAAAGCCTCTCATAACAATACTAGTAGCCCTAACTCTCAATACCTACTTGCGATTTCTCAAAAACAGCAAAAACAGCCCTGATTAGACTCGGAAAATACCAATGCATCTTTGTGTTTCTTGGTCTTACCACTCCATTCAAGACTGTCAATCACACTACTTTATTTAAAAGACTTTGAAACTGACTGAGACTCATGTTACATTTTTACATTTACTATCTGCATGTGTCAAAAACTGTTAATTCCCAATAAGGTGTTCCACAGGGATCAATCGTAGGTCCCCTTTTGTTTCCCCTCTATGTTAAACTTAAACCCATCATGTAGACTTTAAATTACCGCAATTAGGATGATGACACACAATCATATAGTATCTCATATGATCTTAGTTCTATCAGTACACGCTCAGCAAACTATGGGTGTAAAAATGTGGATATGCCATTGTTTAACTCTGACACCAAAGTGAAAAACTAAACATGAAGACTCACCTTCAGAAGATAGTAACTTCCATGGATACAATTTCATCTGCTCACTATGCAGACATCCATATAAATTAAAGCCACGGGGAGAAGTGTATGTAGGTGACAGTGATTAAGTGCTGCATGTGTTCATGCTGCAAAAAGTCAACACTTTCCCTGAGGGCTGAAATGTGCTCATTTGTGACCAGGCTGTTCTAAAGTGCAATCTCGAGGGTCAGTTTTGTAAAGCAAGAGTAAAACTCCAACGACACGAGTTAAAGACATCACACAACAACAAAAATTTGTAGAAAATGATTTCAGGCAGAGTGAGTGACAAAGAAAGAAAGTGAAAGTGAAAGAGTCGTGTTGAATTTATATTAAGAATGGCAAAAAAAAGTTGCAGAGATACATATGAAGACACAAGCAGCAAAATATGACAGAGCCAGAGACAAGAAAAGAGAGAAAGTGGAGAACTAGAGCTCTTTCTAGGCCAGGGTCGTGCAACTATTGGGAATGAAGCAGGCTAGTATGTGCTTACAGGCGATGTAGGCCACAGAACTTTCCCAAACCGTGCTCATACATCACCACAGGTTGCTCCGACAAACGGCGGATAGGGAAAACTTAACAGAATGGGGCCATTTATTGTGCATGTATGACAGCCGCAGGGGCCTGGCTCTATTGATTAACATTAACTTCATCACCTTCAACACCTCTCTGTCATGTTACGATCTCAGTCAAAGAATATTTCACTTTTCAAATCTTGAAAACCGGCTAAAACAAGTGTGCAGAAACTTCACAGAGTTCCTCCGCTGAAGTTGGATGTAGGCCTTGGGATGCCCTCAATTATAAGGAGGGCGAGAAGAGTCTATAATTAGGCCTGAAGGAGGGGTGGATCAAGGACACAGCACACAGAGGGATGAATGACAATTGCAATCAGCTGGAAAACTCATTGCAAAAGCCATTATTGTCAGACCCAGTTCTGATCAGCTAATTTGACAGCTGGGCCAGTTATGAATTTGCAAATACAAAGCATAGCTGTGGAGAGATGAAGAGATGTACAGAGTTGAAATAAAAAAGCCACAGAAGGCAAAATGTGGACAAAGTATCAGTAGTTATTCAGAGATGTCAAACTCTGTGTTTCACAAGCTGGAATCAGATTTGGGGACAGTACAGAGTTTCATATTCTTACACGCTGACAGAAAGTGTAAAATAATCATCAATACAAACTTGATAACAAGTTGCACAACGACACCTCAGCAACTTCAGCTTCAAGTCAGCACAAACAACACAAAGCACAGTGAACACTGCTGAGATCAAAGGAAAAGTGCCATACCGAAAGTGTCTGGAAAGGCTCCTATCCCTTCCCATGGCTCTTCGGGGCTTTGAGGAAGTGCCTGAGCTCAGTTAAGCAATGCAAATGCCTCTCCTCTATCTCGGTGAGTCCCCATCTAGTTTGAACAAACAAACTCTCCCGGACAAAGGCGAAAGAAGAGAAAGATGAGAAAAAGGAAGGTGTCCTGGATCTCAAAAGCGCCTGCTGCAGGATCGGAAAGCAGCCGGAGGAAGAAAGAGAGAGAATGAGAGCGAGGGAGGGCGCAAACTGTAACAGTGGCTATGGTTCACGTCCCTCCACACCTCCAAAACATCCTCAGGTAGCATCATCAGCTGCTCTCCAACTTCATGTGTGGGGCAACACCCTTTCTTTGTTCCCATCTTTTGTGCCCTCCTTGCTCCAAAGGCGCCAGGGTCGAGGTCAGCGCAGGGCAGTCCTCTCAGTCACAGTTAAAGGATAATCCTCGTCACTGAGTCATCCATCATTTTGCAGCAAGAGGTAGTGAGTGACAAGTCTTCTCTTACCTCAGTGGAGGAGGAAGGAAAGAATGAGATGAACAGAGGAGTAAGTGAGGAGGGAGAGAGGAGAGAAGTGAAGAAGAGAGGAGAGCCCCAGTGGAATTCCATAGGCAGGTCAGCACAATGGCTGCATGCGTGTGTGTCTCTGTGTGTGTGCAAGAACCACAGTGTATGCATAAGGGAACGTACAGAAGCTTTGACAGTCATGTCTGCAGGACATCTACGATGACATCTATCCAGATGTCTCAATACATTTCCAGCCCGAAACAACTTGACAGATTTATAAAACATCCGTAAACACAGACCTGGTATTCAAATAATATGAGGAAAAAGACTGGATCCTTTGTGGATGCACCAGTCTAATTAATTCACATCTTTGAAGTCTATATACAGACAGAGTATCAGACAAAGGCCTTCAGTTCACTTTAATTACATTCAATTACCATAACACCACAGAAACGTGTGAACAAAAGAGCGGATAGATGTTCCAAGACTGACTCTAATGACACTCTGGATACACAATCTTGTGCATAACTTTCAAGTGTTCAAGCCCTGCGCTAACCCCTGGGTTTCAGAGCCGTTTAAGAATCGACACTAGCAAATGTGTCAGAAACCTAAGAGAGAATTTATTAAAAGAAGTAGGCTGCTTAAAAATAGAACACATCCTGTGGGAGGGCGAGGCAAATCGGCGAGGGGACAGAGGCAGACTGAGCAGAGCGTGGCCCAGCTGGTCAAGTTTTACATGCAATACAGGAGGAATAACTTCGTAAGATGTTAAGCACACCTCACATCCTCTAATACGCGACCTCTAATTATGGGACTGAGTCTTCGTGTGTGTGTGTGTGACTGTCACAGGAAGCGACAGTGATTGATTTAGAGGGAGAGAGAGAATGACAGTTTGGCACACAGAAATAAGGGGAGGAGACAGTGGTCGAACAAAAGAGGGAGATTCAGCTTAAGCGGCAGACACATAGATTCTCCACACCTCAAATGACAACACTGGCATCCAGATCATGACAAACAAACTCTGGTGTCTTCATTTCTTAGTCAATAACTGGTATTCCTGCTTAGAGGTCAGACACACAACTGTTCAGATCACTTTGATTAGAAGCTGTGGGGCTACCAATAAATTGGAATGGAGAAAATAGAGAAAACAGGCAAGATCAATACATCTTTTATACCCATTTCCCACCAAAATTGGCAGATATATAAAAGTTTTTTAAACATTTGCACCCCTAAAAACATGCGACAGATTGCAACACTCTGCAGTAATTAAGTTTGCCTTTCTGTTTTTTTCTGGGGTGTTACAGTCTTTACTTGTTCAGTCTCTCTTTCAAACTCAGGGCAGACTAATTTTGAACGATGTTCGAGCACTGCTTGGACAGAGACGGATGGAATTTTTTGGCGGTTTGTTTTTGCATCACACCAGAAAAAGGGTGAAAGTAAGCATGTCCACCTGGGTGATGTATTTCTGTCACTGTCAGTCGGACCTGGAGTTGATAAATACCCATGATTACTACAGAGTCAACTGTCTCTGGAATGAATGCATATTATCCAATGGAAAGGGGCTTTAATGCGTTGGCATGCTAATATTTGCTAATCAGCACTACACACAATTTACAACTGACGCTGATGAGATTGTTATTAGTTTTGCAAGTATGGGCAAAAACAGGGCTAGGTTATATAAAGAAATATCGCTATTGCGATAACATTGTAGGGTTGACTATTGGTGCTTTCATTAAGTATTTACACATTGTGATTCTTTTTGAACCAGGAAAAAGCAACACTGATGATATTATGACATCAAAATCTAAGACAATATCTAGTGGAGCTAGAGCTATCTAGTCAAGTAAAGTCAAAGATTTTAATCATCAGTCGGAGACCCTTAAATTAACAGAGATTCTTCAAGTTGAGTTTGGGGGAGTGGGGGCAATGGGGACATTTCAGTCCCCAGAAGTAGCTGCTGAGTCAGCGCTCCTTGCTTTCACGCTTCTCTCCAAGGAGAAATCGTAACACTTCGTCAAGTCATCCTGTCTGCTTAGTAAAGGTGTCTGTGACGGGTACAGGCAGCTGTCGATCTGGACCCAGGGTGAGTCTGAGAAAGACGGAGGCAGCTGCCCAGAGAAAGAGGACTTTTACCTTCTGCTCTAAAGTGGCGAATTTACAGCTCACAGGAACTTATTAATATGCAGTCTCTTTTTATTTGATATCTAGTTTCGGCAAAAAATGTCATTTCACATTTCCTTTCTGTTGTTAGCATAGTTAGCACACATTAGCTTTAAGGGCTAACTTGGCTTGTTTAATATATTACATGTACGCCATTGTCACCCTGAATATCTTGCCGAACCTCATTCAAAAACCTCATATAGTTCAATAAAGTGTAGCTTGATAGTTATTATAATTCATCTTGAAGGGGATGTCAATGTGTGTACCAAATTTCATAGCAATGTACACATTTCACTCAAAGCTCCAGATGTCAACCTCATGGCGGCTCCAGGGGAAAAGATAAGGATTCATCCTTTTGGCACCATGGATATCCATCCATCCCTCCATTTTCATCCGCTTATCCGGGGCCAGCAGGCCAGTCAAAGCACCCCAGACATCCCTCTCCCCAGCAACGCTTTCCAGCTCCTCCTGGGGGACCCCAAGGCATTTCCAGGCCAAATGAGGTATGTAATCCCTCCAGCGTGTTCTGGGTCAGCTCCAGGGCCTCCTACCAGCGGGACATGCCCAGAACACCTTTAACGGTAAGCCCGCAGGAGGCGTCCTGATCAGATGCCCGAACCACCTCAACTGACCCCTTTCGACATGGAGGAGCAGCGGCTCTACTCCGAGCTCCCTCCTGGATGTCTGAGCCTCTTAACCTATCTCTAAGGCTGAGCCCAGCCACCCCGCAGAGAAAACTCATTTCAGCTGCTTGTATCCACAATCTCATTCCTTTGGTCACTACCCAGAGCTCATGACCATAGGTGAGGGTTGGGACACAGATGGACCAGTAAATCAAAAGCTTCGCCTTCTAGCTCAGCTCCCCCCAAGACCCCAAGATACTTGAACTCCCTTGCTGGATATCTGGAAGGATATCTGTATCAAATTTAATGGCTATCCATCCACCAGATAAGTGGTGGACCAACTGCCTTTGCCACCCTCACAGCCATTCCACCAGCATGGCAAAAACAAGGCTTCCCTGAAACACACCTATTAAAAATATATCCAGCAACACCTTTCCCCAAGAACAGACAGAAGCCACATTATATTTCCTCCCCAGATGCCGGAGACATTTCATTGTCAGCAGCAGCCATTAACACCAACACCAGCCTGAGGCATGGCTCACGGACTACCTGGAAGCAAAATTCCCTCAGGCTCCTACCACGGAAACATGTTCACCAGATTCTGCTGTAAACATCAAGAGCTATTTCAAACCTGGAAAAAAAATATTTTTAGCCCTGTCTAGTGTAAGATCTGCACAGCCTAATTGGCATATAAGAGCATGTTGCAGAAAACCACAGCACAAACAGCACTGATAATGACAACAAGACAATGACACAGCAAGCAGAGGAAAGGAAGAGGAAAAACTTTGCATATCAAACGCTACAGCCCACCTGAACTAAAAACAACAGTATGGCATCATGGGTAACTACAGCTATCTGAAGTTGATTTATCTAAAGAGAGATTCAGGCTCTTCTTGGGAGAGTTACTGTACTTTTCTGACTGGCTAAAGGTGAGGAAAACAACCAAAACAGTTCTCAGTCCTCTATGGACACAGCTAATGCATAATTAATGGGACTGCTGTGCAAAACAAACATTACAAAGCATTTTCACAGGCAGCTTCTAATGTGCTATCAAAGCTGTAATACAGACAGCTGTGTCAGAGGAAACTGAGATGGCTGGACAAACAGCTTTTTTTTAAGCTTGACGGAGAGCAAATTACTTCCCAAGAATGAGTCACCGGAAAAACTTAACGCGAATTTATTGTTACGAGACTAAAGAATGCTTCGAATGCACTACAGCTCACTTCATTAACCAATCATAAATAAACTTAATGACCAGTAAAATGCTACAAAATCTGCACCACACAATGACAAACTGTTTTCAGTACTCACCTGAGGCAGCAATTCATAATGTCTTCCCACATAGAACTTCAAAGCAAGGACTGCACGCATGTGTGTGTGAGATACAGTGCTGTGAGCACGCGGTCTGAGCATCTGCATGTTTTTCTGTTTTCGTATGTGTGCATATCTCAACCAGCAGCAGCAAACTGGCTGTAGCAGCTCAGAGCTGCATGCAGAGGAGGGAATAAAGAGCATCCAGTGATGTGATCCACAAAAAAATGGTGCGTGTATCAAAGAGTGCATCACAGCTGACAGGGAGAAATGGGAAAGAAAGAGACCAACAGAGAGAAAGTCAAAGTAATAGGAAAAGACAGACGGCGGGGAGGTATTGTGTTTTGGGGTTTTGATTTTCCGATCAATGCTGAGGAGGAAGAAATGCAATATTCTGCGGTGAATTTCTAACTATACTCTTGTGCACTGTACCTGAGACGGAACAATTCAAGCACCCAAGGGCAGCAGTTAGAGCCTAACATCAGGTCAGCTATTCATACCTGCTCTTGCTGTGCACCTCTCCCACATTTCACAGTAAAATGTGAGAGTATTATTGATTTCATGAGGTAATTAAGGAGATTTTACTCCCTCACTTTGCCCTTATTATTGTGTAAAGGCTCAGCTGTGTACAGGAAAAATGGACTATAACTCTCCCCAGCGCACTTTCACAAGCGTTCTCAAAAACAATGATCATGAGAAAACAATTTGAGATGTACAACACAGTGAGGGCCTTATTTGGGGATTTCAGTGAGCCTTGTTGAATATTAATTTTCCCCACACTGCTAAACAGAATAAATTATGGATGGGTGATTGATTTAGTTTTACGTTTTTGGATGTTTTACTGCATTTCAAGAAGAGGTTAATCACCTATTGAGATGCATTAGTTTGAACATCTTGTTTGGCTGTTAATAAACTGTGCTCCCATGATTTGTTCGTGTTTTACAGTCAAGGTGTTTATCAAATCCAATTATTTACAAGGTTTTTAGTACCTACGTATTCAAGAATTTACAACCAAAACAAACTAATTTTAGGAAGGTTTTGGTTGTTTGGTACAGAGTGGTATTAGGGCGAGGCATTAAGGGGGGAAAACGAGAAGAGAAAGATTTTTTTTATTTTGCATTTTGAAATTAAACTCCACATATTGAGAATAAAGTTAACTCCTCTGGTCCATCAAACTGTGTCTCGTTACACAACTCTCTCTGTGTATCGCAGGCAGGTGTAACAATCAACACCCTTTTATCTGTCCATCGCCAGCTACTTCACTTTGCACAAATGCGGCCACCTCTTCCAAGTTTGTCTGGTTTTTCCCAAACAGCACAATCTCCTCTAACTCATTACCACACTGTGGAAAAGAGAAATAATGTCCCTGTTGCCAAAACTGATTCTGAAGTGAATTTCACGAATTCATCCACATAATGCATTTAAGAGGCAGCCATATGCGTTAATGCTACAGGCTTGATTTATTCTCACAAATTTGACTTTAACATTGAAATGTCAAGTTAATTCTCAGCATTTCAGCTTTATCTTTAAAATGCACAAAGAAAAAAAAATCTATTTTTTTATTCTCATGTGTGGCGCTACAACTTTGTTCTCATATTGCAAAAAAAAAGGAAAATAAAAGCAAATAAAATCTTCCTCCTTTCATTTTCTCCCTCGTGTGTGGCCCAAATACTTATCTTGGTCATAAGATTCTAAGTTTCCCTAATAAAAAAACATCTCAGTTACTTCCCAACAAGCTAAACTAAACTATAAATTCACAGGCAGTCATACCCGTTGAGAGTTTAGACTGAAAACAGCGCTGCAGGCTAAAATATTAATGCATTGTCCTGGTTGCATCACTGGCAGTGACAGACACTGAAACAAGATGTAAAGCCACCACTGTAGCAGAACTTTGTCGCACAGTGAATCTGATTTTTATTTGCAGAGAAGTCTGTTTTAGTGCAGGAGGGAGAGCGAGTGTAAACAGTTTTATGAAATTCTCTTGTATCTGACAAGGCTTCTTTGATCACCACATGAGGAGGACTGAGAGACTGGTTAGTCACACAAACATGCACACAGACATGTTTGACGTTTAAGTCTGTCTGAGCAACTGATTGGCTACCTGACGCTGTCAATCAGCTGTTGATGCTCCTCTGTGATCAAGATGTCGGGCAGGGCCTCAGCCAGACTCTCCACATCCCTCTCAGCGGCGTATTGCTTGAGCACCTCGAACAGCTGTTCCTTCACATCTGGCTCCTCTCCGAGAACCTCCTCCACCTGTTGGATGAGTAAATGCACGTACATAAATTAATATACAGAAATAAAAACGCAGCAAACACTTAAATTATAAACATCTATTTCACACCCACTTTTTTATTGAACTCCATGGCCTTGTGGGCGCGACTCTCCCTGACGCTGTCCCCGCTCTGCGACAACACCCTCATGCTGCTGCTCAGTCGCTTGGGCCGCCGGGCCATGCTGAGCACGCCAAGGCGCAGAGGCCGACCCTGAGCAGCTTTGATCATGGCTGCTGCTGTTTCGTGATGCTTCACCGGGATGCCGTTGACCTCCATGACGTAGTCCCCAGCTTTAAGACCATTGCGACCAGCTGGACCGTTGGGCATGCAGTCCTCTACCATTAGAGGGCTGTCTCCTACGATGGTGAAGCCAAAGCGTCCATCTGGGCCAGGAGTGATGTCAATCTGAGAAAGGGAGAAGCATGTTTGCCACCTCAGTGTTGTTCTCACCTTAATGTTATTGGTATTTTCAGTGTTTTTTTCCACCAATTAATGGTCCAGTGTGTAAAATTTGGGGGGATTTAGAGAAATCTAGCAGTGAGGATTGCAGATTGCAACCAGCCGTGATTTCTCCTGGTTAGAATTCCTCTATTGTTCATTGTTTAGGAGGTTGTTATTGGGAGCCGAATTATTTGCAGAGGTCTCTTCCTCTTCAAAACAAGGTGATTTAAACCAGTAAAAACACTAAATAAAGCAGTTTCCTGTTACAAATCAGTGTTTGTCCTACAGTTTTTGGCATGTCTGAGATGGGACGCTGGCCCAGTACCTGCTAATGTGTGCTCAACTTCTTTCTCTGATGACTTAAGATCCAGAGAGCATTCTGGGAGTTCTGTCAGAGAGCTCCTAACTTAGACTAGAAAATATTAGTATGAGTCCTAGCTTAGAAGTGATTAAGCAAAGTTCTCAGAGCAACTCTGAGCAAGAAAGGGACAGAAACTTTTATCTTAGTGAGGAGGTGTGGTTGACCCTGTTGCTAGGTGTGATGCATTCTTTTAACAGATGTGACTGGTTGTCACAGACACGCCCTTTTGTGAGCCTACACGGTGTGGACACCCAGTGGAAATGAAATGAACTACATTATAACATGAGACTAAAAGTGTTGAGACAGACACAAGTCATCACTGCTGCACTGTTGCATTTTTTCAGTTTTCCTAATATCTTCCTATTGTGATCATTTTGTTTCTGCCATTATAGCGTTATTTCATCGGGTGGGAAATGTGTGCGTATCCTTGATGAGATCGACCACAAACGTAATTCCTGCAGGATCTAATCTGTAGCCTTTCATTCACTCACTGTCATCCAGCGTTTGGAGAATACTTCTCTGACCTCTTTGGGTTTCCACCATTTTCTCCTCTGCTTAGGAAACTCTTAAGCCTCTTAAAAGTCCTCCTCCCTGATCCTAACAGTTTTTCACCTGAAGGGCTCTTTATAGGCTAACATGCTCTCTGAATAACTTTTATTTTTACAAGGACTGAGTCTTAACTTTAAGAGGAAATTCTAAAAAAATGTCACAATGCTACGAATCTCTAGGAAGCTTTGTAAATATAGCCACAGATGTTCAGGGGGTTTTTACCCAGAGCTGAATTATCCACAGAGGTCTCTTCCTCTCCAAAACAAACCCTCTGATATAAACCAATAAAACACTGACTAAAGCAGTTTCATGTTAAAAAATCAATGCTTTCAAATGCTCTCATCTAACAGAGTGTCTAACTATGGTGGCTGGTGTGAAAACATGAATGGCCCCATCTAGAGTCAGTGTTTGGATTCTCTGTTCTGGGCTACAGTAGAAACATGGCAATCTCCGTAAACAAGGACTCACTCCCTACGTAGATATAAAAATCACTCTAAGGTAACGAAAACATGATTCTTATTTTCAGGTGATTATACACTAAAGAAAACATACATACTGCTATACTACATTTCTGCTGATATATCCCCCTAAATCCTACACACTGGAGCTTAAAAAGACAAAATTACTGGTTGTCAGCTGACCTGTTCGATCCGTGACACCACTCCGATGCTGGGTGGCACCGTTTTCAGGGTCTGTGCCAGGGCGATCAGTGCCGGTGTGCTGAGGTTGGTCACATCCTGGCCCTCAATGTCCACCACCTGGTCCCCTGGCTGCAGGCCAGCCAGGTAGGCGCTACTACCCTCCACCACGGACAGGATGTAACTGGGTCCTGTGCCACCCAGTCGGAAGCCAAAAGCCTCAGGCCAGTTCTGATTGGTAGGTGGAAGGCCAAGGACTGGAGGACGAACAGAGGATGTAACTTGGAAAAGGCCCACGTGCATTAGACTTTAATGGGTTAATTAGGAGCCGAAATGGTTTACTGCGTGTAGGATATGTATGTCAAATGAGAAACTAGGAACACTGCTAATCTGACTGCAAGCTGCTCAACACATAAGAGCAGGTTGTGAGCTGCAAAATGGAGGTCAAATGTTCCACTGGTCTAAATAGGGCATCTCAGTAATGAAGCTGCCTGGCTGTAGCAGCAGGTGCACGAGTCTATGTAATGAAGCCACATATATAGAGACACAGAAGTCACATTTTTAGATTGATGGATAGCAAAAGAAAAGAATAGTGTGAAGGAGGTTATTTCTGACTGTTGGTATTTCGCCCGCATGAACCGCTGGCCTTCCCCTGGTCACTGGCCTCATTCTAATGCAGCAGAAAGAGTCCCAGCAGGCTCACTTGACTTCATCTCCACTCATCTACAGCCATCTAGATACGTCAAAGATATATATAGGACATTATAGGGAACGGTCAGTCCACTTTGTGAGGTTTTCTGTTGAAGATTTCTCACCAAACAGCTCACAACTGCTCCATATTCTGGATCACAAGATGAAAATGGGTTGTTTAATTCAGTTAATTTATCATTTCCGATCTTTTTGTCTTGCTCACTTGCACATATCACATTTATATTAAAAGGCTACTTACAATAAATATGGTGTCATTAGAAACTTCATCGACACTACTGTTTGTATTAAAGTCAGATTTCTGTGTTAAAACAAGAAATACCTGCATATAAGGCATTTGATGAAACATGTTTGCCTCAAGTCGAGGCGGCACTCCCACTCCCATCAGCATAGATTTAAATCAAGGCTTCACATGATGAAATGACTCCAAGGTGCAAAATTTAGAAAGGAGAATTTGACAGAAATACAACAGAGCAAACTTATGTAAGATACACTATAAAAATGCAGAAATACAAACAATTGCATGCAGCCATCCATCAAACCCCCAGCACCAAACTGCTCTGCTTTTCTTTTTGTAATTGATCAGAGGCATAGAAAGACGGAGACAGAGGGAAAGTGAGACAGACGGAGAAAGACTAAATTAGAGACAGGAAGTAAGAAAAGTAACACAAAAGTGCATGAGAAGTGAGAAAATAAGTCTGTGCAAGACTTTGCAAAGAAATGTAGACGTGTCAGATCTGCTTCAATGCAAAAAAATAAAATAAAAAAAGACAAATCAGATCTCACCGGAGCACGGGGCTAAATATTCAGGGTGAGATGCGGCTGAGTGCATAAAACATATATCAAATCCAAAGACTCACAAAGAGCCACAGAATGTGGTGTCAGCTTGCCGGGAGGAAACATCAAACTGCAGCTGAATATTGATCTAAAATAGATTGGGAAATCACTGATACAGAGCTGCGGATCCTAATCTCTTCTCCCCACTACCAGCAGAACACAAGCAGCACTCAGAGGGGCTGTCTTCCTGTTCTATTCTCTCCAGCCTGCGACCCACTTACACAATGTCAGCTTAAGATCCTTTCCTCTTCATCTCACCTCCAGCAGATGAAGCAGTTCAGATTCAACATGTAAAAAACTACCATTCAGAGACTTACAGAAATCTTTGGAAGCACTCCGGGTCCCAGACTTGCTCTGGCGCAGGGAGAAGCGGCCCTTTCTGCTCAGGAAACGCCTCATCCTCGCCCGGCTTGCGGCAGGGCACGTTCCAGCCAGCCTCCCTTCGCCCCCGGCCTGGAGGTTGATGCAGCCAAAGAGTGCCCTCGGACACCTTTGTGCTGCTCCTCACCTGAGCTCACTGCCTCCCAAAGCCTCTACCCTGCTAAGCAAAACAAGTGTACCTAAGAGGTCACATCTGTAGGTTATCTGGGCCACTGCCTCCCCCCTGTTCTTAATCAGAGAACCAGCAGTCTGCAGCTGAGGAGAGGGAGGCCGGAGGACAGGGGAGAGCGTCTGAAAGTCGGGCTCTCCATCCTGGGCGAGGCGGTCCAGCCTCAGCCTCAGTCCAAACCCTATGGCTGAGCGATGATCACAAAACTGGGACACGCTCACTTGGTCCTGAAATGGTTCTTTGCAAGAAAAGGTACTGCGAAGCCCCATTTTTCTATAAATACCTTTCCCTCTCTCTCTGTCCCACCCTCTCTCTCTGCCTTCCTCGGTTGCTCATGTGGATAGGGCCCTCTCAGAGGGCTGAGGAGTGACCCAGAAACCAGTGTGTGGCGTACCAGCCAGGGACACTTCTCTGATTATAGCGGCTGTGTTAACCTCAGTACTGGAACACCAGTTACAGAGATGTAGCCCGCAGATATGCTCAAGGTTGCTCACAATATTCCAGCTGATCCAGTGAGCTCTGGCGAATTTAGCGTAGGATTGCAAATACCAATACAAAGTTGACAGCGTGACATGAGTCAGTACGTGCTTTGTGGTGTGTACGTGTCCCAGAGGATGCTTTACCTGGCAGGTGTGTGTGGTTTCAAAGCAGGTGGTATTCCCATGATGAGATGGTGGATGACACTCACTCTACAGCCACACACTTCTAAAAACAAAGAGGAGAAATGAAATGAGACTGCAACAAAGAATGATAAAAATAATACTGCAGGATCTCGGTGTATCAACAAAGGCAAAACAGACTAAAACACAGGTTTTTTACTAACATTGGGGGACTTTGGGGAAACACAAAAACAATGAATGAGAAGACTGGAAACAACCACATATCCACGGTAGATTATTCCCATTGCACACATCCCAAATTTTCAGTTTAAGGTACATTCGGTTAAATCTATATGGTTGTTTCCAATCACCTTAAAAATCATTATTCAAAAACAAAAATGATTTTCCAAAGACAAGCAAACATGATAACAGACATCTAATTAGCACACATAATAAATCACACACTCAAAAGGTCATGACAATCTTCATCAATCAATCAGACAGGATATCAAAGACAAAGGAAAGCCCACTGTATAAGAAAATAGCATTTATTTGATGCAAACTGCTCCGAGTAAACTGATGACATTTTAATGTCTGGTGTATCTGTCATGCTTAAAGATGCATTATGATTAAACACTGTTCCATGGGAAGTTTATACTCTCCTTGAATGGCCTCAAACAGGCAGGCACACACACACACACACACACACACACACACAAAGTTCTGGATCAGTCGGGCTTTAAAGGGCACCACATTTCAATTTTGGAGATTAGAGCTGCAACGATTTATCAATTTGTTGTCAACTATCAAACTAATCTGATCATCGATTAATCAGTTTTGAGTAACTAAAGAGTAAGAAAAACAAGGTTAAATTTATTTGTTTCAGCTTCTTAAATGTGAATATTTTCAGGTTTCTTAAAGAAAATACCTTTTTTCCCCCCTTTCCGATACCTGAACTTGTTTATCAGCCGATACCAATGCCACTACGTTAAAAAATAACAATAACAGCGGTATACGACTAACCCATTTCTGTTTCTAGACCACAGCGTTTCGGAGATATTTTAAAATGGTAGAGTACTTTGATCTTGTACACAACATTGCCAACCTCGGGGGAATATCATTAAACTTTGGTAAAACCTTACGTGGTATCAGATCAGCGCATAGACTTGCGTATTTGCTGATAGCCAATTCTGAATTTCAGGCAGTATCGAGGCATTTCCAACACTAGCGATGGTATCGTAACATCTCTAGTTTCTTCACTCCTCTGACAGTAAACAGAGCATATTTGGGTTGTGGACAAAACAAGACAATTGAGGATTTAATCTTCTTCTTTTTTTAACCTTTTTCTGACATTTGATAGACTAAACAACTAATAAATTAATTTAATAAAAATAATTTTTAGTTGCAGCCCTATTGGAGATGACAGAGTTCCAAAACTTGAGTGTACCCGACCCTGACGTGAGACAACGGAGGTGAAAACTGTGATGGAGTGATGCCATTTTAGGTAGTTAAAGTAGAAGAAATTCATTTTCTGACTGCAGCAAAGCAAAGAGACCAGGCTACAACAGATTAAAAGGCAGAGACATGTTCAGTTTGTACCACCTAAAAAGAAAAATGCCTTACAAAATTAATCTGGTTAGTTTCTTTTTTAAGCTGTATGGACCTAAAAGTTAAAAGTTTAGCTGGCAAACTGGATGAAGTGCTTAATTTTACTACATCAATCTGCAAAAATCAAACACATGATAGAACTAGTCCTCATGCACACTCATTCTTTAGGTTTCACACAGACATTTCTTTGTAGGTTGTTCTATTTCTGTAACCTTATTAACACTTTGGCCTTTGTTTTGTCGTCACATCTCACACACCAAGCTCATATTAAGTCTACAGTAATCGGCTACTCAGGTACAGTCCGTAGTTAATATCCTCTTCGATCATACGATGACAGTCTGAATCTCCAACTCCTCTGGGGAGGTGATGACATATTCCTCTTGCTGCTGCACCATCTGTATTCCCTCCTCCACGGCTTCCTCGGTGGTAACCATAGTAACTGTTCCGTCTGCCGTCTCCACGGTGCCCGCCGTGGCCAGCAGAGTGCCGTCACTGATGGCAGAGGCCAGCGTCATTGCCACCTGCTCTGTCAGGCTCTCCGGCGTTGCGATGGTGATGGTGTCGCCACAGTCAGAGATGGATGCGCCCTCCTCGTTCATCGCCACGTTGCGCACAATGATCTGGTGACTGCCTGTGCCGCCGGCGCCGTGTGACTGGCTGACAATACGCTGTACCACTTTCATGATGTGGTTTCCCATCTGGCGGGCAGAGAGGTTTGATACGAAGAGGCAGAAGAAGAGTTGTAAGACAATGAAAGCACAATTACCAGCTCTGATCAGATCCTCTCGATTCCCACACTGTGCAACTAACTGCTATAAATCATACTAATATTCTCTTTTGTGTGTGTGAGAGTGTGTTTGTGTGAACTGACCTCATTCTGGCTGTCTTGAATGAGTGTAACCTCTTCTTCCTGCACCTCCTCCTCTGTTTGAGTCTAGAGGATATGAGAGAAACAGAGCAAATACAATAAATCACCACGCATTAAAGTGCACCCCAAAAACAAAAATACATATTTTTCCTCTTACCTGTAGTGCTATTAATCAATCTAGAGTGTTTTGGTTTGAGTTTGCGAGTGTTGGAGCTATCGGCCGTAGATATCTGCCTATAAATAATGGAACTAGATGGCACTAGGCTTGTGTCTCCTTCCAGTAATCATGACACAGTTACTCCAGATAATCCACAGATATTGTTGTGAGCAGTTTTATGTAGGAACAATTTTCTTTCTACCAAACTACACCCGCCAACTGTATCACCACACAGAAGAAAGGCTGCATCTACTACTAGCTCACCTAGCATCACTGAAATAGCTTATGTTACAGTTCAGCCGAGGAGGACGCCATTAATGTTTACATCTCGCGCTGTCACAAGCACGATCCTGTGGTAAGAAAAGAAGTCTATAAAAAGGACAAAAAAAGAAGGAAACCCAACACATTTTGGATTGCATGTGCTCTCGAAGACAGAGTCACACCGGGGGGCGCAGCCCGCTCTGCCGACGTGTTCTGTGTGAAACAGAATCTACAACAGTCTCTTTAAACAGGAGAAGTGGTGCGAGGAAAGATGTCAGCCCTAAGCTTTATAATAAATGCTTTCATTTTTTTTACCGCGGAAATTTAGGTTTTTCATCAGGCTCTTGGACAGAAACTATGTGGTCCATGTAGCGTTTTTGGGCCAGATCATAGCTCTGGTTCAGAGTCAGAGTTTGCTGCATTTGGCAAAAGAAAGTGCTCAGTGATTGATTCCAATCAGCGACCTACTTCAATCAGTGATGTCAGTATCAGCATGTATTCTGCTAATGACTGCTAATAAAAACTACCTGCTGTGTCATCAAGGACTGAAAGAGAGATGCTTGAACAAGTTTGATCCCAAAAATTCTACTTCTGATTTACTTTTAACAGCATCTTGAAGCTGTGATGTAAGAGAGAGAAACCACACTGTCTCTTAACCCTGCATCCCTGTGTCTCACCTTGATGATGTACTCCTGCGTGTCAGCCACCACTGAGGAGAACTCCACCAGGACAGCATGTGGATCCTCTGAGAGGATGGCTGCTGTAGCCAGGCTGTCCACTGACGCCTGCTCCCCTGTTGCTGCATCCTTCTGCTCAATGGAATCATCTTTCTGGCAGCCTCCTGGTGGAAATCACAGGTTGTGTTATTAGATCTGTCTGCGTCACTGCTGCAAATACTTGTTCTCCGTAAGTTTTGTTGTCATGCAAACCTTTTGCACGCATATGCCGATTGAGCGTCCCGTGCTCAGCAAAGCCTCGGCCGCATTTTGGGCACTTGAAAGGCTTCTCTCCAGTGTGATGGCGGATATGTCGCACCAGAGAACCTTTCTCTCTGAAACCTCTCAAGCAGAACTGACACACATAAGGTTTCTCATCACCATGGGTCCGCTGATGCACCTGCAAGGCATTCTGGGGCCAGACAAAGACATATGTTAGAGACGACCCTGCTTTTAATGTCTCAAATGACAACTTGGTGAGTGTTTAAAACATCATAAAGACATTATCTAGAAAATCACCTTGGTCTTGTACCCCTTGTTGCATCTGGCACAGCGGTAGGGTCTTTCATCTGAGTGGGCCCTCATGTGCTCACGTACATGCCCGATGGTTTTGTACAGTTTGCCACATTCACCACACTTATACCTCCTCTCACTGACATGGACTTCCATATGTTTCTTCAGCAGGTAACCAGTCAGGAACTCTTTATGGCAAAGTGTGCACTTAAAGGGCTTGTAACCTGCATGAAGAGCACAATGTCCATGAAGTGCTGCTGTGTTTTGATTTTACATTTCGAGGGGAGCATGCAGGGGAGCATACAGTGATGCAGTGAGTCATCATTAATAGTTATGGACTTACCCATATGGCCCTTGACATGAAAGCGGAAGTAATTGAGTCCCTTGAAGGAGCGATTACAGTGTGGACACGTGTACAGTTTTGAGGATGTTTGATCATTTCCATTACCTGCTTCCTGCAAATGAAATAAAAGCAGACAGTAAGACATAAAGCTATGTATCCAGAACTAGACAAAGCTCTGCAGAGAACCAGTTCAAGTGTTTCCTAAACTGATCGGTAGGGTGGGCTGGTGAGAAAATGTTCAAACCGGTTTGATGTTAAAAAAGATTACAGAAGTAATCCCTGTCAATTATCACTTATGACCCACTTGAAGTGTGGTGTATTTTTCTGCAGAGACTCTGCCTGTATTTTCTTATATTCTGTGTGCGGGGCATTTATGGATTTTAACTCCAAGTGCTCAGGTGTGGTCTGGGCTTCATAAAAAGGTAACGATCCCGTGCCACACCATAAGCAGCATCCCAGAGACACATTACTGAAAAAACGCGAATACAGCGAGGCTAAACGAGAGCATATCTGCACTTGGTTTTTACTTTTACTTTGGCTGGCAAGCATGTCTACAAACGGTGTCCGACAATCCTGTATAGTGTACCTTCAAGTATACCGAATTTTACTACTAGTCATTGCACTTGACTCAGCAGCCACTACCGAATGAAACATAATGACATTTGGCTCTGTTATTACTGCCGCTCCTGGCGAAACTGTGAAACAAACTGGCATAAGCTCATACACTAGACCAAATCAACCAGATCTAGTACTTCCTGATTAATGACAAACTAATATTTAAAATGGCGGACTGATTTGGAGAACATTACAAAATATGTAAAAAACCGCAATTGTCTAAGACCCTGTTTTCAAACACAATACAATGTCCGATTTCTCTCATCCTTACCTCTGCCTCCATCTCAACAAACTCCTCTTTGACCTGGATCTCAGTGATATTCTCATCAGCATCAGGACAGTCAGAAACCACTTTGTCCATCTCCTCAGTAGTGTGTGAGGTCTCCTCAACTACAGCTTCCTCTGTCCCCAGTGCAATGCCAGAGTTAATGATGGCCTGGCAGATAAGGTTGTCGCCTGCTGCTGCAGCAGCCGCCAGAGCTTCCGCCTGCGACTGCTCTACTACAACCTGGCCAGAGGCAAAACAACAGGACGACAAAGAGGGTTTGATCAGAGTGACAGGCAAAACTGTCTCATACCAAATCCCTACAGTTTCATTTACTTTATTATTATTGCAAAAAGTACCAAGAGCCTTCAAAGGAAAGAGTATTTTTTTGTATACAGTACGGTTGACAATAGCCCTAGGACTAGGACTAGGACTTTTAGCTAAATGTGCACCCTTTCTCTGCTCACCTGTTGCTCCTGCGTCGTTCCATTCACCTCCATTGTGAAGTGGACCTGATGAAGGACCTCTTGGGAACCAGAGTCTACCACACTGACGACAGCAGTCTGAGCCTCGACCATCTCCTGCTCCTCTGGCTGTTGCTCCACAACCACTACCTCCTGCTGCTGGCCAGCCTCTGCAGCACGCTCATCTTCAACTCCTGGATAATTCACACACACGTCAGTGGCTCAGCTGATGGGCACTTCTTCAGGTATTCTTAGTATATACTTGAATCAAGTACTACTACAGCTCATTTGCTTTGATAGAACAGATTGTGCAAGACTAATAAGCTCCTGCTGAATAAATCTGACCTTTTTGTACGCCATCTTTGCTGACCAAGATCTCCTTGTACTGAACAAAGCGGATCTTTTCTGTGCAGGGTGTGAGGGCCTTGAGGTGTCTGGTGAGCGCACCTGACTCTCTGAAAGACTGTCCGCAAAGGGTGCAGCGATACGGCCGCTCATCTATAAGAGAACAAGAAGAAAGTAGTGTTATCGTTGGGTAAAATGTACAGAACGACATCAATTCAAGACAAAAAACAGTCCCTGTGTACTGTCTGTACCAGTGTGACGACGATTATGACGAATCAGGGAGCCTTTTGTGCGAAAGGAGGTTCCACACAGGTCACATGAGAAGTTCTTCTGGTCACTGTGAGTTTTCATATGAGTCCTCAAGATGTTGGTCTGTTGGGTGAAAATATAAACATATTAGAGACAACATTTTTCACATTAAGTGTTGATACCCTATTCATCTCTGATAATTACTTATGAAAAAATAACCCCCACACTCAAATTATATGTATGACTCACTGTTTTAAAGGTCTTGTCACAAAGTTGGCAAATGAAGCGTCCCTCTTGGTTGACTTTGTAAACAGGCCTGTCACTGTCAGCATTGTCAGATAAGGAGCCTTCAGTCCCATCTGAGAGATCTGTGACTTTGAGCGAAATTATTTTCTTCCTGCGACCTCGACCCAATATACCGCTGCTTTCATCT
Source organism: Cephalopholis sonnerati (assembly GCA_019142605.1). NCBI lineage: Eukaryota > Metazoa > Chordata > Actinopteri > Perciformes > Serranidae > Cephalopholis > Cephalopholis sonnerati. The sequence continues at coordinate 26,169,986 of JAGQAX010000016.1, forward strand.
GTGTGAAAAACAGACAAAATAACATTGCAGGTCTCCTTCATAGGGTTGGAACAGTGTGGACTAGGTGACAGATGATTAGCTGATCTACAAAAACAATCAGCAACTATTTTTTTTCCAATTTACTGCTTCAGTCTTCTTTCAAGCAAATATGCTGACCCAGAGATATTCAGCTTGCTTTGCCCGGGGGCCACTTTTGCAAGCTGACAGGAGGCCAGGGGCCAGCTACTGGAATGTGAGGACATTCAGGGCTTGTTGAAAACAAGCTCTATTCTGATGCTTTTCCATGCACTCTAGCACCTTACATTCAAAGTACAAAAAAAAAATCCCAATATAAGTCAGTTCATTTTAGTTGTGAATAAGAAAATGGCCGCTGGGCCACCCCTTTCCCTATCATGGGCCAAATCTGGCCCGTAGGCCTTATGCTAAGTATCACTGTACTGAACATTCGCTGATGTTTGAATTTGTCAAATGTATAGATTTGATTATTTTTTTGTCATACATGAGAGTAAACTGAATATCTTTGGTTTTGGACTAATGGTTTGTCATTGGTGGGAAATTACAATAGGCATTTTTTTACTATTTTTCAAGAAAAATAATTGGCAATTTAACTGATAATAGTAGCAGTCTTAAAGTTAACTCACCATTAATGATCTTCACTGGTTCATCTGAGGACACACCTTCAGCTGTTTTCACCTCTGAAGAACTTCCATTGGCTGCAGTAACCTGGCAAAATATAGACCACTTCTTTAATTCAGACTTTATTAAGGACACAACTAATGAGGGTCCATAGCACTATGAAATACATTGGTGAATGAAATTTCATTAAAAAAATAACATACAGATAAAAATAGAGGCTGGTTAGATGAGAACCTGATGGAGTTCAGTTCAGGGTTGATTAAGGCTAACAACACTGTTTATAGAGTTAGTCGACATACACATACATCTATTTATAGGATTCCATATTGCAGCAGAGCAGGAGGATACACCAAGCAGATTCTTGGAGCTTTAAGCAGCAGCTTTATACTGTCATTGTAAGCCACTATAGTTTAGTTTCTCTCCTGCGTCCTGTTTTTACTTTAGATATCTGCTTTATTTTACTGTTTCATGCTCATCATCCACCATATTAGAAGTTGTGTGAAGTTGTTGCTCAAAAACTCAACATTTCCTAATTTTGCTGCTTCACAATTAAAGTCTATACGTAGCAAAATAACGGGGGACTATAGGGCATGAAATGCGTTATTACTAAATTAAGGGAACTTTGTTTGCAACTTCTCTTCAATGAAAGCAAGTCTAAAAATACGGCAGGGAGGAAGAGCAAAAGCAGAAACACCCACAGTTTGACGTTGATGAAGAGCTGCAGACAGCACTTGCAAACAGCTCACCCCCAACAGGTAAACTTGTTTTACCTGCCCTGCTGTGGAAAAACACATGCAACAAAAAAAAACAGGGGACTTCAGCCATGGAACGGCACTCTGCTTTCAAACGTCATCACTCAGGACAAGCCCTCAGGAGGTAGCCCTGTTGTAATGGAAATGCAAGTCCCTGCTGTGCAGGGCTGATGGCCCAAACCAAGCCAACCCAAGCTGAGACAAGCCAGCCCGTGACTGTCGCATGCCACCTTTTTTATAGCAACACCACAGATGGGCAGGATGTAGTGGGGTGCAGAAAGCTTTAAAAAGTGAGGTCCTCACTGACATGAAACACATACTGAATATATACAAGGAAAAATGTTTGCTTGTGGGTACAGCTTACAACAGTATCTGTAAATATCCTTACCATCTGACAGAGCATTGATTATGATGTGGCCCAGATATTTAGTCCCATTACACACTTCAAGGGCAATGCCAGACTACATTAAATTAAAAAACACTAACTTTCTGCCTTTTCTACTTCTGGTGATTTTGATGTAACCTTTTTTTGCATTAAATTTAAGGTCAACATCTATCCCATATTGTGAGCATATGCTTAATAACTGCTGAGGACCAGCAACACATGGACCAGCAATTACCTAATCACACGCGTAAGGGTGCATAAGGTGGTTAATGAGAGAGTAACCAACCATGCACCTTGTGCCTTTTCCATTTAACTGCAGTGACAGATTATGCACACATTATAAGTGCTCTACCTCTGCTGTTTTTCTTGATATCAAACCCACAGACCACAGTTCATACCTCTTGACTGGCCTCCACACGTTTGCAGTTGTGTTGCAGTTTGTGCTGGATGAAAGCCTCCAGCGTGGAAAACTCGGACTGACAGCGTCCGCACTTGTGCACATCTTCATCTGACAACACAAACACATGCACATGACAAAATGAGACAACTCCATTATCTATTTGTGCTGAAAAACACCACGGTCTCTGAACACTGCTGACTGGCTGCACTTCTAATCTGAGCAAAGCTAGTACCTAGCTAATGTTGTTGCTAACGGCTAACTAGCAACATTTCCTGATGGGGGAAGTTAGCTAGGCCCAAACACAATATTTGAATAATATTTCAGTCTTGTTCCAGCTAGAAAAAGTGCAAACCTTCATCTCCCAGTGTTGTCTGAATGGTGATCGTCTCGTTGCCGTTTGTCGTTTGCTCCCTCTCTGTTTCTGCCGTATGATTATTTTCTACATTCATGTCGTTCGAATTCTCCGTCTCTGTCGCAACGCCGCTACAAGGAGGGAAAACATGGCGGATTTACGACCTCGTAGTCATAACAACAAAAGGGCGTGAGCGCCTGTCTTCTTCATCTTTTCACAGACAGAGAGGAGAAAACAAGCTTTGATCTAATTTTAGCTTTAAATCACGTGTGAAATATATTTCAAAATGTCTAAACAATACTCCTAAACTGCATACAGACCTAAAATGGCTTAAATTAATCCCTTTACCTGTTTATATATGTGATAAATATCTGATTATATTAAGACTATATTCACTGTTTTGACAGTGTTAATTGCATGGGTATTTTGCACCCACAACTAAAATATCCTTCAACATTATCTGCATGTGCAGCTGTTTGCAGCAGCTGCAATAATGTCAGATGCAGTGGTGGAAGAAGTACTCAGATATTCTGCTTAAATACAAATAGCAGCACCACAGTATGGAAGCATATTGCTGCCACACCAAGAAAAAAATAATGGATCAGTATTACCTTATAATGTGAGAAGTTTATTGTTCTAACAAGGCATTTTTCATATTATAACAACATATGTTCACATTAAAACGTGATGGCTTATATTGTAAAAATGTAAAAATATATTGTTATAATGTGAAAAAGTTCTTGTTAGAAGAATAAACTTTTCACGTTATTATGTAATACTGATTCATTATTTTTTTCCTGATGTGGCAGCAATATGCTTCCATACTTTTTATCCAAAGTTACTTAAAAAAAGTGCATGAATCATGCAAGTACATCAACTTCATCAAATATTGTAATCTACTTAAGTGCCACATTTAGACACAATAGGAGAATGGGAAGGATTTAATTTCATTTTATTTTACTTTATCTTATTTATTTCATTTCATTTTATGTTATGTTATTTTATTTTGTTTTATTTTATGGGCCAACATGCAGTCTTAACAGATGAGTTTTCAGTTTGCCACTTAAGATGTGTAGAGTTTGCGCTGTCCTGATGTAAACAGAGAGTTTGCTTCACCATTGTGGAGCCAGGACAGCAAATAGTCGTGGCTCTGTAGAGTGGTAGTCAGGCCTGCTTTGTAGTGATATAGTAGCAAGCCAACTGGCAGTAGCAGATTATATCTCCTCTTGCCACTTGTTAGCAAGCAAGACATAAAAGCTTCCAAATTCACGAGTGGGGTATTTACTGGTGTATTTTCAGTTGTAGAACTAAACACGGAAGTCTTTCAGGCTTGTGTTACCACAGACCTTATCCCAGGCTTCTTTTTAACCAAAAAGCCATTCCAAAAACACAAGGACTTTAAGACAAGGGAACTGGAAGTGCTAAAATGCTAACATATTTCTGGGTTTTGGGACTTATTCCCAGGGCACTCTATGGTTAAGATACAATAAATCAGAGAAAGCTGGAGCAGATGACTCAACTAGATTTAAGTCAACTAATATAACAAAACCAGTCTGCAATCAGATTTAAGTCTGCTAGCATCACAAGAACAACACACACACTAAACAGCAGACAGATTACAGTCAAGCAAAGAAAAATAATTACACTCAGCCTGATTTCTAGCAGTCTTGAGGAAACCAGACTTTATAACGCACACTCAGCAGAAAACGATTTGCATTGTAGGAAATATAATGTTTTGGAAGGTCAATAACAGGGTCAGGGTATATTGGCTTCTGTTCCTTTAATTTTGACAGTTTCTCTTAAATCTAAACTGTCTTATGGATGTGTAATACTTAATTGCAAGGGTGCCCCCTTAAACTCCCACTCCACTCCCTTAGCTTATTTTCTCATGCTATATTTCTCAATACTATTTTCCAGGTTTCTTGCTTGAGTTCACAACTGTTTTCTTTCAGTTTCACAGGGGGCTGGATGAATGTTGATTATTCTCATGAAGAGTAAAGTACTTTTCCTGCTTCAACCCCTTCACAAATTTCACACAGGTGCAGAGAGTCTGCTATGAGTAATGCTATTAAAGAAATAAGTTAACTAAGTAGCGACATGGTGGTGCAGTGGTTAGCATTGTCGCCTCACGGCAAGAGTGTTCCTAGTCGAACCCTGGGTGGGGGGTTTGAACCTTGGGGTGGGAGAGCCATTCTGTGCAGTTTGCATGTTCTCCCCGTGTCAGCGTGGGCTTTTTCCGGGTACTCCGGCTTCCTCCCACAGTCCACAAACATGTATAACAGTATAACTCATAATTACGAGACGACATCAGGCTCGTTATTATCTAAAAAATTATCTAATAATATTTTTTCTTATTTATTCAGTGAATTCTGTAACAATTTCACATTATAACATGTAGAAATACTGCATCCAAAATTTACTTGAGTAAGAGTGCAAAAGTATTAGCATCAAAATAAACTTCAGTTACCACAAGTGAATGTATTCATTATGCAGAATGGCCCATTTGGATTGGAGTTATTGGTGCATTATGTGTACATCACTTTAACGTTGCAGGTGGTAAAGATGGAGCTCATCTTAATTACTTTATGTACTGCTTGGTAGTTTAATCTGTCATAATACATCATAATTTATTAGCTGATTTATATTTTGTGTTAGTAATCTGACAATGCAAAGGAACAAGTAACTTGTTTTAAAATACATGTAGTGGAGTAAAAAGTACAATGTTTCCCTCTAAGATGTAGTGGAGTCAAAGTATGAAGTAAAAGAAAATGGAGATACTGAAAAGTACAAGTAAAATACAAGTGCCTTGAAATTATTCTGAAGTAAAGGACTTAATTAAATGTACTCAGTTACATTCCACCACTGGTAAGATGAACAATAAAGTTCTGAGGAGATGCTTTATTAAACATTGGAAACATATTCAAAAGCAAAAACAGTAGTGATCTCAGCTGTCACTCAATCTATTCAAGCGTGGGACAGATCTGGGACCCCACATTATCAAAGGCCCTGAAAGCCATTGTGCCAGTGACAGATACAGTTTCTAATTTAAATCAGAATATGCAGATGAATGATCGCATTATATCAGGCCCACAAATAAACAATAGGCTCCCCTCCTGAAAACATTAAAACTCCTACACAACCTGGCTTTGAACGCAGAGAACCTTAAAGGCATTACAGCTTCTTTTGCTCTGACAAAGTTTGGTTTTAAAGTCCAACTTTCTCACAGGTACCAATGATAATCATCCATCCAGTTATAATTTCTCTAAATTAAGAGTTTTCATTATAATGTAAGTGATGTGAGGTTTCTCACTGTACCTCACCGCTCAGGGGGAGGTATATTTTGTAGTTTTTTACTGTATTAACTTTTGCACAATACCATTGGTATTCAAGATTGACATAGCGGCCCTTATAGTTGATGAAGTGGCAGCAATAAAAAGGACAAATGGGACAGCATATAGTTTGAAGGGGGATTAGGGTGCCCCCCCAAATGTACAAGGTGGACATGAATTCAATGATAAGGACATGAGATCCAGGCAGGAACTTGGCATGTATGCAACAGTTCACAAATCATTTAATTGTTGACACTATAAATTGTCTCACAGGGGAAACAAGAAGCTGCACTGTAGAAACTACACCATGAAATTATTCTGCATTCTTTTCTTGCTGTATATGTAATTGAAGATGAATTGAAAACAATGAATAAAATATGTAAAAGATGGATAGAGTTTACAGGAAGAAGCTTTCATATAATGTAAAAATTGTTATAGTTTGGAAAGCGCAAGGATTTGGTGAGGGCTTGTAGCTGTGAATGTGTTTGTATTTTATTATTATTATTATTATTTATCTTATAGGCATAAAGTTAAACCTACAATCCCTGTTTTTTTCTGACCTGTCTTGACCTCACTTTTCCCCCAGTGCTTTACAGTTCATTCAACTTAATTTTATCATCAGCATTTTAAAATTATATGCTTGTAGATTCCTCTTCTTATAATTTTAAACACGTCTAAAACATATAGGATACAGATAGAGCCACCATAAAGAAATCCACAGTGTAAAGATGACTAATAAACACGCCAACATGTGGCTGGCTGTGAGGTCTGTCTCTGCTGAAGCTGAGTCAATGACAGCTTTTTACGACACAAATGTAAACAAGAAACACTTTACGGCAGTAAATATGGCTTCTCACTTCAGCGGTGTGCTGCAGCTGACAGATCTCGATGATTTTATCACCCCCTCTCAGGTAATTGAACTATTATCAAATCTTATAACACCAGATTTATTTTAAAAGGACATTGTAACCTTAATGAGTCGCTTACTATGTAAAAGCAACCGTTAGCTAAAACGTACCGAAACAGCTAGCATGCTAACTGTCTGTTATCTGTCTTCGTCAGTGCTGCTGTGTGTCAGAACAACTCAAAAACAACCGGTGACATGAATCCTGCTTGACAAAAGCTTTTCACAGTATAATATTAACCAATTAGTTTAACTGCCACTCATGGCAAAACCAGCTAACGTCAAAAATATTAAATGCGTGTTTAGCAGTTAGCTTGTTGCTAATGTTAGCAATGATGTAACTACAGTGACATAGCAGTGTTGGATAACAACTTGGTTTAAGCATGTAAATATTTTATATTTTCTCTAAATAGACAATACGTTGCTGCTTGAATTATCGCCCAAATAATTAAACTGAAGGTCCTTGATATTGTTTTCAGTTTATATTATTTGGATGTATCACTTATGCAGAATGGTATGACACTGATGATATGCGTTATGAACTCTAATTTCTTATGTCGTGAAGATTTTAATAATTTCCTGTGGTGTTTGTCAAGAAAAACAAGTTTATTGATTGATGAATCTGTCTAGACACTCTAGTCTATATAAAGCTCTTTTCAAAACTCATTTAATTTTTTAAAAGTTAATTTTTGAAGCTCATTTTCATACAGCTCATTTGCTTTTTAGTTTACAATTCATTACAAATAAAGGTAGGAGAAGTTAAAGGGAAAATAAAGAAAAAATATGAAAGATTTTAGTGTAATAACGATAGAGAAAAAAGAGAAAATAACTAAACAGTTGAAATGTGCGCTAACTAATAGTAGAAGGTAATAACTAATACGTTTTAATATACAATGACAGTATAGTCACAGTCCCCCATCTTATATAAGCCACCTTTTCTCAAACACATCTTCCCTATTTCTTATTTTGTGAGTCACTTTCTCCACGATTTTTACTTCTTGAATCATGCTTTCTCATTTTATTAAATTTGTGGCGTTAGATTTTTACTCTGGTTATCTGTTTCAGTGCTGTGATTCTCAAGGTTCTGAATAGGTATTTTTCATCTTGACTAAAAGTAGCTGGAGGTTTTCCCAAATTAAAATGCTCTGCTTTTAAATACAGCGGGGTTTTTTTTAAAAAAAATTAATCTCTTCCATCAATGTAACACTTTCAACCAATATGAATTTAATACGTAACATGAGTAGGAAATATGTAAATAGTTGGCATGGTCTTCTCCACAGTTCCCCCAGCATTGAGAGCTTGATGTCTTATATTCTGAGATATTTTCTGTAGAAGTATCTCGTGTTTATTTTCCAAGTAAATTCTCTCCAAAATGATCAAAACTCATTTCAAAACTCACAGTGTGTGCCCAACCAGGAGATTTTTTGTATTTCAATATGTGGAGTGAAGTTATGCAACAGTTTGAATGTGGAGCTTAAGCAATGTCCAAGCATACACCAATTTAAAATAAGGCATAAAGACATGATATTTGCAAGGTACAGGGTTGATGAAGGGGTTTGACATATATTATATTTAATAAGTTTATACTTCCTCCCACTCCTTTTCGAACGAGTAAATCAAAGAAACTATACATTGACAATTGCTTTTCATTATTTGCAAATCAAACTTTTTTTCTGTCTGTCTGCTTGTTTTTATGTTCATGTCTTTTTTTACATGCTTAAAATAAATATCAGGTATCGAATATCAAATCCCCAGTGTTGACCTGTAATAGTGTTTGTTTTTTGTCTTGTATTTAATTTCTTGTCTTGTTTACTCTATTCCTTTTGTTTATCCTGTTCAAAAATGTCATTAAAACAAACTGAGCACAAGTATTTTGTAGTTTGGTTTACACATGTGCTTTCTGTTTTGTAGGAATGTATCAAACCTGTTAAAGTAGAGAAGAAACAAGGTAAATCTGTGGCCAAAATTCAAATAGAAGATGACGGCAGTTACGTTCAAGTCAACCAGGTGGGTATCAAGGTCTTCATCAAAACCTGCATGTGAAGTAAAACTGATGTATTGCACCACTGTTTACCCTGAACTCATTCGCTTTGTGTCTGCAGGATGGTGGGAAGCAGAAGCTGGAGAAAGCAAAGATCTCACTGAATGACTGTTTGGCCTGCAGTGGCTGTATCACCTCAGCTGAGAGCGTCCTCATCACACAGCAGAGCCACGAGGAACTCTTTAAAGTGCTGCGCAACAACAAGGTAGAGATGGATGTATGTGTTTGAATGCTTGTGCAGTGTGTGTGTGTGATAGTAATAGGTTTGGGTGTCACTGTCAGTGTCATTTGAACTCCCTTCACAGGCCAGTCCAACAGATCAGAAGGTGGTGGTGGTGTCAGTGTCACCACAGTCCAGAGCGTCCCTCGCAGCATACTTTGACCTCAGCAGTAGCGAGACAGGCAGGAGGCTTACATCTTTCTTCAAAGGCCTTGGTGAGTGTTATGCTTATTTAAATCATACAACTCAAAGCAAAACAGGAAATGAAATATGAGAGGTTGATGTCAAGATTTTTATCATTGTTGCAGGTGTTCATCATGTGTTTGAAACAAGCTTTAGCCGGACCTTCAGTCTGCTGGAGAGCCAGAGGGAGTTTGTTGAGCGTTTCCAGAAGAAGGAGCAGGACAACAAGTCACTTCCCATGCTGGCATCTGCATGTCCAGGTATTCCTCTAAAAACCCTGTTTGTTTAATGCTGGAGCGTCCTGCCATGTTGCGGACCTTTGTTGCGTTGCCTACAACATTGTGTGTATTGCCTATTACTTGCCTAAAGTGTTTACAGAAACATATTTTAGTTTACTGTTTAACTGTTATTCAAGATTGTTTGGTACCAGCTGGCTGCCATATTGCTTTCTGTTGAAAAACTGCCAAGCTCGCATTATGTCGCCCTTCAGTGGGAGTGCTTATCGGACCAGTGTGGTGCAGTGTATTCTGGCAGTTGTAGATTTTCTACCTCTGGAGCAAACACAAATGCAACAGCCCTTTTCTCTGTTTTCTGTGGTCATGTAGCACCATTTGCAAAAGACCTTGCGACTTTCAACTGCATACACAGCCCATTTTTATGAAAAGAGCATCTTTCCAGCAGTGAAATACGTCATTAAATGTTTTTTTATTGCAGCTGGACATATTGAAAAATGAAATTCATAGATTAATATAATGAAAAAAATAAAATGTCATTAATTTGTCAGTAGCCTTGTGGAGGGAGGAACCTCTGTCATATTCATGGTGGACCACCTAAGTTAAGCTTAATAAACAGCAAAAGGCAGTATTGTGTAATAATAAATTTCTTATGATTTCAGTGTTTGCTCAAAGATGTCTCCATTGCACGTGTCTATATGTGTTTGTGTCTGTGTATGTGTGTGCGTCTTGCTCAGGATGGATTTGCTATGCAGAGAAGACCCACGGGGAGTTTATTCTTCCGTACATTAGCACTACTCGCTCCCCTCAGGCAATGATGGGTTCCCTGGTTAAAGGCTATTTTGCTGAACAACAGGTACAGAGCATATCAGATATTGCAGTCAAACAGTGTGCACCACTTCAAAGTGATTCCACATTTTATTTTATATATTTATACAACAATGAGTTGCCTTTGAGCTGTGTGTTCGTGTGTGTTGTCAGGGGCTAAGTCCACAGCAGATCTACCATGTGGCCGTAATGCCCTGCTTTGACAAGAAGCTTGAGGCCTCGAGGCCAGGACTTCTACCTGGACAAAGCTGAGACTCGAGAAGTAGACTGTGTCATCACATCTGGTACAGTTACTGCTCTCATGATGATATATTTCTGTATGGATGTGGAGGATCTTCTCTCTTATACTTCTTATGTCTCGTATAGGAGAGGTTCAGAAAATGCTGGAGGAGAAAAATGTGTCTCTGAATGATGTGGAACCTGCACCCCTCGATGCAATGTAAGTGCTGTGACATTTTGTTTTTGTGAGCAAAAGCATGAACTGCCAGAAGAGTAGATGAACTTACACGCTATTATATTACTCCAGGCTTCAGCAGTGTGAGTGGGGGTGAGTACCTCAGCCATGCCGGCAGTGGGTCAGGGGGTTACCTCCATCATGTCTTCACCCATGCTGCCAAGCACTTGTTTGGAGAGGAGGTGAAGGACCTCACGTACAAGACCCTCAGGTGAGTCTGTCTCAACAGCTTTAAGAAGCTTCACTGCTTTGTGGTAATTTGTGGAGGCTGATTACGCCTAGAACTGTCAAGTTTGAATTCAGTATGAATAAAGAACTGTTCCAGTTCAGTGATCCTAAAATAGCTTTCCTTGACGATAATGCTTAATTATACCGTCACACAACCAGGATCTTAGCTTATTAAAGGGAGAGTTCTGATTTTTAGAAGTGGGGTTGTATGAGGTACTGATACGTAGCCAGTGTATTACCTACAGTAGATGCCAGTCAGCACACCTCCAGTTTGGAGAAGCAAACAGGAGTACCGACATGGAAGTTAAGCAATGTCCTGCAGCAACAAAATATATTTTAGCCGCCTAATAAAGACCCACCTAAAAAAAATCAATATCAATTTAAGTGTATGCTAAATTTAGAAATGTTTTACTGCTTTACCTTGCTGTCGGATAGCCATTGAGAAAATCAGTAATTTAACATTGCTGAATACCAGAGCTGCTTGTCTACCAATGCCTCATTCGGCTAGTTAGTTTGTGTTATTGTTTGACTTTGGTATTTAAAAGGGTTAGTTCAGTTTCACCAAAGTCACACAATAACACATACAAACGAAGCGATGGAGGCAGTGGTAGACCAGCAGCTACTGTGTTCAGCGAGGTACAAAGACTGTTTTTCTCAATGGAGTCTGGTGGCTTTGATGAGAGCATAAAAGGGGAACTGAGGCCACTAACAACCTCCCTGTCGGAAAGTGCTGTCTGTGGCAAAGTAAAGCGGAGAAAATACTTTCAATATAGTTCACACTTAAACTGTTATTGATTTATTTTTAGGTGACTAAAATATGTGATGTTGCTGACCCCGTCTACAGCAGTACATTACTTAGCTTTCTTGTCAGAGCTCCTTCCTGCCTCTCCAAACTGAGGGCATGGCAAACAACATGTACTGTATATAACACACAGACTATGGATAAATACCTGACACAACCCCACTTCAAAAGATCCAAACTGTCCCTTTAATGTTGTGTTAGAGGCTTTACATGCGCAGGCCGAAGTATACCAGCTTACTGTCAAACCCTGTTTTCTCACCTCGACCCCTCTGCCACAGGAACAAAGACTTCCAGGAAGTGACTCTAGAGAAAGATGGAAAAGTCGTGTTGTGCTTTGCTTCCACATACGGCTTCCGCAACATCCAGAACTTGGTGCAGAAACTCAAGAGGGGAAAGTCACCTTACCACTTTGTAGAGGTTATGGCCTGTCCATCAGGTAAAGTGAAATATGGAGATGTAAACTTTTCCAGTGTCTGCCGGTGAACTTTTGCATCTTTGGTACAGCATCGTTTTGTCCCGCCATAAAGAATTCACTACTACCCTATGTTTTCATGTAAACTGGATTTACCAATAACCCTTTTACACCAACATAGAGACCAGTTGAATGAATGTAGCCACTGTGAAGTCACCCACTGGTTTGTGGACTCCTGATTTGAAGTCTCGAGTTTGGTACTTTTGGCTGTCGCCATCTTGAGTTTTTTGGAGCTCAATGACCATACTTGGACAAGAGAATGGAGATAACCCTAACGCTACCTGCTAGCTTGGCTAGCTGTGGTTAACTGTGATAATATCAGAGCTTATTTTTGCTAGTGAAAAACAGGCTTCAGACTATTAAAACAAAACGTACTTAGTGGACATACTGAACATCTGTCTTCTTAGAGGGGTTTTTGGTACAACCAACAAGACTTTTTAGACAACCACAATGTTAACATGAACTTTCATGAACTGAAAACACATGCACAAGTGATAAACCCACCATGTTCCCCCCTTTCCTCTTCTTATCATTCAGGCTGTCTAAATGGTGGTGGACAGCTGAAGCCCAAACCTGGTCAGAACCCAAAGGAGCTTCTCCAGAAGGTAGAGGAGCTCTACAAGGCAGAGCGCCCCCTGTCGCCAGAAGATGACACCCGTGTTGCCGAGCTGTACCAGTCCTGGCTCCACAGTGTGGGGGAGGAGAGAGCCAAAGAGCTGCTGCACACAAACTACCACACTGTGGAGAAGATGACGAACGGACTCACCATGAAGTGGTGACGAGAGCTTTTGCTACAGTCCATTTAGATTAGCAGAGAATTTTTTAACAAGCACTGACTACAGAACCGTCCAAATACATGTGACTAGTTCTGTCTCTCTTTAGAGAGGAGGGTTACAGGTTAAGTTGAATAAAAGCTGGTTTGATTCATGCCAATTACTTTAGTAACCACTTGTTTAACAGTTGTGTGCCTGACACAGTGGAGGAGACACAGTGATCCAGTAGACACAATGCTGATGCCAAATTATGTATGTGGTCTGATCATTTGCAACTATCCTGCTGACTGTCCTTTCATATGTGAATAATTCATTGTGTGGGACCTGTTACACTATGAAAACGTGAACTGAAAGAACACAAAGCAAAATATAATCATTCCTTGTTTATTTAACCTCATGGTTATAAATATATATTGAAAAATAAAGACTTTATTTAATTGTAGCCATTTGTTGTGTAAGTTCTTTTTAAAAGATGTGCAACAGATATCAGTTCAGACTCATATCTTTTATTGAATAATCTTGAATGATGTACAATTATAGGTTCTCGCAAGGTGAAGATTTGCTCACTTTGGGAAGAAAAGCAGCAATTTACATTCATACTGTTGTACACTTTTACCCTTGTACAATTTATGAGTGCAAAATATCAGACTCCAGTTTCAAAATACTTTGTGTAAGGTGCAGCCTAAAGACACATTTACTTAAATTGTATTTTACAGTAAATCAATTGTGTGGAGTCAAACTGCAAAAGTAGAGAAGAAAGCAATTGTACAGAATATATACAGTATGTCCAAAGTGAAATTGGTAAAGGAAAGTAAAATGCACTGGCAGTCACAAGGTTACCAGACAGAAAATAACCCAGAAACATCAATAAGGAGATCAAAAGCAGATAAAGGAAATATTCTAATACAAATAAGTTATAAAGAAAGGTTAATATTTTCCCCACACCAGTTAATTAAGTAATAAATACACAAAAAACACATTAAAATCTCATTTTTTTGCAATGGAAATTGATATTAGCTGACGTTACCTGCTGCAGTTTGTGTGCTCATAACAGACTGGGAGACCAGCCCCTTAATTAATTAATGAATTAATTTAGCTTGTAGGAATATTTAACGAAAGCAGCTTTACACTGGCCTCTTTGTGTAGACATTGTTTTATAATTACTAAAACAAAACACACAGGGGTCGACCAGGTTCTCAGCAGTATTAATTGGTTAAATTCAGGGCTAGCTAACGCAACAAACAGCACACTCTACAGTGTTGTGTCTTGCTGCATTCAGGTGTTCAATCTATTCGTCCTTGATGGCTGAGTATGTGCAGATGTCTAAAACTAGATCTCATGGCCTGAGAAGCCCCCACTCCAAAGCCAGCATAGCGTGAGGAGGAAGTCTCTCCTTGGGCTTCTTGAATTTATCCTTCTCCTTCCGCAGGACCCTCAGCACCTCTATGGGGTCTGTCTTTCCAGTGAACTTTTGTACTCCTTCCTCCCTGAAGTAAAGGGCGAGGATTAGAAAGAAATATTAACAACTGAGACAAAGTGTTACATACCACCGATTGAAACCGCTGATTAACCCAGATGTGCTCAAAGACTTTATTTAGTATGACAAGGAAAAGTGCCACAACATATGTTCTGATTGGACTAAAATGTGCGTCATATGTCTATGGCACCTTTTCCTCTAAATCTGGCCAAACCTCAACAGTGGTGGCTAGTCTTGATGCTCCCTAGCTAGCCTGGCCATGGACTCCAAATCCATAAAAGTTAAGTCTCGTAAGGGAAAATACAGAATTAATAGTGTGTGGACAGATCTGTTTGCTTTCACCGCCAAGGCTGCAAAGTTCAAGTACCAAATAATGATAAATAGCCCACTGCAGAGGAGCCATCTTGTGGTAAAACATATTTCTAAATGCTCATTTAGACCAATTTTCAATGTTGATAGGCTAATTTGGACTTCATACGCAGTGTTACCTTAAGGCTAAAATATGTTTTACAGCTCCAAGGCAGATTTTTTTTAAATTATATTTGGTCAAAAATGACTCTTTTGATAGTTAAGGTTTAAATATGGTACAGACATACTTTGGGTCCATTTCTAACCGGTACAATCTTGACATTTTTAGATCACACGAAAGAACACTTTTAAGGTTTAATTTATAGTCAAAATCATTAGTTTTGAAAAATGAGGAAAAACACTAACATTGTGTTTATTAAATTTTCTGAATATGTTTTTTTACCCTGCATATGCATATGTGCATACTTTAGATATAGAATATACAGACAATCAACAGTAGTCTCGTCCAATGTGTTCAGACACTAGGTATAGTATGATAAGAAAAACTCCCCAAAAAAACAGCTCCACTGAATGAAATTCAAAATGTCAGTTGCAAGCACAAATGGGTTAATCTTGAAACAAGCTCACCAAATGAGCCTGTTTTACCAATCTGTCAAGTAAACTCATAATTAAATAACTATCAACAGCACTGGTACACAGAGTGAGTCATCATTAAAAGAGTGGCCAAGTGTAAACATATGTCATATACTGAAAATGCTACAAGAAGCCCCAATAAGGTGCACATACAAAATGCATCCGAATGGAACGATAACATATTTTGAATGGAAAACAAAATGACATAAAACAAGATAATCTGAATCCAAAATTGATTAACAAACTCTATAGACATTATCAAAATGGCTGAAGACATCCTTTTTCACCAGGCTCATCCTTTAATGTAACATACAGTATATTCTGTATACAAATACTCAAACTCACGAGAGGCGAAGAAAAGGGTTGTACTCAAACTCCTCCATTAGAGTGGATGGCACTGTGGGTTTGTCATCATCATCTCTGGCCTGCAGACACAAAGAACATCAGGCAATGTAGCAAAAAGAAAAGATTTGTCATCTGTATTTAAAGAATAAAACTGGCAATATTCTACATTTTTGTTGCTGTCAACAAATCACATGAAAAGACCAAAACCAACAATGACTGTTGAATACATTTATCTGATGAGTAGCCGTGCCTAAAATATCTTGTTACACTGCTCCATACACCTCCACTGTTGTCTAACAAACTACTGGAAACACATGAATGAGCCAACTTCATTACCTATAATATGGGCACTAGAGTTTATTTTTATTTCAGTCCTACAAACATGTCCCGATGCCAGAAATAAAACACTCACTAGAGCATCAAATATGTATTAATCCACAGCTGAAAATAGTCCCCAGCAAATGCATTGTTTACTCAGTGCCAAGACATTATTTAATATACTTTATACTCTAAAAAACAGCAGTTATCATGACCTGTTTTTAAGGATTAACATCTTTCAAAGGAACAAATGGGCTTGAGGCTTAAATGAGTAAGTACAGTATTATGACACAGACTAATGAACTGTTTAGGTTTGGTCACAGGCAGAGAAAATAATGGACGTAGCCAAAGTGATGTCAGCCATTTGTTTGTGGACTTGCCATCTTGGTTTTTTGGAGCCAGGGGTGACCATAGAGAGGGTGGAGCTGTGGAGGAGTGACGGGTGGATCTGACACAGACTGTAGCATCGCAGACAGCCTGTCACTCAAAGCGGCCTGCCTTTAATTATGTGTAACTTTAAGCCTGAATAAATTATAAACACATGAGTTATATAAAAAAATCACCCCCTCCGCTCAGTTGTTGTGAATGAGGAAATTAGCTACAGAGACCAAAACTGTTTTCCACCAGGCTGTAAACACCTTTATTTTGGACATTTTAACATGGGGGTCTATGGGGATTGACTGGCTTCTGGAGCCAGCCTCAAGTGGCCGTTCAAGGAACTGCAGCTTTTGACACTTGTTGCGTTTGCTTCATTTTTCAGCCTTGGCAGTTGTCAGTTGGTTTTGGCTTTTTGACAATAACAAGCACATTTTAGTTGCATTGCTCACCCGGGCCCAGCTCAGCATCTCTTTAACCTTTTCATTCTCTGGCTCCACCAGCAAGGCGAACTTCAGGTTCTTGATGGTGTATTCGTGTCCACAGAACACCTTCTACAGATGAACAAGGCATAATTTAAAGTCAGGATTACTGGTTAACTCACACACACACACACATAGCAGTGCAGTTTGGGCTTTGTGCCCTTTTTGATGTCTTGCGCTATGAAGGCAGAAAAGAGGGCCAGGCTGTACTCAATCCCCTCATTGTACGTGTGTTTATTCATCACTGTGACTCAGCCTTACACCAGCTCTTATCTGAGGTCATGTTAGCTGTCGTTAACCCCGTGAGGGCTGAAGACAGCCACGGGAAATACCTTTTATTACCACTAACCGTGTCTTGAGGTAGGGAGCCGAGCACCTGGGTGAGATTGTGGTGCATCTGTTCTGCCGTACCCTCAAGAAACCGCCCGCATCCACCGATAAACAACGTATCTCCTAACACCCAAAAGAAAGGACAAGAGGAGGCAGAGGGCAGTGGTCAGTCCCTGTCATCCCACACAGCTCAAACAAAGGACAATGTGCTGTTCAACAAGGATTCATATCTCTAGCCACTCAAGATGAAGTTATGCCGCAACAATTGATGCCACATGAAGTGACGGTGCGTTTTTGCCTTCATACAGTGAGTGTACTGTAAGCAGTGTGCATAAATGTACTTCTCAGATTTCGACTGGTTCACCAGCTCTTTATGTTTACAGACAAAGACCTGTGAACACAGCGGGGGCGTCAGTGCACTCATCCTCCCAAACAAAGTAGCACATGTGACCAGAGGTATGGCAGGGAGTAAATAGGCACCTCACATTGATGGAGTTAAACTGCAAATGAAGAAAACACAGTATCAAAAGACAACATGGCAGACACACCAAGAAAACTGCTTTTTTTTTCATAATTAACATGTTACTGGAGACATTTTTCTGTTGCATGTGGGTACCTTGAGTTCCTGGGCGTCTGTGACTTTATCCGTCAGACCCCCAATCCGATCGTCCCCCCCGTACACCCTCAGCCCAGGAACCTCCTTCAGCAGAGCCTCATTCCCCCGAGCATGGTCCCTGATCAGTGAGAACAGGCTAGTTAATGATTAACTTTACAGTGATGTGTTGGGTGTTACTGATTTACTTTAAGTCATGGCTACCTCCTCTGGTGCCAAACAGACTTACCAGTGATGGTGTGTGGTGAGGATGGCCGTCAGGGACAAGCCCTCTCTCTTCACTATTTCTAGCAGCTGTTACAGAAAAACAGATGTCTACCTGTTAGCTGCAGTTCACAACTGAGAGGAAAGTACAGTAATCAACAATTATTTTGATAATCGTTCATAAATATATTCATAAATATGTATACTTTTTTGTTTAGGGGAGAACGGGGTTGGTTGTCATGTTCATTAGCTGTGCGTTCCACGTTCCACGTTCCAATACCCATACGCCCATACTATATAGTATGCCAGACAAAGATTTTGTTAATTTTTAATTGAATAAAATAATCATAAATATAACCAACAACAAAAGGACACAAGTATTAAATAACAGTGACAGAGAAATGTATAGCCTACCATGTTAACGGATATATGAGACAGCTGCAGCACATACTTAAAGTAAAAAGAATAAGTATGCGATTTGGAATGCAGCCTCTGTCTTGCTCCCTTGAGGGCACTGTTAAAAAATGTTGTTGCTGAAATGTTCAGAATTGGGGTCAGATCTCACCACCAGGGTTATTTCAGGAGTGTGATACTTGGTATTGAGGTGAGAGGACTTTTACTGTCTGTCATGTCAAAATGTAAATATACAGCTCTCCAGTGTTTCTCTCTTTGGCTTCTACACAATGGACTTAAAATAAAATGATTATTACACTTAAAAGTATGAAGGTGGTGGTAAAGTTTAGCTTGTTAGCTTAGTTGCTAACAGAAAAATCACAGTTCGGGGATCCTTGTCACATTCACTTTGGAGCTGGCGTCACATGTGTTGTTGTTTGAATTGTTATACATATAAGGATGAAAAATGCACTTACAGGAATGTTTTTTTTTTTCTTCCAGCATATGTTCTCTTGATGCATGAGCTGGTTATGTTGTTGCATTTAAATAAAAAATTCAATGGAATTCAACTTTTTAAATTCAATTAAAATCACATGGGGACAACAAACCCCATAAAGTGTGACAACTGACCCCACGGACAGTTGCACAAAACGTATTTGACAGTCCATATCTTCTCAACAAAATAAGCTTAAGGAGAGTGATGTCAGTCAATTCCTACCTGACAGTTTGAGTTTCCATTACACACTAAATGGGAATCTATTAAGGATACAGTTTTTGAGGGGCTTTGCTGAAACTTAAAAGTGGGACAACCAACCCTGTTCTCCCCCATTATGTTTTCATATGTTGCTACTTGTTCAAACAAAGACAAAGAAATAAAATAAAAATAATAATAGTGTGCACCACATGGGCAAGAACAGGAGTATGTGTGTCTCACCCGGTGTGGTACAGCAGGGTCCACAGCTATGGCCTGTTTACTCTGCTCCTCAATCACCAGGTACATGTAGTTGTCCTCCAGGATGGAGATCACCTTTACCTTCATGGCACCCTCTGACGCATGCGCACTGCAGTGCGCGACACTTCAGGAAGAGTTTGATTAGTCAACGTAACTCATATCATCCAACTATCATCTGCACCAGCTGTTAATGTATCTCTGATAATATTAAGCATTGAGTTAGCTAATAAAAAAGCTAATAAAAGCATGCTGCTGTGACACTGCTGTTAGCAGGACCAGCGTTTAAACTGCTTCTGGATCAGCTGATGTGTCATGAAACTGAACATTCAGGCCGAATTAAACAATCTATGCACATCAATAAAAACACAGTTACCTCAGTTTCACTGATTCCGATGAGGCTGTTTTATTCTTATCCGACTGTGATGCTCTGAAAATGAGTATTTACATCGCTGCATTCAGACTGGGGAGTTATCGCGACATCATCGAGCCAACATGTCAAATCTAAGACATTTTAATCGAGCCGGAAACATTCAACAGTGTCTCTCAATCTGTGGTGTTTCAAATGAATACCTAAGATATTGTTGTGAAGTCTTCAGTAAATTAACTTAATTCATTTATTACTCAGTTTTTTATTAATTTTATTCTTGATAAATGTGAATTATCTATCTATATGTCTGGATGTGTGGGTGGATGGATGTGTTCTGTATGCATATAATTAGACTTTGTTGACAATGAATATTATTTAAATACTATTTAATTTCAAAATCATTTAAATTCAGATATGGATGTCAAATCCTGTAATGGAAACTAATGCTTAATGCTTACTTATTACCAGCAGTGATTTACTCAAGTACTACAGTTCAGTATAATTTCCAGGTACTTTACTTGAATATTTCAAATTTCTGCTGTAGTTCTACGTCACTACATGTTAGGAAAAAAATTTGTTCTCACCTAACTTCACTATATTTTTGACACCGATTATAGTTACATCCTCCTGAGACCTGAGCTTTTGTTTGGTATGCATTTTAAATTTCTCCTAGCTATTTGGGATCAGTAGGACCTGAAAAGTTTAAAAAACTAGATATCCTCTAACAAGATGATAATTAAGTCCCAATGTCCTCAAATGAGACAACAATAAAGTCCCAGTGTCCCCAAACGGGACATGATAAAGCCCCAGTGTCCTAAAATGAGATAACAAAGTACCAAAGTCCTCAAATGAGACAACAATAATGTCCCAGTGTCCTCAGAGGGGATGATGATAAAGTCCCAATGTCCTGAAACGAGGTAACAAAGTCCCAATGTCCTCAAACGAGACAATAAAAAAGTCCTAACTTCCCTCAACGAGCTGATGTTATTATTCCAGTATCTTTAAATGAGTACTTTCTAATGAATTAACAGTGTCTTGTTACTGTTGCTAAATTTTGTTTTTGTAAAAATTTGTTGCCACATCAAACTACAAACGTTATTAATCACAAATAAACAAGTTTCAATCATTAAATTTGATCAGGTTTTGGACCGCGTCCACTTTTGTGTCGGGATCGGCTGCAGACTGACTTGGCAGAGGTGGCTGCCATCTTGTTTTTACATGGATTAGTGTATTGTACTCTTACTACCACTAGATGGGACAAAAAAAGTGTCCACAAACGAGGACAACAGGTCTACGTTAAGCAGAATGAAGTGTAAGGTCCAGTAATCCCAAAATGTGATGTCCTCATATGAGGACACAGGGTCTCAGGAGGATATATAGTTACCTTGCAGACAGATTTTTATCCATAGCATAATCATATAAAATTAAATGCATTTATATAGATTTAACTATCCAACAGTACCCCTCTACACAGCCATAGTGTATAGTTGGGACTACATGGTAATGCTCTCTTGATAATCCAATAACATAATATGGACGATAATGTAAGTTTCAATCGGATCATTCTGCACAAATTTTGACTGCAACACTTTTATTTCTACGGACTTAAAATAAATGTTTTATTGCCTTATTTCCAAAGAACATCATGCAGTATTCTTTGTAAGATTGTACTTCACATGCAAAAGAGCATTCAGGGTATCTAACATTTAATGCTGACACACCATTAAGTAGACAAAGCTTTGCTCACAGAATGCTTTTAAATTAAGGAGGAAATTAAAAGCACTTGCGCCAAATTTTACATAGTAAACAATCAAACTAACAGCTTCTGCGCAAATATGAAAAGAAATGCCACGAGGAACATTTCAGGTCAGAACAAAGTTGATATGAATCTTTACAGACAAAGAAATTATTTCATCAATTTACAGAAATTTTACACGTATTCTCTAACATTTGTTCCTCAAGCGGCTCCCTGCCATGTTAATTTTTTTTAATTAACACTAGATGCGTAGTAGTTTGTACACCGATATATATTACAACAGAACACTAAATAGACTCTAAAACTCAGATTTACAGATGAACAAACCCATTTCTCATTTAAAGCATTCAATGAATGGCCATATATTCCTTGAAACTGTCACAACAGCATCATCCAAACAAACAAAACACACCTAAAACAAGTTTATAGCCACATTATGGCTGAATATAGTGATAAAAGTGAGTGTGTGCCTTGACTGAGAGTTATTAAAGTAGATCTATTTATAGTGGCTTGAAGATGAAACGTAGATATGCCCCATATTACACCATTGACAGCTTGCAGTGTTGTAAGCGGTTGTTAACAAACAATCAGCGTGAGTGCACTGGTCATCACTCCTTGGGCACCCTGAAGGAATCCTTTTCTTTCCGGAGACTTCTCATGGTTTCAATTGGGTTTGTCTGCTTTACGTGGTCTTGCACGGACTTCTCTCTACATTAAACATCAAAAAAATAAGAGTAGAACTGTAATTAGTTTCAAAAATATCTACACAGACACATTGTGAGTAAACAAAATATAATTATCAGTTAGGATGAAATCACACTCTACATACCTTACTCTCATAAAGGGGTTATATGTGAATTCATCTGCCAAAGTGGACGGAATGGTGGGTTCTCCCATGCTGCATTTCTCCTACAGAAATACACACAGACACAAAGTGGTTTTTATTTTCAGCGGTATCAGAGGTTAATGATCCTCTGATTGAGGCAATGATTGCTTGGATACCTTTGCCCATGCTAGCTTCTCCTGAATGACTTCATTGTCTGGTTCCACATGACGTGCAAATTTCAGGTTGCTGACAGTGTACTCGTGACCGCAGTAAACACGCTTAAAACACAAACACACAGTGGTCAGTCAATCTGTCGTACAATAATAACTTTTACACTGACACAGGGTGCCTACACCTTTGTAAACATCAAATTCAGTGACTTTTCAAGGACTTTCCAGGCCAAAGCTGCTCAAAGTCAGGGTCCCATCTTGGCATAATTTGAGACACAGAGGTTAACTTTTTGGAGTGGTGTTGTATGGGGTACTTCTCCATGGACAGTATATTACAAACAGTATATATCAGCTAACACACCTCCAGTTTGGAGAAGCAGGCTGGAGTCCTACACAAAAGCTAAGCAGTCCACTGCCACATTAAAAAAGTCCCAGCTAAAAGAATCATTATCAGTTTAAGTGTGTGCTATATTTAGAATATTTTCACTGCTTTATCTTACTGTCAGACAGTGAACTATCCCTTTAATTACTGTTAAAACACATCATTTTTCTATAGAGAAGTAGCAGGCTTTACAGAAGGTCACAGGACAACAATTTCCCTTCAGCTGAATCTCAATGGCGCTGTGTTACAGTGACAGCAGACAATATCAGTTTTTATTCTTGAACAAAATATATATAAATTCAAGCACTTCCAATGACCCAAGTCTATCTGTATCTATTTTAAAAATTTTAAAGGCCTTATTTTTTCCACAAATGTACAAACTTTTAAGGATTTATAGGAACCCTGCACATTATAAATGGCACAGACATATTTACCGTCTCAGGAGGCAGGCGTCCCAGAGTTTCTATCAAGGCTTTGTACATCTGCTCCGCTGTACCCTCGAAGAATTTACCACATCCAGCCACAAACAGCGTGTCCCCTGCATCGGGAAAAGAAAGTTTCCTTTGGGCTGTTAAAGGTCACACACGACAAGAGTATTTACTTATTACAGAGGCTGCATCATTACTTATTGTTTAAGCTTGACATATTTAATCAGAACCAGAATAAGATTTATTGCCAAGTAGGTTTTCACATACAAGGAATTTACCTTGGTGTTTGGTGCACACAAAAACCATTAAAAAATGAAATAAAAATAATAGCCAGTACTGTAAAAGTCAAGAACCATAAATATAGAATAGAAAAATTATGATTAAAAAAAATATGAAAAAATACTATACTAAATATGGGCAATAAATGTGTTTTACAATGACAGAGCTGTACAGATATGTGCAGGAAGGTTTGTCTGTGATTTCGTTGTCTCCTGGTATTCATGTGTGCAGCTGATCTGATCTGATGTGATTACCTGTGAAGACAGCTGGCGGCTCGGTGCTGTTTTCTTTTGTCACGTAGTAGCAGATGTGACCAGTTGTGTGACATGGTGTAAAGAGGCATTTGACATCAAGTGATCCAATCTGAGAGAGAGAGAGTGACACTGGTGAGCAAGCATCAGTCGTTTGATATTTGGATTGCTGAATAGAAGGTGTGACGGTCTTACTTTAAAACTGCTGGAATGAGAAACTTTCTTTGTAAGACCATCGACTCTGTCGTCTCCTCCATAGACCCTCAGACCTGGAACCAGCTTCAACATCTTCTTGTTCCCACTAGCATGATCCCTATGGAGAAAAATGATCAGTGTAGTGTGACATAGTTTCTCAGCAAACTTAGTTTTGGCTGGTTAGCTTAAGAGTTCTCTGAATGCTCTTATGAATATAGTTAACACATGGTAGCTAATACTATGGGTATAATGAAACATAAACATAACATGTAGCTTACCAGTGGTGATGAGTGGTCAGAACTGTTGTGAGTCTTACGCCATGCTTTCTGACAGCTTCCGCAACCTGTTAAAAGAAAGTAGTGCTTAAAAGATAAATCATTAAAAGGCAATCAATCACCAACAATTTTTACAATGGTGTTAAAATGTATTAAGCAGAAATGCAGAATATTTGCAGGTTCCAGCTCATCATATGTGAAATTTGCTTTTTTGTTTTGTTCTGCAACATCTAAAATTTAATGCGTGTGTGTTTTAGAGTTAAAATGTTACACTGCACCGAGGAAACCTGCTATGGGAATTCATCAATACTTTTTGACATCTTATTGACTTAAATGATTAACTGAAAAACAACATTCAGTATACTGAAAATAAGTATCACTTGAAGCCCTAAATTGAAGCACAAATAAAATAAAAGTGGTGGAATAAGTTAGAATTCCTTCAGTGATTATTATTCATGAGGTTTTTACCGTGAGCCAAATTCTCTCTCCAAAACAAACGGACCGGGTGATTTGAACCGGTACACTAAATAAAGCATTTTCATGTTACAAATCAGTGTTTCTTCAACACTGTTTAGCTCATCACAGACGGGCTGCTAGCCAAGCTCCAGCAAATTTGTGTGCACCTTTTTCTCTAATAACTTTAGATCCAGACGTCCAGGAGGTTTTCACCATGAGCCGAATTATCTGCAGAGGTCTCTTCCTCTTCAAAACAAACACATCAGCTGATTTGAACCGGTAAAACACTGAATAAGCATCTTCACGTTAAAAAACGGCATTTTTCCCAACGGTGTTCTGCTCATCACGGAGCAGCTACTAACTAGGGTGGCTGATAAAAAAAAATTGCCAATATCTAATCTAAGGTAATGAAAAAATAAGGATTCTTTTTTTCACATGATTATACAGAAAAGAAAACATATTATAATATATTATATTATATTCCATTTCTGCCAATATATCCCCCTAAATCTACACATTGGACCTTTAAGATTAAGTAGCAATTCAAAAAGTGTGCTATGATATTATGTGTACTACATTATTGAATTGTTATTGCTGCAGTTAGAAGCATTTTGATGTGGAAGCTGGTCAAGGGAGAAGCTGATTTTCACTATTATTTAAAACTGGTTTGATTAATCTATAACAATACATTAAAGCATGGGACAATGTGACAACATATAGTGTAAGACAATATAGATTTGTCAACCTTTGATTGTTGTCATCATCAATAATTATGCATATGTAAAGTACAATGACTGCTCAGACATCTAATTTGCTGTATTACTCAAAAACAGACATTTCTGACGGGTCATTTTTATCCACCGACAGTTTCTCAATGTATTTTCCAGAAGCTAAATTTATTGTTATGGTGAAAAATAAAAAGCACATATATCATTAAAGAGGGTTTTATCTGTAATGCCCATCCCTAAAGCATCATATCCTATACATTGATCATAATTTGTATTTAAAACAATCTCTTAAGTTATTAGTAACTAGTGTTCAGTGAATGTTTTGGAGTAAAAAGTACTTTATTCATCTCTGAAATTTAACAGAGTGTCAGTATGTGGAAGCATAGAGTGGAAATGCTCAAATAAAAGTACCACAATATAATGCACAGACCTTGTTTGGATCCACAGGGTCAACAACAGCTGCTTCTCTGGAGTCCACGTCTATCAGGAGGTACATGTAGTTGTCACTGAGCGCAGGGAGAAGTTCAATCCTCATGTTTGCTTGTTCCACCAGAGATGATTTCCTCACTGCGCTGTGAAGGAGGGCAGCTGCTTGGGCCTGGACTTCCACGGGTGCTTCATGAGAGGATATGAGTCAATATTTGACAGACTGACATGACAACACCCTCTGTTTGCCTTGAACAATTCATTTTCTTCCTATAAAAGACACTGTTTAATGACAAGCACCCATATATGGATATGTACTGTATGAAATATAGAAATATATGTTCTTATCTCAAGAGTGATGTTGCCATATATGTTACCAATAAGGCAGTATATTATTATCACATACATACATCCTCTGGATATATGAAGATATAAGTTCATAACATATATGAAATACCCATAGTAAAAATTTGCACATATTTTAAACATATTTATATGATGAATTTTACATGGTATTATATGTTGCTACCATATATGTTAACAATATATATTTAAATTATATATACAAGGTTATGTAAACAACATATCACTCATTCTTAAGAATTAGGACAAAACTTTTCTTGACTATTGAAACTTGTAATGGGTCAACCTCCCAGTAATTTCATTTTTTGTTAAATAGTATACATAATGATTGTCCAAGGTTTGATCTGACAGAGTTGATGTCTTACAGAGCTCACAAAAGTTATGTATTTATTAATGTCACAGCAGTCGTAGTGAGAAGCCATTTTATTTTTCAAAGTTACTAAGAGTTCTCTTAATGCTAATCAAAATACTAATTTTCAAACCATAACTCTTATTTAGATTTGATTTAAGATAGCTACAGAGTTGACATGTTAGTCTTGAGGCACACTGGACAGCATTTTTATTTAGTGAATTTATCAAAGAATAGAGAGCTTACCAGTACTTGAGCACCTTTTTGGAAATCAGGACGTGAGACAGGAGTCCTTAGGATATCACTAACCCCTTTTATGCCTGATTAAATGATGCTTTTTGTAGAAATCCGACAGAGTTGACAAAAATCTGGGACACATCTTTAAAGGGCCAACATTTATATTAAAAATATATTTTGAAACAAAGATGACTGTAACAGGCTGTGAAGTTGTGAATGCTTGTCTGGGACAGTTGTGTTTTCTGCCAGTTTAAAGGGTAAAAAATGAAAGCAAAATATTGTAGTAACAGTATTTATTTTATATACATAAACCATTTAAAAAAACATGTTTTACCTCAGAAACAGAATTATGTTTTTTTAAGTTATAAATTTTTTAATTTATTTTATATATAATATTTATTTCATATAAATAAACCCTTTAAAAATCATTTTTCACCTCAGAAACAGAATTATATTTTGATAAGTTTTAATTTAGTTTTTTAAATTTATTTTATATATAATATTTATTTCATATAAATGAACCCTTTAAAAATCATTTTTTCACCTCAGAAACAGAATTATGTTTTGATAAATTTTAATTTTGTTTTTTTTCTTTAAATTTTATATATAATATTTATTTCATATAAACAAACACTTCAAAGTTATAATTTTTTGTGTGTGCCTTTGTCCCAGTTCTCAAGAATGGGTATTGGATACACTTAAATATATACATATTATATTTATAGTTATATAAGTGACATATATAGCAATAACTGCATTATTCATACATTATTATAGACATTTGTTTGGGCTAATTCATTCATTCAACCTTTTTTTTAAACTCGGAAATACACTGAGGTAGAAACCTCATTTACAATGCAGCCGATTAAATAATCTATCTATCTTTACTATCTAGTAATCATCTATGTCAATATATGAAATTGTTGCATTTTCTTACAGGCTTCACAAAAAGTTTGTACATATGTATACATATATTTCAGATATGGAAATTAAATATATGCAGATATTATGGGGCCTTTCCCTAGAAATGTTTACTTAATGCAGCCACAAACACCAGGAGAATATTGGCATTATACTGTAGCCATTGGCAGGACACGTACTCAAACTGTAAAGCATCTAAGATATGACATCATAAAGTAAACAGCCTAGCTTCAATGCTAACTTTAAAAATGCAACATACATTATAACTATCTTTCCACCTAGCTAGCTGCCACAGCTTTGCTCTAACTAGACGGTGGTTATATAATAAGGTGTAGATGTTTACTGAGACAGGCCAGCTGTGTTCACCTGACAGCTCCCATCTCGAGACACGACAAAATAAAAACATGTCAGCCATCAGTAACTAGTTAACATTCATCTAACCTCACAAGCTAACATGCTAAGCTAGATGTTTGCAAGGTTTTGCGTTGACGTACCAAATTTGAGGGCTGTTGCAGCTCCGAGTAGAGTGCAGGCACTCCCTACTAGTGACTTGAATAACATAACAACAGCAGATATAGGCTTATCACGTTCGTGTAAACCAGAAAAGTTTGGTCCTGGTTTACTTCCGCGTTCGCCTCCTTTTCAACTTTGACCTTTCAGGCTGCGCCAATCAAATCTGGGGGAGTGGATCGGGAATAATCAGTTAAAAACGCGAATAAAGTGATTATTACTATATATTTGGCGACGAATCTATAAAGACACACTATGTTATATGTGAGGGGTATTTGTTTTATTTTTTTAGCCCCGATAAACTTCGTAAATACTGCGAAATAACAGCTTTGACTTGATTTTTCAGTTCACTGTATGTCCTTTCAGGCTTGCCGTAGGTCAATAATCTCCACTCAGGGACCTGTGTGTCGGTCAAAGTTTGGTTAAACTGGTGCTGACAGCCTCAGAGCGGCTGAAACCTTCACATTCCTCCACAATGGCAGCACGAAATATATCTCGATTCTGGGAATGGGGGAGGAAGATAATTTGTGTCGGCAGAAACTACGCGGACCACGCCAAAGAGCTGAAAAACGCGATTCCCACAGAGCCCGTCCTGTTCCTGAAGCCGCCCTCTGCATATGTAAAAGAGGGCTCCCCCATCCTGGTACCTCTGTATTCCAGCAACCTGCACCATGAAGTGGAGTTAGGAGTCGTCATCGGGAAAGGTGGCACTGCCATCCCTCAGTCCGCCGCTATGGAGCACGTTGCAGGCTACGCTCTGTGCTTGGATATGACAGCCAGGGACGTGCAGGACGAGTGCAAGTCCAAAGGTCTGCCCTGGACCCTGGCTAAAGCTTTCAACACCTCCTGCCCCGTGAGTGAGTTCATCCCCAAAGAGCGCATCCCTGACCCGGGCAACGTGAAGCTGTGGCTGAAGGTGAACGACCAGCTGCGGCAGAGCGGCTGCACCTCCCAGATGATCTTCTCCATCCCTTATCTCATCAGCTACATCAGTGAGTTCATCACCCTGGAGGAGGGGGATCTCATCCTCACCGGGACCCCGAAAGGAGTCTCCGCCGTGCAGGAGCATGATGAGCTGCAGGCTGGGATCGAGGACGTTGTCACCATGAGCTTCAAAGTAGACAGACAAGACCAATAATGAAAATATACCAAAGATAAACACTCAGACTTTTAATGAAGACACGGTTTTAACTGGACGGTGGACTCAAATTATTTCAAATAATTCCCAATATCTGTGTGGATCAGCAGATGGCAGTGCTGTGCCATCAAGACCATGTTTCTATACTGATGCTGCCTCATACACTACTGGAGAAAATGAACAAAACACAGTTTGTTTACACTGACTGATCTCATGAGTGCACTTATGATCTGCTTTATTGTATCATCAGCTTCAACTAGGGACCATGAAAATCATTCATCATCAACTGTCTTTATCCTCGTTTCAGATCATCAGTGGTGGTGCAAGCATTCAGAACATTTACTCAAATAAAAGATGCAATAATATGTTGTAAAAATATCTTTATTACAAGTAAAGGTCCTGCATTTAAAATAAAAGTAGAAGGATGAATGTATTATCAGCAAAAAGTAGTTATTATTGGAGACAGACTGGTCTCTCTATTACCATATATAACATTATTAGATGAGAATTATTATTAATGCATTAAAATGTAGGTAGCGTTTTGATATTAAAGCTGGCCATCTGGACAAGGTGGAGCTAATTTTAACTACTTTATATGCTGCATGAGTTCAATATAACGGTGGAAGAAGTGCTGAGGTCTTTTACTAAGTACTCAATACTGTGTTTATTTTACTTGAGCAGAAGTTTGAATCAAAGAAGCATCCACTCACAGCTGAGTGTGCCAGTGTTTGATTGTTTTTATAAATTTACTTTGATAGTTTCATAGCTCTATCACCTCAGTGGAGTGTGGTACTGGGGAAGTGGTGTCTATTTCTCTATTTTTAATGTCACATGAGGAGAAGTATAAAAGTAAGAGCACAAATTGTGCTTAAAGTATTAATAGTAAAGGGATATATTACGCAGAATGACCCATTTCAGATAATATATATTAGATAACTATTGTAATTATTGATGCATTTATGTGTACATCACTTTAATGTTGCAGCTGGTAAATGTGGGCTGATTTAACTACTTTATAAACTGCTAGTCACTATTGCTGTCAGATTAATGCAGTGACCTGGTTACTCAAGATGTAAAGCAGTAAAGCACCACGAGTATGAGTATGATTGCCTCACAGCAAGAGGGTTCCTGGTTCAATCCTGGGTGTGGGAGCCCCTCTGTGAGGACTTTGCATGTTCTCCCATGTCAGCGTGAGTTTTCTCCGGGTGCTCTGGCTTCCTCCCACAGTCCAAAGACATGCAGGTTAATTGGTGACTCTAAATTGCCCGTAGGTGTGAGACTGACACCTGTCCAGGGTGTACCCTGCCTCTCACCCAATGTCAGCTGGGATAGGCTCCAGCCCTCAAGATGGATGATGGTGTTATATCATCATTGAATATTTACTTTCAGGATATATTATACTTTTTTTTTTTCTTTGAACTTTATTGCAATGATTACATGTTCATCAGTCCAGACAATTGTTTCTTTCATATGCATTTGCATATGCTTTTAAATATAAACTATAAAAATTAAATAACACATACTCAACACAACCAAACAGAGAACGAAGACAAAAAAAAAAAGAATTATTACAGAGTTAAAAAAAACAAAAAACAAAACAAAGAAACAGACAAAAAAAAAGGAATGAGAAGAGAACGGAGGAAATATTATACGTACTGTGTATTTAACCACTAAATATATGTACTCAAGTACTCAACAGCAATGCATCTTTCCAGAAATCCTGATCCAGTTACTCAAGAGCTAGCAATAGATGCACGCTTCCTTCTGCACGGTGATACAGTTTGTGGATGTGGTTCAGTAGAGAGAAAATAGTTCCTACATGAAACTGCTCACAACAAGGTCTGTGGATTATCTTCAGTAACCGGGTCATGATTTCTGGAAAGAGACATTGATGTTGAGTTTTTTAAATGTATCTTTTGGCACTTTGAGCACCACAAGCTGAGTGCCATCTAGTTCCATTATATTAGAGAGAAGGTAGACATCTCTACAGCTGATATCTCCAACACTCAGCAACTCAAACCAAAACATCTAGACTGATAAATAACACCACAGGTAAGAGGAAAAGTGCGTATTTTTTATTTGGGGGTGGCCTGTCCCTTTAAGTACAGTACTTGAGTCAATATATTTACTGGTTAAATACACAAAAAGTATAATATTTAGTGACAATAACATACCCAAAATGTCATAATAATGACATAGAGGTAGAGTAAAAATATGACTACAACAATAGTAGTAACAGTATAAAGGACCAACATCTACCGCATTTTGAACTTTTCATCCCATGTACATTGCTGTATTTTTGACAGCCTGTCTTATGATAAGGATGTAGGATATTTCCTAGAGTCACATTAAGCAGCGCAGTCTGCATTAATGTGGTGTTCCCTTCAGAAGCTTAAATGTGAAGTAGAGTTTATCCCAGATGAGTTCAAGTAAAGAAAATAACCATGTTAGTGAGAGAGCTTAGAGGACTGAGGGTTTGGCACTGGACACCTGTGGTTATTCGTAAATTTGGAACACATTTTGCTGCCTGTTGGATTAGCTGAGACGTGTTTTCTTCAGAAAGTTTGATGGACCACGTTTTGATACATTTTTGTAGCTGCGCAGTGAACCCTGTTGCTCCTCCAGCGCACCAGGCTGGTTAGCCTTCAAATATCTAATACACCAAACAACACTTGCCAATACCACTTAATAAATGACACGGTGGTACTTCTCTTCATCCTGTGTAATTTTGACTTTCAGGCTGTGTACCTTCATCATGACCACATTCTTCCTGGACTGTTTAACATCTGTTCCAGGTTCAATTACAATTCTCCCACAGGCCTCTCTGTTTTCAGGATCAATCAGAGCCTCCATCAACCTGTCCCAGGCCAGTCTGCTGTAACCCGAGTCTGTGTACATCATCTCCCCACACCTGTAGGGCATGTTATCTCCGAGACTCACAGGACCCAAGCTCTGGCCCTCAGGGGACTCTGGGGTTATATGTGTCCATCATTAGAGAAGTTATGACAGATTCAATTAGATTTGGGGTCTGGGAAATGCAGTCGTGGCCTGTTTTTTTAGAGCAGGTTTGGAGCGGTGCACAGTGTGGCATGTGTGCACAGGTGTCGTCTTTTATGAGATATGAATCATACTATTCATTGTCCCCGTGTGACTGAAGGAATTACACCCTCGCAGGTTTTAACAATGGCTTCAAAGCTGGCGCTCAGCTCTGGTTTAGCATTCACCACATGAAGCGGAGTGTTGTCATCGAGTAGGAGTCTGAGGAGGTATATATTTGATGCTTTCAAGAGAGAGGGGATTACGTGGAGACCACAGTCTTCCGATTAAAACACACGAACAATGATGTCACCTATGACATGAAATTACACCAGTTGGAGCCAAACAGCAGATTCTCTTGTAAACAAAGTAGATTTTCTACTTAAAAAGTGGCATAAAGATACATTTTTACATTAAAATACTTGCATTAAAATATCTCAACCATTAATGGATAGACTGGCACAACATTCGGTCCACACATTCATGGTTCCCAGATGATAAATCCTAACGACTTTGTTTGAAAATGAGGCTTGTTTAACACTTACTGCAACATGCCATATGTGACATATTACTACAGACATGTTAAAACATCTGTTAGCATCAGTTCATCAGTAGGTTTAGTGCAGAGTTATCTGTCTTGCTGGAGGTTACCAGGTCAAATCTCTCAGGTTCACACAGAAAACAACTTGAACATGAATACGGGCTTGAACATGTATCCAGGGGCGGATTGGTGGGGTGGCTTCTGGGGCTCCAGCCTCGAATATTTTCTCAGGTGCCCTTCATCTGTGCTAAATCTAATATAATTGAGTAAATGTTCCTCTAACATCCACTTCGGAGTATTGAAGACCATATTTACTTGGCATTGTTTAGGATCCTTTATTTGATATTAGAGCAGCCCAGATTTAATGGCATGGATTTAAATGTAGCAGATTTGTCTGCTTTACTAACTAAAATACTAACATCAGACAATGTTTACCTCTTTTTAGGATGGCAGGAGTTAAAATAAGTCATCGTCAACATTTCTTGTGTCGTGGTTTTATTTGCATTCTCTCGTTTACAAAGCCGTTCTTGACTTTCTCACAGCATGTGTGCACATTAAGCAAAAAACTGAAAATGGCTATGCTCGCCGTTCTCAGAACTTGTTATTGTTGTCTGTACCGAGGGTACGTACAGAGTTTGGCAAGCAAGCATTTATGTATGCAGCTCCTTATATGTGGAATCTTCTCCAGAAGGACTTAAAATTGCACCCTTTGGTTCCTCTCAGCCGTTTCAAAGCACTGATATTTTTGTACACAATCTCCTATGTGCCAATGTCACGGTGTATCTTAGCTGGTCTTTGTAATCATGTGTTGTTGCCCTCTTTTGCAATATCTGGCTCTGCCCCTGCATGTTTCCATGGCCAACACCTTCTCACTCTGACCTCGTCACACATGACGTTTGGTCATGGACTTTCTATGTCCAGATACGATGTGAAAGGTACCCTGGGTGCGTTTGTTGTTGACGTTCTGGGACGCCATGTCAAGTTCTGCTTCGTACATGCATTGTCTTCTTTCAAAATACACCCCAGTTTTCACAGGAAATTTAACGTTTACATACAGTCTCTTTCAAAATTAAAGCACCACATCAGTACAACAAAGCGAAATTATGTTTTTTTTTTCCTTCAACAACAAAAGCACGTGGTTAGGTTTAGGAAAAACAACAGGGCGGAGCTTTATAATCTCAGGGGATGGAAACACCTCTATCTTGGGTGAAGGTTGGTGTTTGTTGGACCCATCCATCACCCTTCCCCCCTGCACTACTCTGAGTTTCATCCATTAACTTTTGTTCTTTCATTCTAACAGTGACTAGCTGCACATCATGCCAACGCTAACGGACAGCTTTTGCTTCAATCTCTGACGCCGCAAGTCACTGCCCAAGTGCCAGATTTCAACAACTTTGGAGTGAGACATGGGTCGATGGCTCATGTGCATCTTGATGAAAAGCAAATTTTTGTAGCTTTTTTTTTTAACAGTTAAGTACAGTTAAGTATGTTTTTATATGAAGAAACATGTAGGAATAAACCAGGAGCGTTGCTAAGATTTTAACACGTTGAGGGCTTATTTTATTTTATTTCTTACTTTCCATATTAATTGTAAATTGTGGTGTCAAGAATGTCAGTAGTTCTCAGTAATTAGTTTTGAGTAGAAACAGAATACCTCATGTATTGACTAGAGCTGACAAATAGTTAAACATATGTATTTATGATAACAGTGGCAGAATGTCGCTAAATACATTATTCAAGTACGAGTATGGACAGAAGTATTAGATGCAGAGCTTTTCATTATTGTTAGGCCTATTCTTATTATATATATAGCCTATATATTTAGATCCAGGGTTATGTATAAAATGTCCAGGCCTGACGGCGCCACTGAAAGAAACACACTACAGCCTCTTTTTGATAATAAAATGTATAAATAAGAATAGAATAAATGGCCTACCATCTTCAGTCGTCCAACATCTGAGTTTTAAAAGATTGTTGCACTGACCTTTTTTCTGGCGGATTAAAGCTCCAGCCCTTGACATGAAATTTATGGCAAAAAGGTCCAACATGTGAAAATGATTTATAACTTGGCAATGTGTGTGTGTGTGTTTAAAAAATGACCATTCGTGATGCCTTGCTTTGCGTGCTGCACTGTATGTCACCAGACAGTGCTGCGGTGTGGCCATTCTTAGAAAAAAGAACCACCAACACACACACACACACACACAACCATGGGAAGGACTGAGTCAGACAGGACGCAGATGACATATCGCATCAAAAAGACACGCACTCACATGGCCGGGGAATAGATTTTATTTAATTTTTGTAAAGGCCACTGTGGCCTGTGTGTGTGTGTGGAGACTTTGTGTGTGTAAGTTTACACACTTGGATGTCAGCCCAGTGCTTACAGTGAATACACCTTATCTTTCTCCCATGTTTTGACTGGTTCCTCTGCACGTAAACAATCGCAGTGCATTTAATTAATAAGTCTCCTGAACGAACAAGTGGGTGGTTGGGGATTAACAACACCATGGAGCAAATCAAGAACCAATTTGTGAATTTTTTATAAGCCAAACTCAGAGGCTGTAATTCATTTTGGTAGAATAATGAATGGGGTCTTTGGCAAATGAAGAGAAACCATGCGTGAAGGCCAGGTGCGAGCCGCTTTCATACAGAGTGATTGACTGCACGTAGTGTGTTAACATTTTGTTTGAAGATGCAGGTGGAAGGCAAAGTGGGTAGTGTACCATGGAACATGCTGTAGGTTTAACAACTAAACGCAGCATTTGATTTAAGCATGCCTCTTCCATACAAATGTCTGTGAGGAGCTGTATTTCTAGTTTAAAAATGCAGTTTTATTTCTTAGTGTAAAAGGTTTCCATCCATTTGGCAACAGTGCGAGCTTCTCCATAAACTTTGATTGTTCAACTTTTCCAATCAGGGGCCAATAGCTGGTATTTTCTTGGCTAAAACGGCAACAGAGGCATGCACTGAAACGTATCCAGAAAAACAATGTTATAAAATCTTATTGTAAAAGTTTCTAATCCCGCGTCCCTGAAAAGTTCCCCAATTTGAGTCGGGCTACCATGACCATTTTGAAAATCTCTCTAACCCAAATTACTCTCTCATCAATTAAAGCTGGAGTCACAATTTAACAAGATGCTGCTGTGAGGCCTAAACCACAGAGAAGAGAGAAAATCCCCGAGCATTTCTTCCCTGAATTGAAGGAGACTGCGGTACGGGTGGAAAATGTGTGGAGTCCTCAGTATGAACCGTCTTCATTTGTGGCTCCTCAAAGGGAAACCACTTTTACACTCTAATCCTACTTTTTATCTGCTGTGTTGGAATCAGCCCCCCTTTTCCTTCAGCGCAGCCCTCAGAGTGGTTCATCCCTCCCTCGGGGTGTTTCTGATTAGTCTGCCATGTGCCCATTATTCCCAAATAAGAGTCACCGCACAAAATATACACCCCTCATCACGCCTAATCTCAAATAGTCACAGTGGCCTGTAACTCAATCCACATTGGGCGATTTTCACTCATGCAAACAAATCCACAATGGTAGGAATTGATGGCATGCATTAAATTGTGGGCTCAAATCCTTGGAAGCTGCATGCCAGCCAAAGCTAAACAAATTACTGTTCCCATGAGAAGGGATGATTTGGAGATTTATGGACCTGTAATTTATTGTCTTTGCCTTTTAGTTGTTTGGAGCAATCATAATCCAGAATATCTTGTATTTCAAACAAACATAGAGAAACATATATTGTCCGTCTATCATCTGGATTTGGTGTAAGTGTTGAGTCTGATCTCTATTGACTAGAAAATGGTTGGCTTCGGCTCAGTGTGAAAAGGAGCTGACACTAAACCTTCAATGATAAGTCATATTCTGCTCTTTTCTCATCCTTTCATTGCACTTTTTCTGAGTTTGTAAAAAGTCTCATATCTCATCATTCATTTTAGGGCTTCTGTTTTGTTGAAAATCGGATAAACAATGCAGTGCTATGGTTATTAAAGTTGGGGTAGGCAGTTTCATTTTGGCGCCATTGGGAAAATAATCCCATAATAAACTCTAAGCATGTTGTAATTCAACTGGACTAAGAGAAGTGACTTGTTTTCAGGCTTTAGAAAATTTAGCCCGTGACGAGAGACTTTGACCAACCACAGGTCATTTTAGAGAGATGGCATTTCTATTTGCTGTTTTACCACACAGATTCATGTGCACATCCCTTCAGATGGTGAAAGCTTGACTCAGTGGTGGAGATTCCTGCAGAGAAAGGTGCTATTCCAGCATTGGCAACAAGTGTCTGCACTGCAAAGTGACACAAAAAAGGAAGACAGACTTATTAAAAATAGAGTCTTACAGCGAGCCTGACAATACACACACACACAAAAAAAAATGCCACTCAGTATCGGCCAAGCCTTTCAGAGACAGCGAGAAAATGAGCTTGGAAATCTAGAGGGAGCTCGGAGTAGAGTCTCTGCTCCTTCCTGTCGAAAGGGGTCAGCTGAGGTGGCTCGGGCTCCTTGGGATCAAGATGGGCGCCATCCGTTGGAGGTGTTTCGGACACGTCCCACTGGTACGAGGCCCCGGGGCAGACCCAGAACACACTGAAGGGATTAGATATCTTGTCTGGCCTGGGAATGCCTTCGGATCCCCCAGGAGGAGCTCGAAAGTGTTGCTGGGGAGAGGGATGCCTGGGGTGCTTTGCTTGGCCTGCTGCCCCCCGTGACCTGGTTCTGGATAAGCAGATCAAAATGGTGGATGGATAACCGGAGCTAATGGTTAATAGCTGTGGCTTCAAGCTCACATTTATAATGTTGCGATAGCCTCGACTCAAAGTCTCACTCCCTGCTGCTACAGACCACCTTGCCGGAGGGAGAGCTACCAGCAGCTCTGGAGACGGACTCCCAGTCAATGAATGCAGCAACACAGATGCGGCACAGCCAGCGCAAACACTGGCTGCGGTGGACTGGACATCCCCGACTCCCCACCAGATCAGCAAATAGAGCACTGGCCACCAGCACTGTGACACCCAGCACTAGGAGGGTTTGGCCAAATTTGAGCTACGACCAAAGGCTCATTTCCCGAGCTGACGCCTGCTGTCCTCCTCCTAACGTTAGCTAGGTAATTCATGTCTCATTTGTAGAGCGGGGCAAGATTTTTGATATATATTCATGTATATTAACTGCTGAGAAACCACCCAAAATGGTTAAGAATTAATACTTACTTCTAAAGTCTCAAGCATTACACTACAGACTGAAATTGAACCCTCACATAAATGTGTAATGGAAATGTAAAAGGCTCTCAGACAGCTGCAGTGAGAACGCCTGGAACTGCGACACCACCATACTCTATTGAATCAAATCAAACCATGAATTTTGTGAATTGCCGTACACCTAAAATATTGATGACAGAGCCATAAAACATGACAAAGTGCTGGTGGTGTCTACAGATTCTTGTGGGAGGTTGGCTGTTCATGAGCTCATACAGAGCGACGTGTGCAAAGACAAACCAAAGGGAATACTGAGGCTTGTTTGCTGAGATCACAGAGTTGGATGAAGGTCTGGTTTATTACATGAGCAGTAGTTTATTTTCATCAACACCAACGTACATCTTCACGTCTCACTTTTAAGGAACATATTCTCAATCATTCCTCTTTTTTTGGCTCTTTTGCCCTTCGCCTCAATTGGATTTCTCACATCATTACCAATGTTTAGTGACAACCATAGATTATGCCGAATCTCCTGCTGATTTAATGAAACTTAACGACCGGGCTAGTCCTGCGAACACTGATGCTAACGTCTTTCACAGATGGCAGAATGGGAAATCAGTTATCTTTAATGCCTGCTGCTGGGCTGGCACAGCGAAAAGGCAGCTATCACTATGACTGGTAATGCAGAGTAATAAAAGCTGGCACAGATGAAGTGAGCCAAGCACATTTAAATTTTAGCGAGGCCCACTAAAAACTAATGCCAGACATATAAAACAGAGGGGGAATGTGACAGAAATATTGACTGGAATTAGAGGAGGCAAGATGTATGGAAAGAGCCAAAGCAAGGGGTGTGTGTGCATGCAAACTCGCCCGAATACACGCACTAGCATGCTAATGCAAGCAGCCACTGACGTTTTGAGTTAATAGTTTTGGTTTAATCATTGAATACAAGCATTGGTCAGGCATAAATCCATGCATTGTTAAAAAATAAAACAAACATCTGCAGCTCAGTGTATTTCTCTGATCTTAAGTGGGTTCTTTTTTGGTTGTTCCACCACAGCAGATGTTTTTTTTTTTTTTCCTTCCGTACAGGATAGTGTACGATGAAAGAGAAGAGCTCTGCTGCTAATTCTGAGCCCAGAGAGGAAGGAGGGGGGGCTTTTTCTGAGTGAGCTGACATCTTTTATAATTAAAGGCCACAGCAGCACGCAGGCCTCAGACTGTACATGTGGTCTCACTGTGTGGAAGTGGCGAGAGGGAAAAGCAGCGCGAGAGAGGAAGAGAGGGAAGAGTGAGACTTCTAGCTAAAGTCTGAAAGCATAAATAAAGTGTGGGGAGAGAGTGGGAAACAGCACGGCAAGGTCGGAAAGAGAGACAGAGAGAGACGTTTTGGTTGTGGAAGCACCAACAGGGTTACCATGGAAGAACTGACCATTAACTAAGCCCGCCCCCTTAGTTGCTGCTGCGCCTGCCAAGCTTTCTGTTTGAGAACAAAGATGCTCTATAACCAAGATAACGCATTACAAGCTGTGCCAGTGATACAAAATGGTATACACTTCCGGGCTCCTAAGTCAAATCAATTGCCAGTTGTCGACCCAGAAGTGATTGTTGTTGTCAGCTTAACGTACATCCATGTTCCAGAACAAGGGCATCCAAGCTTTACTGAATGGGGGCAGGCCGCTTCTTGTGTCAAATGGGTGATTCAACCAAAAAAAAAAAAATCACATACAAATGAAACAACGCAACTGTTAATCTTTTACAGCTCTTAAAAGTAGTGACCCTTGATGTTGTCTTTATCCTTCTCTGCTGTAGCCATATCTGCTACCTAGCAGGAAGTGCTGTTAGGTGACCTTTCGTTTGCTTTTTTTTTATCATCTGTTTATGAACTTGCATAGTTCCTACTTAGTGCATGTCTGCAAACTGTATTTTAGTCCAGATATTGTGAGGTGAAGGGAAAAAAATGCCAAGTGATTAGCTTGATTAAACAATATTGTGTGGTGGACCACATATAGTACATTTTGAAAGACAAAAAACGGCCTGCAGGTCATGATTGGCCCCTGGACTGGACTATGGACATGCCTGTTCTAGAATGCTGCAACATAGCTGTAGTTGTAGGCCTAGCTGTTGCGAGCAAATTAAGCTAACATTAAGAATCCTGTAAAAGAAGTCTTAAATGTATACTCAGTGGCTTAAAACATAATATCATGCGGAAGACAGGACCAAATGAAAATGAAGAAGAAACAGCATTGTACTTGCAGAGTAGAGGTAGTTGTAGTATTAAAAGAAAGGATAAGATCAGAGTGTTATACTGTCCCAACATAACCCTGTTGACATACTTTTAAACAGCATATTTTGACTTTTAATTTTTATAAAATGTCTAACTAATGTTTGTGACAAACTTAAAGGTTCTTTTTGACCACTAGTAGTGCCACAATGTTTGTATGAGTAAATAAAAAAACTGTTTTATCATAACCCATAACCTCACAAACAAATTTAACCTAGTTATTTTGAGTTGTGCTCCTTGGCCTTAAAATAGGTCAACCCTATGTTCCCAAGGTCCTATGTTCCTAAGGGCCGAGTCAGCCTTGTGTTGAGTTTTGAGCATGTGTCTCTTGATATAAACCAGTAGTGTAAGAGACTGGTAAGGTCTATCTTTGCAGCTTAAGTTGCCAACGGTAATAATATGATGTTAATAATAATAATAATAATAAAGAGAGATGAACTTTTTAAATGCAGCTTTAACAGGAGCAAATCTCTGTTCCCAAATTCACTGTTTGCACACACATTAACCCTCTTTCAAGTCAAAATATTTTATAAAAAGGGGCGCCCACTAGCTCACCTGGTAGAGCAGGGACCCCATGTACAAAGGTTGTGTCCTTGCGTCAGGGGCCAGGGGCTCAATTCCTACCCATGACCCCTTGCTGCATGTCATCTCCCCCTTTAATGGTATAGCTGTTCTATCAAGGCAAAAAGCCTCAAAAATACTAAAATATTATTAATTATTTCCTCCTTTCTTCATCTTTGTTTTTGTTCCTCTCTTTTAATTGTTAATTAACTGATTAACTAATTATTATCATTTTAAATTTAGGGCTGAAATATGTTATTCTCCATACAAAAAGAGTAACTACAGGGGCGCCCCAGGAGCTCAAAGGGTAGAGCACGTAACACTATGGCTAAGACATGATGATGAAGAAGCTGGGGAACGCCTTTTTTAGGTTCCTGTAATGAGCTATACAGAGCTAGGGAACATAGGATCCTCTACACAGAGGAACAACCCTGCCTGGGGAGCAAAAATCCTTTCGGCCACTATGGAGATATCAGTGTCTAAAGTCAGAACTAAAACTGTAGGTAGGTGATTTTAACATACTGACCCACAAAAATACACCTGACCATTTGACCTAGGGCAAAAACAGGGTCTCCTTAATGTGTCATATTGAGAAAATACTGAGGTGAGGGAACTTAGGACCCTTGACTATACCCCTAAAAGTATAGTTACTAGAGGTTGCAAGTTAGCAGACATGCTAACACCTGTTTCATCCGTTTCTCACACTTTCACTCTTGTGTTTTTGGTGTTTAACATGCTAAACCACCTTTCAAACTCTGCAATACGATGCACAGTATCTCATTACTACAGCCTCATGTACACCGCTTCAACATGTGGAGAAATCCAAACCTTGACAGGCCTGCCATGCTAGTAACAGGTGCTAAGCTATGTTCAAGAGAGGGGATTATTGATGGCTGATCCTTCCAAAAATATTGATTAGAATGGGCACAGGTTTCAGATACATTTATTACCTTTATTGGATTACCTTTTGAGGGCCAAACGTGTCATTTTTCCAACAATCTTTACACGAACATCCTCAGTTTGCTTTACAGTAACACATGAAATTAAAAAAGATGAAACTCTGGACGTCATGTCAGATAAAACTTTACTCCACAACACAAAGAATCAGAGCCAGAATTAAGGTTTGGGAGCTCAAAATAATCACAGAGTCAGAGCAGTAACTGTTTTAAGTGAGTGTTAGCAGATACAGTTTGCACTGTCAAAGGCAATTAAAATATGTGGAGCTCTGAGGGGAGAAATATCTACAAATGCCTACAAATGGAATGTATGGTTTCTGATTATTGTAACATCACATATTTACAGATGAGGTATCATTGGTATGTCAACTGCAATGTGCACAGAAATACCCTGCAACATCAAACTAAGATATGTAGCATTTCAAAGGACATTTAGAAACGGTAAATGCTCTGAAAATATAAATGCAGTCAAGGTAACACTGCTAATAATTAAAAAGACATAGTGGTTTATCATGGAGTGGGACATTTTTTCTCCAATGTCCTGTCAATGAAAACATATTCAGTTTATGTCTTGCCTTGTCGTGTAATAAATACATTTCTTTCATAAAAGAAATCTGTAGCTGTTGTATTTCAAATCAACAGAATCTATAAATATCAGCTTATTTTATAAACAAAAGTCAAAAGTTGATGTTCAAAGGCAATGTTTTTTCCCTTTGGTGCGTACTTTGCTTCTAACTTCTGTGTAACATTAACATACAAGCAAGAAAATGGTTTAATGGTTTAATAACTAAGCCATGTGTGTAACTTGCATATTGGCAGCACGGTGTTCATGTCGGCTTCGACTCTACAACTAAACTGTTCCTGTGCTGCATGTCATGGTGAGTCCACTGAGGCAGAGTTCAGCTTGTGGACTTTGTGTTTCTCTACCCCGTCCCTGAGAACATACGTCCTGTGGAGCATTTAAGAGT
This sequence comes from Cephalopholis sonnerati, assembly GCA_019142605.1. Lineage (NCBI taxonomy): Eukaryota > Metazoa > Chordata > Actinopteri > Perciformes > Serranidae > Cephalopholis > Cephalopholis sonnerati. Next base: position 26,213,004 of record JAGQAX010000016.1, read on the forward strand.
CAAACTGGCTTTTATCTGGGCTATGACAGAAATCTCCTTTATTAGTCCCATCCAAAGTCTTGTCCACTCATCTGGTAGAAACGGTGGTTGAAGGGCTTGTAGAAGTCTCTGAGCCTCTGCAGGACCTCGGTGGGGATTTGGGGATGGGGTCTGCCCTTAGACTTTCCAAGGCAGCGAGGTCTGCTGCTCCCCTCGGGCTTCTTCAAGCAGGGAAAACCTTTGGTCTGGTTGAAGTAGAAGTGTTTGTCTGAAACAACCCTTTTCAGACCCAGGAAGTCCTGAACGCGGCCCATCTCCCCGGCCGGATCAGACACCAGCCGCTCACCGCTAACAAAGAGAAAATGAGACAAGGGGAAGTGCTGGAGCCAGTTCTCCAGATGTTTGGCGTAGAGGCCGATGCGCACAGGCGCTCCACGTGGTGTCAATCAGACCTGTGGTGGAGTTTTTTAAAGCCAGGCTCTGGAAGGATGGAAGGCCTGGGTTCTTGGATAGCGTCTGGGTGTAGTCAGACACGGCCCGCGTCACAGGATCTCTGACCACCACAATGAGCTTGGTTTGGCAGTTCATAGTGCAGACACGGCTAGGAGCCTCCTTTGTGACAAAGTAGCTGGGGGTCTTCTCCATCGTGATCTGGCCGTCCAGCGTCCGAGGCATCAGGTTCCTAAATGAGAGGAAGAAACTGATCAGACTATTGTACATTGTAACATACATACTTCTATCTTATGTGTCACAGTTTGACAGCTTGATTAGCTGTGTCTCAACATATGTTGTGCTTTTCTAAAGCAATGTTACTGATTTTTTTAGCCACTTGGGGCAGTCAAAGAAGCTGTAAACACAACACTGTCATATTACCAGAGCCATATAAAATTAATAAATATGTTAGCAAGCAGATACCTAAACACATTCAGCACACACACAAAGCAAAATTAGCATCCATTTGAAGTCATGTTTGGACTTTTGTCACCCATCAGCAGCAGATACAACCCATATTTTATTTATTATTTATATTTTCAATTGTGCTATATTTTACTGTTTCAACTGCAAAACTGTACAATATGCAATAATGACTGTGAAGCCCTCTACACTGTTGTGTAAAAATAGCTTTACAGTGCAATACTCTTTATTTAATTCTTATCTGTTCTATTCTTGCATTTATATTTAGCACATTTTTGTACATATTTCATATATTTCTTATACAACATATATTTTATTTCTCATCTTCTGACATTTATATATATATATTGTGTTATATATTGTAGCATAATATACATTTCTTCTTGCACACCTCTTATTTCCATTTCAATTTTCTTATGATTTCTTAATGCTTATATACAATGTAAAAGCAACTGTAGCGTGTCAAGTTTCACCGCAGGAATCAATGAAGCACTCCTGCTTTCTGATTCGAGTCTGCCTGATTGGTAGAAACCCAATAGTCACTCTTCTTTTAGCTCTGTTTTTGGTCTCCACCAACTCCTGAGAGACAATATTTGTCTCTAAAGCTGGCTAAATGCTTCTCTATGATCACTGGTTCATTGTTAACTTGGGCAGGTGATGTACAGGTGGTTCATCAGAGTTTTTATTTATTGAAAACAGCTGTCTGCTACACCTGGAAACAACACCAGCAGTGAGAGTGAATTGAAAGAGTAGATGTGGGCCATAAAACCAGAACAATGAGTTATAACAATATTTCTCAAATGGGTAAAACTAGGGATACTTTGGACTACTGTAGGGGGTACTTGAGAGCTTTTTAAAATGATAATTCAAAAATTATCAGTCATACATAACTCCTTAGATGATCATATACTATATTAAGTTCAATGAAAGTGTGAACGTAAGTTTGATAAACCACATTTTTTATTCAATGTTCCTTCTTTCAGAGCAAACGGAAACTGTCAACTGCAGCAGCAAATGCAGTCACATGCGTTTGTTCACTGGTGTTTCTATCAAAATATTTTGAGCTTGTCAGGGGGTACTTGGCTAAAAAAATACTTAAAAGGTGGTACATTAGTAAAAGAATGTTGAAGAAATCCTGAGCTAAAAGACCCTAAAACACTCTGTGGAGCTGAGGGGTCCATCACTGTGTTGAACCCCCTCCACATTACACATAGAAATCTGACTAAATGTAAATATAAAAATGTTGATTCTTTAAGCTTTAAAAAGAAAAAGTGCCACTTGCACTATCACTTTACATTTTGTGAAATCGCACCATGTCGATGTAATCACATGTGGAGTACAAACTGACTTCAGTGAAAACAACATCAAGAGATAACGTAAACACATGATATACCCTAAACATTAAAGCACCCCAGATTAAAGGTCCGCACGCTGCAGTGTGTTTACGTACCGGGGCCTCAGACGGCCCATCTGAGCCTCACTAAGGCCTGCACAACAGGACCATCCACTCACTATGGGCCTGATGAGTCAAAACCACAAAGCCTCAAGAACCACTTAACAGCAATTTCCAGATTTCCACCCCCCTCTTCTTTCTTCCTGCAAGAGCAAAGTGCCCCCTCCTCCTTCACCACCCTCACCTCCCCTACGGGTTTCTACAAGGACCCAAACAGACCAAACAGACCAAAGTCAGGAAGTGCAACCAGGATGGCAAGCTGCTGAGCTCAGCTAGTGTGTTAAACATATGGCTGCGAGGAGGAGAGATGCTGTGTGGAACTCGGCAGTGAAAAGACATGTGTTGAGTTATGTGCTGCGATATTACAGAAATAAATTTTGCTAAGTAATCCAATGTATATTAATCTGTAATCCAACCAGTATTGCTCATATAAGCTTTGCTGATATATCTTCTAACATGTGTTTACAGTTTTCTTTGTTTTTAAGTTTCTTCTCCACTAACTGAGTGCATCTGCTGTCCTATTAACTTTTTAGTGCTATCTGGCAAACAGGCATTGTGGGTAACATGGAATTCGACAGATCTGGCGTTTGTTCTTATTGACAGACAGAGTGAGGCAAAACTGCGGTGGATTTGGATTTCATAGACAAATTGTTTTGCATGACAAGCAGATGATGAGCAATGTTTAAAACAGCAAATGAATTGTCTGCAGTTCATTTACTCAACACATCTTATTAGTTACTGGAGACAGAGAGCTTTAATGTGGCTTTCTATAAAATAAACAAGTAACGGAGCCGGTGTGCTTTATTTGTTTGAGATCGGAAGTCTGCTCTGACAAGAGGCCATTCAGAAATGTAGATCACTGATGGACATCCAAAGGAAATTTCACCCCAGTTTTGGCAGCTGTTGCAGTGAGATAGTCTGTGGTCAAACACTGATTAGATGATTATGAAAAGCAAGCTGCAGTATTCATAAAGTAACGCTCCATTAGACCCAGTGTTTGCTTGCAGATGTTGATACAAAAAACATCTGTCAGCCTTTAAGATGATAAATCAAAAGCAAAAAATATCATTTTGATTCAGTCAAAAAACAAAAACAAATACACTCATGTTTACCAAGTATAAAGATTGACTCTTCTTAATTGCTATATGCCAACATTATTTAGATTGTCTTTATATTCCAGCTGAGAGAACTACAGTTGGACAAATCCTCAATGTGTGAGCGGAAAGAGCTGATGAAACTCCAATAGTTTTAAAGAACACTTGGCAGCAACTGACTGTGGTTACGAGCAGCAGTACAGGTCGCACCGACTTCACTCTTGCTCTGTGGTCAGATGCAGCGCAGTAACCCCTTGACAAGCAGCAGCATGCTGGTGCATCAGTCAATACAAGCTCTTCCTGTGCAGCAAAACATTGCTGAAGCCCACTGAATTTTATTTCAAATTGTAGCGGAGCTCTTTAAGAAATAGTCTGACATGTATTCATATTCATATGAGGCTTCTGCCAGCAGAGCCAAAGGTACAGAGATGAAGGTAAAAGACCCACCTCCAGCGCCTCTAAAGCTCCCTAATTACTAATACATTGTATCTAGCTTGGTATACTTTACTCCAAAGTCCAGTTTGTTTTATTATTGTGAACACTGCGTACCATACCCGGGCACAGATCTGCAAACCTGTGTCCTCTTGAAAAGGTGGTCTCAAATATGGTCCATGTGAAAAGCAGCTGTACCAAAACACAGAAGTGGACGGCTATTTAATGCAAGTAGCAGACAGTGAGTACAGTTGCAAAGGCATTTCTGAATGCCACTGAAATCTGCATATGTGTGCAGCGTGGCCAATCTCATCCACTGAACGGCACAGCCTCTAGACGAGAGGGTCATTTTTGACATCCTATCCAAAATATAAACTATAGTGGGCAAATGGAAAGGGCTTAGGATCTAGCAATTGGCGCTCTTTCCTACAGTGTACCAACAACATAAAGAAATGTCACGTAGGTGATGACACATATCGGGTACGGAACATTACTAACAATAAAGCTGAGCAGTGAGGGAGTGGAGAGGTGGAGCAATCATACTCAGGCACAGCACCAAACAATTGTATCTGAGTTTTATGACCGAAATACATGGGGCACAGACACCATGTGTCACTTAGGTGAGATGGAGCAGAGGTTTTTACCTGCTACACAGAATCTGTTTCTGTAGCGTTTGGTTGCGTACTGTGTGGGCATTGAGTTTTGCCAGGTAATAATGCAGTTGGTTACTATACTATACTGCCAGATGGTGTGGAATAAGGTGAAAGAACGCTACTTAAGGGAAAACAAAAGGTACAAATGTATGTTAAAAGGATTATATAGTGCTGCAACTATAAAGAAACCTGTTGTAGTTCTGTATTTATAAAAAAGTATTTGTTGTCTCATGGAGAGTCCATGACTATGAGTGTGAAGGAGGAAAGAAGGGCCTCCTGCTCCTCTTTAAGGTTCAAGTTTCCCCTTTACTTAAAGTTAAGCACTTTCACTCCACCCCCATTAAATGATCCCCATAATAAAACACCATTAATTGATTATTATCCAACAACAAGAGCTGCAAATGGCCTATCGCTGCCTGTCTGTCCCCTGTTTATCTGTGTCTGATCAATACGTCTGTCTCTATATGACAGATTGTTCACTGTGTGCACGCGCGCGTGTGTGAGCGCACACACACAAATGTGAGCGCAGAGGTGTCAGTGTTTACTGATGAGAAACTGAACGCTGGTCTCCCTCTCTGTCCTCCCCTCTCTCATCCATACTCCTCTCGATTTGTCCTTCACTCCTTCGCATAAGTGTCACTTCAGTAATTGACCATAAGTTGTCTTTCCATATTCATGAATAGTTAATGAATTGCGGCTTTACCCCCTCTCACTCATCTGCTCCCTATCTCCCTCATCACAATCTGTCTCATTATCAGAGAATCAATAAAAGCATTTTCTATCATAAATCTGCTCCTGTGTGTGGTGTGAGGAGAAACTGTAAACAGATCGGGGATGATTTATGTCTTGTCAATTTTCTCGTGCATGTAAATTTATTGTTGAGTTTTACAAATACAGCTCTGTAATTTAACGTAAGGAAGAAATGCCTGCAAGTCTACTGTCGTGCAAAAAGAGTAACTCAGTGCACAAAGATGTTTTCTATTTAGCCCAGTATTGGACAACATTGCTGACTAGCCACATTAGTCTGGAACTCCCTGCTGCTTTAAGGATGTAGCACTTTTCCTCCCTGAAGTGCTACACCGCTGATTACACCACCGATATCTTCTAGGCAGTCTGGATGAGAAGATTAAATACTAACCCTGGCAACAAGGATGTGGCCAAGAGACTTCCTGCCCCTGAGATTATGGGTTCTCCCGCTGAAGTGCTGCAGCTACATCCCCTGTAGCGCCCTGACAAAAGACATTCTGCACAGAAGGCAGAGCTGACAAAAAGATCCCAAAAATCAAATTATCATGTCATTTTCTAAAAACAAAAACAGATCTAAATTTCCATGGGTTATTATAGTCATTTACTGGACCATGTACGCTAAACACTGACTTGCTAAGGGGAGACTTCTGCTTTGGCACACGTCTCTACGTCCATGCGCTTTCAGAGCTAAAACCCAATTAACGAGGCATGTGGAAAATCAAGGTCGTAAAAATGAGAAGGAGAGCAAACAACAAACTGGAGGAAAACATTTCCCAGCAGTGCTGCTGTGCTCAGAGGGTGACAGAAGCAGCCTCGGGGGCCACGGACGGCCCGTCAGGCTGACAGGATGAGTGTGGGAACCTCGATTTATGCCGTCATGGCTGGATGAAACCAGGCTGTTCTCATTTACTGTTTTGTACTTATACCTACAGAAAGCAATTCACTATAATTTGTATACAACCCACTTAATCACGAGCCATGAAGCTGAGATCACGTCACCTATGTGCTGCGGGCTGTCCTCCGTCAGTGGGGTCACATGGTATAAAGACTAAAAAAGTCCGTGTAGGGAAGAAGGCTGAGGTTGGGGATGGGTCAAACAAACACAGGACTTTGACCAGTAGACCAGGGTAACATCCCATCATGATTCTGGTCCTAAACCTAACCTAACGAGTAGGAGGTCTAATTAGTGAGATGTCATAAGTTATGCTGCTATTCTCCTCTGACAAGAATACAATAATAAAACAACAACAAAACGTTCAACAAGTTGCAAATAGAGAAGTTTAAAAGAATAGTTTGACAATTTGGAAGATATGCACATTTGTTTTCTTGCCGGGAAGTAGACGAGAAGATTTATACCAATCCCTTTCCCTGTCCCTGTTAGCTTAGCTAACCTAGCTCTGTCCAACTGTAACAAAATCTGCCTACCAGCCCCTCTTTTGTTCATGAATTAGCACATTATAGCTCGTCTGTATGGAGCTTTAACCTCTCGAATTCTCCTCTGTTCACTTCACAGTGACCTTTATGCTAAGCTAATCGTCTGCTAAAGTAGCTTTATATTTAGGCTAACTGACAGAAATAAGAGTAGTATCAATCTTTAATCTAACTCTTTGCAAGAAAGGGAACACGTACATGAGTGTACTGTTTCCCAAAATGTCTACTACTGCTTTAAATGTAACCTGGGTGCCCTACAGTGACAAAACATAAAACCGTGAAACTACATCATCGACACTGTTGATGTGATAAAGACCCCGCACAGTGCACACACATCAGGAGTCATCATTGTCTGTGGAATACCAAGGGCGAATGCCGCCATGCTGTCTACATGTTCTTTGTCTAAACTGAAACCTGAGTATGCGACGAGGCCTTAAAGTATCATGGAAGCCAAAGTTGGAAAGAAACAGAAATTAACAAGTGTAAAAAGCCAAGCGTAGCCTGAGGATGGGTTTGACACTGAGCAGCATTACTGTAAATAATATTTCACAACAGCTAGTGACACAATATGCATAAGAGCTAAAGAAATACTCAACACACAAACACACTGCAAACTTGACGACTAGAGGTGAGAGCCTGGAGGTCCTGTCTCTATAGGCAGAGAGAGGAAGTGGATGGTTAGACCCCTCTGGGAAACCGCATGACTGGCAGAAAGACTGTTGCCACCCACAGATTTTAAATACATTGTTATCAGCTGATTTTTTTCCTATGAATAATGATGCAGTAATGGAGGGCGAGGAGGGTTTTCTCGACAGGAGGTTAGCTGAAGTGCTATACTCCCACAGAGACTACAGTGTTTTACATTTTCATCTTTGGTGGCTTACAGCAGGATATCATTGCAATGGGTTTGAATGTGTGTGTGTGTAAGAAGGTGGGCGGGTGGTTAGAGGGTAAAGTCATGCACATGTGTGTGTGTGTGTGGGCTTGTCTTAAAAGAAATGAAATACTTTTTGTTGGTCAGTGGCTAATTAGTGACTGCGTGGCATTTGAGCGTCCAGTCATGATGAGGAGATTTAACAGGACGTCAGTGATGCTTTGTTGGTAAATCCAGTAATGGCTTCAACATTTGGCACAAGGAAGCAGCTGTGACACTTACCAGGGTAAAAGTGCCGATTCAGGATGCGTTTGAAAATGTTCAATCCTTGTACCAAAACCAATACAATACTTTTTAAATGCATCACATTAAGAAACATGTTTTCTCTGGTCCATCGCTTTGGTTGAGACTGAATATTTCAACAGCTACTGGAAGGATTGCTGTGTAGTTTGGTACAGACGTTCATGCTTCCTTCATTGAAATTGTACTAACTTTTGTGATTCCTGTACTTTTAACTTCTGAACATCAGTATCTAAGCATTGTCACATTGCCTAAGTGCAGCTTTGTAGGGTCGTTAGCATGGCTGAAGACTAGCAGTAAATCAATAAGACCGTGAATCTGACAACCAACTTTCAGCACTTGACAGTTTTTGATATTTGGTGCAGGGGACACAATTTGCGCCCCAAAAAATAGCAAAGTTTGATACCTAGTCCTCAAACTGATTTTAGCTTGATGCTAACAAACACATGATGCTTGTGGCTGTGTTGGTCGTCATGGGAATCAGACTCAGACTTGTTCTTTAGATGTGGATAATTGATGTATAATAATAACTCGAAACGGGATCTAAAGATGGTGCCTGTTCATTCCTATGGAATTGCTTGTCTGGCGCATATGCCAAAAAAGTTCCCAGCTTCCAGGTTTACTTCAGCAATTTGCGGCCCACTGATATATGCAGTAGTAGGCCCTGCCCCTGGCCCTAAGCTCAGCTCATAGACTTTACACTATGATGACATCACAAGCCTTTAAATCGCTTTTCTCAGCTTGAGGAAAGTTTTACAAATATGAAACCATCGTAGATCAAGAAGTCATAATAGAAGGAGTCATATCTGAGTTTCTTTGCAGTTCAAAATGTGCTTTCAACAGTTTTATGACGTGACATATGAACCTTAGGGACCCTGAGGACATCTGGGGCCGGCCTACGGACCGTGCAAAGAGTCAGAACAAAACATGGTGAAGCAGTGTTTTGTTGTCATGCAGCACAAACCTGGAATAACCTCCCAGATAATGTTAGACAAGCCCAGACTCTGGCCACTTTTAAGTCAAAGCTGAAAACATTCCTTTTTTACTCTGCCTACTCCACCCTGTAATGACTTTAAACTCAATCTTAAAGCATTTTAAATAATCTTTTTTTATCTTTTGCACCTCTTGTCTGCATTTTTCCATTTTTAATGGTGATTTTTTTAAAAATTGTAAATCATTTAGTAATTAATTTGACCTTTACTCTGTATCCTTTATTATGTTTTATATTTTATTGATCTCTAAAGAACTTTGAATTGCCCTTGTGTACGAAATGTGCTGTACAAATAAAGCTGCTTAGCTTTGCCTTGCCTTTTATGGACGTCTATTTTATAATGGTCGTCTAAGGGGAAAACTTTTAGGGCAGTGGGGGGATTCTTTGCTGTAATACCGCAAGTGTCCATAGTGGAGGCAAGGCTGAGCTGCGTTCCTGGGGGCCTGAGCAGCCTCACAGAGCCTCGCATGTCTGTAGAGTTAGCCATAAATCTGGTAATAATGAATCAAATAATAAGTGAATCAGACTGTGAATCTGACAACCAACTTTCAGTGCTTCACAGATTTTGATTCATGATGCAAAAAAGATTGATACCCAGTCCTTGTACTGATATTAGCTTGATGCTAAACAGAAAATTATGCCCGTGTCATCATGAGAATTAGAGTCAGACTTGCTCTTTAGATGTGAATCCATTCAAACCAAGTCATGTTTAACTACGTGCTATAAAAAAATAATTGTTTTTTTTTAATTTCCCAGTTGTAATATTTTATTTTCATTGGTTACTCCCTCTGGTTTTCTACCTCGTGTTATTCTTTCCTGGAAATAGCAGCCCAGCTGAGCATGACTACTAAATATCTGAAACATTTTACATTTGCCAACTGACACACAGTATTTTCCTCACTCGCTAACTGCAGTCCGGAGCTAAAACAGCACGACTGAAAGATTTTACAGGCGCCCCAAAATGCACCACAACGCGCCTCAAATTATTATAATTCCCACCATATGGGGTGTGAGTGTGGGCCTTTTCAAACCTTATAACACCACCTAGACCCAACTCCAGCCAAAACCCACCACCATTAAAACACAGTACAACTCAACACTACAGAGACCACTTCCTGGTCTGCTACACCAATCAGTCGTGTTCAGCCTCTATCACTAATGGCCTCGGGGCTGGACACAGAATGAGGTGTCGGGAAAATCACCCTCGATCTGGAAAACGTTACCCCATTGCACATTAGAGCCCACTTTCACCATTTCAACTGTCACATGGTAAGTGTTTGAATCTGACCTCCTGGAAACTACTGAAAGAAAACATGCATGGATGTGGTGCTGTGATGATTTAAGATAAAACAAAGCACAGGACAGTTTCACCCACCAGTTTTAGTATATAAACAAATCTTACTGATGGAGGTAAAACATAGTATTTCGTAACTTAACACTGTGAAAAAAGGAGGTAGTAGTTTTGAATATTAATCATGGTATCAATTAGTATTATTATAAATCAGTTAATTCATATTCATAAAGCAACAAATTACATACATGACTTCACAGACATATCAGACTTATCTCAGTGTTTTGGTTACTCAGAAATATGCAAAAAGTCAAAGGGCATGCTGATGTTTGGAAATGCTGATGTCAAGCATTGTGATTTTTAAAAAAAAAGTTAAATAAGTTGTCTATTCTCCATATTACTACCATTTCTGACAGATTCAAAAAGCAAATAATAAAAAGTCAGATCTGGATTCATAGAAAATCAGAATATTGGAGGTGGACGAGTAAAAGGATGAATTTAATTTGAAAGGGCAGACACAGGAAGTGGCCACGCTCAGCAGTCAGGAGTCAGGTTAATTTCCAGGGCTGGTACCTGTGGTTATTCCACAGGCTAGTTAATAACATGTCAGGCAGGAAATCCAAAGTGTGGGATCATTTTGAGAAGGTGAAGGACCAACCCAAGGTGATATGTAAACTCATCTTCACTGGTCGACTACAAACATGACGTATCATGTGAAACATGGAAGTAGCTACATGCCCATTAGCCCACAGCGTCATTAACAGGCGGCTCACTCAGTGTGTGATGTGCACTTGTAGATAAAATATAGGCCTATATTAATGAAGGTTCATTAGTACGGTTTGTATTTCTCTGTAATGTAGCACAGTGTTAACAATGTTACTGATACTATTCTTTCTCACACCTTGAGCTCAAACCATTGTGTTGCCCCGCCCAAAATATATAATTTGATAATTAAAATAATATCGTAAACATGCTGGCGACTAGTCGACTAATGGCTCTAAATGACGACTATTGGGCAACAAGGAAAATTCTTAGTCTGGGGCAGCCCTACTCTGAACATAATCCAGGCCACAACAACATAATTAAGTAAAGCAGTACTAACACACAAACATAATTTCTAGGAAACAGGCTTGAAAACAAGATTATAATCCCATTTTACTTTCACCTGTCATCACTTCATTTACTTATTTGCAAAAGCCGATGTCTTTTTAAGGACTGGTGTAATTTTCAGCAGTGCTGTCATTTCTCTTTGCCCTCGTGCTGCCCTTAAAGGATTTATACTACATTTTAATAGCAATCCGATTGAGCATGGCCTTTGGTGTCAAGACTGTAGGTCAGCCGATTGACAAGCTCTCTAAGTATTGATGGAACTTGTGGACTGGTGTTTTTCCCCATACAGAAATTCAGAAGTGCATATTTTCATAAATCTATAAAGACTAGTCATTAATTTGCTAGGATGCTATTTTGGATCACAAGCTGTGCAGCTGTACAGTGTTCGTCTCTATCTGCTGCTAGACAATATTAACAAATGTGCTCACTTTAAAGTCATCAAGGTACTGAGGATGCGACAAATAAAGACTCCATCTACAAATTAAAATTCTAGCCCACATCATGGTGACAAAGCCGTAACAATCACAACCATTGTGCCACGGAAAAGCCGGGGTTTTTCAGTCTTCTGCGGTGGCTCTCAAGTCCCATATGAAACCCATCACTCCATGGAGTCCCCATAAAGCCATAAAACAACACAGAAATTCATTAAATCTTCGCTTCATTCTGAATGCACTATTTGTGGCTTTTCCATTCCCGTAATGGGCTCGTATGCACACATGCAAAGGAGGGATGGGGACGGAGAGAGAGAGAGACGGGCTGGGTGGAGACTGACTGGATCACTCAAGATAAAAGCGATGGAAAACACACATGAATGAGGTCTAAGTTTGTCTCGCAGAAGACAATGCTGCTGGAACGACATGCACGGGAGGGCACTGCTGCTGCTGCGTCTGTGAAGTGTCTCCAGCACGGAGATCGCCAAAAACTGACAGCAATATATGACTGTGCACGACTCACATCCATCTGTTTAAATCGCCAACAGTTTGGGCTTATTTCTCCGTCCAAGACATGAGGACAGGCGGAGTATCACAATGCACCACTCGTTGTCAGATATGCTAATGTGAAGCCATGTGTCTTTGGCTGAGGTTTTTATTACTTATGACTGTCTGCTAAATGATTAACAATCTACTGATTAATATGTTTTTTATATTGATTATGGCTGAAATACAAGCACGCAAAGGTCACAAGTGTCTGAAAGGGAGAGTCAATAAAGTAATAAGACAATGTATGTTAATTGGTTCCATCCTGAGATTAAATTAATGATCCAGTTAAACATTTATACCCATATGTGTCGTGGAAATATGATCCTGTTGACCTGAGAGCTGCAGATGAAGCAGGGAACTTCAGCAAGATACCATGTCAAAGCTCAGGGTTGCTTCTCAGAGCCTGTCATACACAACAGCCTGGAATAAGAAAGTGTGTGTGTGTCTGTGTGTGTGGCTGAGTGTTGGCTTCCAGATGTGACAGTGAGTTGACCCGCTGTTCACTGACAGTCAGTTGAGGAGAACTTGCTTGTTCCACATGACTGAGCTCTCGCTGTCACTGACACACACACACACACATGCACACACAGCTCCGGTCCTCGACTTCCCGCGGCTTCTCTGTGGGTCACTGCAGATGACAGCAAACAGATTTCCCCAATTTCTGAGATTCAGTGACAACAAGGGACTCATATTTCAGTGATTTCACCCCGGATCATGTTGCTGCTGTCACTATTGTTGTGTTAATCCCTCCAACTTTTCTCCACCTTTCCAGCTAAGTTTACTTCTGTCCAAACTAGAAAACAGCCAATAGCAAAAGTCAACAAAATACTAGGGATGGGCATGAATACTTGAGCACTCAGGCTGTCAGTATTTCCTCGGCACATGGAGACATAGCTGCCAACAGATGATTATGACTTTTATATATTTTTTATATATTTTTTTTGCTTTGTTCAGCGCCTCCTTGCCCTGCTGTCGCTCTCTCTGTTTACCATGACACTGCTGTTAGGGTAACGTGAGCTCTGAACCAGGGAGCAGTTGGTGCGAGTCCACACGCACACACACACACCAAAGGAGCCATTCATCGTGACTGTTAAATGACTCGGTGTTGGATGAACTGCTTCAGACTCTGGAGACGGTCCTTCAGTGCTGCGTCGAACCTATGTAACAGCAGCAACAGAAAGTTTGCTGATTTCTCTTATGTTCACTTTAAATGTATAGTTTGCCAGGCAAATTGAAGACTAGTTCAATAAATTAAATTGCACATGTTTCTTGCTGTCGGCCAATTAACATTCCCAAGATTAGGAAGTACTACGTAATAATTTAATGAGAGTACTCGAATGTGGAAGCTACATAAAATGCTCACTCCTACAAAATACTAGATCTGTGAATGGCAAGAATCTGGTGATAGGATATGTGTCATGACACAGGGGTTATGATTCAATATATTGCAAAACTGTAAACAAGGTGAAATCTAATTTTCGGAGCCAGCGGTGCGCACCTTATGGCTGCCTGTATAGGCCTGTGTTCTTTGTGTTCACACTAGTGATATGTTGTTACATTGGAGTGGAAGAGTCAAATGGCTGAAGATAAATTACATCACTAAAGGATCTAGCTGTCCAAAGTTTAATCACAGCACAAAATGAACCACTGCAGCAGTCTTTGCGTGTAAACTATTATTTGAAAATCAATACAGTGTCAAAAAAACATAATCACCATACTCAAGGGTGTTGATATTTTCTTGCATGCCAACAAAATACCAGTATTTTTAGTCGTTCCCTTCAGTCATACCTGCCCAGTTGTCATTTGTCAAAGCCATATAAATAGCACTGAAAATCTGGCATCACAACAGGATACATTGCACATGGAGTCTTTCTTCTTCTGTTTTGCTTTTGGTGAACTGAAATAATTACTTGAACAGTTAGATTACTTTATCAAAAGAAAAATAAACCAGAAAAGCAACTCTTTTAATAATTGACTAATATTTAACAAAATTTTTTAAGACAAAAAATTCCAAACATTTGCTGCTTCCAGCTTCTCACATCCAAAAATTAGTTGCTTTTCTTTGTCGTGTATGACAGTAAAATGAATATCTTTGGGTTTCGTGCTGTCAACCGAACAAAACAAGAAGCCTGAATGCGTCATTTTTGGGCTCAAATTATATGTTGCAGCCCTTATTATGACTGATCTAAATTTCAGAGACCACATTGGTGTCGCTGCCGTGTTACAGCACCAACAAAACTCCAGCATTAAAGCATAACAGCTTTACAGCACCAGTCAGGCTAATTAAAACACACAGAAACACACATAAAACATGCCCTGGAAACACCAGGTCTGCCACAGGTATTTCCACATAAAGACATGTATGCTCAAAGAAGAGTAAGGAATGGTGAAGCTGGACGAAAGAGGGGAAAAAACAGCGACAGAAAGTAGTGAGACGGATGTGGGGAGACAGATGGATTACTGCAGAGACAGCAGAGGAGAGAGGTGTAAAAGAGGAGCAGTAAAGGGAGCAAAGCGTTAACCTGCATGAATATGTGATGCATGTGTGTGTTTATGTGCACTGAGAAAAACAGAGAGGAAGCTTAGCAGCATGCTAAAATTATCAGTGGTGAAAGTGTTTCCATGTGTCCTGATGTTTGCAGTTAAAACACAGCTAAGGGGTAAAGAAGATTAAATTACACCTTAGAGTTTCAAGTACCGTCATGCTATCAAAGCGCTTGCTTCAATTAAATCTCACTCTCTCCTTATGGCACCTTTAATGCTCAAACATAGCACGGAATAGTACTCATGCTATGTTTGAGCTTTGTGATCAAGTGTGTAGGTTCCTTTTCAACATTGGGAGTGACACATACGAAACAGGGGGTCCTCCGCCAGAAAATTTTGAGCATCAAACACCTACTTTTCTGCATCCTGGTGTTTTTACATGCACCATTTTGTGCATTTACTGCACTGATTCATGGTGTATAAACCTTAATTTATAATAAATAAAGTCTTCTACTTGTTTCATGTTTAAACTGGGGACAAATGCACATAGTCTAAATATTGAGTCCCCTGCATCCACTCAGAAATGTGTGCCTATGGCTGGGATGTTCTCCGTGAGCTTGTAGAACATCTGGAGATGATCAAGACCAGCTTCATCCAGACCTAAATCCTTCTTTAGGGCTTTAAATACACCCAAATGATAGCTCTGGTCAGTCTGGTCACCCCAAATCTGCTGCTGTCACTGCGACAGAAGCCGATTAACATTTAATGTGCAACATCATTGTGACGTGCAGCCGAGGCCTCCAGTATACACCTGACAGTCAGGTTTTAACCCCGTATATGTGGGAGTCATATTGGCGTGGTGTTTGCATGACTCACACTCAGAACAAGGGGAAAGTGTTAGTACAGGATGTTATGTTGAAGGGTATAAATGATGTTTAGATGACTGTCAAGATGATGAACTGCTCCTCAGAGACCCTACTAGCCTTTAGATCTACAGTGCAGCATGCAGGGAGGATATTGGCTTATAGTGATCTGAATATATGAGCCAGCCATGTGTATGGCTGTCTGGTCTATTGACAGGAGACATCAGCACGTCTGTACAGGTGACACCGCTGGTGCTCATCTGACCCTTCACCCTGCCATACATCATTCAGCACTGTCTGGGATGGCATCCAAAGATTTAGTGTAAAGACTTATACAAGTGTCAGAGGCAGTCTGTACTTGTTATACCACAGTGAGTGATCATCACCATCACAACATGCCACAGCGTTGAAGTATGAGAGTAAAGTCCAGTTTGATCAAAGATTAATGACGAGACCAAACCGTTTTAGAACGCTGCAGAGAAACGTTGCAGCGGTGTGAACTGGCTGGTCTGAGCTAAACTCCAGCTGATAGCACGTCACCTGTTTTAAGGGCCAATCAGCTTGTAGCAAAGTCCGCTGGCCATGTCTGTCTGCAGACGGTTTGTTTGCTTGGGATGGCTGAGAACAGCCTTCAGTCGCCACTGAGCCCCAAGTCCTTTCCATGAACGTACACAGTGTTGCTGACACATATGTCTGTCTCCGTCCTTATGATGTGATGGTGTCGGACAGTGGGTGGCTGCTGCTGCTCGCTGTATGTGCACACGTCACACACACATACTCATCCACTGATTAATCTGAGCAGTTTATTTGAATTATTGTGGTGTATTTTTATAAACACAGTCCATCTGAAGCCGAGGTCGTTTTATGTTTTTGCAGTTTCATCACTGCAGGAAATGCAACTGTAGTCACTGTCCTCAGTCATATTTTAAGAAGCTATACATTTTACTTAGTATTTTTACTACGAAGGCGATGCACCATTTCATCTATTTGCTTTGGTGTATACCTGCAGGTTTTCAGAACTTAAAAGACTGTCACAACGCAAGTAGTTGCAAGTTTCGTCTCAACACGAATCTTTGGTCTGAACTGGACTTAAGAGAAAATGAACAGGCAAAAGGCATCCAGGGCGAAAAGAAGAAAAGAAAAAGAAAAAAGGAGAGAAAATTTGCTAAATAATATAATTTGTTAGCTAGTTTATTTGTGTTGATTTTGCATTCATTCTTATTATTTATGTAACAAATACAAGATAATATATACAGTATATATTTTTTTGAGGGGTGGGGGGGCAGAAGCTTGCCTAAGGCACCGAATTTGATAGGTCCGGCACTGTCACTTGTCATATTTCTTTTAAAGTAGGACTGTGGCATCTAGTAGTGAATTTATAGTCAATTTAATGGTGTTTATAGCAGATTAAATCTCATATTACACAGTGCTCTGTTGGCCTGTGCATTTATTTGGACCTTGGACCCAGAGACAGGAGCTGAAAATGAGCAATACCTAAACTTATGTGCAAAATATCAGTCCCATACTCTGTATTGGAACTATATTAAATTGCATCGTCCCTAAATAAAATAAAGTAAAACAAATAAATATTGTAAGTTATCATATTAATGAGAGTTATAAAATGATTCTTGCAGGTGCCCTTAAGTTTTTATTTTGCTGCTAAAATTGAGCCAAAATGTAACGCAAAATTGACTGTGTGTGTTTGTGTGTGTGTGTTGCCTACCTGTACCACTCCAGTCCTTTGTCATAAAACCTGTCGAAGAAGTGAGGCTCGGCGCCGACCGCTCTCACGTCCGGGTGGATGCGGAGAAACTCCAGGAGGGCGCGGGTCCCTCCTTTCTTCACGCCGATTATAATCGCCTGCGGAAACCTTTTGGTCCCGAAAGTGTTGGACACGGGGATGCCGTTGCTCTGGGCGCTCTCCTTGGGACTGTCCGACATGTGTTGAGGCAGCTGTCCCGGCGCGTCCACCTGTTCTGCGTCCGCGGAGGCTGTGCGGTTCCGGTGAGACGGCGCGTCGGCGAGGAGACGCGGTGACGGTCGCAGCTCGTCCAAAACGCGGCGATGATCGTCCAGAAGGTCATAGTCTGAAGCTTGTTGGCTGTATAAAGTTCTAGGAGCCGAATCGCAAAATCCGGTGAGGCAGTAGAAGAAGTAAGTGAAGATCAGGACCATGGTAAAAAACACCGAGACTTTGGAGAGCACCTTGCCAAAGTTGAACCTGACTCTGCATCCACTACATCCCATGAGTTGATCTCCTGCTCGGTGCCAAAGAGCCAAAACGGGGACAGCATGCTTCTTCTTCCTACATTGATCGGAGGTGATACCGTTAAATTTATCTCTCAGAACCTGTTGCGCAAAAGTGAGGCATCACATGGAGAGCTTCAGTGGGATGGCACAGTGGATTTGTCAGAGATGATCCTCATAATCTTTGTCTCCTTTTTGTCAGATAAGACAGAAATTATTCCTCGTCGGTGAAGAAAGTTTTGTCATTTAACATGACTCGTTATTTGCAGTCAGATGAGACGTCCAGTCTGCTGCGTCTGTGCGCTCTGAGGTCTACTAATCTCTCATTCAAGGCTTCGCCTCTGCTTTTCCTACGCCCTTTTTTACACGTCTCCACCCCTCCCTCCTCAAGCTATAAACATGCCCCATGGGAACACAAACTAGCTTACACATAAAGGCTCGGATCTTTATTTGTGATGGCAAACATGTTCAAATCTTTCCCCTTTTTCATTTAGAAGATAAATGACATCATGCGTCATTATCAAACCACTTGATCCGTACCAAAAAAAGCCAATGAGAAAACAAACCTTTTACTTGTGGTCTGTCTGTGAGTTAAAGGATCTGTATGTAGCTTAACTTTCACAGAATCTCTGTTATTAGTGACCCCTCTCTTGGAGACTGTTAAGTGAACTGCAGTCACCACCCTGTTGCTTCAGTAGCCATGAAGGAGCGCCTGGGCATCGGCCAAAACAACAACAAGACTGACTGTGATTGACTGTCATCGTGTTGATAGAAGACTAGGAAATAAACTAGGAAATACATATATAAACATATTTAGAATAATATTAAACACAAATGGGCATCTTCTCCTGGGCCCACTTGTGTGAAATCACCCATGTGGGCAATTGGCATGGCACCATTATGGAACCCTTGGACAATCCCACATGGGGTCCATTTTCAGCTCATTTACTACCCACATGGGGCCCACATATAAATGTTGGATGGGAAATAGCTTACCATTTGCAAATAACATTATCAGCTGACATTACAGCAACATGTAGAACAGCTAAGTTACCCAGTAGAAAGCACTTTGTACCTTTCCATCTTTTATGTTTGGCTAAATCAACCCAGATTGTCATAATAAGTTAGTATCATGTATCATGTTAGCTGGGGGAGTAATTTGGCAAGCTACCCAACTAACATATTCACCAGATATCACTAGTTTTTTGCTAGCGATGTTAGCCAGCTGGCTGTAGGCCTATCTAAGCTGCGCTGCATTGATGTGGCGTTGATGCCTTTGTAACGTTGACGAATAAAGTCATTTGCAAATGGAAAGATAGCAGATTTACCAGCCAAATCAGCCCTGGAGTTGGGATCATAGATACATAATAACACCTAGATAGGCCACCAGATCACAGGATGGCGCCTATTTATTCCAATGGAGCTGCTCGTCTGGTACATACACCAAATTTTTTTCTAGCTTCCAGGTTTAATTCCACAGTATGCGACCCACTGAACTTGCACAGTAGTGTTTCTCCCGCCGGCCCCGCCCACAAGTTTCCGCTCAGCTCATAGACTTTAAAATGTGAAGACATCACTGATACCTTTTTGGCTTTTTACCTTTACTGGACAGGGTAGTCTAAGCATGAAATTGGGAGAGAGAGTGTGGATGACATGCAGCAAAGGGCAGCAGGCTGGAATCCAACCTACGGCCGCTGTGGCAAGGACATTCCCTTCGTATATGGGACACCTACTCTACCCACTAAGCCACCTGGCACCCTGACATCACATTTTTAAATCGCTTTTCATAGCTTTAGGAATGTTTTGCAAATATAAACCCGCAATGGATCAAAAATTCATAATAGAAAAAGTCATAATTACGGACGTATCTTTTACAATTGTGTTCTTTTTCGCTGCAATACTGCGGGTGGCCACTGGAAAAAATTGGTAGCAAGGCTGTGCAGCATTCCTGGGAGCCTGGTTGGGATGAATTAAATGACAGTTAGGCCTACTATTTCCCTTAAACAAGAGCGGATGGCAGCTCAGACCTTAGCGCTTGCAACTCAAATTGAACCAGTGCAAACCCCAGCCCCAGAGTTCACAGCAGGCTGATCGCCAGTGGCAGCAACAAAATGTGCTGATCCAGCGAGGATTCGGGGCAGTCGAGAGTGTGGTCCTGGATCAGAACCCCAGTGCTCGGTCTTGGTCTGGCTGAATTTGAGTCGCCAGAAGGCGCTAAGTCAAAGTTCGTCTCTGCTTGGCCACTGCTGAAAAATGCATGTAAAGAAAACTGCGCGTGTGGACTTTGAGTTATGGCTAATGCAACTCCATTTCTCAGCTAATGTTAACCACTGTTGCGCACTGTTAGCACTGTAGCTGAGCTCAAGAGAAGCAAACACATATGTCACATCCATTGGATTTTCCAAGAAGAATTTGGCCTGAGTCTTTTTATAGAGGTCAGTCCAAAGGCTGCTGGAGGCAAGTGGTGGAAAGTCTCGGTTTTTAAATTACGTCACCACCTGTTCATCCATTGGCAATAAAAAAAAAGATTAAACCTAGCAAAGAGTTACATACATAATCCTTAAATATCCTGCAAGTGTTCTGAAACTCTGTGAAAAAAAGTTGAGTACTTTATTGTGAGCTACGGGCACATCAGTGTTTTACAAATGTAAGCTGACCCCACAGAGGAAAATCCTCCTTGCCCCTTTGAACCTGTGTGATAGATGTTTCTGTGAATAAGAGAAGCCCCGAGGATATCTATCCAAAACCTCTTGTACTCTGCCTGCACCCTGAGACTCAACACTGAACCAACACGTAGCCGACACAGTGACGAGTCTCCTGACACAAACCTCCGAAACAATAGCCCTAAAGCGAGAAGGGGGGGCTGTGACTGCTCTGTCCCATAAATACAGTATCTGAGGCTGAGTGTGGCACCTTAGGGGCTGAACAGGAAGGATCAGCACTGGGATGTTCCCCCGACTCTGTAAAGCTGGAGCGGGTATAGAGTTTCTTCTGGCAAAGAGATGGAGGTTGAACCTGAGATGGAGTTCAGACTTTGAACCTGACTAACACACCAAGCGGCTGTTTGAATGGATGAGGGGATGGGATGAGACTGAGGAGAGGTAAAGGGGAACTGAGGTAGATAATCTGTCTGAGAAAGAGGTGCACACACATGCACTTACACACACACTCAGCACACTCAGCCCTGGGCACAGTATGTTTTAGACAGAGATAGTAAATGAATTTGGCAAACTCACTGTGTCGGCTAATTGAGGATTTTATATTTTTATCTTTATTCAGCTGTCTTTCTCTGTATCCTTAGAGAAAACAGAGATTGCTTGGCTGAAAAAATCAAAAGAAAAAGTTTGACATTGACACCACTCTCATGTCTGTATACTGGATATAAGTCGCCTAACTCAGCTTAGCATTAAAACTGGAAATGGGGAAACCTTGCTCTGTGTAAAGGTAATAAAATCCACCTATCTGCACCTCTAATGCTCACTTATAACACAGTTTATCTCCTTTGTCTAGTCCGTACAAAAACCAAAGTGTTAAATCATCAAATTAACATTTTACAGGGGGTTAAATCTGCTGACAACATGACCTCAGCCCCGCTCATCCCTATATAGTGTAGGGGCGGGGCTTATGCTAAGGTTTGCTCCACTGCATCCTCGAGCAGGCATTTAGCCCTGCCCCAAAAACCCTGGACACAGAAATGACGAAAAAGCAATTTAACGGTCTAACGCCACAATTCAGTCCCACACAGTTCCCAGTCTTTTCACATGTTGTTAGGAAATGCACTCTAAAAAAATAATCCATTGGCTCAACTTAAAAAATGAAGGAAACAATTTGCACACATCTTCTTAAGTAGTTCCAACTCTGACCTGATAGAGTCAGTCCTATGAGTCTTACACTACCTGACAAACTCTATTTTACAGTACAACCACCATGATTTGCTTTGAACTGGAAAAACTTAATTAAGTTGAATCAACTAAATCTTTACCCAAAAGTTGTGTTGCTATTAAGTGGTCCAACTATTTTATTTAAGATATTGTAACTTATTTATTTTAATTGCATCCCACTGAAAAATGTTTTAAATTTTGACCGACTTATTAAAACAATTGTCAACTGACTTAAACATGTTAATGTAACAAACATAATTTTTTATGCTAAAAAATCTTGTGCTGAAACCCCATGAGCTGTTTTAACATGCACTCTAAAAAAGAATCCACTAGTTCAGCTTAAAAAAAATTAAGGTAACAGTTTGCATGCATTTTTTTTGAGTAATTCCAACTCTGGTATCATTGAGCCAGTCCCACGAGTCTTTTACAGTGTGACAAACTCAATTAGTTTAGTACAAATGACATGATTTGCCTTGAAAAACTCAATTAAGTTGAATCAACTTAATATTGATCCAAAAGTTGTGTCGATACGTAGTGGTCAAATTACTTTATTTAAGATATCCCAACTTATTCATTTTTATTCCGTTCTACTCAAAAACATCAAAAATGTTTTTGATTTTGACCAACTTAATGAAACAAACGTAATTTTTTATGCTGAAAAACTTCTTTATTTCATGTGTTATCCACTAACCCAATGAATCATTCTGAGAGTGTGTTTTCTAACATGTATAATGTGTTAAGCTGTAAATCTCAGCATTTTAACTGAAAGGTCATGCTCCAGAACGACTGCTGTGCTCATGAGTCACGTTCATCATAGCGTACACCAAGCATGACTGGCTGCAAAGAGGTCACGTGAGAATAGATGCGACGTAGGATCCAAATTTTTGCTATTTTGATCATGTTGGGAAATGAAATAAACTCAGATGGTGCAGACTAAAAACAACTACTGACTGTGACAAAATGCTGAAATTATTATACATAAACGCACTTCTTGACATCACTGATTGTACATCGTACAAAGGGCAAAATCATTGTACGACTACAATAATTGTGGTACATCTGACAACGCTGTAGCTGCTGACTGTAGCTTCATATTCAGCCTACATGCGAGTTTTAGCCATTCATCCTCTCATCTACTGTTTACTTATCTTATTGCTTTGTGTTTTTTATCTTATCTTATCTTATTTTACCTTATCTTACCTACAAGAAAGCAAATAAGCGTACAGTATGTCCCAAAATGTCAAACTTTCCCTTTAAGGATAATATAAACCTCTCAGAGTTAAGCATGACAAAGCCTGTGATTGCAATTTCGGTCTTCTAAGATGTAAAAGCAGTTTAAAAAAAAAGAAAAGTACTCAAACAAAGGTCTGTGCGGATTCTGACATGACCCAGGCAAATATAGAATAATGATATGTTTTGAAGCACAAACAGCCATTGTAAATCCATCCAAAGCGAGGCCAGCCTGGCACCGAGGAATTCACAGCTTTGGAAATGACTGTCTGCTGGCTAGCGGCAGATTCAGTCAGAATGAGGTCAGGATCCAGGCTTTGCTTTCATCAGACATTTTATTTGCTTTTCCCTCACACTAATTGCTCTAGTTGGAGTTACACTGACAGGTTTGGACCCAGAAATATAAACAGCGAGATTAAAGAAACAAACAGGCAGCAGCAGTGTTGAGGAAACAAATACGACATGCAAGTTGTGAACTGTGCCTGCATGTATAGGATTGAGGTTAGATAATATATCTCTCTGGTGATGTGTTTGTGTGCACACATCTATACATCTTTGGTACATTATTGTGCTCTCACATTCATGTGCAGGCATTTATGCATGTATGTGTGCAGTCCAGACTACATTTCCAACTGTGGTGCCTTCAGGTGTGTGCTGCTGCATCCCTGTGTATACCAGTGATAGAGATTTCCATAGCCAGAGGCCCGCTGATGGCGCGTACATGTGTCAGCCATTACAGCAAATTACAAATCCTCCTCAGCAAAAGCAGAATGTTCCACTCTCATTTTGTAATTTCCAGTATGAGGAAGAAGCTGTCGGCCATTTGCGATAGCCGCAAGATACCCGGCAGAATCTCCTTAAAGCCATCATGACAGATCTTTGAAACCACCGCCCAGGAGATACTCATTTAGTGGTGCAGAGGCATGGCTGTAGTTTCCTACAAATGGAACCTTTTTATTGTGTCTGGATAGAGACATTTACTAATAATGAACTCCAGATTGAAGATGTACGCATATCAGAGGGTCTCCCTACTGTTTGGATCTGGCTTTCAATGCAGGACTGTGGTCATTATCCCAAGACAATCCAGTTTAATGCTCACATTGTGGTGTCTGAAGTGCAGCTCCTTTGAAGAAATAAAAGATGTCACACACGCCGTCTGCTATATGTTAGATGCTCAATGGCCGAGCCCTCAGGTAGGGAGGATCACTGAATACAAAAGCCAACAACAAAGCAGCTGTGGAGCCCCACCTTTCTCCTGGAGCCTTCCCAAACTTTCATCTGCAAACGTAAGCAAAGTCAGTGAGAATGATGGATGGAGACGGAGGGCTGAACAAAAAAAAAAAAAAAATCACTCTGATCTCTTCATCCACACACAATGTTCCTCCCCCCACATCTTCCTCTTCTCCTCCCGCCCTCCATCCCTCGCGTCCCACCACCTTCACACAGGTGCATCGATCGTTTCGCCTCCAGGAGAACTTCCAGACTCCCAGACTTGCCCTGCAGCTTTTTAGAGACATCACTGAAAGGATGAATGTACTAAAGATCTGAGAGGAGAGATGTTTGGAGCTTACGCAACAGCCTCAACGGCCTTGAAAGCATTAAACAGTGTTAGACACACATAATGCCTCGAGTTCAACATGGGAGTAATTTATATTGGAGGAAAAGTTTGCTGCAATTCATTCCAACTTCATGAGGGTTCGATTTGGGCAGCACCCAAAGCCAGGAGGTTCAATTACCCAACTGATATACATGTATAGAAGATACGAGCCCACGGATATTTTTCAAATAAACAAAAATGCATGCAAGCCCTGCTCGACCGCTAGGAACCAGCTGCGCAGAACAGTTTTCAGTGTGTCTTTCATCTCGGCAATAAAACCTAAAATGCTTTTTCCGGGGAACAAGTCTGCACATGAGTCTTGTGTTGTTTTAAACTGTTATTTACCTTCTCCGGGTGCTTAATTGTAGCAGTAGAATCAGGGGAGCGAGGATCCAAAGAGTACAGAGAGAATTAAGCTGAATGACAATCATGTCATCGCACAAGCCGCAGACCATTTGGGAAATGCCTTCTTTTCTAATCCGCAGCTCTGCGGTGAAAAGTGGGATCTGGTGGTTGGCTCCAAAGCGATACTGGGTGTGTTGGAAAGGGTGGAGATGCGAGGCGAGGAAAAAGGTGGGGGGGTGTGAGGGGGAACTTGCGTGTGCCCATGTGTGTTTGTGCCGTCATGACAGCAGACGAGTGTGAGCGCGAGAGAGAAACAGAGTGAGAAAGAGGTTAAAAAAGAGACAACTGTGATTAGTTCGGTATACAGTTTCATGCCTCCCAGCTCACTTTGGGGGATTCACTAAGACATGTGGCTGCAAATCTGACAGAGCTGTGAAGGTGAAACATTTTGAGCTGCAGCTTGTGTCTGTCTGTATATGTGAAGTCTGTCAATATGCGTGCAGAGACTTTTATTCCTTTAGGGTGTTATGCATGCATCCATGTGCCTGTGGAGGCCCATTGTTCCAGTCTGCGTGCACATGTACCACTTGTGGTACCCGATCCCAGACTGTTACTTACTGAGATGCTTGTGGGCTGCTCCATGTGGCTTTCCTTCATTGAAAGGCCTCGTCGTCTTAAACGCTGATTGCCATGACGTCAGCTCCAAACCACAGCCCTGCCTTTTATGTGTCACTGTCACCATCTATTTCCGCCCAGTGTGTGAAAAACAACTTTCTTTCCATCTTCGCAATTCACTGACACGGACGGTTGGATCGAACACTGTGCTACTGTTACTGGGCCAGAACCGCCACCCAAATGGATGTGCTCGTTAATTTTCACACTCACTCAGCTTATTCAAAACAATTGAATGGCTAAAGATGCGTGTGAACGAGCAACTGGGTGAATGTCTCATTAGTTAAATGGGGGACTATGTGTTCATTTATGTAAACAAGTCAAACCTGGAGGATCTCTGTAAATAAAAACAGTCATCAGATGGGTGTTAACTGACTGTAATTACTGGTGTAAAACCACAGCAGTTTGTCTCTCCACTCTCTGGAGTTTCCCATGTTTTTCGAATTCCAACCTGTCACAGCGACTGCGAGAAAAGAGAGCTGTCATCCTTGGAAAGAAAAAAAAAACTGCTCTGTCCATTGCCTCACTGTTGAGTCAGGTCTGCTAAAATAGTATCACCTGTCCTGTGAGATCCTGCCTGCCAGTGTGTGTGTGTGTGTGTGTGTGTGTGTGGGTGTGTGTGTGTGAAACTGTTTCATGCTGCAGAAACAGGAGATGGGCTCCTAGCCTGTGGGGCCAGTCCGCATTTCACAGGAATGCAAAATCATGTGCGACTCACACAAGCAAACCATCAGCGAAGGTGCTGACGGTTGTTTTGGCCAAAGGGGACAGGAGTGGAGCAAATATGTGACCCACTAGGAAAAAAACAGACCTGGTGGGAGATAAATGGCCTTTAAAAATTGGATATTTCACATTCGTTTTTTCGTTTGAATCATTTAAATTTGCTTCAAAGGGCAAAATGTTCACATTCTTTGGACAAATGCTGCATTGTGTGCTTTTTATCATTGTCCAAAGCTCTGTTTAGACCAAATACAGTCAAAAAATTGGCTGGGGTGCTGGAAAATGAAGACAATAGAAAGACATTGGATAATATGCTTATTTGTTTTCTTGCTGAGAGGTAGATTGATTGAGAATGTTGCTAAGTAGCTACAGCCAGCAGCTGGTTATGTTAATGAAAAATACTCAGCTAAAACAAGTGTAAACAAGTGTAAAAACAATAAAAGTGACATTACTCATTTAAGAATTTTTTTTAATACATTAGGGGGACAGTCACACATGAGCAAATGCAGATGAGTTACTACCGTCTACCAAGGTGATTCGATTTGTGACAGACATGGACAGCTGGCCTGCTAGCTAATGTTAGCTAGCTTGCTAATTAATATGGTGAAATATGATGTTACTGGTACATTTCCCATTTTCTTACAATGTATACCAGTCCTCCGCCTCGCGGCCAGCCATGCAGCATCTCTCATGTGATGCAGTTTGTATTTTTCATGGCCAACATCATACAATATTGGCTGGTTAAATGCACAGAATGAGGCGTGCGTCTACCAGGCCCCCGAAAAGCAGTAAATTTTTCCCAGTGGCCAATAGCGGTATTGCAGTGAAAAAATGTTCCCCATAGGCCACCATTGTAAAAGAGAAATCTGTAAACCTGTTGACAGGACACCTTGAACTGCAGACAGGGTCAATTATAAATCATTCTATTCTGAGTTTTTGAGCCGTGGTGGTTTTATATTTGTACAACTTTCCTCAAGCTGAGAAAAGTGGTTTAAAAATCCATGACATCATCACAGTGTGAAGTCTATGAGCTGAGAGGAAACTCGTGGGCACAATATTCAGTGGGCCTGGGAGGTAAACCCAGAAGCTAGAAAACTTTTTTTGGCGTATGCGCCAGGTGAGCAACGCCACTGGAATGAATAGGTGCCATCTTGGCCTCTGTTATCTAATTGTTATTAAGATCTATGGCATCTACTCGTGGACGGGAGGCTCATGCTCATGAGAGCGCAAGATGTGAATATTATTGGCACTGTACTCGGCCAAGCTGTAACTTTAGCAAACTCAGTGGTGTTAGGTGAGCTAGCAGCAGCTAGCAGTGCATGCTTCCCTCTGTGCGGTGAAATGGTATTGCCAACTCTTTCCCAATGGAAGTAGCTAGCACTAGCTCCAAAAGTTGCCAGATGATGTCATTAGGTCATTTGCATATCAGTAAATCATCACTCATTAGTAGAATCATTACAACTTCGCTAAGATTCATTACAAAATCCTCAACAAATGCCATGACAGCTGTGGTGCTTATACTATAATGCACCACTTTCTCACACTTCCAATCCAGGGGGCAAAAGTGTCAGCGTAACCATAGAAACTCTATATGACTGAACTCCCATGGCGAGCACCATCCCCTCGCCTTCTGCCTGACCCACACCTACTGCAGCAGAGGGGAGACGAAAGAGGGGGAGAGACCCCACACTGATGGTGGAAGAGCTATGGACTGACGTCACTCTGAGCAGCATGCATGGGTATGAATCACAATGTAAAATATTTCTGGTGGTCTGAATAAGTCACTAAATTTGTTGCTTTTCAGAAATAAAGTCGATAAGAGGGTATGAAGAGTCACTAAATCTAGAGGGAGAGTCGCCAAGTTGCCAACTGTTGGCTGGTGTAGTTTAGTAGAGAGAAAATAGTTCCTATATGAAAACAACAAACAAAGTTTGAGTAATCGGGTCATGATTTCTGGGAAGAGAAATTCCTGTTGAGTTTTTCAAATGTATTTTTTTGGCGCTTTGAGCACCACAAACCAGGGGCCATCTGGTTTCACTGGGTTTCATTATATTGGAGAGGAGGCAGGCATCTCTAACACTCTGCAACTCAGACCAAAACAATCTAGACGGATAAATAACACTACAGGTAAGAGGAAAAATATGTGTTAACTGTCTCTTTAAAGGTGCTGGTAGGCAGATTTTGTTGCCTTCAGACAGAGCCAGGCTAACTCTTTATGCAAATCTAACTGGTTGAAGCGAACTCTCAGACTCAAAACAATTTCTTTGATTTATGGTGCAAAAATATTACTTGGATCAAGACTTCTACAAATCAGCACAGGTTCATAATTTGAGTTGTGGTCATGGTAAAGCTCCTCTGTCTTTTCAACAACACCACCACACCCTCACTTTGTCGTAAAGCTGATAATCACATTGGGTTGTCTGTGAGCCTCATTCCTGTGGGAATGTATTCTGAGTCTTTGACCTCTTCTTTTTTAACCCCTTTACCAACACACACACAGTCACGCACACTAAAACACAAATCTTCCTCTCCTTCCTGTCGCTCTCATCTGGTCTCACTTTGGGTTTTGAGGTCTGTGTTTTCAGGGGACACAACAGAGCCGCTGGTCCAAATGACAGCAGGAAGGCTTCTCTGCGGACTTCCCCCCAGAATACATTCAAAACTGACTTGGGTTCTGTTTTGACCGAGCGATCGATCATTCACATTCCTGCCATGATTGTTACAGATACATATGGAGGAACATCAAGTACGCAGTCTGTCTTCATTGTCTCTAGTATTTGGCTTGACACAGTGTTCTCCCTACAAATCTGGGACAGCGACGAGCCAACAGGGAGAGACTGAGGGATTGAGAAAAACAATTACTGCGGTGACTGACAGGCAAGGTTAGAGGGTATTTACTTCTCTGGCACAGAAGCAAAAGAATAAAGTTTGCTGGGGCCAAATGTTGATGCTGGAGATATATTAATCATGCATTAGGGGATTATTTTTAATATAGAAAAGCAGGTGATAAATGATAACTCTAGAAAGATAGTTGGCTCTAAAAGGTAAATCAGTGTGTTTCTGTGTGTGTGTGTGTCTTGCATAATAGGTGCTGAGGGGCATAAAGCTGGGAAGGTATGTGGAATTTCCCTCATTCATACAACCAGGGGGATCCAGATGTGATCACACAAACAAACACACACGTTTAATTCTTTATTTAAATCTGGTAAGTATTATTCTTTGGGGTAATATGCAGTGCTACAGAGGCTAGACGTGCTTTAAATGAATAGCCTCGTTTGACATTTTTGTTTCAGCACAGGCAGATTTTATCTTCGGACAGAGCCAGGCGACCTGTGTCCCTCTGTTTCCAGTCCTTATGCTATACAAAGCTAACCTGCTGATAGGTGTGTCATACTTAAAAGACAGACATGACAGTAGTATCAATCTTTTGACCAAACTCTCCATGATCGGCCCAGATCTGAGCATACTTGACCCCAAAGTCCAGTTTATTAGATAAATATGAACACCCTGGCACGGTACACCAGTTTGTGGTCCAGTACACTTGAAAAAAAGGTGGTCTCGAGTATGATTCATGTGTACTTCATGTGTCTGTCAACAAAAATGTTGTGTAAATGATGACGCAAGTGCACTCAGGTACAGAACATTACTAATGTAAACACTGAATGGCAGGGAGCTAATCCTACTCAGGCACGGTACGAATCAGTCGTACCTAATATGGAACTGAAATTTATTTCCCAAAATGTCAAACCAGTGGTGTAATAGAGTATACGCACTTGCTCCATCACGGTAGCCTACCCATCTACCCAGTACACCCACTTCACCAACTGCCAATACACAACTTTGTCAAACTATTGTTTTATGTGCTTTTTAGAATACAATAAATGCACTGAAACACACACAAGAACTACAAAAACACAAATGAAGAGCACATTATGCCTTGTTTAGGACTTGAGACTTGACTCAGGACCAGTGGGGATACTAGAATTCGGGGGGCTCCAGGCAAAGAAGCCCATCGAGGCCCTCACAGTTGTGTTGATAGTTACACCTAATGTTATATGTATGACAGTTACAGGTAGATGGCAAACTGTCCTAACTGGGGGTATGTAGCTGTCATATGGAGCTAGAGGGCACTTTGAGTTTTTGGGGCAGTGGTGGCGCACTGTATAGTGTCTTTATTGGAGGTTTACAGTTGTCATTGCAGAATGTGCCAATATGAGTGTCCATCAGGGGCCCCTTCTCCCAAAATTTGTGGGCCTGCTTGGGACTTCTAAGTCTTGACTTGGGACGTGGGTGCAAAGACTTGAGATTTAAGCCCCTTTTCCACTCCACAAAAAAAACAAAAAAAAAAACAAAACAATAACACCGGCAAACATCTGCCTTTTGTATGTAATGGAAAACGTTACGATTGGTGCTCACATCCGGGTCAAATGACTCTGCAGTAGTCACGGGTATTTATCGGCTCCTACTGGCAATACAAAAGCCTGGTGAACGCACTAATTTTAGCCCCTTTACTGGTGAGATGCAATGATATGCCACCACAAAATGGCATCCGTCTCTGCTCAAACAGTGCGAGAGATCCGTAAAAAGAAGTAGTCACAGTAACATGTTCAATGGCCTCCATGCTGCTTATTGCTGTTTTCCAGCCTATCTGTGATGAGACACATCATTAAAAAAAAAAACAAAAAACAGAAAGGCATGCTCTTCCCCTGCAACGCTGTGTACATGCTCTAGTTTACTGGTGATGGGAAACGAGCCTATAGCCTTTGTTAGCAGGTTTACCCGTGGTTAAAAAAAAACACATACACACACTAATTTTGGCGGAAAAGGGGTTTATGTTACATGCAAAACAAAAACTTAGACCCCCCCTCTGTCTCTCCCTGTTTCTTCTCTCCCCAGGTGTTGACTTTTGGTGAAAGATGTGCAAATATGACACTCTGTCTATCTTTCACAATATCGTGTGAAAAAAAAATATGTCAGAACACCTCATAACATAAGTGTCTCATAACGCTGGGAATGATTAGAGGTGCCTGATTTGGTTATAATTACTGAGGAGAATAAAGAGCTCAGGCACCTCTGAACATTTTCTGCACAGAAGTTAACAATCAGCAAGACCAGAGGAGCAATTTTGACTATTAAGACCACCCATCTGGGGCCTCTGAGGGGGGCCCACAAAATGTCATACGGACTGTATGTATATATGCGTTGCAAACACACACAGAAGGAAAATAATGTGCACAAGCATGCTTGTTGTCTCCTATGGAGCACACTGGGATTACTTACCAAGATGACAGAGGATGAGCAGCCACAAATTGCAGGGAGCTGGGGATAGCTGGGTGGGTGGAGGTTGGGTGGTTGTGGGGGAGAGACGTTCTGTGGCACCGTACCCAGGGAAAGACTGAGGTAATTACTTTCTTCTCCTTAGTAGTGTTCAGCCTCTGTCTGCATAGAGATGTTTTTGGAGTGCCATAAACCTCCCCAGACGTACAAGGCCTCTGACATTTCTGGACACACAAATACAGCATTTTCCACAGTTCATCACCGCCCCGACTATCTGAGCTGAGCATCCTTTTAAATCATTCAGCCGAAATCCAAAACCGTCCTGATATTTCCATACTCAGAAGACGGCGCGTTTGATAAATGTTTCCCTGCCTCTGGCTCACTTTTATCTGAGGCTCCATTTGATCATTTTTTTAACCCACACTCTGAAGCTCACACAGCAAACACAAAGTAGAGTAGTTGTTTGACAGCACGCACAGAGTTTGTCCACAGTTTCTTTCTAGATTACAGTGCCCACCTCTCAAACCCACAGCCTCTGATCAAGGATAAAAGTTGACATGTGGGCACACAATCAGCCAGCCTTTCTTCTCCCGTTTTAAACCCTCTCTCTTATCCCACAGTCCATCCCCGCAAAATAAGGACCCCTCTCCCTGATCTGCGTGAACAATACCAGTGCCACACACCTGAAGTATTCCTTTGAAGCTTTCAGACCAACTTGTGCTGCTGTCTCGGGGTCCTATCTCCCTGAAGCAGATCAGAGCGCAGATAGTGAGTGATGTTTGCAAATACATATATGTTCAAAACCCCCTCTGTGTTATTGAAGCTGGTGGAGGGCCAAACTGGAATGTGATCATGTGATAAAGGTGACAAAAAAGCCGCAGAAGCCATTGAAGATTATCTTTGAAATTTCTCATTGTTTATTTCTTTACTGGGAACCCTCATACTCGAGATTTTACGGGGCACTTTTTGGCTTTCCTGTGGGATCCCCTCCCATGTTTAAACTGTTGACATTTTGTTGGAATGAACAGAAAATTGAGGTTTTTCATTGTTTCTTCCTTGTCGTAATTGTGTTTTTATTACTCCTCATTCCACATTTACAGTGTTTATAACCAACACAGGCTGTCAAGATATGCATTTCATTTACCCACACTGCATTAAAATCTGTTTATACGCTCAGTAAACTGCATATTTCACGTTGCGGTTCACTGCCGGGCCTTACAGAGAGCACGGGCGAAACTATTCTCATTTTAAGTCCCTTTGAAACGCACATGTTGTCCTGACAGAATTACAACAATGCCCAACCTGGATTGCCTTCAGGTTCCAGCACTTTGTGTTTGATCCAGAGCGGAAATCACATTCCAGTGTCATGTATAAAAGCCTTGTTTATCCTTTCAATCATTACAGGAGGAGGCAGATGTTTGGCCAACACATGTGGTTTGTAACATGTGGAGGGCAGCCCCGCCATGTATGGATGGAGACATCATACATGGAGGGGTTACTCACATACTGCATATTACTTCCTGATGAAAGGGCTTTTCTCTATTTCTGTTACAGTCACGCATTCAGGAGCTTTAGTCCTCCCACAAAGTGATCACAGCCTCTGTTAGTGTGTGAAGCAGAGCCACTGGATGACAGATGTTTTTAGGGAATGCTACCTTGATGAAACTGTCGTGGCGTGTGGACGCAGAATGAGACATTTTTTTCTCTGTGGCTCAAAACAGAAGCAGGTGCAGCGCCCATAAACATCCACATCTAAGCAACAGGCCTCATATACGTTACAATTAAAACAAGATGTCCCTGTGAATGAGTCAGTGGCACACACATATGTTTAAGTTGTAGCTCGAGGCTTGCCTCTGGGACTTGGGAAGGCTTTGGAGTAATGGCGGTTTGATGTAATTAAGGATTCGATTACGAGCAGGATGAGCCCCAGAGGTAAGTGGAAGGAAAAGTGTGGATACGATATGAGTCTCGTGATTCTATCGGAGGATTACCACTTCCTCCTTCCTGTTTGCTTCCTCTTGGCCATACAGCTGTGCTCAGATGCCAGCCGCTAAGAGTGTTCTCACAGATAGCAAATTCTAATTACAGTCCTGTGTTTTGGACCATTTCCTTTTCCTTTCCATCTCTCAGTCTCACATCTGGTTTATCTTTGTATTTTGGTCTATGTCTGTTGTTGAGTTTGTCTCTCTCCCTCCCAGACGTCACCCCTGAGGACAGTTCAGTCTATGTGCCAGCTGCGTGTGGCGACACAACAGAGAGTCCTACGACGAAGGCATCTAATCAGTCACCAGGAAGGTATTACCTCATCATCACTTTGGGCGAAATACAGAAATTTAAAACAATACTTTTGCAACAGCTGCTCCCTCTGAAGTGAATTCAAAAGTTTTGATCTCACAGACAAAATCATCATCACGTCAAATGCGCAAAACAGTCTTTGCTTTAAATGCCGTGCCGCTGCACATCATTACCATCTACGAATGTTTGCACTTCCTTTCTTAATCCTCTGCCTGACACTGCAGCTTTCATCTCCCCCTCTGATCTTCCAGCCTTTGAAACGAGCAGCTCCACACCTGCTCCGTCCCAGACATTTAAACAACACAAGAGCTGTTGAACGCACCCCCACATCCTCATTTTTGTTTATAATTCCACCACTCCACCAGCCAAGAGGCAGGTTTACTGAGTTATCTGGAAAACTTTGCGGAGGGGAAAAACACTCTCAGGTCTGGACTGATGTCTGAGTTTGACTCGGTGAAGTTATCCAGACAACTTCAGGGTCGACTTCCTGACACAGACCTTCAGTGACAGTGGAGATGGCACGTGGGCACAACAGCAGTATGCAGTAAAGACATGCTGCTGAGATATTTACTGTATCTTAATCTGAGGATTTTACCAAGAATGTCAACATAATTCCATGAATAAAGAAGGTTTTTTTGTGATACAGTAAAAATGACTCTTACTTCTGAAACATTTTTTGCAGACAGCATTTAGGAATCCTCCACAATTACTCAAGTAAATTTAATTTAGTGGTTCTCGACTATGTCAAGGACCCCTAAATTGATACACAGCAGGTCATGGGAACCAATTTGATAAGATTTCACTTCAGGGATGCTTGTTAATCTCGAGGAAGGCCCAAAGGCCGAAACATAATCAAAATAAAAGAAGTGCATTTGGAGAGTGCGGCACTTGTTTTCTACAATCACTTCAGGGACTTCCGCCTAAAACGATTTTAGGTGTTGGAGATCAGATCAGAATTCTATATTTGTTGCCTACGGATGAGGAGATAACTGTGGGAGGAAGTGAAACCTATGATCGGAACAGTCACTCTTCTGACCAAGAGCATGTTTTTTTTAAACATTTTGAAGTGCACACATTAAGTGGAGGGTCTGGGGATTCTCCCCCAAGAAGTTTTGAGCATGAAACACTTAATTTTCTGCATTCTGGTAAATTTTTATGCAACAAATTTTGCCTTTTGTGCAACAATTTATGGTGGAAATCAGAGGTGTAAATAAAGGCAGTGCAGGTGCACTGGGGCCTGTGTTAAAAGAGGAACTCGTGTAAAATTAAAACACTGCTATTTACTATATATATGCCCTTAAAAAAGGCAAACTCAACTCAACTAGTTTTTCTTCCTTTTTTTTGGTGAGGCAGTCAGTAGCAATCTATACCAAAATGATAAGCTTATTCTACATAAACTATAAAAACTATGAATAAAGTAAAAAAAACAAACAATTCAATTAATTAAATTACATATTTTCTTTGATATTTTTGTCATATTCAGATACCCAGTGATGACTGCTGGGTAATATATATGTTGCAAGTCTACAAACTGAGCAGGTACTTATGCCATTCAAATATAAAAGCCATTAAGTAGTTGCTCCAGACTTCATACAACTGCGATCAGACAATGGGAGGGCATTTGGTCAACCAACAGAGGCGACTGTGGAATACAGCACAGATCTACTGCGTTTGGTAGATCGGTCTTCTCTTTTAGAGCTACAAACTATTGTAACTCAGTGCGAAGTGAGATAAGACGGTGCAACAGCTTTGTTGGTTTTAAATTTAAGACGAAATCATGGCTAAAATAAACCCACTCATGTACCCATCACACATGAACTCAAACACTTGGTCTAACACTTTGAAATCTTGTTATATCTTAATGCTGTAGTTGTATTGTTGTCGCTGCTTTTATCGTTGTTGTGTTGTCTTGCTGTTGTTATTGCTGAAGCCGTTGTGTCTCTCTTTGTAATTGTGTTTTTAATACAATAGTGTCTTTTAGCAGAGAAATTATTCTCTGTTTCCTGCCCAGGAACTCTAGTGCAGCTAAGTTGCTGTGCACTGTCCCTGTTAAATAAATGAATTAATAAATAAATAAAATAAAGTAACATCTGACAGTGAAATCCAACTCATTGTTGGCAAAATATATATGCCTAATGGTGTGTGTGTTTGTGCACTTCATCAGTAGTAACTAGTGTGCACTGGGGGCTGTCATAGCTACAACACTGGTGGAAATGTTTATCTTACTTCCTGCTTGAACTGTGCATCGCTGCTACATCTTCTTTCCGTGTAATGGCAGATTGCAACCATTGCTTTTGAGGTGACACACTGCAGCTACCTTCTTTAATGGAGGCACTGCTGCATCTATGACTTGCCTTATAGCAGCTTGTTAAAAATGAAAGTACTATTACTACTTTAATGTTTTTATTGTGGGGTACAAATGCACATAAACACTAAGGTGGATGTGTCCCCTTTGTCACTCCCAAAATCTACACCTGTGCTGACGATGAGCACTTTCATTGGGCTCATTTCTATGGTGACTTAAATAGTGAAAATGAACTATTTCCCATTTTTCTGGGGAACCCCTGGAACTCTCTCAAGGACCCTTTGTTAAGAGCCACTGATTTAATTAAAAAGGGAAAATACTGCAAGTGAATCACCTCTAAAAAGGCACTTAGTTGTGCTGTAGTTATTGCTTTGTTGTTGCCATAAGGAGCCATAAGTTTTGCTCTGAATACATGGAGCTCTCATAGTGGGATATAATTCTCTACAGACTTAAGAGAGAGCAAACTACGTCCACAGTAATACCGAGGACACACAGCACCATCAACTGACTGGGAGCATGCAATTACACCTTTGAAGTGTCTATGAAGTCGTATCAAGTGTGTTCAATGTTTTCACAGACTCAGAGTGGTGCACTGAAGTGAGACTTTAACTCGTAACTTTATCTCTTTGCCAGAGATGGTTGTTAAATATTACAGTATTTCTGTACAGCTGAACAGCACAACTTAATGTGGTTGAACTTGGATCCTTGTAGCTGTTAATGTGTGTGTATCTGTGCTTTTGGTTTTAATAAAGTGTTTCTGTTCTTGCTGCCTTGTGAAGCCAACATCCATCAGTGCTCCAGAGCTCCATTAGGCTTTGTCCCGGAGCACTTCATCCACTGTCCACACCTTCAGCAGCAGGAAAACTCTCCTCTCTTTCACAGCTCACCTTTCTGTCCATCAACCTTTTCTGAGCAGAGAGAGGAGGCCAAAACAAACAGTGGGTTAAATGTGCATGATAACGCTGCACTGTACTGTATGTGTGAAAGGTAGACTCACTTTTAGGGATGAATGTAAGTGAGCTGCTGAATATTCAGAAGCGTGATAGCCCCTCTCTTGGTCCATCATACAGAAACTCATGGCCCAATCCGTTGCCACACTTCCCACAACAAACCTGGGGTATTTAAATCCAGAAGGTTTAAAAACTCAGTAGATCTGATGAGTAACAACAGGCACAGTGTTGAAGTAAATCTACCTTTAGGGGTCCCCATGCTTCAGGGTGTTTGGAGACACTGTCCTCGTGGATTGTCTGTGAGAAGGCTGGCCAAGGAGAAGAGTGCTCAAACTTTGACGTGCTGGAAAATAACTCATGCCCACATTCAGAACACACATATACACCTGTGAGGAAAAATGTGTCAGTGAATGGACAGCTAAAGAAACACAGTGGGACTTTCTGCTTCCTTCATACTCACCAGGTTGGAAGTGATTTTTAAATTCTTCTCCACCAGAGAAAGAGCAGTATGACATGTCATCCATTTTAAATGTCTCTGTGTTTAAAAACCAAATGTGATTTCTCTGCAGTTTGAAGCTATGTTTACAAAGAGTCGCCCGGCTTGAGCTGGAGCAAACCTGCACGACCAGATCAAGTGACAGCTGCTCTGTCTGTTGTGTAAGGTCTGACCTTACTCTCATTACTTCCACTTGATGGCAGTGTTGACATCACTGAGCAGTGTGTGTAGACCATCCAGTGTTAGATTTAGGGGGATTTTGTGAAATCCAGAGGTCAGGATTGCAGATAATTTGCACACATTGTGCTCACCCCTTTTCTTTGATAGCCTAATCTTATTTCAGATCTAGATGTTCAAGAAGTTTTTACCAGGGGAGGAATCATCCTTAGAGGTGTCCTCATCTCCAAAGCAAACAGACCCGGTGATTTAAACTTGTAAAAACACTGAATAAAGCAGTTTCTTGTTACAAGTCAGTGTTTCTCCAGAGCTGTTTCAGACGGTGGAGATGGGGCCTCTAACCTAGCACCTGCTGATCTGTGCTCACCTTTCTTCTCTAATAACTTAAGATTCAGATGTTTAGGAGGTTTTTACCTTGAGCCGAATTAGCCGCAGAGGTCTCTTCCTCTCCAAAACAAACAGAGCCGGTGATTTATACCAGTAAAACACTGAATAAAGCAGTTAATGTTTAAAAAAAAAAAGTTTTTTCTGGTGATCTCATCACAGAGGAGCCTCTAACTGCGTTGGCCAACACAAAAACGAGAATGGCCCCATGATGTGATTTGTGGCGTTTGTTTGTAGTATGGTTTGGTTGTTTTGTAGTTTAGTATTTATGTGTATTTATGTGAACTGTAAACATCCTGGGATGCAGGACAATTTTTAGAATTTTTTTCTGGTGATGAAGTAAACTAAAATCAAACCAAGAGAACAGACATCAGCTCAGATTCAGAGCTTTTTCTTATTTTAATTTAAAATAGATTTATTTCAGTTTGCATACTGGTCATTGGGATCATTTACATAAAGCTTTTCAATAGTGAAAATAGTATTATTACAGATTTTCTGCATAGCACACCAA
Source organism: Cephalopholis sonnerati (assembly GCA_019142605.1). Classification (NCBI taxonomy): domain Eukaryota; kingdom Metazoa; phylum Chordata; class Actinopteri; order Perciformes; family Serranidae; genus Cephalopholis; species Cephalopholis sonnerati. Next base: position 26,251,688 of record JAGQAX010000016.1, read on the forward strand.
GCAGCAGGTAGAGGCAGTTGTCGATGAATAAATTAAAAATATAAATCATGACCAGTCTTCATGTACTGCAGTTTAGGATTCATTGTCTTGTAAGCTATTTCTTTCTAACAGACTGGTACGCTTGTTTGTTTACTCTGACAGTTTGGGGGAAACAGAAGGTAAACAAACATGATTTCTCTCTCAGTAAGAAATAGCTTATAAAATTACGAGGAGCCTATTGTACCCATGAGACGATCTCAGTCATAAATAAATGTGAAGCTGGTGAGACATTGTGTAATCAGTGAGGCTATCCTGAGACGGTGATGATTGCATAATAAAAAGGTGCTGAGAGCAGTCCTCTGTTCTTGCTGTGCAGCGTGGCCATCTTTCATCAGAGCCCTGGCGCTCCCGGTTGGGCTTTATCCCAGAGCACGTCATCCGCTGTCCACACCTTCAGCAGGGCAGAGACACTCCTGGACGTCCCCTCTATCAGCTCACTTTACTGCCCATCAACCTTATCTGTGGAGAGAGGGGAGAACTGTCACAGGTTGTACAGCCAACACATCTGACCTCTACTCTGTCTTGATTAGGCCCACACTTAATTGCTTCATAATTTAATACAGAGAAAGTTTCCAGCAGTTGTAATCACATGTCCCCTACAATGATGAAATTAGAGCAGATGGTTTACAAGTCAATGTCCTGTCCTTGTAACTGTTGGACACTTACATTTAGTCCACCTTGCCTACTAAAGAAATACACTGGAGCCATGCAAATGTCTCTATTGGCTGCAGATTTATTTTGTGAGTGGCACAAAAATTGTTTAACATTTTGAGCATGCCCTGCCCTTTAATAATAATAATAATAATAATAATAATAATAATAATAATAATAATATATTTTATTTATAGAGGTACTCAAAGACACTTTACATTGGTTAATAAACTACAATAAAATACACGCAACATCATTCACACATTAAAAGCCTTTTTTAAAAGATGTGTTTTGAGTATTGATTGAACTGGGACAGGTCAGAGCAGTCTCGAGTCAGGAGGTTGGCAGCAGTGGAGCGGAGGCTGCGGGAAGGAGTGTGGCGGTGGAGTGGGTCAGTGAGGTAGGAGGGGGCCTGGTTATGGAGGGCTTTATAAGTGAGAAGAAGGACTTTGAATTGGATGTGTTGTGGGAAAGGAAGCCAGTGGAGGTTCTGGAGGACAGGGGCGATGTGATAGCGGGGTTGGGAATGAGCGAGCAGACGGGCAGCAGAGTTCTGGATGTAGTGGAGTTTATTAAGGAGTTTGGATGGTGTACCATAAAGAATGCTGTTACAGTAATCAATTCAGTACGTGATGAAGGTGTGTATAAGGGTTTCAGCAGCAGTGGGGGAGAGTGACGGGTGGAGACCAGCTATGTTTTTTAGGTGGAAGAAGGCAGTACTGGTGATGTGATCGACGTGTTTTCGAAAGAGAGGTTGTTGTCAATGGTTTAAATTATTTTTTAACTAATCAACAATTTGTTAAACAATTTGTACGCTCAATGTAAATAAGGAAGAAAATTAAGAATGATATGGCTTTTTGTGACCAAGATATATGCTGAACGTGACATTTTACTGTTGATAAACAAGCTGGTCTGTGCTGGTGGATAAATGTAATGTGTAATGAAGACATATTTTGGCATTTTTATACTGCAATTTCTTGTTGTTGTCAATGGAAAAATATACTGCTACTTTTACTTTTATCTGCAATAAGCTAATATCGGTTGATGTATCGGTCCGGCTGACTTTTTCTTTCGAGCTCTTCATGGCATCGGCCCTAAAACTGGTGCAACTGCATTCATAGGGCCAGCATAACACAAAGTCAGTGTACCAGGGCAGGAAACAGCAGCTGCAACCTGGTTTTATAATATAATCCAACTGTCTTACCTTTAGGGATGAACTTCAGTGAGCTGCTGAATATTCAGAAGCGAGACAGGCCTTTGGCTGGCCCATCATTCACAAACTCATGGCCAAGCCCGTTTCCACATTTCCCACATCGTACCTAAAACATCAGACATCTGAATCAGAATTGTGTGCACATTTTTTTCAATTATTTGTTTTTAACAATTTACAAACACCCCCGAACAAGTACACAGACAGTAATACAAGACAAAAAAAATCAGAATATTAGTAAGTAAAGGGAAGAAAATAGTAAATAATGTCAATAAATAAAAAAGAATAATGGTCAGTGGAGATGGTTCACTTCTTCATAGAGTCAGAGCACAAGTAAGCAGGCTAGGTGGATGGTCAGAGGTCCATACGAGGTTCCCATATTTTCAGGAAGACTTCCGCCTTATTTTTTTATATGCAAGTGTGCTGCTCCAGTTGCTACCACCTGTGCACTGCATTGTATAGCAAACCTGATGAAGCCATGGGCGAAACACGTTGTTTGTAACATTTCAAATGATGACTAAATTATAAGAAATAGTAATTCAGCCCTCTTGTGTGCGGTGCATCGACTTGTTTACTATCAATCTGATGTTTCCTGGGGCTGGGCATGTGCTTTTGAATGAATTCATCACTACTAGTTGTTTATACTGAGTAAACAAGAGTGAAAACATGTGTTTGCTTGCCTAGAAATGCATATAGCACACTGAGCATCCTCTGACAGGTGCTATAACAGTAAATCTGCTGTCTATATATTGTACCTTATATGCCCCAGGTCTCTCCTCGTGTTTAGACACACTGTTCTCATGGATGGTCTCTGTGAATGCTGGCCAGGGGGACGAGTGTTCGTACTTGGAGCGGCTGGTGAACAGCTGGTAATCACACTTGGAGCATACGTAAATCCCTGAGGAGTAAAGGACAGAAGATGAGTGCTGATTTACAACATGAGGAGAGAACTTGTTTTGGGTGACTTGACATCAAGGCACCAATGATAACAATTGTGGCAAATAGCATTAATGCAGGGAACTGGAGTGGTCTTATTTAACTACTGAAGATCCCATATGGACACTTTGCTGGGAGATATTGAACAGCCTAAAGATGCTGTGGTAATGTGAAGTGTAGGTAACCTACAATTTATTATTGACTTATGTGTTTTATATGAGTCTATTGTGAAGTCGCTTCATATCTCCAGTCAGCCTTTTTATGAACCTCAGTCAAAGAGATATAACACCAAGCCTGGCTAGAACAAGTATGTGGCAGCGCTCCAAGCCGAAGCTCGAGCAGCATTTAAAGCGTGGGTAGACTCAGGTAGAGACAGACAGAGGCCTCTGTTTGAACAGAAGGAACGTGCAAATGCAAAATTTAAATGCGCTCTTAGATTTATTAAAAGTAATGAGAATTCTATGAGATCAGACACGTGGGCTAAAAAGTTGTAAAATAATAATTATAATGACTCTAGAAAGAGATTAGAGCTATCAACAACTGCAAAATGTCCTTACGGCAAACTTTGAAGGAGCCAGTGGTTCCGATGAAATCTCCCAGATGTGGCAGCAACATTATTATGAAGTGTATTGAGAGGAATACTTTTGATGTGGGTATTATTGATTATGATTAATATGTCATTTTAATATAGAGATAAAGAGGTAAAGAGGTTCACTCAGCTGTTATGGTTTTAGATGGCAATAAAGCATGTGGAGCTGATAAGATGTTTGCTGAACATCTAAAATATGCTGCCAAAAAAACTTTGCCCCTTGCTTGCTATCTGTCTGACTGGCGTTTTGGTTCATGGAACTCTGCCTGACTCCTTCCTATCTGTTTTATTAGTGCCTGTTATTACAGACAAAGCTGGCAAAAGAAATAGCATGGAAAATTATAGGCCTTAGTAAGAAGTGCGGGAGAGAATCCTCCTGAACAGGTTGGAAAAATACATCAATACCACTCACAACCAGTTTGGTTTCAAACGTAAGCATGGCACTGACGTGTATGGTTTCTTTAAAGGAAATTTTAGATAAATGTAATCGTCAGAACTCCACAGTGTTTATGTGCTTTATAGATGCCTCTGAGGCTTTCGATCGCATCAATCATGAGAAACTATTCAAAAAACTGCAGCGAAGACGGGTCTCCAAATGGATAATAAGAATTCTTGTTTAATGGTATGCTCATCAGTCTATGCATGTTCGATGGGGGAGGCTCTGTATCAGCCGCATTTCATGTTAGTGACGGAGTTCAACAGGGCGGCATTTTGTCTCCTTTTCCTTGATGACTTATCCCAACAGTTGAATTCCTGTAATGCAGGGGGCGTATGGTCAGCAAAATGTTAATGAATCATCTCATGGATGCAGATGATTTGGAAATCTTCTGCTCATGTAGTGCCGGCCTACAACAGCTATTGAAGCTTTCCTCTAACTATGGTGCAGACTTTGACATTAAATATAATGCCAGCATGAGCAACATTAGGATTAACTAGAGTAATATAACGTAGACAGAAAATTAGTATTTCCTAAATCCCTCTTATCTGGTATTGCTCTTAAAGTGTGTAATGAGATTGAATATCTCAGCCATTATATTGTCAATGATTTATCTGATGATAAAGATATTCACAGTGTCGCAAGGTGTACATGCAAGCTTGCAAATTCAGCATGTGTTCAGTTAATGCGAAGGTATCTCATTTAAGAGCATTTTGTACCCTGCTGTATACTGCCCACATGTGGCTCTACTATAGGAAAAGCATCGTGCACAGACTTAATGTGGCCTATAATGATGGATGCTTCTTAAACTTATGAAATGTTTGCAAATGTTGGTGTGCCTACCTGCCCTGTTTTAATATGAAATCTTATTTATCGATATAAGTGCGGGCTCTCTGTCTCAAGTAATGATATCATCCAGGCCTTGGTCAACCCTGAGATGAGCAACGTCAGTTTTACATCTAGACTGTGGGGCCACTGGCTCTCAAGCTTGTTTGTTAGTGCTGAAAATTGAATTTTGTCTTTTTATATGAACTTAATAATGTAGTGTTGAGCATTTCTTGTCTTTTTAAATACATGTTGTATTTATTCTATTGTATTATTGTACATAGATGATTGTCTGTTTTTATGTGGTTCGCTATTAACCTTCCTTTGTGTCCTCAATGAAGTCATTATTATTATTAGTAATAGTATTATTAACCCTACCTAAAGGTAATTTGTTGGTATCTTTTATCTATGACATTTGTGATCACGTTTTGTTGCATTTATACTTTAAAAGATATGTAATTTATGTTTTTGTAGAAAGCATTTTTATAGATTATGATTATCATTTATATGTGCTTTAAAGGTGCATTTTGTCAGAGGAAGTCCAACTTCTCACTTGCTGTAAACACCAACCATTTTTGTAACACAGTTATTGTGTAACCTGAGAAAAGGTTACAAAACTTGACAAGCTACCAAATATTTAACTATCATATATTAACTAAATTAACAAACTTAAGTCAAGCTCTACAAGAGGTTTTTATTGGTAGTTACAGCCTGCGTGGACAGGAGTGGATGATTTAGTCCGATCCACACGGCTCTGAAGTTATTTTGGGTCACAATGAACAGTTAGCTAACAGTGGCTAGCTGGTTATCTTTTACTCTACTTACATCACAGCACAAGTTAAGCCGACATTTTGAATGAAGTAAAACAAGTTAAAGAAATGACGGTACCTGTTTCGAAATGGTCTTTAAAGACCTCTCCACCGGAGAAACGACAAAACGACATCCCTGAGCTCTCCACGCAGCGCGTTTGTCTGGCTTCTTCACGGCGCAGTTAAAAAGTTCTCTGGACCACTGGCAACGTTCCGCTGGTAACAATACAACTTCCGCTTTGAGAGTCCGGCCTTCAAAATAAAACCAAAGAACTTTAAAGTATGAATTGTGTGTTCCATTATCATGAACTGATAAGATAACATGCTGACAACACCTTTCACTTATACAGATGCTGCATGTCCATGATTGATAGCTGCACAGGATGTGTGGTATTTTTATTGTAACAACATAGAAATACATAAATATTATATGTGCATGTGTATGTGAAAATGTATGATTACGGATAAAGAAAATCTACATATAACCTGAGGTAAAACAGTGCAAATTAGCTGTGTGTTCATAAAAATTACATTCATGAACACACAGCTAATTTGCACTATTTTAGGGGTCCGGTTTGGAGACCTCAGAATTGCATCTCTGCTTTTTGCAGATGATGTGGTTCTGTTGTCTTCATCACACCCTGACCTCAAGCACACATTGCGGCGGTTTGCAACCGTGTGTGAAGCAGTCAGATTGAGAGTCAGCACCTCCAAATCTGAGGCCATGGTTCTCTGTTGGAAACCAGTGGATTGCCCCCTCTGGATTGGGAGAGAGTTACTGCCTCAAGCAAAGGAGTTCAAGTATCTCAGGGTCTTGCTCATGAGTGAGGGTAGAATGCAGTGTGAGATGAATCGGAGGTTTGGTGTGGCTTCTGCAGTGATGCAGGTGTTGCCCCGGACTGTTGTGGTGAAGAGAGAACCAGAAGGCAAAGCTTTCTGTTTACTGGTCCATCTACGTCCCAACCCTCACCTATGGTCATGAGCTCTGGGTAGTGAACAAAAGAATGAGGTTGCGGATACAAGCGACCGAAATGAGTGTCCTCTGTGGGGTGGCTGGGCTCAGCCTTAGAGATAGGGTGAGGAGCTCTGACATCCGAAGGGAGCTCAGACTAGAGCCGCTGCTCCTTAGCATTGAAAGGGGTCAGTTGAGGCAGGTTCGGGCATCTGATCAGGATGCCTCCTGTGCGCCTCCCATCAGAGATGTTCCAGGGCACATCCCACTGGTAGGAGGCCCCGGGGCAGACCCAAAACACGCTGGAGGGATTACATATCTCATCTGGCCTGGGAACGCCTCGGGGTCCACCAGTAGGAGCTGGAAAGTGTTGCTGGGGAGAGGGATGTCTGGGGTGCTTTGCTCGACCTGCTGCTCCTGCAACCCGGCCCCAAATAAGAGGATGAAAATGGATGAATGGATAGCTGAGTGTTGTAAGTGTTGGATGATGGAGACAGAAACAACAACAGTGTTATTGTATGTTATGTTATGTTATGTTATATTGTCTTGTTAAGACTGCTGTCTTGTTTTACAGTGTTTGATCAAATTAATAAACAAACACATTTTTAAAAATGCTATTATGAATTAAATGACTGCATCATTCTTTAGACAATTCATTAATTAACTTGAAGTAAATATAATAATATAATGATCATCAAATTTTGCCTCATTGCCTCAGTCTGTTTATTCTATTTACATTTGTGTCTTCATCCCACAATTCACATTAGCTGCTTTTATGTTAACATTGAAGTATCCATTTAAAGTATTAATTTAAAGACAGGATATAGTAGGGATGCATGATAATACTGGCAGGTCATCGGTATGGGCCAATATTGGCCTTAAAATGAACCATTAGAATGGGCCAACATGCTTTTTCTTATTTTGCACAATGACTGGATATTACATACACTGAAAAGTATTGTGTTTCATGTCTCCATCTGCTGGTGGGCCATCACAATAAGAGTATGCATGCATACTATGATGTTAAATCCACTACAGAAGAGACCTGATAATCACTTAAAATTAAGTGGGGGAAAAAGTGTATATATCAATATCGGTATTGGCCAAATAAGATGTTATATATTGGCATTTTGGATATCGAAAAAAATCCAATATTGTGCATCCCTGTTGTTGTGATTGATGTGGCTCAGTTGCCGCTCAGTTCTTCCTCCATCTCTATTTCGAATTGACGCTTTTATTTTGAGCGATTCAAACCGGAAGTCTCATTGTGTCGGCGCCGTGAGGCGACACCGGCTAACGTCTCACAGGCTATAGCTTTGAGCTAGGTTAGCTGCATTTAGCTTCCCGTTATCCACCTGCTAATCGTTAATATTTTTGTGTCCCAAGTCTCTTCGGACACATGGACACAACAATGTTTCAGCTGAGGTTATTCGTTCATCAGCGGCTGTACTCAGCGGCGGAGGAGATCTTCGGAGAGGTGGAGAAAGCTATAACGTTAGCTTTGAAAGAACCTGAAGTTAGTCGGTCTAAAGAGGAGGTTGAAACTCTGCGCCTCCAGCGACAGAAACTAGGTTTGGGACTTCGTTTAAATGTGCTGTTAAGTTGTGTTTTAATTGTACATAACCAGAGTAATTTCGACATTTAGCTGGAGTGTGGTGGTGGTAGAATAACTAACAACATAGCTAGGGATGTTGTTCTTCACTTGTCCACTCCACGCATGCGCACACTTGCCACTCACAAAGGCTCTGTTAGAGAGCGCACACTTTGTCCCTCCTCTTTATTGAACATCAAATTTGCAATGAAAAAGCTGGTTAATCTAATAATATTTCAATCCCTATGTGTCTGAGTGCTAAAAATAAAAGATCATAAATAAAATTACGACAAATAAATGAGAAAATAGTACATACATTTGTACACAAGAATAAACTATATAAACTAAGCACAAAAAGTAAGGACATTTGTGTTTGGTAGATTATTTCTTTGTTGTAACAGTGCTTCTTGGCAATAAATCTTATACTGCTTGAAAGCCTGTTTATTTCCCTTTTAAATGGTGCCACATTTGTAAGGATCGTGCATCTGTGGGATGAGCAGCAGAGCTGAGTATGTGGGTTGCACCTATGAAAAATTTGCCAAATATTCTGCCAATGCCAAACAGCTTTTTTTTTTTTTTTGCTGTTGCTATTGTGCTATTGAGAACTTGATAATCCATTTGTTAATGTGTAAGCTCTAAATATAAAACACATTTAACAAATACAAAAAAAGTAAATTAAAAACCTATTTTTCAAGTACAAAATGGACCTGCAAATTCACAACTTTAAAAAAATTACCTGTGAATAAATGTTATCAATTTACAAATAAATGAAAACCATGTGTGAATGCCCTGCTAACATTTATTTTTATTTGTGTATTTCAGTTCTGTGCTTGTCAATTTGCATTTTATGCACATAGTACTTTAAAAAAAAAATTGTTTGTTTCTGGAACTTGTTTGGTGTTTGTGCAGATCTTTTTTTGTATTTTGCAAATTATTTCTGTGACCTTACAAATATTTTTTGTACTTGTGGAAGTTGTTTTATATTTCTAGATTACACATTTTTGCTCACAGATTGTTAATTTGTTCACAGTAATTAAATTGAGACAGATCTCCACAGTTATGCATTTGCAAATCCGTTTTATATTTGCGAAATAGTTTTTTTAGTTGGCAAATCTTTTTTCTGTATTTGTGGAACTTGTTTTATATTTACAGATTACACAATGACACAGACAGTGAGAAAGTCAAGAAAGGTCTGAGTTTTTTAAATGAAGCCTAAGCTACAATCTGTTGGGAATAAAAAGCTAATAATGCGTGTAAAAAGTTACATACAGTATCTTAAATTGTTAATTTACTACACATCCTGACTGAGAGTAGAAATATTTGGATATTTCACAGTTTCAGAGTAGTATGAATTTAATCAGTATGTGTGTTTCTTTGAAAATGTCTTTCTTGGAAAGGAAACTTTTCAGGCTGTTGTGTAACTTTTGCTCCTGTCTCTCTTTTGCAGCTCCAGATCCTTCACTGAGGAGCAGCACGGTGGAACATGGAGCTGAATGTGATGCTCCACAGTTGCAGGAGAACCCAGAACCCTCAACACCAGGGGAGCCTAACTTGAGTCTTTGTCCTGATGTCCCAGGACCCTCTCAAACCAGCGCAGATGTGGACAATAATAACTGGAACTACTGCTTGGTTCAGACAGACTTCAGGATGTGTAAAATAAAAGAAGAGCAAGAGCAAATTGAAGATGACAGTCAAACACAGGAGATGGTTTTTCTCTCTCCTGAAATTGTGAAAAGCGAGCAAAATCAGTCAGAGATACAAGTATTGAATGAACTGCAGCCAATTTCCTCAGACAACTTTCCAGCTCAGAGTGAGAACGATGACCATGATGAGCATTTGGTGAAGAACAAAGTGAAACAGACCAAAAGAATGAAAAGGAAAACAAAGCAATATCAAGGACAAAGTGTCACTGTTAATAAGAAGGACCAAGCAGCACTGCCTCATAACAAACAGTCTGCTAAAAGTGAAAAGGAACAGAATTTTTGCCCTTTTTGTGGCAAGAGATTTCATTATATTCGCTCTCTGATGAAGCACATAAAAACACATGAAGAGAGATTTGATTGCACCATTTGTAGGATGAAATGCCAGTCTGTTAAGCAGCTGATAGCTCACTTGAAAAGCTGGCACAACAAAACATGTGTTTGTAGGTTTTGTGGCAGAATTTTTTGCAAAGTCGGGTTTCTGCGGGCGCATGAAAAGACTCACGAAGGCAAGTCTGTGAACAGTGTCCACAACTTCTTGCATTCTGAAAAACAGATGTGGTACAATTTGGCAAAGGAGGTGGCATTGTCTCCTATGTTTTCTGGCTTTCACTCTTTGATTTGCAAATTCCATCTTTTGTTTCTCTCAAGCGCTCTGGTTCTTTCCTTCAATTCCTCATTCTCCTTTGTCAGTGTCAACAAAGTTTGAGTCATCTCCTCCACTGAATTTTTGCAGTCTCCCATCTCCATATTGAATGCCAGGCTCTTACATTTTTATTTAATCTTGGCCATTTTTTCTTCAAGTCTTGGTCTAGTTTATCAAAACGATCAAAGACTAGATGGCAGTGTGCAGTGTGGCATTAGATCTCTGGTTAGACTTTATCTCACCTGTTTTCTTTTCAAGGTTTCACTTTTGCTAAGTGTTTTAGGTGTAGTCAGAGATGCTTTGCTTCTTCAACATTTAGATACTATAGTAAGCAAAATACAGTCCACTGAGCTAGTTATTTGCTGGTAAATCTTGGTGTGACACCACATTATCTTAAAAAGTTTGCACCTAACCAGCTAACCAGAGAGCATTTACTTCGTCCACCATCTTGCCCCTCACCCTCTGTTCTAAATCACATGCTAACATGCTAACATACCTCTACTAACAGTGCTTCTTTAATACCCATACTACTGTCATATTATTTAGTATGCCAGAAAAAGATTGGGTATGTCCCAATTCAAAGTATGTCAAATGCATTATGCCAAAATACCAGGATGTCCTACTGCACAGTGGAAGATTTGTTGCATTGACTGAGCCACAAAGAGATGACAGCTCACTGACAGCTGATAAAAGTGGCAATGACGGATGGCAGCGTATTCATGTGACTAGTGACCTACTCAAATAAATATTAACAATAGGAGTAGAAATTGTTAAAGTAAACAAAGTAATCACAAAGTCGAATTGTGTTTTGCATCTCCAAGGTAGCTTTAAGTGATAACATAAAGCAAGAGGGTCAAAGTTGAAAGCACAGGGTTAGGATAAAGTAGTTCCAATCGAATGCATTCTCCATGCAACAGTACGTATTTTGTGACGGCAGCTGCAGTACGCACTGATGGTAAAAATAAAGTCTTATGTAACGCTAAGTATATAGTGCATTTTTGTGTGCATGAAAAATGCCTGGATGTGTACTTGACTGGCAAGAATTTCTGCATATGCGGCCAGAACTTATAATCTCCCCCAAAATGCAATGCAGCTCTTCAGATAGTGCAGTGCAATAATTCGAATGATGGTGAGTTAACAGTAAAACAGGAGCTACTCAGGACTCATGAAGTTATGGTACAGTTTACCCACTTTTAAAATGTACTGTAGAAAAACTCACTTAATCTGCTTTAAAATAATACTGGAAAATATGACATTTGCGATTGACATTCTGCGTTCAACAGTAGCTCGGACTGACAATGTCGGGATCTATGCTGTCAGTAATTAAGAACGCAATATGCAGTAATTAATGACTGAGTGTGAAGTACGCAGTACGTTAGTATGGGATTTCGAACAGAGCCCAAGTACTGAACAGACTCTGCCTGCAGCAGCAGATGAAACATTTGAATACTGCACATGTTCAATGAAACCACCCATGCAAATTGTAGTTTTTCATATTGAGTGTATTGTTTAGAAAAATGACTCTTGAAATGGAAACATTCCAGGCTGTTGTGTAACTTTTGCGCCTCTCTCTTTTGCAGCTCAAGAGCAGTCACTGAGCAGCAGCACAGTGGAACATGGAGGTGATGCCCCACAGCTGCAGGAGAACCCAGATCCCTCAGCACCAGAGGAGCCCAACGTCAGTCTGAGTGCTGAGATCCCAGGATCCTCTCAAACCAGCACAGATCTGGACAGTAATAACCCAAACTGCTGTTTGGTTCAGACAGACTTAAAGATGACTGAGGTAAAAGGAGGGCAGGAGCAACTTTGGGATGACAGTCAAACACAGGAGATGGATTTTCCTTCTCCTAAAATTGTGGAATGTGAGCAAGATCAGCCAGAGACACAAGCATATGAATTGCAGCCACTTAATTCAGACTGCTCTGCAGCTGAGAGCGAGCACTACGACAGTGATGTGGAGTTGGTTAATAACAAAGGAGATCAGACAATAAAACAAAAAGGGCAAAGTGTCAGCGATAATGAGAAGGACCAGTCAGCCTTGCCACATGACACAAGTTCTAAAAGTGATAAGGTGCGCAGTTTTTGCCATTTTTGTGGGAAGGGATTCCAGTACATCGGCTTTTTGATGAACCACATTAAATCACACGAGCAGGAAAACGATTGCTCTATTTGCGGGAAAAAGTGCCGCTCTCCAAAGGAAGTCATGGTTCATGTGCAAAGTGAACACAAAAACGCACCTATCTGTAATGTCTGTGACAAGTATTTCGACAATCTCCGTAGTCTCCGGGTGCATCAAAGAGTGCACACAAACAAAAATGAGTTTTCGTGTCAAGAGTGTGGCAAGACATTTCACCGCAGAGCGCACCTGACTGTGCATGAGAGGACCCACACTGGGGAGAAACCATATGAATGTGACATATGTGGAAGAGCATTCAGCCAGAGCCAGAACCTTACAATTCATAAAAGAAGTCATTCAGGTGAGAAACCGTATCATTGTGACCTGTGTGGCAAAAGTTTTTATAGTAGCGGCCACCTCAGAACACACATGAAACACCATTAAGAAGAACAAATGTTCCCATGTTATACTGGTGGTTAGCATTTGAACCAAAGGCCACAGATGACTAGACAAAGGACCACGGTGAAAGATACAGGTTTGCTTCTGGTCTGACGATGCACCTCAAGGTTTAACACAAAGGCTGTCAGCTCCATTATCAGGCAGATCAACTCAGAGCTCACTCAAATCACATTTTCATTTCAGTTCATTTCATGTTAAGTTAGCGTGGCCTGAGTTCTGTTCAGTTGACTCTTCTATGGGCCCAGAACGTTGTTGCATGTTGTAATTTGTGTTCTATTTTTGGTTAAATAAATACTTTATTTAAAACCCATCAGTGACTTCTCATGTCTGCCAGCTCAGCCCCTCACATGGGCTTTTAACTGAAATACAGTCGTCATTTTGAGCTGCCTTTTGAGCCGTACGTTATCTGTGACCACACACACATTGGACATAGACGTATGAGGCGTATTTTAGTGGAGGAAATGCTAACACATTTTTTTATTCACTGTATAGGGTACACATTTTTACAGTTGGAGAATGCAAGAATCACTTTACCATAAGTGATAATTAAAATGTTAAAAGAGAGTTGTTAAACATTTCTATATATTTTTGTCAAAGATTAGGGAGCAACCAGAGACAGGGCTAAAGAGCCACATGCTACCTGGCTCTTAGGCCCCTTTGATCCATCTTTATATATTGAAATAAATGTTTTATGTGTCATTTCTAGTCCTTCATCAACTGTATCTGCAGGATGATGAGACAGAACCATGTCAGTGTCATTTCTAATTTATTTAATTAACTTTAAGATAACAGTTAACTTTGCAGTATTTATTTAAAGTAGCCTGTTAATTTAAAGAATGGATAAAGACAGGCCAGTGGAAGTGTTTTGACCATAGACTCTAAAATGGATGTGGCTACTGTGACATCATTCACTGGTTTGCGGACTCCTATTCTGAAGCCACAAGTTCAGCAATTCAGCCGTCACCATCTTGGTTTTATGGAGCCAGTAGTGACCATATTTGGACGAGAGGCTGGAGCTGTGAAGGAGCAAGGGGTGGATCTTTAGGCTTTAAGAAAAAGTGAATGAGTGAATCATAAACAAAGTTAACATACAGTTGTTACAAATGGGAAATTAGATGTAGAGGTCAAAACCATTTTTTTGTACCAGGCTGACACGTTTATTTCTGCTATAAAGCTGGGTGGGTAACATGAGTGTCTGTAGGGATTCACTCACTTCTTGAGTCAGTCTCAAGTGGCCATTCACAGAACTACAGTTTTTGGCTTCATTTTTCAGCCAAGGGAAGTTGAGTCTTGTTTTTTGTTTGTTTGTTTCAGTTAAGATACGGTATCTTCTTGGCCCTATTTCAGAAAGCAGGCTTAACAAACTCTGAGCCTAATCCTGATTTCCGAGTAGACTGAGCTTGAGCTGGGAAACTCAGAGTTTTCTGTTCCAGAATAGCTGATCAGAATCAGCTCAATCAACTCTGAGTATGTGTGGCCTGAGGGAAGCACGTTCACGGTGAGCTTATAAAGCCATCATCAGTGGAGTGCAGATGACAGGATTTACAATGGCAGGAAGCTCAGTCAAAAGCTGAGCCACTTATTTCACCCCAACTAAATTGGAGATGTTAATGACCGTGTATGTGGACTTCAAACATGTCTTCAAAAAAAATTTAAATACAGCAGAGGTGGCATAGCAAAAGATTTCAGAGTGTTAATAGGTGATGTAAAGTGACGTTATGTAATGTGATGCATTAATGCGTGTTAACAATGGTCACATATTTTAATATAATTTGCTATATCTTCTTATTCAGCTGTAATCAGGTGGAGCCCAAACGCACATGGCAGGCAACTAAAAATCACACAAAAATATGTACAGACTGGTAAGAAATTTTGCTTATACTTACTTCATTCATGCAATATGAGACTGATTTTAAATGAATTGCTGAATCTCTGTTGTCTTGATTCTGAGATGGAACTATAATGGGGATGTGAGTCCCATAACTAAGTTTTACAATCTTTAAATATATGAAAAGTATTCATAAATTATTGCATAATGTATCCGCGTAGATTAATTTCTTATTAACACTGACAACCCTGCGATTATGTGTAATTCCCTTAATTCCAGAGTCACTTTTCTTAAGGCCCAACAAACTGTTGCCTTTCTGATGTGTTCAGTGTTTCTGATGTTATTAAGAAAATTGTTGTCACCGAATAATCAAAGGGCGATGCATAAAATTTGCTCCGATGATAATTCAAATCCACATGTGTAATATTTCATATGTCTGGGTGGAACAAGTTGTTAGATAAATGATAGTGTGAGGTGAACTCCTCCAGGAACGATAAGACATCCAAACGGGGTCTAATCACCCTCTCCTCACGCAACAGCAAACTTCCATGACTTCATTCACAAAAGGACATGCCATGTCCATGTCTGCCCTTCCTACTACATGCTCAGCGGGCGATCAGCCTCAGGCTTAGATGAAGCAGCCCTGTCAGCCAGCAGGTTTGCTTCATGGAGTATGTTGCCATAGTAACTGACTCAGGGTTGCGCTGAACTGGCTTTGTGAAACTGAGTTTCCCTCAATTTAGGCTTTACATACTCAGAGTTTTCACTAATCCCACTTTCTGAAATAGGGCCCTGGTCATCCAGTAATAATTACTGTTCTCTTGCACATTTAGATTCAGAGTTATAATTTAAAAAGTTGTTAAACTTACACCACCAATTGTAAGCAAATCACCATATTATTGTTAATATACAGTATTTATAATTTTACTATAGTCCTACTTTTTGTTAATTTCAGTTTCTAATTATTTAGGGGTAATTTCGAGGGTGCTATTTTGTTTCCTCCAGTGTCCTCAGGTTACTGTGATTGATGCGGTCAGCTTTTACTCTGAAAGATTCAAACCGGAAGTCACATTGTAGCTGCTAGCGGATCTGCAGCGATGGCTTCAAGCTGTGTTAGCTGAGTTTATCTTCCTGCTATCCTGCTACTATTGTTGATATTTACGTTCCGCACCCCCTCACCGGACACATGGACACCACAATGATTCAGCTGAGGCTGTTTGTCCATCAGCGGCTGTACTCAGCGGCAGAGGAGATCCTCGGAGAGGTGGAGAAAACTATGACGTTAGCTTTGAGCCAACCTGAAGTTAGTCGACCTAAAGAGGAGGCTGGAAGTCTGCGACACCTGCGTGACCTCCGGCGACAGAAAGCAGGTGTGGGCCTCAGGTTAAATGTGCCGTTTACCAGATAAATCAAATGTTAATCTAGTTGTGTAACACTAAGGGAAGGAAACGTGTGTCCACAGCTAAGGATGAAGTTTGCTGCTGCAGCTTCCTACAGTGTTGCCTGGGAGTCAATCATCCACCTTTGATGTCAGGAAACAATGTTGATGAACCATCCTCCATTCTTTGCACCTCATAATGTTGTGAAAGCCTGTTTGAGATTATAGGTAGAGCCTAATGCTACAGGTTGTTAAAGATAATTAGATAATGCAAAAAAGTGTGTTCTTCAAAACTAGAAAGGATTATTTTTATTGGTGATTAATCAGTTGATTGTTTTCTTGATTCATAGATCATTTGTTTGGTTTATAAAATGTCAGATAATGATAAAAAAATGTCACATCAGTTTGTCCCAAAGCCTAGGATGATGTCCTCAAGTGTCTCGTTTTGTCCACAACCCAAAGGTTTTCAGTTTACCGTCATAGAGGAGTAAAGAAATAATGAACACGGTTCCCACACATTTTCACAGACAAAATATTTTTTGGGGCTTTTTAGCCTTTATTTGTTGAGGATAAGGAGGGAGGAGGGAGGGGATTACATGCAGCAAAGGGCCATCTGTTGGAACTGAATCTTTGGCCACTGTGACAAGGACGCGGCCTGTGCATATGGGGCACATGCTCTACCAGTTGAGCTACTCAGTGCTCCAAAACTATCAAAACTTTTCCAAGGGGCCCATAATATTTTTTTTAACCTTGCCCAGCATTATCAGTTTCATACTCTATTTAAGCATAATTTAAGATAGCAGGCCTACATGAAGGGAGAGACGGAGTGCAGGGAGAAAATGAAGAAACGTATGTGATGTCAAACAAATCATTGTCGCTACCTTAACAGAGCTACAGGAAAAAAAATTAACAATGTGTTACATTACACGTATGTTTATCCATGGAACACTTACCGTGTAACAGTTCCATTGCGCACAACATAATCTTGTGACTTCACCAAAACTTTCAGTGATCTTTATTGATTCCATGAGTATTCCAGGACTGAAAAATGTGACTGTGAAATTCAATGACTTTTCCATGACCATGAGAACCCTGCATAATATATTTACAATTTAAGGAGCTGTAATCAGAATTTTGTTTTTTTCTTTCTTAAAAATTACTCAAACACATTGATAATAGTTTGTCAAAGTGGTTGGCGATTGATTTAACAGTTGACAGTTATCGTAAAACTTCAATTAAATGCCCAGTCCCTTTTACCAGCTCGGTGTGGCTGCACATTTTGACAAATAAATCCCTGTCTCAATTAGACGCCTGATCTGGTTGCCAAGCAGTTCATTTCTTTCCATAGAAGTTCTTCCGGGTTGTTGGCTACCCCAATTCATGTCTCCAATCCTCCTTTACCCTGTAAGTTATTCGTATTCCTTCAGTGTGTAAGGGTCCTCAGATCAAAAGAATCAAAATGGTTTTTCATAAAAATTAATCCAAGCTGTGAGTATTGTTTTAGCAGGATAAAGTGATGTTGTGTCAGTATGCTGGGTGCCGTAATCCTCGAGTGCTGTAACTCACTCCTTCTATGATGCGCTGTCTGTCGGAGCAAGATCAAATGAATGATTCATAATAAATGTTATCTGAAGATTCATTTTTAAACAAGTAATATTCATACTGGTTTAAATAAACTGTTTGATTGCATTTCCCATCTTTGCTGAGCAACAGTTTTGTGTGAAAGGAATAAAAACCTTGTCCCAAATATAGGCCTGTTGATGTCAGTGATTTAAACAAATAATAGCCTGAGCTATTAATTAAAGTTTTACGGTAACTGATTAATTAGTGCAGCTCAACAGCAAGACCACATTGGTCCAAGTCCAGATATTAAAAAAAAAAAACCTTTATCCTACATGTGGAAATATTAAAAGAGAATTTGAATTGCTTTTTTCCACACCAACAGTAGACCTCATTGGATCAGGTCCAGATCCGAAACTGGTCAAATCTGGGCTAGATTATTCAAGAGAAGCCAGACGGTCTCTAAGACACCAGTTCTGATTTGTGAAACCCTTAAAAATATTTGAATACTGCACAGCTTCTATTGTATGTTTTCATATTGTGTGTTTCTATCAGAAAATGACTTCCTTACTGTTTCTCTTTGTTTTGCAGCTGCAGAGCCTTCACTGAGCAGCAGCGAGGTGGAACATGGAGACAAATGTGATGTCCCACCCTCAGCACAGGAAGAACTTAACTTCTGTCTGAGTGCTGAGGTCCTTGGATCCTATCAAAGCAGTGCAGATCTGGACAATAATAACTGCCAGATGTTGGAGATAAAAGGAGAGCGGGAGGAACTTGGGAATGACAGTCAAACACAGGAGATGGTTTTTTCTTCTCCTGAAGTTGTGAAAATTGAGCAACCTCAGCCAGAGATACAAGTATCATATGAGCTACAGCCACTTTCTTCAGACTGCCCTGTAGCACAGAGTGAGAATGACAGTGATGAGGAGCTGATGAAGAACAAAGGAGAACAGACCAAAACAATGAGAAGGATAGGAAGTGTCAGCGTTAATGAGAAGGACCCAGCAGTGTTGCCTTGTGACAAAAGTTCTGCTAAAAGTGAAAAGGACCGCAGTTTTTGCCATATTTGTGGCAAGGGATTCCAGTACATCGGCTCTTTGATGAAGCACATTAAATCACATGAGAGAAAACCTGATTGCACCGTGTGCGGGAAAACGTACCACTCTACAAAGCAGCTGATAACTCATGTGAAAAGTTGTCACAACGAAGCATGTTTTTGTGACGTTTGTGGCAAGACTTTTGCCAATGTCCACTGTCTCAGGGTGCACGACAAAGTGCACAAAGGCATAAAAGAGTTTGTGTGTCAAGAATGTGGCAAGACATTTTCCCAAAAAGGGCACCTGATTGTGCATGTGAGGACTCACTCTGGGGAGAAACCATATGAATGCGACACATGTGGGAAAGCTTTTAGTCAGAGTCAGAGCCTTACAATTCACAAAAGAATTCATTCAGGGGAGAAACCATATGGTTGTGACCTTTGTGACAAACAGTTTGTTACTCGCAGTCACCTCAAGGTACACATGAGATTCCATACAAGAGAAAAACCGTATCCGTGTGATATCTGCGGTAAACGTTTTAGCCATAGGTCAATGATGTCTATGCACAGGACCACACATACAAGATACGACTGGTCTGAACATCCAACTGAGAACTGATGAAAAGTCAGCTGCTAAGTGAAAACTGTTTTCAAATAACAGTGCTTTTTGTTTTGGGTAATAACTGAAAAAATATGTATATTAATTTTGTTTTGTTTTTTATATAGTTCAGTGAATAGTGGTTGTTTTTACCAGCCCTTTGTTTCAAAAATGGTCTGATCACATATGTGTTTCTCTTTGCCTTCAGTTTGCAGGTCACATTTTGTCTTTGTTAAGTCAGTTAAGTCTGTTTATGTTAAATTATCACAGCCTGAGTTAAGTTCTGTTCACTTGACCTCAGTCATGGACCCAGACCTATGTGAACTGTGTTTCATTCTGTGTCACGTTTGGTTAAATAAACCACATTTTTTTTAAAAACCCACTTGTGTCTCCTCATGTCTGCCAGCTTGGTCCCTCACATTGAGCTTAAACTGTTTGAACTTAACAACGTTAAATGTTCAGGTATTTTAAATTGCTTTGTAGAACTGTACATGAGTTATATACTATTACAGTGGCTTCAGAAAGTATTCAATACCCTTCACTTATCGCACACTTTATTGTGTTTAAGCTATTTTAAATCGATAAAATGGTCATTGTTGTTGGCTTCATTGTTGTTATTATTTAATGTTTGTTGCAGTGGTTATTTAGAAACAGAATCAGATCGACATTTGCATGTTGATCAAAACCTAATTAAAACAGGAATTGTTGGCACTTTAACTTAGGTGATGGTGTTAAATGCAGGTCATTTCATCTATGAATTGAGCATAGCGTTAGTTCAGGCAGGACACGATGTCAAGCTCAGCTCACATCCCAGCTACATCAGCTGATCTCAAACAGCCCAATCAACTGATGGAGCAACTGATTGATGGAAGGGAGTCAGCTGATAGATCACATGATTCCTTTCTAAGCAACCAATTGGCAAATCACATTCAGGGCGCCCTATTTAAACTGCTCTGGCCTGCCTACTGTTGCTGCTTCCTCTGCAACCTGCCTCCACCCCAGCTCCTCCTTTTACTTACAACTTATCAGTGTTATTTGTGTTTGTCACTGATGGTGGCTCTGTTCTGTTCCTGGTGGGGTCTTTGCTGCTGCTCTCCCTGCCTTAGGCTTTCCATGTAGGCACATGGAAGGGCAGAGAGGTTTGCTCTCTCTGCCTCAGGCTTTCCTCATTTGCACATGGAAGGGCAGAGAGGTGTGGTCTCTCCACCTTAAGCTTTCCACATAGGCGCGTGGAAAAGGCTTTCTGCATAGGCCTTTGGGCTGGTACACATGCCGCCTGGAGATGCGAGGTTGGGCCCTGGGCACTACTTTTGTGCCTTTTTTGTGCCAGCTTTCTAGAGCGCGGCGGCAGGTCGTGTCTGCAGGTGCTAAGCAACATTAACAAGCACGTATCATAGCCTATTTGGCTGAAATCTTGGGTACAACGCTGATCTTCTTCCAGGCGCTGTATATAAGTGTGTGGGCCTATTGTCCTATACCTATGGGACAGATGAAAAGCTCCAGCAGCCCTGCACCAAAATGATCAACTTTTCCATAGTTACCACAGACTGATATTTACGGAATAAGGGAAAGATATCTGTTGGTTGTGACTGCCTGTTCCTCATCCGTTCCAAAAGTCGAACTTGGTTTATCTCGGGGGGCTGCTGTTGCACCCTGAAAAACAGGTGCTCTGGAACGGATGCGTGCCGTGAAAGCATCGCTCTGGCATTTGAGCGTGCCTGCCTCACGTCTACATTGAAAACAACGAATTGGAATGCGCAAAAAAACAAATTGTTTCTATTATTCTCCATCTTACACTACCAATGCATATGACCATATTGGCAATATATGCACTATGTATAATTATACTGGTTTTGGCGTACCTCAGGTTCTAATTACTTTTAGGTTAGGTTAGTTTATGTTTTTGCTATTTACACCCTCCAGTGTCCTGCTGCTGTCTATGAAGTATTTTTAACTCTCTATTTGGAATTGAAGCTTTTATTTTGAACGAAGTCAAACCGGAAGTCGTATAGTGGCTGCTAGCGCATCACAAGCTATAGGTCCAAGCTACGCTAGCTGTGTTTATCTTCCAGCTGTCCAGCTATTATCGTCGATGTCTTTGTTCCGTAAGCCTTACCGGAGACATGGACACCAAAATGTTTCAGCTGAGGTCGTTTGTCCATCAGCGGCTGTACTCAGCGGCGGAGGAGATCCTCGGAGAGGTGGAGAAAACTATAACGTTAGCTTTGTACGAAGCTGAAGTTAGTCGGTCTAAAGAGGAGGCTGGAAGTCTGCGACGCCTGCTGGACCTCCAGCGGAAGAAATCAGGTTTGTGACTCTGGTTAAATGTGTAGTCTGGTAGCGTTTTGGTCCTGCATTGCCAGACCATTTCCTGTTTTAGTGTAGCGGTAGAGAAAGTAGCTATATAGCAGAGGATGTTGCTGACCGCTTTCCGCGCATGCGCATAATCGCTCGTACGTCTTCAAAGCAGTGTGAGCAAATTGTAGTTTTTCATATTGAGTGTATAGTTTAGAAAATGGCTCTAGAAATGGAAACATTGCAGGCTGTTTGGTAACTTTTGCTCCTGTCTCTTTTGCAGCTGCAGAGCCTTCACTGACGAGCAGCACAGTGGAACATGGAGATGAATGTGATGCTCCACAGCTGCATGAGAACCCAGGAACCTCGACACCAGAAGAGTCTAACTTTAGTCTGAGTCCTGAGGTCCCGGGACCCTCTCAAACCAGCACGGATCTGGACAATAATAACTGGAGCTACTGCTTGGTTCAGACAGACTTTAAGATGTCGGAGATTAAAGAAGAGCAGGAGGAACTTGGGGATGACAGTCAAACACAGGAGATGGTTTTTGTGAAGAGCGAGCAAGATCAGCCAGAGACACAAATATCATATGAAATGCTGCCACTTTCTTTAGACTGCTCTGCAGCTCAAAGTGGGAACAATGACAGTGATGAGGAGATGGCGAAGAGCACAGGAGAACAGACCCAAACAATGAAAAGGAAACGAAAGATATTGCAAGGACAAAGTGTCAGCGATAATGAGAAGGACCCAGCGGTGTTGCCTCATGACAAAAGTTCTGCCAGAGGTGATAAGGAGCGCAGTTTTTGCCATTTTTGTGGGAAGGGATTCCAGTACATCGGCTCTTTGATGAAGCACATTAAATCACATGAGAACAATTTTGATTGCACTGTTTGTGGGAAAACGTGTCAGTCTACACAGGAGCTGATAACTCACGTGAAAGGCTGTCACAACAAGACGTATTTTTGTGACGCATGTGGCAAGACTTTTGCTAACATCCGTTGTCTCCGGCTGCACGAAAGAATACACACGGGAATAAAGGAGTTTGTGTGTCAAGAATGTGGCAAGACATTTTACCGAAGGGAGCACCTGATTGTGCACGTGAGGACGCACTCTGGGGAGAAACCGTACCACTGTGATATTTGCGGGAAAGCGTTCAGTCAGAGCCAGAACCTTACGATTCATAAAAGAAGTCATTCAGGGGAGAAACCGTATCAGTGTGGCCTGTGTGGCAAGCTTTTTAACACTAGCAGTCATCTCAAAACACACATGAGATACCACTCAGGAGAAAAACCGTACCCATGTGATATTTGCGGTAAACGTTTTCGCCAAAGTGGACAGATGACCAGACACAGGACCACACATACAGGAGAGAGGCCATATGGCTGCCATGTGTGTGGTATGAGATACAGGTTTGCACCTAATCTGAAGGTGCACCTGCAAACTCATGAAAAAGAAGCTGTTGAGTGACAACAGTCACATTAAGCAGGCAGATCAAGTCAGAGCTCAGATCATATCTACCGGTAAGTTAGATATATTAAAAAGAAAAGCAATTGGAAAAAAATTCTATACTTGTTATCAGAAAAAACACAATCTAAATATGCTCGTAAA
This sequence comes from Cephalopholis sonnerati, assembly GCA_019142605.1. Classification (NCBI taxonomy): domain Eukaryota; kingdom Metazoa; phylum Chordata; class Actinopteri; order Perciformes; family Serranidae; genus Cephalopholis; species Cephalopholis sonnerati. The sequence goes on from JAGQAX010000016.1 coordinate 26,274,950, forward strand.
TCCCTTTATGTCTCTGTTAATATTTTGGCACTTATCAAGATGGTTAACTGAACCTCACAGGTAAAACCAGTTTCATTTTAACCATCATTTTATATATTGTTCTGTGTAACGTCTTCTGATGGTGAAACCAAATTTCCACATGGAGGACAATAAAGTTTAATATGCTGAAGAACTACTTTTTTTGTTTGTTTGTTTTGCACCAAATGCCACTCATATGTGTCTCTGTGTGAATTCAATTTAAAATTTTGATTTGTTTTGTTTGTTTTTGATTAAAACTGAATTTTGAAAATCTAAACTTGACAGAAATAGAATATAATATTATAATCAAATTCTCTTGGGTGTAATGATACATCAGTCTGGATGTATCTGGATCTGGTGTCACAAAACTGTCACTAAGTTTCAATGTCCTTGTCTGAGAATAACCAAAAATAATTAACGCTGATGCATACTTAATAATGTTGGATAACTTATTTTCTAAAGAATGGGCCACACACAGATTGCATTCACTAAAACACGGTTCCCACAGTCATGGAAAACCTGGAAAAGTCATGCAATTTCAAAATCACACTTTCCAGGCCTGAAAAAGTCTTGGAATTAGTGTATTGAAAGTTTTGAAAAAGTCATGGAATTTCGTTGGTGTGTAATGAAAGTGTTACAGTAATCTTACATGGATAACTGTCCTTGTAATGTAACACAATAAAAAAAAAAACAATTTCTGTAGCTATCAACATAACGTTGCCTAAATACTCATCGATGTGTGATGTTTTGTTTACCATAATGACCACATTCCCTCTCCCTTCATGTACGCCAGCTAGCTCAGATTATGTCTAAATGGAGTTTGAATCTGATATGTTCTGCCAGGTGGGGCAAGATTTTTTTTTTTTAAATTATGAGCTCTTGAAAAGTCATGGAAAGTTCTAAAATTTTGTCAATGAAATTGCTTGGGTTTCAACTTATTTGCAAAGTTAATAGATTAATTTAGCTTTTAAATGCAGAATTTTAGGGTTCACCGAGACAGAAAAGCCCCAAAACACAAGTCATTAAGAGTAATTTCATCTATAATACATTTTATCATCAATTATAAGCACCTTGTGTCCTAAATATGGGACAGTCAACAGTCTTTTTACAGTCTCCTCCAGATGAAGGGCAGGTCACTGCATCACCCTGCTGCTCTTTGACTTCTCCTTCTGCAGTTTGACCAACAGATGGCAGCAGACACATCAGTTTGTTTTCATCAGAAAGTATTCTGGGTTATTGTAACAGGACATTTTGTATCATATACTCTAAAAGTCCCCTGGCAGCTGTCACCCAGCAGCATCAGTCTCTGTCTTTCAGCATGAACTCTTTTATATAGTGTACTCCAGCAACATTTTTATGATGCCACTGGGGATCCAAGTGTATAAACCTGTCTATAAAATTTTGTGCAGGCAGCAGTTAAATGTCAGGTCACACAAGGTCAGGTTATTTCCCCCCTGACTGTGTCACGACTGCTGCCCTGCAGCTCTGATGGTCCTGATTGGGGTGGGCAGGAGGCGACAATGATCCATACACATCCTAAAACTAAAAGCCAGCTGTTTCCTCTGTATCCTCTCTTTCTCTTCATGTATTCCTCTTAGTCATTTACAAATTAAATGATAGAGATCTTAGATATTTTAATGGGAAAATTAAAGCCCAATAAGTGAAGATCCATTAAAGATTAAGGGGTTGATTGAATTATTAGGAATTCTGAATAAGTTCCTATCTGCACACATTCAGATCTCTACATATGTTATAACCAATGGCCAAAAAAGGCTTCTGTCTTTTAATTAAGAGGCTTTTGAGCAATAACTTTGCATTTTTCCAGGTCGTGCAATTACATAAGTCTGCGTACAGGACTGCGGTGTCAGAGGGGGGAGAGTTGAGCTCAGTCTGTGTTTTGACGCTGAGCGCAGCAGCAGAGAGGAGGAGTCGCTCGGTCAACTGTTGGCCTCTCGAGTCTAATCTGGATTAGAGTTTCGTCCGGTCTGCAGCCAGGACTCCCAATAATCACATTATTCTGTATTGGGCTGACGCCTCCTGAAGCGGAAAGGAAGACGCGATGTCAAACGGTGGCGACGTCGCCGACGCGTTTATCTTAAAGCCGAGCTGTTTGCTTTTGGTGAGATCTCAGTTTGGAGGATTTTGCAGCGAACATTTGAGGAAAGTTGAGTGAATATTGGTCGCCTGCGGACGGTGCACGGTGCGCATCCTCGTGTGCAGCGCACCGCTCTGCAGCATCCACGCTGATCACTGCAGCCTGCACTCAGAGCACATTTCTGCTCAAACCCCTGGCGCTGATATAACACCGGAGCAGCTGGTCAAACATGCCACATTCAGGTAAGTGCTCTGGTTTATTCACAGCAAGCACGCGCCTGTGTAACTGTAATCAGTGCAGCAGAACAGCTGCCTTTATTCTGAAATATGAGACTTGTGAAATTTTCAACACACGAGGACAGAAAAGGCAGATTGGCGTGTGAATGGAATGAATGTGAATTTGGCATCTCTTGAAATTTGAAAGTTTAAAGGGGAAGTTCACCCCAAAATCAAAACTACATATTTGTCCTCTTAGTCATAGTATTATTTATGAGTCTAGATTGTTTTGGTGTGAGTTGCAAAGTGTTGGAGTTATCAACCATAGAGATGTCAGCCTTCTCTCAAATATAATGGAACTAGATGGCACTCGGCTTGTGGTGCTCAAAGTGCCAAAAACATACATTTAAAACACTCAACAGAAATGTCTCTTCGAAGAAGTCATGACCCGGTTACTCAAGATAATCCACAGACCTTGTTGTGAGCAGTTTCATGTAGGAACTATATAGCGGCTATGCCTAAACTTGAAGACACTGACAGGCTACTTACTAATTGATGCGCTCGCCTGACCAAACCGACCACTTCTTCTTCTTCTTTGATGCATAAGTTATTTATCACCGCTGTAGTCTTCGATGAAAAGGTACACATTTTCTCTATTGCATTGAGCAGCATACACCTGACTTGATGTGGCTTGGTGTTGTGGTCAAAAAACTATGTGTCCTCAATGAATGGTACCTACCTATGCTGACAGACACCCATGACAATACAGTGACGCTTACAGGACGAAATAGCAACCTACACACATTTTACATCATGGATGGCTCCCATAAACAATTTTCTTCGTACCAAACTACACCCCACAGCTGTATCACCACAAGATGTAAACATTAATGGCGTCAGGCGTGGTATGGTCATCAGGAAGTTTGGTAAATTTCCTATTGTGCTAAGGTGTCAAATAAGGTGTCATGTTATCACTTCATTGATTCAACGTTTAAATTTTACTTTCTGAACATACAATGTAAATAAATTAATGATTCGCTGATCGACAAATGTGTTGTGTCTGCTTGACAGCAAATTCCCAGGCTCCTTTTTATGGTTTCCACACTTTATCTTGGACACATGACTTTTCATGGCAAGACCAAAAATAAAATTTCCAGGACCATTCATAATGTATGACCTGGATATTCAAGATAATCCACAGACCTTGTTGTGAGCAGTTTCATGTTGGAACTGTTTTCTTACTACCAAACTACACACACCAACCAACTGTTGCGCAAAAGGAAGCATGCATACTGCCAGCTCAGAGTTTAAATCTGATATGTTGAAATAGGAGAAAAATAATGTTACGACATGTAACTTAACATGTAGATTCATGAATCCCCAAGTTCCAAACCTATGCTATGTCCCACTACTACTTTTAAATTGTACCACATTTGGTAGAGAGAGCAATGTTGGTGTCAAACATTGTGAATAGTCCTTGAAATGTTATTTTTGGTCTTTGAAAAGTCATGAAAAAGTTTTGAAACTGTGTCCAACAAAAAGTGTGGGAACCCTAAAAGGAGCCTGGAAGTTTGTTGTCAAGCAGCCCCAATCTGATACACTACTTTGAACACACAAAACATCATTAATTTATTTACAAAAAAAACCCAGAACAACATACAATCTGTTAATTTGTATTGTTTGTGTTAGGCAAATATGTACAATGATTAAAATAATTTTCCAAAGTTTTCCTCTCATGCTTGTGTGTACAGAAAGCAAATATTCAAAGCTGAATTAATGTAGTGACCACATGGCACCTTATTTGACTTGGTGGAGTTAGTGGAAGGATACGTGTTTTAAAATAAGATGTCAACAAAGGGTAGGAAATAAAGATCAGGCCCGCACTAGACCAGCCCACAAGGAAAATTACTGAACTTACTGATGGCCAGACCGTGCCTGACACTGTCAATGTTTACATCTTGTGGTGATGCAGTTGGTGGGTGTAGTTTGGTACAAAGAAAATAGTTCCAACGTGAAACTGCTCACAACAAGGTCTGTGGATTATCTTGAGTAACTGGGTCATGATTTCCAGTCGGGAAAACTACTGAACTTCCCGATGGCCAGTCTGCAAGAACCATTCTTGTGCTGTCACAAGTCTCTTGTTGTCTTGTAGATGTATGCTTCCTTCTGTGGGGTGATACGGTTGGCGGGAGCCGTTGGTAGAGAGAAAACAGTTCCTACATGAAACGGCTCACAACAAGGTCTGTGGATTATGTTGAGTAACTGGGTCATGATTTCTGGAAAGAGACATTGCTGCTGAGTTTTTCAAATGTATTTTTGGCACTTTGAGCTAAGCTGAGTTGAGAGAAGGTAGACACCTCTACGGCTGATACCGCCAACACCCGACTACTCACATCAGAAGAATCTAGACTGATAAATAGCACTACAGGTAAGAGGAACCATATACACTTTTGATTTTGGGGTGAACTGTCCCTTTAAAGGGACAAACAGGACTCATTTGTCTGAGTGATGCTTTGGCTCACATTGTCCATTAACGGTCATCCTCTTTTAGCCCAGCAGATATTGTCTTAATGATTTGCTTAATGAGATGAAGTACAGCTTTACTAACACTGACCATGTGATACCCAGACAAACACGGAGTCCCGCGCCAAATATGTCAGTCCTCAGGGTCAAATGGTAGTTTGAGGACGGGATTAAGCCTTTGAAATAAATTTCCTGCTTCTCTGTGTGACGGCGGACAGCACAGACAGTCACATTTCCTCCTGCAGCCCTCGCATGAATTCTCATTCAGATAGAAAACAAAAATGCTGTCTCCTTTATTTTATCCAATTGTCCTACTTTAACTGGGATAGAAAGGCCAAGTGGAGGACAGAGTGAGGAAGGCGTGATTTTTTGGCAGGATTCAATGCAATGCAGACGTCAGGGATAAAGTGGGATTGTGTGCCGGTCACGTAATTTCTTCCTCTCCCTTTTAATCCATTTAAAGTGATTCACTACTGCCTAACAATTGATAGACTCATTATCAGCACATACACAGTGTTTGATATCACTTTGCTGTTAGCCATTTTAATGACCACCCAAAAGAAAGCAGTTTGCATGTTACAGGAGAGACGGACAGTGGCTTTGTCATACTAGCTTTTGCTTTAATTAGGCCTCTGATACCTCCAGTTATTAAAAATGCCTGGAGACAGCAGTACCTTGTCCACCTTTTGTTTTTGGAACTGTCAGACTCCATTGAACTTCATTAACTTTATCCTCCACGCTGCATGGTCTGGAGTCACTTGGGGCTTCTCTGTTAAAATGTCGAGTCATTTAATTGGTTTGGTGATTCACAGAAAGTGATTCAGTCACTGTTTTTGATAAGCCAGTAATTGTATCAGGCAGTTTCTAAGCAAAAAATGCCAAATATGCTTTTATTCCTGCTTTTTAAATGTGAGAATGTGCTGATTTTCTTTGTTTTATGTTATTGAAAAGTGAATATCTTTGGGTTTTTATCCCTGAATTGAACAAAAGACATTGAAACTTTGACAACTTTGGCTTTTGACATTTACGTTAAATAGAGAAAATAAGTAGCAATAAGTTAAGGAAATGATCATTAGTTGCAGCTCTGATGTGATATTTGTGGTAGCAAATGTCATTATTTAAAGGTAACCTCAGCATTTTTCAACCTGGATCATATTTTCCTATGTACGACTTTCAAATTGGACGAGTATTGAGAGAGTGTGCTGCAGCAACATGTAATGTTGTAGTCAATATAATGACTATGGACAATTATGCGCCGTTAATGTTAGACTACTAAACGTGCGTGTTTTTGCCACTGACAGGCTCTGATTGTTATTAAAGATCTTTTTGCTGAAGAGTCAGAAATCACTATCACCAGACTCCATTCAGATAAACAGTAATTTTATCATTATAAAAATCACTTTAGTCAAAATGAAACTTACAAAAGCCATCTCCATTTGTCTTCCAACCGTTCCTACAATCACCAACTCCTGTTTGGTTGAAATAAAGCCTTAATTCACCCAATTAGACGTGAAATCATCCTGGCTCTTTGCACACTAAAATTACTGTTTTTTTAAATGGAGTCTGGTGGGTTTAGCGAAAGTGAATTTGGCGCTGTTTCTTGATGAACAAAAATGATCTTCCTTTTTAACAAAAAAGGTCTTTCTCTCTGGGAATCCTTTCCAAAAGTTGTCAGACATTTATAATAATGGTCTGACCTTCTCAGCTGCACTTTTATGGCTGTAAATTGACAGTGCACAATTGCCCAAAGGGATTACATTGCAGTTTGTTTAGCGGCTGTCAACAGCGGCCCTCTAGCTTAACACTAGACATATTTCAAAAATCATTGTTCCCATTAGTCATGAAGGCACATATACATGGGAAAATAGGGCCCAGGTTGAAAATACTGAAGGTGCCCTTTAAGCATAATTCAATTCACTTAAATTAGGAGCATCAAAGAGTTTTTCCATGCCTCTCAGTCTTTGACGTTTAACTACATTTAAGAAATCTTCCTTTACTAATTATGAAATAGCCAAATCTGCTCCACTTTCCACCCTCAAGGGACAAACCAAAAAAGTGGGGTTCCAGGCTTCAATCCTCGGATGTCTTTTCTTCCTTCCTGCAGAACTTCATCCACACTCCTGACTGGAAAGCTGCCAAATCCCTGCTGACTTCGTATTCCACAGAGCAGCAAAGGTTTTCCTCTCCCTGTCAGCACGAACTGATCCAAATTGACTCAGAAGCAGAAATTGATTAGGGTAATGCAGGGCTGTCTGAAGCAACTTAAGCACTGGCGGAGCAGCACTTTTGGTTAATTAGATTTGACAAACAGCGCAGCAGGTTGGTGCTAAAAATTAACATCTCTCATTATGAACAGTGCGCAGAGAAGGGAAGAGATAAAGGGGGGAGCCAATGAGAAAGTTAAATTACGTGAGCAACATGGCAACAAATGACTCTATGTAGCCTCGAAAATTGGTTTAATCGAGGTCACAAATGTTACATTTTCTCTCTATTCTAAATGGCAGGGATTTTAGTTTGTGACAACACTATCATAGCCTGTTGTGTTAGAAATCAGGCTCACCAAAAGCCGTTACTGAATAACAGGAATTTGCTTATGCTGTTGTAGTATCTAGGTGAGCTGAAACTATGTCAATATGAGAGTCAAGGAATCGCTTACTGATAAACTATGGTTTCGTATTTTACGGTTAATGTTAAAGACTAACACTGGTACAGGTAACATTTTGAGTTCCACAACATTCCTGGTTTTATGTGTTTGATATCTGTATATACATGTGTTGTTTGGCCCCGATCAGACAGAGCAGGTTCAGCAGGTTGCAGAACATAAGGTGCATCACACTGCCTTTTTTTTATTGAAGCTGGCCCAATCAGACAGAGTGCTTTTGCAGCTTCTGCAATTGTTGCTACACAATCACCACATCAGCTGTCCTTGGCTTAACTGTTATTTTGCTGTGAAGTTAACTCACAGATCTGTATCTTAACATCTGCATAAAAATGGGCAGGCTGATGGCACTGAGGGACTGGACACAAGGAAACAGAGATCCGTGTGTGTACATGAGACCCTGAGGAAGAGGAGAAATCACAGGGAGTGCCACCAGCTGGTCCAGGAGCTTCTCCTGGATTATGGTTGATTCAAGGCTTATATTAGGATGAGTGTGGCACAGTTTGACAATCTGCTGTCAATCAGCAGGCCTAATTATAGTTGGCAACATCAGAAAGTAGTTGAGGCTGCAGTATGTTCAGATATGCATTGCAGCTGCCTTGTAGGCTGATGATGAAAGTGAGCAAACGTTAGCTTAATACTCTATGCTAGTTACCATTTGATGTGAAGGGGAAAAAACACTATGACATTGAGCGCTTTTCTGCTCTGAGTTGAAGTGTTTGTGAACTTGAGGCATTTAGGGTGTTTCTGCAAAAATGCGAGGTGCATACAGTGGAAAATAACAGGCGCTCAGCATCGCAGAACAGCGGATAAAACACTAAAAAACAATTACAAAAAGCTGCCAAGGCTCTCTTATCAGGGTCTTGAGGCCCAGACACACCAAACCGACTTCAGAGAACTAATTGCAACGAAGGCTTTTTGTTGTGTCACCTTACGACATTGTGTATTGGCCAAAAAGTTGCACATGAACACACCACAAGGACCACAGCTAATGGCCAACCAGCACATATGCTCTGTGCAGACTGCGATAGTCTGTAATGGTCAGTGGTAGTTTGCCAGTTAGTACATTGACAACACAATTTAATGCTGAAAGAATAGAACATATTCACCGTACACCAGTGAACAATAACACACACCATCACAAAACATTTCTGCTGAGGAGTTTAATGGATAAAGAAAAACAATCTTACCTTATATGACAAGTTTGTTTCCGTCTCACTCCCTCTTAACTCAAACTAATTGTTTACTTTCTTCACTTCTGTTTCTCTTCTTGTGAGCTGAGCTGAACTGCCAGTCAGAGTGTTCTCATTTACCGCTGGGCTCCACCATTGATTCAACATGCTGAATCTGTTAAAAATAAAGCTGATGGGGGTCAATGTGGGGCAACAGTGCAGGACACACTGCACTGTTGAGGGCAACAGACGCTCACCAATGACCCAATATTGACCTTCAGCTGATTGTTGGCTTGGTGTGTCAGGGCCTTTAGGTCAAATAGGCAAGCTGTCCTCTTGCTTTAAAAGACAAAGATAGAGCTTTAATTGTAATGTTTTACTCAGGTTTAAAAACACTATAGAGAGGCCTCCAGTTATTTTCATTAGGAGGGCCAGTGGGCAGCGACAGTGTCAGGTTAGGCATGGCCCCCCCCGGCTCCTCCTGGCCACCCCTTGGCGGCACCACTGCTCATAAAGCCATCTTGTGATTACATGCGACACCGCATTATTTGTGTGTGTGTGTGTGTGTGTGTGTGTGTGTGTGTGTGTGTGTGTGTGTGTGTGTGTGTGTGTGTGTGTGTGTGGCTGACAGCTTGCACAAGTGAATGACAATGTATCTGCAGATGTATCTGAAATTGAAAGCCACAGTGATTGCTCATTCATCAGATTGAATTCATGTCCCAAGTGTCTTAATTTCCTGTCATAAAAGCCTCTTTAATATGGAGGATTACAGTTAATCCACTCTCTGTCTGGATCGGAGCGAAGCTGTTGGCGCTCTGATATTTGGGGCTGTGCAGCCTGCCTGCTGTGATACATGTCAGTGATTGCCACATGGAAACAAGCTGCGAAGGGCTTGTTATAGATCCACGAGCCCTGATTTCCAGAGGGAGCGTCTAATTGTTGTGCTGTCAATGGCATCATGGCCAGCGGTTAGGGTGTGGTTGAACAAAAAAGAAGCTTGTTTTCCCGGTTACATTCATGACATAGAGAAGCTTAAGTCATACTTATTGTAACTCAGATCTTTTATCGTCTGAATGCAGACAGCTAGACTGTGAGAGAGCATGTAAACGTATATTGTGCATCCTTTGTTGTCTCAGCATCAGATGTGTTCACTTTTATCATCCACACAAACAGATGCTGTCAGCAGATGAAGTTGTCTTCCCCTGTGTTTTACTTAAATCAAACCTGAGGCAGCCGTGAGATCAGAGACGTGAGCTTGTGATTGAAGAGTCGCTGTTTTGAATCCCTGAACCATCTGGAACAATCTTGTCTGAGGATGTAAGTGAGTGACAGGCAATGTAGCAACAGAGAAGAAAACCTGTGCAGATATTTCAGATGACACGAGAAGCAGAAGAAGTCCAGATTTCTGCTGAGAATGTTCCAGTGCCCCTTGGAAAAGACAAATATGTCAATTAGGCACAATCAAGGATAATGGATTGGATCACTGCATCTAATTTGGGATTAGCCCTGACTGTGGGATTAAAGTCTCTGCGCTTAATGACTCCTTATGATGATTCCAGAAACAAAGCGCTCATCCACTTCTTTCTTATCTCAGACTTGATGTGAATTAACAGCACACACAGGGTGAAACACAGAGTTCCCTGCATCCCTACAGAGGAGCGGTAAAAAAGGACGAAGGAGAAAGGACAGAGGAGATTAGAGAGAAAGGTTGAGAGGTGAAAGGCGAGAGAAACTGTGAAAACAATCGGAGAGGACGGAAACAGGAAGAAGGTCAGAGCAGCAGCTGAACATGTAGCAGAGAGGCTGAGTGTTAAAGGAATGCTTCATCCCCCAAATGACCATTTGTATATCAATCACTCATCATGTGTTGCATTGAACTGACCCTTCGCTAAGTCCCATCCCCGGACACAGACTGGCCAATAACGTAGCATCGTGCTGGCTCAGACCAGGGTCCGCCAACAACACAGTTCCTTTGACTCTAATGCAGTCGTTTCAGATTTCCTTCATGTTCAGGCTGCTTTTGTGGATTTGGAGCTAAATGTCGTGCCTGGGGCACGTCGTGTATTAATGATACTCGTTACCTGGAGAGGTTGGAAAAAGATATACATTTCTTCCCTGTTCCAAAACCAAAATCAAACCCTGAAAAGTGTAGGGTTAGCTAGCTAGCTACTGAAGATATAGCCTACTGAATGTATACACATGCTGCTTTTGCGTTGTAATGATTATAACAGTGAAACAAAGACCGACCCTGCTGTACAGGAACCAGTGAAGGGAAGCAGGGAAACTTTGCTCATATTCAACCAGCTGTGTGAATTGAAGTAAAATGGGTCCACATTTAACAACAGCAAAACTATATTAGAACATACATTTACAAACTCACAACCTATGCAGTATAATACAAGTCTCATTTATCCAGTCATATGCTCAGTACTTCCCAAAGAGACAGCTTTTTTTTGAAAGAGAACTTAACAGAAAGTGAATCATGTCTTGTTTTCTTAAAAGCCAGACTCCATTAACAAAAACAGTAATTTTACCTCACTGAACACTGGAGCTGCTGGTCTACCACTGCCTCGGTCAGTTAGTTTGTTTGTGTTATTGTGTGACTTCGGTGAATCAGAATTAGCCTTTTAAAATACCAAAGTCATGCAATAATACAAACTAACTAAGTGATTGGGGAAGAGTAGACTAACAGATCCTGTGTTTAGCCAACAAAAATTAATGTTTTTTTCAATGGAGTCTGGCTTTAAAGAGAGCATGAGTTCCAATTTTAGTTCAGTTCCCCGTCGAAGAGGGCTGTACTGAGCATATGAGAGGATAAATGAGACTTGGATCATACTGCATGATTTGTGCGAGAGCTTGTTTACTCTAATTTATCAAGAATTTTTCTCAGTTTTTGGATTCTTCGTTCACTGGAGGCATGGAAGATAAACATTTTCTTCCCAAATTCAAGGTAATACTGGTGAGTGAGTGATATACAGATGATTGTTTGGGGATGAAGTTTTCCTTTTAATGTTTTTGTGCCTTTAAAAATAATGCTGTTGCTATGAGCTGTTGAAACTGTTCAAATAACACATTTTAATATATCCCTTTTGTTTCTCACCACATTTCAGCATCCATCATGATGGACTATGAGCAACCCGGGGAAGATGTTACAAGTCTACATGCTAGTAGCACCATGCTCCATGTCCTCAGGGACTTAATTTGATCAACCACGTTCTCAAAGTAGCTCCAGCATGGAAGAGAGCAAGCTCATCTTCAGCCTGGACGGCCATGATGAAGGTCCCACTGTGGTGTTTTCCAAAGACAAACCACAAAACAGGATGAGCCAGCCTGTCCTCAGCCTGGGGATGGACTTGGACCTGAGCCTAGGCCACGGCTCCCAGCCCTCCTTGCTGCCTCACTCCCCCTCGTCCCCGGGCTCTTTAGCTGACCTATCAGCATCATCAGCAGATCTGCTCATCACCCCCAACCTGGTCAAATCTTCCTCCACGGATTTGGAGCCGAGGGAGAGCAGCTCCCTGCGAGGCAAACCTCTCCTCAGCCTGGTCAAGTCCCTGAGCACTGAGATTTCTCGCCGGGTCGAGCCAGAGGTCAACCTCTCCAAGTCAGACTCCAAGCTGCATTTGCATCCTTGGAAGCAGCTCACCCATCCAAAAATCCCAGAGGCCAGGCCTGAAGCAGGGAGGGCTGAATGAGAATGATGACTGGGAGTCACCTCTGTCCGCAGGTGGCGTGCCTACCGCTGAGCCCCGGGGAAGCTCGTTGATCGCTGAGCTGGAGGACACACGGAGGAAATTCTCCGAGGCCATGCAGGATCCGCTGAGTATGCTTAGTAAGATCATGGGGGACGAAAGCTCCGGAAGCCCCAAGCAGGGGAGGGCTTCTGGTGCCGGAGACTCGCCGTCCTCTCAAGGCAGCTGTGGAAGAGACGGAGCTAGTGAAGATGCAGACCTTAAGTGCCGGAGGAGAGCTGACGGTGAGAACAGAGGTGTTTGTGACACAACGCTGAGAAGACTCCAAAGAGGCTCCTTAACAAAACCCTCTGCCTCCCCAGAGCGCACTGACAGCCATTTAGAGATCCGCACTTATGGAGATATGATTCAGGTGGTGGAGCTCCAGAATGGATCCAAAGGGACACATAACAGAACTTACACACAGTCTCGAGTCACAGTGCCGGGATCATCGCTGCCTCTTCACTGGCTCTTCCCTGTGGGTCTTCTAGCTTATGGTTTCTTTGTGTTGCCCCTGCCCTCCTATGTGACAGGTCTGTCTGTGGGGGTTGCATGTGGCTTTATTTTGGGCCTGGTGGTAGTGTTCATGTTTGCCCCACGACGCTCATCAGCCAGAAGCAACAAGGGCTCTAGTAAGTCCAGACCCCTGAGCATGGATCTACTGGATGGAGGGCTCACAGATCAAGAAATCCTCGAGGTAATACATGAGTAAACTACAACAAAGGCGTAGAAATGAAGGTGACAATTCATCTAATTCATCCAAATTTTTGTTTCCTTCAAATGTACTACACATTTGAGTGTAGCAGAGAGGAAAACACTAAACAACAGCAGCTGTTTAAGGTGTTAGATAACTAACGACAATACTGTCAGTGGTGCTTAATCAGTTCTGAGGTAATTACTGTGTAGAAAACTGCCCTTGGGCACAGCAGGTTCAGCATCTTCAGAGCAGGTTATTTTGATAATAGCTTTCTCACAACACTTCTTGACAGCTCTGCTGAGAGTTGGGCTGTCTGCCCCAATAAATGTAGAGTCAGCAGGTTCATATAAGGTGAATTTCTAACAGCAGGCTGTGGGCTATTTCAAAGACTGTTGAATGAGACAGACGTTTTCTGCGGTGTCTCGTGTTTCCCCTCCTGCTGAGCTGTATTGTTGCAGTTTGCACCACTCACTGGGAATTTAATTGGCCTGAGTAGAGTTTTTGCTGATATATTGACACTTAAGTCATCCAAGAACACAAAAATAGCCAGCTTTAAATGTCAACTGTTTAAAGGGTCTGTGCCTAGGATTTAGGGGGATATACTGGCAGAAATGGAATACATTATAATATGTATATTTTCTTTAGTGTATAATCATCTCAAAATAAAAATGGTTGTGTTTTCATTACCTTAAAATGAGCTGTTTATATCTACATGGGAAGCAGGTCCTAATCCACCAAGTCCGTCATATTGCACCACCATGTTTCTACAGTAGCCCAGAATGGACAAACCACTGGCTCTAGATTGGGACGTTCATGTTTTAACGTCAGTTTTTGGACCACTGTAGTTAAAAGCCCCTCCAGGATAATGTCGGAAAACAGTTTTGTAATGTGAAACTGATTCTTTTTTTTATTGTTTTCACAAGTTTAAAACACCTGATCCGTTTGTTTTGCAGAGGTGCAGACCTCTGCCGACGATTTGGCTCCTGGTAAAAACCTCCTGAATGTCTGGATTTTAAGTTATTTGAGAAAAAAGGTGAGCACGTATTTGCAGGTGCTGGGCTAGCGGCCTGACTCCAATGAGCCAAACAACGTCAGAAACACTGGTTTGTTACATGGAAAGTGTTTTTACCAGTTTAAATCGCAGTGTCCTCCCAGTAAAAACCTTCTGAACAATGAACACTGAAGGAATCCTAGTCTGGTCATAACACATATTAAGCAGTGTAAATCTTATAAATCATAATCTAGTGGGGTTTTAATATCAGTTCAGAAAGGATAGTGTGAGGTGCTTTGTGACTGATTACTAGGTTAAACACTCATAATTTTCTTCCAGGGCTGGATGAACGAGACACACAGCTACGACCCAGAGACTTTCCACCCCTCTGTCACACACTCTGTCTATGTCACCCTGGAGGAAAGCTTGCTGCGCCTGGCATACCCACGTGCCAACATCCCCCGGTGGGCGGCGTTTGATGAGGCGCACCACGAGGCCGTGTTCTTGCGTTCACGCACTTACCAGCTGGCTAACTGTAAGGTCAGTGCGTTATATATAAAATATTCTTACTTCTGGGTCCCAGGGGAGCAGGCATGTCCCTCAGAGGGGCGTGAAAGAGGAGGTGACCTCTTGCCTGAACTCTCATCTCTCAGCACCTACATTGTCATTTAACACGGAAATGAAAGACCAGAAGGATTACGACTGAGGTGATGATGCTCTGAATAAACTTGACCCGGCTACTGTCCCAGGAGCATACAGAGACAGGCTGCAGCAGCTTCCACTAGGCAGATAGAATAAAGCTAACACACAGTCTAATCGATGTGGGGAGCGCTTTGGCAATGGCGAAGCTGTCAACACAATTTCTGCCTGCCAGCCTCTCTTGTAGAAAAAAAAAGATACAATGGAAATGATACTTTTCCTTTATCATTCCTTTCTGTTGCTTTAAATCCCAGGTGTCTCTGTTGCCGCCTGGTTTGGCTCGCAAGAGGATCTGGAACAAGAAGTACCCCATCTGCATCACTCTGGCTGAGGGGGAGGTAGGGGAGGAGAGTCTGGTTGAAGGGCAGGAGGAGGAAGAAAAGGCAGAGAGACACACTGTCCCGAACCATCAGCTTCCTGTCACCCTGTACCTGTTTGGTCGCACAGGCAGAGAGAAGGAGGAGTGGTTCCAGCATTTCCTGTCTGCCTCCCGGGCTACAGTCAAGAGCAGCGTGAGCGGGGAGGAGAATGCAGGTAAGAAGATGTTCCAAATGATAATGGCTTGGAGCACTTTAGTAGCGTCACCTCCTTGTTTAAACATGCACACAGTTAAATCCAGTGCAGCACAGATTGATGCTCATGCAGAAGAGAGACCCTGAGATATACTTACCTGCTCCTTCTGCACACTCGCTTTGTGTCTGCCTTTCCTCTGTCACTCAGAACCACCATGTGGTGCAGACGCTGCTAAAGAAAGCACAGAGGAGCTGCACGACTTGCTGGGAGCTACAAAAACAAGATCGCTGTTGGAGTACAGCACCTACATGACTCAACTGCTCGGATCGCAGAGCTACAATCCCACTCCCAGCCCCTGCCATAGTGACAAGGGCAGCCCCACAACCCACAAGAAGGTCACTGAGCAACACTTTTATTTAGCTCGTAGGTGTAGTATCAGGTCTAGCATGACAGTGCTGGAGCTTGTGAAGTTTCATTTACAGCGTGAGCAGATTTCAGACCTTTGCTCCACTTACCCTCTGCATGTCATGCTAATACTTTACATGACTCCCATTGATCGGAGCTGGTCAATATCAGCTACTGTTCCACTGTTCTGCTAAGTGCTCAGATCAGCCTTCTGTAGGATGCTGGCTCAGCCAAATGCGGCCCTGCTGACTAGACCAAATGTCAATGTGCAGAAATATCAAGTATCACCTGGCTGGAAAGATATTTATAGGAACTGAGTGAGCTGCTTAACCTGGCACGGGTGATTTGGTATTGGCACCCCACGTAGAGACCATCTGTCCTGATGTTTAGAGAATCAGCATAAATGGGGTGTGAGAATAGATAAGCATATAAATGGCAAAAAAATGTACGTACATCTTGGTCTTATCAGGTCATATAACCTCTGAAAAATGCTTGTGCAAACATATATGTCCTCCAGGGTCTTATCTCTGTTATTCCCTGTAGATTCATACTGAAGAGCACGGATCTGGAGGTCAAGCTGGAGCTGAGCCCGGTGCTGGTTCAGGGGCAGAGGGATGCTCTGCAGAGAGCCAGCCCACCTGGGTGAACTCACTGGTGGGACGGATCTTCTGGGACTTTCTGCGGGAGAAGTACTGGACCTGATCAGGTGGCGCATAAGATCCAGAAGAAACTCAGCAAGATCAAGGTGAGGGTGGATGAGGAGGGTGATTTATTTTTACAAGGTTAGTCAGAAGTCCTTGGGCGACAAAATGATTGGTTTAACTGAACTGTTCGTGTTTATACTCACATTCATCTTCATATTCACACCATCATCAGTGTCACACTGACTAATGATACAGCGAGGCAACAGTGAGTGTACTGTAAGTCGGAGCTCTGCAAACTGTGTCGCTCGATGATGTGACCTGAACATCAGCGCTGGTTTGTGCGCAAGGTCAAAGATGTCATGATGGAAACCTCAACGCAGCAGCTCTCTTTCCTGTGTGTGTGTGTGTGTGTGTGGGTGAGAGAGTCAGTCTGCTGATAACGCACTCGCTCTGGTTCCAAAGGCAGAAGGTGGGAGTGAGTAGCGGAGCACTGATGGCGCTGCAGCATCTCATTACTCATTTCCTGCTCTCCTCTTTGACACACACCATCCTTTTTTACTATCTTGCTCCTCTGTCCTTCACACACACACACACACACACACACACACACACACACACACACACACACACACACACACACACGCACACGTACACACCGCAGGCTTCCTCTGCACGCTCATTTGTTTGAAGTAATTATCTTTCCCTGTGGAGCCTCTCTATTCGTTTTACGTAGATTCCATTTGGAATTTTATGTCTGACATAAACGCAGCATGTGAACTAATTAAAACTGCTGTCTGTTTCATTACAAGTTGCCGTACTTCATGAATGAGCTGACTCTGGCAGATCTCGACATGGGCACTTGTCTACCTCAAGTTCTCAGCACATCCAAACCTACGCTGGACCGCAGAGGTACGATTGTGTGTTACTTGCATTGAAAAAGTATTCATTTATACACGCTCTTGCTCTGTGCCTGAGTAAAGCCCCACTGAGCCACAAGCTTGGCTGTAAAGTCTTAGTGTTGTTTTTATGCCTCTGCACTGGAGACAGCTGTGATCAGAGGCATTGTGTTTTCAGGTTGTCCGTCCATCTATCCGTCCGTCTATCCCATTCTCATGAATACAATATCCTAAGAAAACCTGGAGGGAATTTCCTCACATTTGGCACATCTTGCCTGATGACAGACAGAACTGTAACTCGTCACACTCAGTTTCCATCTACAGTCTGGCATTGCGTCCACTTAAATGGATTTCTGTAGGGGAGGCACATTTGATTTTCCCTAACCAGTCAAGACCAGCACATCCACTTGAATCCAATTTAAGTCCACAGTGACGAGCAGCCATCTCAACATATCAACACATTCTCTCTCCGACCTTGCCACATATCACCGCTTGGTTGTGGACTTTCCACGTCTAAGTATGATGTGCGAGGTAGCCTTAGTGCGTCTGTTGTTGATGTTCTGGGATGTTGTAGTACAGTTTGCATATATACTACGTTGGTACAACACCACAAATTGACCTTTTTTTCCTTCAACAACAAATGCACATAGTTATGTTTATCCAACATACACACACGTGGTTGGGTTTAGGCAACAAAAGTATGTGGTTAGGTTTTTAAAAAAAAACAGGGTTTTGCTTTACATTCATTCATGTCATCCTGGGTGAAAGGCTGGTAAATGTTGGACCCATCCGCCACCCCTTCTGCCCACCACACTCAGACTTTTTGCCACCTTTACTTATGTTATTGTCCAGCCATGTGTCCCCCAGGCACCATTACACACTGCGCCCTGCCGCGTATCTTGCCGATGTAAAAGGACGGCTTTTGTCATTGGTGACTGACACTGAAGTCACTGCCCAAGCGCAGATATTCCATGACTTTGGAATGAGACCGAGTTGAACATACTGGTCATGTTGGGGTTTTAAGAGTGGAGTGGAGTGAAGTAAACAAACTACATGTATTCGAAAACACATGTTGATTTAGAACAGCCCAATAGCCGCATCTGTCTTGTCTACAGCACTCACCATTGTTGTTATTACTCCTCTTTGGTTGTGGCGCACCACTCAACAACAGCCTGACGACAGTTTCAGTTCTGCCTGTGGCGCAGATTAGCTCGTTGCATCCCCCCATGTCACACATGGGTTCGTTGTTATTTGAGCTTAGAAACCGCTATTTCATGTAACAATACTAGACCAATCAGTCAGCTCGAATTCAGTGTAGTGGGTGGACTCCAGAGTCTGGACCCAGGCAAAGATCAAAGGTCACTGCAACCTCACAAACATGTTTTTGGCCATAATTTAAGAATTCACATGCTAATTATGACAAAATTTAATATCTATGTCTAATAGAATAAAATGATGAGGGGATGACATTTTATATCCCAAAGGTCAAAGGTCAACTTCACTGTGACGTCATAATTTTCTGCAAAAACACTTTTCTGGCCATTATTCATAACTCCATAACTTAGGAAGAGAAAGGGGGAAATATCTGGTCTGACATTAAACCCGGGTGCCCACATTGCTGATTGTGTTTTAGAAATTGTATCGTCTTTGAAGCAACATCCATGTTTGAAGCTGATGTGAAAACTTCTACCCTTGGCCAATCTTTATTTTGATGAATTACAGTATAAACTCGATGAGCCACAGTTGATCTTACCTCAATAAATATTTATTTAATGCAGCAACATCAGAGAAGATCTTGGCACAACATGTATGCATGGACCCATCCGTACCAAAAACTTGAAGTAACCAAACAATGATACAGTCTTATGTAGAGTATGTTACACGTCATACAGAAGCATGTGTAATCCTTGGTCCACCCTGTTTAACATTGGAGTCATCTACAAGGTCTTCATCTTACAGTATCTTAAATTTCAGACACCCTGGAGCCTTCTCACATGCACACAGTTATTACTATTATTATACACGGGGACACTGGCGTACTTTTTATACTGAATAATTTTCCACGACAGAAGCATTGTTTACTGTCATAGATACAAATGATTAACAGACATGGATGTAAACTGCACCTTGACTGGTTGGCAGAGGATGATTCTAGTTTATCACTTTGTACGTGGAGGACTCACCAAATTAAGGTTTACCCAGTGGTCTCTACCCAGATTTCTTCTCTCAGACACAAACCTGCAGTGAGCTTAGGCAATGATCTCATTTGTTTCATTACACAGTTTGTCGCACCCGCCCTGAAAGCTTTCTCCTTCCTAAGAGATTAGCAATCCTCTTGGCCTTGACTAAGCTTAACTGACAATAGCATGCCCGAGCTATCCTCTGTTGGTCTAATGTCCCTTCTGCAACAACAGTGTGCCAGGCCAGATCAAGGAGAGATGTTGGCTTGTTAAGAAATCTGATCTGAACTTACCTGCTACCTGCCTCCCTCCGTCCCTTTATCCCCAAGGCCTGTGGCTGGAGCTGGAGGTGGTGTACACAGGCTGCCTTCAGATGACCCTGGAGACTAAGATGAACCTGTGTAAACTGGGTAAAGAAGGAGAGGACGAGACTCACAGCATTCTAGAGACCCAGCAAGTAGGGTGAGGCACATTCCATTTCATATTCCTCAGCAGATAACGGGAGAGTGTGGAGGTGGATGTAAGCGTGTTTGAGAGGGAATGAGTCTGCTAAGCTTAGTAGTGAGTTGGCATTAAGCTGTGGTACTGGCGTGTTTTTCAGCTCTAAGCCCAGGCTGTGTATACTGGCTGATAGTGACGAGGAGTCATCCAGCGCAGGCTCGTCTGATGAGGAGGAACTCCCCCCCTCTGAGCAGCAGGGGTCTCTGGGAGACAAGAGCACAGCTGTAGCAGCAGAGGGGTAAATTAACAACTTGATTACAACAGAGATCAAATATAACACAGAGTATAGGTCACACATCTGCACTGCACTGTAATTTATGAAGCATGTTGGACTTATGGTCACATCTTGTTTGGTAATGTAACAGCAGGTGTTTCAAGGGCAAAAAGCACCACTTTCTCATAGCAGATATTTTGCAGCAGCATCGTTAAGGTCACTGACTACAAAGAGAGGGAGAACTCATCTCCACTTCCTCCCACTGTACAAAAATGAAGCCAAAATATCCTGGATATGGACACTGTTACCTTGCACCAGTGATGTCATTTGGAGCCACAGGGTGTTCCTTAAAGTCCTTAAAACGCTGAATTCCAAGGATGCTACGTCATCAAATCCCGCCTAAGGACTGTTCCAATGTCAAGGATCCTTTAAATTCTACCGAGGACAAAGTCTTCTTTAGAGAACTTTCAAGGATGCATGTGTGTATACTCAGTGGGTACAAAGTACCCACAATTCTTTGTGCACAACTTGATGAATTTAATTTCTTCAATGAAATCTGCGCTAGCGGAGCTTGGCAAGATTTAAATAAATATGTCATTTATTTAGATTAATGTCTCCAGGAGTTACAAGCATGGGAAAAATATTGACAGAAACCTCATCATGTACACTTCCTAATGTGTCCACTGCCAAATAATATGAGCTCTGTAATATAACGTGATGTAGATAAAACATAAAAGCTTTTAAATTAATCATTTACAGCGGTGATAGAGCGCTCGTGTTGTTGTTTTTTTAAGTATAATACAGAAATATATTCTCCCCAAAAGTCACGTACTCTGAAAATACTGGTTACATTTGTTCAAATTGAACAACAACATTAAAGAGTGCCAGAATTATCACAGTATCCTGAAACTCCCTCAGTCCCCAGAGGGTTAAATGTCGCTCACCCGGCCAATGTATGTTTACTGAAGGCAAGGAAGGACTCTTGCCTTGCCTCTGTAGGATCCTTCCTTAGAAGGACCCGTCCTAACAAGGAAGGATGAGAAACGCCAACAGTCTTCATGCAGAATCCAGTTCCCACCCTTAAACCCGTCTGACCATTCGCCAGCAGCGCTATTGAATGCAAACAAGCAAACTGACTGGCAAACACAGCTGTCAATCATGCCGTCAAACCCCATTTTATAGCATCAAATAACCTATTAAAATCAAACTTAGCAGAAAAATGAACATTTGACCATACGTCAGCATCACAAGAAATACATTAAATGACAGAAACCATCTTTAGGGGGTTCATTGAGATATTTTGGCCTCATTTTTGGGAGCTGAAATCGTACCATCTTTGTTGTAATCTTAAGTTTCTGAACATAGACATGTGAAGTATATAAACCAGTCAGTTACCTCCTAGTTTAGGCAGTAATAGTATAGTCGTTTTTAGAATCACAGTCCTACATTGCATCTGTGCCCTTGTCCTAATCCTTCCTGCAGGCACACTGGAGGCAGCACAAGTCGGAAGATCCTGAGATTTGTGGACAAAATAGCAAAGTCCAAGTACTTCCAGAAAGCCACAGAGAACGAGTACATCAAGAAGAAGATAGCTGAGGTGTCCAACATGCCTCTGATGCTCAGCGTGGAGGTGCTGGAGCTCTCTGGCACTCTGGCCATCAACATCCCACCTCCCCCTACTGACAGAATATGGTACTGCGTTTACTGTGTTCTCATTTCATACCATGCATTCAAAGGGTTCTTTATTCCTCATGCAGTGCGTCTCTCCTCTCAGGTACAGTTTCCAGGTGCCTCCCAGGTTAGACCTTCATGTGCGACCCACACTCGGGGAGAGGGAGGTCACCTTCACTCACGTCACTGAGTGGATTGAGAAAAAACTGCAGTGCGAGTTCCAGGTCAGTCTATATGACTTACATTGTTCTAGCTGATGTATTCTGAATATTTAGCTTATTTTGCTCATGTTTGAGGCAGAAATTTATGTTAAACAATGTGTTATATGTAAATATAATATATGTAAAAAAAATTGCTAAATATTTAAATCTAAATGTTAAATCTAAATGTGTAAAAAAAAATATATGCAAGTAGCCCATGCTTTGTGTCCATCCCCAGCATTTAGAGTAAACATTTAGCATTTAGATTTAACATTTAGTGTTTACATTTAACATTTAGATTTAGATGGAGCATGTAGATTTAATATTTAGAGTTTATATTTAAAATTTAGATTTAGATTGAACATTTAGATTTAATATTTAGAGTTGAAATTTAACATTTAAATTTAGATTGAGCATTGAGAGTTAACATTAAACGTTTAGATTTATCATTTTGAGTTTACATTTAACATTTAGATTAAACTTTAATATCTACATATAACGATTAATATTCAGATTTCGATTTAACAATTAGATTTAACATTTAAATTTGGATTTAACGTTTAGATTTAGATTTATCACATAGATTTAGATTTAATATTTTGATTTAACATTTAGATTAAACTTTTAGAGTTTATATTTAACATTAATATTTAGACTTAACATTTAAATTTGGATTTAACATTTAGATTTAAATGTATTACAGATTAAGATTTAATATTTGCATTTAACATTGAGATTTAACTTTAAGAGTTCACATTTAACATTTAGATAAAGATTTGATATTTAGATTTAATATTTACATTTTGATTTAACAGTTAGATTTAGATTTATCACATAGATTTAGATTTAACATTTAGATTTAACATTTTCAACATAAATAAACTGTTAAACGTGACACATAAACTGCTCTTTAACGTGAATTTTTGTCTCAATTGTGAGGAAAGTCACCTAAATATTTAAATATATCAGCTAGAAAGTCATAACCGAATTTTAACATTTGGTGCCCCATATGTCAGTGAATCTGTCGATATATAGAAAAAGATAAAATTTTGTTAAAATGTCAGAGGAGTATGAGAAGTACCATTTTCCATAACATTAAAAACAGTTGACTTTAAATCATTGCTGTAAATATCACATACAGTTTGTTGTCCTTTGCCCTTCAACAGAAAGTGCTTGTGATGCCCAATATGGATGACCTGTATCTGCCCCTGATGGCGTCCGGCCTGGATAACCCACCTGCATCCCACCAATCGTCAATCCACTCCTCGTCCCACCAGTCCTCCATGGAGTCCCAGGACTACCTGTCAGAGTAGTGCTGCCCCTTTGGGACCACACATGGCGTTGTGATGATGAAAAACAGCCGTTGTGCATCTACTGCTGTGAACCTCTGATGGACTCTGAGGCTGCTGAAGCTGGATGCCGGCTTGGTGTTGATCCTGGGTGTCTGCAGGATAGATGCCCCCTGAAGTCTCGCTAAGCACAGCAGCAAACTCTGGACTGTGAGAATGGTGCTACAGTGCCCTCTACTGTGAAGATGATTGTACTGCGCACCAGTGAGAGCACATTGAACACCAAAAGGGAACTTTTTTTATTTAATGCCAACATTTATAAAAAGATGCAGAAACTGGATGTCTTTACTGCACGTCAAAAGAAGGTGTTACTGATGAACACTGTTTTAAAAGACTGGACAAACTATCCATCTATTTTCTGATCCTGTCAGGAGTTTGGAAAAACATGGAGATGATAATGATGATGACTATGTTCAGTCAGGCTACCATGGTGCATGTTATGTCTGAACAGTGTTAATATGCTCATGGATTTATCAGTGAATAAACACCTGTTCAAAACTTTAAATCTTAACTGTTAATTGTTGAACTTGAAGAGGAACTCCAGTATCTTTCAACCTGGATCCTATGTTCCTGTGTTTTTGTGTCCAAGTGACTAATGGGAATAACAACTTTTTAACCTGGTCCAGCATTGAAAGAGAGTGCAGCAGCCAACAGTGGCAAACAGGCTACGATGTAACCACTCAAGGCTTAGATAAGACTAAGACTTAGATAGACTTACTGAACTCCAACACAACGAAACAAACCTCCCTCCAACTCTCACTCTCGTGAATTTTCAGAACAAGATTTTAGCAAGACTTAGACACAAAACAAACTGGAACAAGCCAAAGGTATGGAAAAATGATTTGTTTCTCTGGGGTTATTTCTGTAATGTTGTCAGACACTCATAATAATAACCTGAGCCTGTTAGTAGCAAATACAAGCACTTTTAGCGGATGTAAAGTGACAGGGCGCACCTTCCCAGATTATTTCATTGTGGCCTGTTTTGCAGCTGCAGCTGAGTTGCTCACTCTTAATACAGGACCAATTTCCAAAATTGTTCCCACAAGTCACTTGGACACAAAACATTGGACACTAGCGTTCTAGATTAAAAGAGTCCCCCATTTTATACCTCTATAGATAGGTAGAGGTGGCAGTTAAAACACAAGCAGCACCACTGCTAATGTACATGGAACAACAGCACACAGTGTAGTTGAAACTCTGTTTTATTATTGTGAAAATTAAGATATGAGAGATCTTTCTAGGCCTCCTCGATCAGAGGCTCAGGCAGTGGTTTCAGGGCATCCTTCTTCAGCGGCCCCTGCAGGTAAACCAGAGGTCAGTGTTAAAACAGTGCGGGGGGATTCAGCAGTAATAACGTTAATGCTGGAGAATTCTCAAGTAATCAGATTTGTGCGCGCATCAAACTTTTCTCCCACTCACCATAAATGCCCTCTTCTCTTGGGCAGTCTGGAAGCGGCCGTGACCAAATTTGGAAGTGGTGTCGATGAACTTGAGCTCGATGGTCTCCTTGGCTTTGCGAGATGTGTGCACGAGCAAAGACTGTGGGGGAGGAGAGACACAAAGATGCACACATGCTGTACATGTCCTGAAATGATGCGTTACAAGCCATACTTAAAGAAAATTAGATGCTACAGCTGTGTACTTACACTGCCAGCTGCGTGTAAGATCTAAAATTAGACTCTCAGAATCACACTGTACCTTTCTGAGGGTGAGTACACGTTTCTTTGCCCCGACCACGCAGCCTTTCACCATCACAAAGTCATTATTCACTTCACCATAGTGGGGGAAGCCTCCCTACAGGGTGGACGAGAGAAGAAGGGATAAAAGAGGAAATTAAAAGTAAATGAGGAGTGCTGAGGAAGAAATAGGTGTGGTTATTACATTATAAATGGGGCTGCTTAGAAAGCCTTTCTTTAGTGCATATCATAATCTCAAAATTGGGAGTACCATGGGCGAAATGGTCTTCTGGCTGGTGTCGTAATTAGTTGAGGCATTGTTCCGGATCACCTTTCCATCCCGGATGTGCACACCCCTACCAACACGGTAGATCTGAGGACATGTGAGGACATGAGGAGCTCAAACACGGACACATAGCATTATAGAAATTATGATTATGCAATAACAACAGTTAAAGATTCGGACTGTAAACTCTTAGCTAACCTTCTTGTTGATCTCAGTACGGTGGTGGTAGCCCTTCTGGCCAGCACGAGCTATAGTGAACGCCACACGAGCCGGATGCCAGGCTCCAATACAGGCCACCTTCCTCAGACCCTTGTGAGTCTTCCTGGGAAGCTTCTTTGTGTGCCAGCGGCTTGTCACACCTATCAGCACAAAGAGCCAGACTCAAGTATATAAGTTAGTGCATTTATTTTCAAGTCTTTGCACTGGCACAGCTAGTCTGAGCTTGTTTCCAACTAGGGCTCGCACAATATCAGATTTTCGCTACATCAAATTCATCTTTAACTTTGTTTTTTGTATGTTTTTTCTTATCTTTGGCAAATTAATCACACTCAAAATACAAGTTTAGGGAGGTGGGGAGTAACCATAACTGTTTAAAGGTGCACAGAAAAGGAGTTACACTTAACAAGATAAGGCAACCAGATGATGTTGAGGGAGGGAGACAAAGCAAACATTGAAAGTAGCAAATGATTCAGGAGGCCCTAGACAATATTATCATATGTGTACTGTTATTATGAAACATTATGTCCTTTTAAATATCAAGGTTTTGTCCAAACCTTTAAAGCCATGTCCCTTGGTGACTCCAATGACATCAATCATCTCATCCTGGCCGAAGACGGCAGAAACAGGCACAGGCTGCTCCAGGTGCTCCTTAGCCCAGTCCACCTTGTCCGAGATGCTCCCCCCATTTAGCTGCACCTCCATAATATGGGCCTTTTTCTGCAGTATGGGCAGCAATCGCATCTGGAAATAGAAAAGCCTGTTAATTACAACTGAAAGGAGTCCAAAAATCTAGAAAAGCTTTTCTAATTATAAAGTGTTTTTATAATTAGAGGTATTATTTAGCACAGGATCATGATTGAGCTCTTGTTCAGGGTAATTACTGCACCCTTGATATTTAAAAGCACATTTAGATCCTGCTTTCATTTCTTGAGCTGAGACCTGGACAGAAAAACATCCCAGCAACACTGTTAACACTTTAGATGTTGGCTGATCTTCACATCGATTGCTGCCAACGTAAAGGTTTCCCCTTGGCAAAGACCGGGGTGAGCAGCCAGGTTCTGCCCCGAGAATTATTTTTAAACTGCTATTTGAAACGGCACCCTCCAGTTCGTTGTAGCCAGAGTTGTTTGGCTCTTGGCACCAGAGGGATTTAGGATGTGGCAGCTTTTCTTTCCATTGCATGTGGTCAGGTGAATAACTCTGACACTTGTGCCCCTTTTGCAGGGGTGGATTCAATAGCTGCTAATATGTAGGTGAATAGCTGCCAATCATTGGACCAGTGGAGTCTAAATCACATGGGTTGAGACAGTCTCTTAGACTGGATTGTGCTTTGCATTTAGTTGTTAACTGTCTGGCCTACCTGAGAGTGAACAATAACCCTGATTACTGAACAGTATTTCTTCATCTGAGAGAAATCCTTGTCCAGCTGTTTCTTTCCCGTCTCATCCTGCCACTTCTTGCTGTACTTAGTGAAGGCCTTCTTCTTGCTCTTGTGCCTGAAACACAGGAAAACTCAATGTAGATACAGTGTCAGTGAGGCAGTGCTCAATTTGCTGCATATACAGGTGAAGGACACACAATCACACACCAGTTTTTATAAAATCTGCGCTTGCAGTCGTCACTGAGATGCTCAGCAAAGATGGTTTTGAGTGAACGCAAGCCACGGACAGTCTTAACGTATCCCACGACCCCTACCACGATGACTGGAGGAGTTTCAATTATGGTAACCGGCTCTACTTCCTCACGCTTTGCTATCTCTGTGGAAGAAACAGAAAATGTTCATCTGCTGAGAAACTTTAACTGTCAATATTCAGTATAACTTAATGGCATTTTATGATTTGTGAACAATATACAGCTGAAAAATGCAAAATAGATGACAACTGAAGCATATATTTGAGGCTGAGTTTAACCCTTCTAAAAGGCACACAACAGTATATGAGCCACTGATTTTAAACATCAACAATCGTCACAATATTTCATATTTGTGCTTTGTGTGAATTTTTCAACCTGGATCCCATTTTTCAAAGCTTTAAGTGACTAATGGGAACAAGAATGATTGAAATTGGTCCAGTACTGATGAGACCACGACAGCTGGCATCCACAAAACAGTCTGCAATGTAACCGCTTGGGGCATTTGTGCCACATCGTTCCATTAAAGGTGCTTGTTTTTGCCACTGACAGGATCAGATTATTCTTATAAGTATCTGGCAACACTGTGGAGAGGATCCATACAGAGACAGACCTTTTTGTTACAGAGTAAGATCCTTTTTGTTTAACGAGAAACAGCTGAGAAATTGCTATTGCCAAACCCACCAGACTCCATTTAAATAAACAGTAATTTTACCATCTGTAGAGCCAGCATACTTTCACGTCAAACGGGGTGAATTAAGGGTTTATTTCAACCAAACCAGAGTTGGTGTTTGTTGAAACAGTGGAAAGACGAACAAAGACGGCTTTTGTGAGCTTTGTTTTGTTTCTGTCAGCTTTGACTTAACTGTGTTTTACAATGATAAAATTATTGTATATTTAAATGGAGTCTGGTGGGTTTTGCAATAGCAGTTTCGGGGCTGTTTGAGGTCAAACAAAAAGGGTCTTACTCTTTAACAAAAAGGTCTGTCCCTCTAGGGATCCTTTCCATAATGTTCTCAGAAACTTAATAACAACCTGAGCCTGTCAGTGACAAAAACAAACACTTTTAGTGGATGTAAATGATGGTACAAAAACACCCTGAGTAGTTACATTGCAGCTTGTTTCTCTGCTGTTGGCTGCAGCACTCTTGCTCAACACAGAACCGTTAAAAAAAATACCTAAGTTACCATTTAAATCTGTACAGAACACAGTAGGGTAATATAACACCAGATCTTATAAGCCCATTATCCTCTCAAATAAACAACAAACATCACTCAAAGTTAATGTTTTCTCCTCCATCCTCCCATGCATCCATGCTGTTGTAATCTGGTCATACATACTGAGGCCAGTGCGGTGCACCTCCCTCAGCGTGTGGGTCATGCCAGCCTTGTAACCTAGGAAAGCAGTGAGGTGGACGGGTTGGCTGGGGTCATCTTTGGGCCACGTGCGCACCCTGCCTCTGTGCTTCTTGCTACGCTTGTGGGGCAGGAACCCCATGTGTCCATGACGGGGTGCGTGGAACTTGCGGTGAGACTGAAAAGGACATAAAGTGCACAGTCACTAGTTATTAAAATGAAAACTCAACCCAGAAGAATTACAATAACTTTTATAATAATGCCACAAGAACTGCAGTGGTAGATCGAGAAGAGAGACCATCAATCCTTGTCTGTGCTCCTGTTTCCAAAAACTTCTGATTTTCTAATCCTCTGATATTACAGGCCTCCAAAAGTTTAATAAAATGAAACAGGATATCAAAAGAATATGCTGCAATAGATCCAGTTCCTTAATCTTTAGGTGTGTTTGTCTTCCTGTTGAGGCCGTCTGTTTGTACTTTCTGCATTAATATGCCACATTTAATGTGATTTAGAAATCCAGCACCGGCCAAATAATAAATAAACTCACGACGATGGGATGCAACATAAAAAGAAGCCGCCATTTCAGTATTCCACGTGGTCTCCTCAGAGGCAGCCATTACAAGATAACTTTTCAATATGCCTCTTCTTCCCCTTTATAAACACAGATGGCCAAACAAAGTGATAAACCACACACACAAGTAGTTCAAGTCAAAGACTGCAGAACAAAACTGCCAGTTATTGTATCCTTTATAGTAGAAAAGAACCAAAAAATATGACAAGCACTGACCATGTCCGCACACTGTCCAGCCGAGGGATAGAAAGAGAGAGAGGGTCCAGTGCTGATGTGAGGGTCATACATAAGATGATACAGCGTGTAAGAGCTCTAATTTGGTGTTTGGCCCAGCTGAGGAGCCGTATTCGCTTTCAAACAAGGTCATCTCTGCCAAGTTCTGACAGGAGAAGATAGGAGGAGGGAAGAGGGTGATCTCAGGTCTGAGGAGGTGGGGAGGCTCAGTGGACAGGAACCACATGACCAAGAAAGGAGAGAAAAGAGGAAGGTTTTCATTGACATGGGGCCAACATTCACCTGGTATGCTTTAGGGTGGATACAGTCTTTTCTCTTTCTTTCAGGAGCAATGATATCTTCACAGAGAATAATTATTATTCAGCAGTTATGGTGTTTATCTGTGAAGATGGAGGCAAAGAAAACAAGAAAACAAGGGGTACACAGTGTTACAATTTGAGATGTTAACATTAATACTATGTAAATCATATTTTTCTCCAGGGTACAAGAAGGATGTGCCTGGTGTTTTACTTGCCATCTCACAGCTGAGACATACGTCTTTGTCAGTGCTGCTTATCATAACTGCATTGTGAAATTTTAGATAGTCTTTAAGCTGTTATCTAGGTTCCTAGGTTCTGTAGCTTGCATCATACATAGGCAAACATGCACACAGATCTTGTTTTGGTATAAACAACTTTGCATTTTCAGACAGAATAAAAACATTTTTGGCATTTTAAAGGGGCAGTATGTTACTTTTGGGTGATTTAGTGCCATCCAGTGGTGAAGACCACAGATTGCAACCAGTTGAAATTTCACCTGGTAAAATTCCTATAGTGTTTATTGATCAGGAGGTATATACCTGGAGCCGAATTGTCCTCAGAGGTCTCTTCAAAACAAATGGACCAGGGAACTAAAACCAGTAAAAACACTGAATAAAGCAGTTTCAAGTTACAAATCAGTGTGTCTTCTACACTGCTCAGCAGTTGCACATGAGCTGCTCGCTCAGCACCTGCTTATTTGTACTCACCTATCTTCTCTGATATCGTAAGATCCAGACGTTCAGGAGGTTTTAACTGGGGGTCGAATCCACAGAGGTCTCCTCCTCTCCAAAATAAATCAACCCTGGCTGTGACTGAGAGGCAGAAGACAGAAGTCAAAGCATCCTCGGTCTGAATCCCAAAGATGCTGAACCCCAAATTGCTCCCTACATCAGCGTGTGAGTGTGTTTAAGGTGAAGGGTGTGAACTGGTGAATGTGACATGTAGTGTAAAAGTGCTTTGAGTGATCAGAAGACTCGAGTGCAGGTCCTTTTATCATTTAAACCTGTAAAACAACAGTTTCACATTAAAAACACACTCGTTGCTTAGGGTTAACTATGGTGGCTGACACAAGATGCAAATGGCCCTATCTAGAGCCAGTGTTTGGTTTGTCCCATCAGGGCTACTGTAGAAACATGGCAGTGCAACATGATGATCTCCCTGGACAAGGACCTGCTCCCAGTGTGGATATATACGGCTCTTTTTAAGGTAAATAAAACACCACAATTCTTTATTTTAGGTGATTATACACTGAAGAAAACATACTTATTATTATATGCCTTTTCTGATAATTTATCCCCCTGAATTCTACACACTGGACCTTTAAATGCTCTTTAATAACTAATATCAAAACACCTTTAAGTGCCAGAAATTCTCTGGACTGTGTATTTGTGGTTAAATGTTGTCAGCCCTGCAGCACCACCTGCTGCATTTTCATGGTACAACAGCTCCACCTCTGACCTTTACCCTTCGACCGTCATGCTTTCAAAAACACTGTTATTGGGCTTATGCTAAATTCCTCCTTTGGGATAGTTTTTGTAATGAATAATTCTTATTAAATAACTTGGAGAAAAATACGTATTTAGATAATATTAAAGTTTCACGTTTTTTGACCTCTACTTCGCCATTATGTGGTGTCTACTGCGCATGCGCCTCCCAGCAAAGGAGAGCTGCTGAGGTCGAATTGTAGGATTTCTTTAGTCCTTGTCAAAATTAGGCAAAATGCCTGCAGACTTCGATAAGGGAGCATATCCGGAGCCTCCTCGGCAGACTCCGGCGGAGAACAAACAGACAGCTCTGCCAAACCCGGCTCTTATTCTGACTAAACTCTTCAACTACTCCGTGGACCTTCCTGTCACCACATTTAGAGGTAAGCTAGCAGAGCTAACTGTGCTAACAGGCTAGCACAACAACACAGCTATCAGGAAACGTGTTGACAGTGTTTTAAACTTTGTAACGGTGCTATCACTGTTTCTCTCTTGCAAAGTGTAACATAAAGTTAATCACAATGTCCTAATTTGTGGCAATAATGGACGCATTTAGTGAGCTATGTGACGTTATGCTACGTGTTGTGCTAGCTAGCATCATTCATAGACCTATCAAATTGTAGTACAACCTACATGGCGTTGTCTAGGTTTATTTTACTAATGCTCTGATGTGTTTTCTCTCTCGTCCAGATGCTGTGGACAGCATCCGGTCTAAAAACAGGTCCGTCTACTATCACCAGAAGTTCCGCCGTGTTCCTGACCTGACGGAGTGCCAGGAGGGAGACTACGTCTGCTACTATGAGGCTGAGATGCAGTGGAGGAGAGACTAGTGAGTAACATGAAGGGATGCAGATGAGATTAGATACATTCAGCTCCATGGACGATTGTGCTCCCAAGATGCTCAATGGGGGCAAAATGGGGCTAAAATGAATACACATAGCAGACATACAAAATATACTGTTCAGTTAGTAGCTTTGCCCCTGTTTTGTAGCTGTTTTGTGTCTCTCTGCAGTTCCTTTGCATCTTTTTGAGGTCATTTTGACTCTTATCCTGGTCGATACTGAGGAAAATATATTTTCTTAAGTCAGCACATGCTAACTTTTGTGGCATTTTACAGATGAAGGACAGTCCTGTGGGTTAGCCTTGTGTCAAAATTTGTAGTGATGTCTTTACAAACAGCAAACTTTGGAAATGATGTCACTCCATAGTAGGAGTAGTTGGTCTCTGGATCTGTGGATAAAATATCATGCAGCATAAAGCCATGTGTTTTCTGCAGTGTGTACTTTACCTGATGGGCTCCTGAAGGCAGCAGAATATATACACAATGTTAAGACTGCAGGTGAAACTGGGGAGGTCAGTAGAGGCCCCATAGCATTATATGTGCGTTCAAATTTGTGGCAGCACAAAAATACCCCCATGCACAAAGCAAAGCAAGGTGGATTTCTTTGTATAGCACATTTGAACAACAAGGTTATTCCACATGTACTACTTAAAACATCAAAACAATGTGCAAAAGAGACACATTATAAAATGACGTTTATATACAATTAAAACAGTCGTTAAAGAGCAAGAGAATAGAATATAAAAATTAGCTATAATAGAACAAAAGGTATACGATACAAGAATAAAACTCATGGTGCAGTGTAAGAAATGAACAATTATTTGATTTGATAAAGCTATTGAGCTATTTTTCTGTTTGGATATGGAAGGACCTGAGTGGCTGAACGGTTACAAATCTCCCCAGCGTCTTGTGGATAGTCTTTTTACATGAGTTGAAACTGTAATAGCAGCCCATAAATGTCCATAGTTTTGGAATGTGACATTCAACAGTCACACGTGGGTGTAATATTCATGTGTCCGCAGATGTTTAGTCATGCATTAGTCAGGCCTTTTTCAATAGTCAGACTTCCATTATGTAACAGAAGTAGGTGTAAAAATGTTTACTTTTATAAGGACTCAAAAATGAAATCATACACCTGTTTGGTGGCTGTAGTGGTTAGGGTGGAGATACAGTTTAGGAGTGTCATCATGTGTTGTTGTCTTCACCCCTCAGCAAAGTGGACCAGGAGATTGTGAAGGTGATTCAGGAGCGTATGAGGGCCTGTCAGCAGAGAGAAGGAGCCAGCTACCCGCAGAACTGTGCCAAAGAAGTACAGCAGTTCGACGAGGTGACCAAGGCCTTCATGTCACGCTGTAAGTACGGTGCTGTTTTGAGCTTGGACATGTGAGGTTTAATGGAAAAGAAAAAAAATGTGGAAACAGTAAGGAATCCTGCATGTGTCCTGTCATGCCACACTGATTGCTCAACACAACAGTGTAGCAGTGTAACATGGACTAAAGGATGAGTTACTCTACTGTGTGTCAGTCACCAGATGTGCATTATCATACAACAGCAGTAGCTCATGCAACACAAATTTGTCGTAGAACTAAAACAATTGTCAGAAATGTATTTAGCAACAATTTTGATAAGTAATCATTTAGTAATCTCAAGAATGAAAGGAAAATGCAAAACAATGTTCTAGTTTCTCAAATGTGAGAATATTAATATAGGAATTTAAAGAAATCCCCTTTGGTTTTGGGAAATCATGGAATTTTTTTCAGACATTTCATTGACTTGAACATGAAAATAATTACTTGTTGGACATTGGCATGTCTTATTTTGCCACTTGACTTTTTTGGCTTCGACTACGTGTTAAATTGATGATTTTCCTTTTTCCAGATGGCGACCTGGGAGCGTACGCCAGTGGCAGGAAATGTCTAATGAAGCAAAAAGAACGAATGATGGCTGCTCAGGCCCAGAGTGCTTAAAAACAGTTCCCTACTCTCTGTACTGTGTAATAATTGTAAAATAAAATGTATGTGATAAATCATGTCTGTTCACTCTGTCCTCAAACTGACATACACCTAGCCTTTTGTGACTGTGCATGCATCTATGTCCCAGTGCTGGAAAATTATTAATCAAGCTATATGCAACTGTCTAAGTTGGTTCAGCAATTTTATATTCTCTAGTGACTTTCATGATCAGTAAGAGCTTATCAGGTCTTCAGAACAACCATATACGATGGAAGATATTAGCTGAAATAATCAATAATCCCTCAGTAGTTGGGGGTTGACAGATACTGAGAGTTTCTCTGTCAGATTTTGCTACTTGCACAATGTTCTCTCACTTTTCTATCTCTGGACATACTTGACTTTTTCAAGGTGTCTGCAGCCATCACACCTAAATATAATTTAAGATTTTTATCAAATTTACTACAGGTTTGGGTGAACCGTATTTGCTTATTCAAGCATTGCAAGTTAGTAATAAGTAGTCCTGTGTAGAGGTAGTTCTATGAGGGAATCCATTTAATAGAGCGAATACCATTAATCTACATTTTGCCAACAGGTCAAGTCAAGATAACGTATAAGGACAGTTATTAGGTTCAGCCTGGACTTTCACACTTTATTTTGATAAAATGCAATTAAAAGATGGATTAGTTAGATAAAATCTTTGTGGCAATGAAGACCTCTCAAACCAAAGACAAGTAAATGTCAACACTTAATGCTAATATAATCAGATGTAGGACTTTCAGACCTGCAGTTTTTAAATTTAAGTATTTCATTTGCTCAATTTGTCACATTCCTACCCTGTCACTTTATGCATTAAAAATTCACTTGAGCTTCCTCAGGTTATTGTATAATCAATATTAGAGCACAGTGATATCTGACATAATTACATACTTTAATAAGGGGATTATTAAACATCACCCACCCCTACATGGTAATGCTTACAGTAAAAAGTCTTGTTGAAATTTGTTGACCTTTCACTGTGCTCCTATCCTAAATTATTTAATTACTGGGCCTTAAGCAACAGCCCTGTTTGGTCATGAGTTACACACAAGCAACACAAGACACACGTCATTTGTTTCAGAACGTTTATTCAACGATTCTCTGTACAAAAAGTTTAGGAGGCAGCGGCCTGGACAGCCTGTCCCCTCGCAACAGACACCCTGGTGTGAGTCTTGGCCAGATGGTCAGTGAACTCCTGGTAGGGAGACTTTGTGAAGACGGTCTCCTTCCACAGGTCAGGGGTCAGGTAGCTGTATGTCTTGGAGATGGCGTCAAATGTGGCCTTGGCTGATGAGGAAATAAAGAAACAAACATTAGATGTGTAAGATAGAGCTTTGAGCCCATGATAGTGCTGCAGTCTTAAAAACAATGTAGAGCACTGAAAGGGGGAACAGAGGAGACCACTTAAAAGGTCTCTCTGCCGTGCATTACAATACTCGTTTATTTCCCTCCTGATAACGACAACTACACCACTGCAGAGGTGAAGCTGAGCAGAGCAAGGAGAAAACCAGACACGACAGATTAAGACAAACCATCAGAAGAATCTTACCGAAGTTGCCGAGGGTGGCAGTGCAGCCCCTGGCAGAGGTGTAGCAATCATCGATACCGGCCATCATGAGCAGCTTCTTGGGCACAGGGGCGGACACGATGCCAGTACCACGGGGGGCAGGGATGAGACGCACCAGGACAGAGCCGCAGCGGCCAGTCACCTTGCAGGGCACGGTGTGGGGCTTGCCGATCTTGTTACCCCAATAACCTCTCCTGACGGGGACGATGGACAGCTTGGCCAGGATGATGGCACCACGGATGGCTGTGGCCACCTCTTTGGAGCACTTCACACCCAGACCCACGTGGCCGTTGTAGTCGCCGATGGCAACAAAGGCCTGTAAACAAACACCAACAATGTCACATCTGGACCAATACAACATATGTGGTTATTAGTGATAAAATAAGACCCTTTATTAGAGTTTATGACAACTCACCTTGAACCTGGTGCGCTGACCAGCCCTGGTCTGCTTCTGGACAGGCATGATCTTGAGCACCTCGTCCTTCAGGCCAGAACCCAGGAAGAAGTCGATGATCTCAGACTCCTGCAGGAAAAAAGTAAACAGATGTGATGTTGTATCATATTACCACATTCAACACAAGGTGTTTCATGCATGTCTATGCAGTTAGATTACAAAGTCTATACTTGCATCATTTATTAAATGAGCCAAGCATCACTTGTTCTGAAAAATATCCTGAGGGATCTCTAAAAACCCAAAGACGCTTCAGTTCTAATTGTTCTCTCTGCATTGTCCCGCAAGTATGCATGTTCATACAAGGGGTGTTGGAAATTGCCAATTCCCCTGACGTCTAAAATAAGACTAGGAAACTCATCTAGAAGTGAGAAAACAGTCAATATTGTGCACAATTTAAGATTAGACAGTGTCCCAAAAATAAAATGCATATATTGTACTTGTCATTTGAAATCTATATTTTGGTAACAAAATTAATTTTTAATGCTACTGAAATGTGTGGAATTTGCACCAGCATTGTGAACATTGTATTTTATCCTACAAAATACGACAACTCACTAAATAAAATAGCAAGACCCGGACAGGATCTCAATTCAAAAACCACACACTTAATTTTATTTCTGGTGCCGTCTAACAGCATTGATTTGACTAATCATGCACATACCTAATACATACACAATAAATGCAGTATAATATGCAATACAATATATTTGTCATGTACAAAATGAGCAAAGACATATCATTTTCAGCTTTTGTTGTAAGAGACGCAACTTAAGAAAACTCAACTTGTGCTGCAGTATGGACTATTTAGATTGGGACACTTAAGAATAAAGTTTCCGGAGATACATTTAAAGCAGTTTTGGGCATAACAGGACTTAGGTTATCAAATATCAGCACTAATCTTTCCAAGAATGTTTGGCTCTTCGACTTGAATTCAATAATACAAATGGGGGATACAATAAGGAACAACACACACAATTGGTGTTGATCTTCACATTAACAAGACCATCCTGGGGACACCACTAATGCACTTCTATACATGCCTAAGATCTCCCTTAGCTCCCATGATAGTATCATAACATCTTTATAGTTGGCAGTCTGTCACCATGTTGAGCCTCATTCACTGCTTACCTTGATGGGCAGAGAGTACAGGTAGATCTCCTCCAGGGACTTGATCTTCATGTCCTTAACCAGGCGGCCCAGCTTGGTCACTGGCACCCACTGACAGAAAACAAAGGCGTGTCAGTGACAACTTACTCGTGACATTACAAAATAGAGGCTACAGTTTCACTAAATACATATTATAATTACTAATGAGTACTGAACTTACTTCCTTGTCCTCGGACTTGCCGCCCCGGGCACCGCGGCCCCTGCCACGGCCTCTGCCGCGTCCACGGCCCCTGCCGCGGCCACCTGCGCCAAAACCTCCGCGAAAACCTCCTCTACCACCGGCGTCGTCCGCCATTTGCTGCAGGACAGAAGACAGATAAAAATGAGTATCTCCTGTAAGCACTACAGCGAAAGCTAGCAAACATATGTGTAACCATCCAGATTATCTCTGAGCGACCATCGCCGCCATGTTCAACCGTGAGGACTCTTCAATATTTACAATTATCTCAAATTCTGCCTTATTATGCTCGTAAATACAAGGAGGATTTTGAAATAGAATATCTATATGTAGTTTTGTACATTTAATACATGTGTTAGGCGCGAGGATGTATGAGATAAAACAGGATTTTAATCGTGAGAGGTTTTCTCCCATCTGACTTACGTGATCGTTTAAACAGGAAGAAGAACAACAAGAAGTCTCGCCGGGATTTATATGGAGGTGTTATCGCGAGATTTCCTCTGAGCATAAACCGCTTGCTACTGCCCCTAGCGGCAGCTTTTTCTAACGTACCCTCTGCTTCAATGAAGAAGTACTTTATTAATCGTCATTTGGGGAATTTAGTTTAAAGAGGTTGATATTTATTTTATGTTATATCTTATTAATGAATATGGAAGTATTTTAGCATTTAAAAAAACAAGCACAAACAAAAACAAACAAAACAAAGCTACTCATAAACATAGAAGCTCCCTAACAGTGAAAAGCGCTGTAACAGAAAAACTGCTCTGTTGGAGGACAATATTTTGTTTTAATTTGCTTTTGATACAATTTTTAATTATATAGATTGTAAGTATTTATTCAGCATGCACACTTAAAGTTCCCTGTTTTGCATTATTCAGGAAACTTGATGAAAAATGACACCTGACATCATGATTTATTTTTTTTTGTTGGACATATGCATCACTTGTTAACATACATTCAGTCTTCACTCTTCTCTAAATAACAA
This sequence comes from Cephalopholis sonnerati, assembly GCA_019142605.1. NCBI lineage: Eukaryota > Metazoa > Chordata > Actinopteri > Perciformes > Serranidae > Cephalopholis > Cephalopholis sonnerati. Next base: position 26,313,256 of record JAGQAX010000016.1, read on the forward strand.
CCAGGACAACAGTGTAGATATTAAATAATTTATTTACAAAATAGATGAAACTACAGCACAAAATTTGTTACAAAGTCACTCTTTTTATTCATATACCATATTCTAAAAACACACACCTTCAAAGTAATGAGCACATGCAGATATTATACACAGCAGTAGCCAACCAGCAGCAGTACTAACTAACTCGTCCCTCAGCAGTTGCTGTTGTTGCTACTCGGAGTCCCACCAGAGCTGCCACTGCTCTCTCCCAGGTCCTCCTCCTCTACCTCGTGCAGATCGTCCATCACCTCCAGGCTCTTGCAGATCAGCCCTATCTGCCTCTTCATGTGGGCCATGGTGCTCTGCATCCTCCTCATCTTCCTCTGCAGGGCGGTGGCGATGGCCCTTTGGTTCCTCTGTCTGACTTCATACTCCTGCCTCAGTTGCTTGTAGCAGTTGTGTTGAGCCTGGGTGCGGTGGGAGAGAATCGTCCCGCAGCCCATGTGGCAGGGCTGACGCCAGTGTTCGCAGTGGCGTGCATGGGTGTCCAGGTCCCTGCGGAGGAGCTGCGCCCGGCAGCCCTGGTATGGACAGGGGATGAGCTCGTAGAGACAGCTCATGCTGTGGCAGTACTGCTCCGAGAGGGAGAAGGTCTCTGCACAACCACGGATCTCATTCTTACACTGTAACAGGCCAGATACAGAGAAACATAAAGAAATCAATGTCACATGATTCACACACAACTGCAGCACACTTCACAAATGGAAGCACTGTTAGGTGACTTCATTATTCAAGCAGAGATGAGGTTACAAGTGGAGGAGGAAGTATTCTGATCCTTCACTGAAATAAAAGTAGAAATACTATGCAAACCATGCAAGCATTATGCGCAAAATGTACTTAAAGTATACTCATAATGTACTGAAAAATGCTCCCAGTGAGTTTAATAATGTTATATGTTATGGGCCTGTTATTAGGGTGTTAATATTGACACACAAGTGTGTAAGTAGCATTTTATGGCAGATGTGGATCTAACTCTAACTATTTTATGAACTGTTGAGAAGTCAAACATTGTATTTCTGAGGCTCATCCTTTATTCTGTATGTAAAATCTATAAAATAAGTAGTGACTAAAGCTGTCAAATAAATGTAGTGATATTTAAAGTACATTGTTTCCCTCTGTAAAGCAGTAGAGCAGAAAATTTCTGACATTTTACAGACTAATTGATAAATCAATTAGCGAAAAAAAAAAAAAAAGGATGGTTTTTTATATGTTCAAGATGGATTAAGGTTCATGAACGAATAAAATTAATCACTTCGACTAACTTTAAGTTTTGCCCGAGGCTGCGTGTTCTCAGTGACCCACAAATGACATCTCACTGTGAAGCCAGGGACTTTAGTCAGACCAGTATAATGGTGGGAGAGCAAATTATAATGAGAAACTGGAGGAAACCAGGTGAGCCGTCTTTGAAGGAGAAGTTGCATCATATGACTAAATCTCTTTCAGTTCTAAGGACAGGACGGAGAAATATGTGGCGAAGAGGAGAGGCTATTTGAGGTACATTGCTGGAGCGGATGTATCTTGAAGTGAATCATACACCATGTGTATGGTGCTCTGTTGCACACATTTTGAGTGTCTGAGAGCCCATCTGCTGCTTGTGGATCATAGAAGATTGTGGTGCATATTTAAGTAGGATTTTTTTTTCAGAGTTAGCCTACTTATGTATTGTTATTTATACATTTTTATGTTGTTATTTTATTTTGTTATTGTGTTTTTTCCCTTTTATGTACATATGTTTGATTTAATAACACTTAGTGACCCTATGTATGTCAGAAAAACAAACAAAATAGCTAAATAAAATATAAATTAAAAAAAAATGATAAATGTATTAATTGATCATGAACTTAATGTTAGTTGCACTGCTATAGTTGCAGATATTCATCACTAAAAGGGCCATAGTCACGTCTTGACTGTAACCATTATCACATGAATACGCCCTATGAACCAGTTCACAAGACAAGATAAACACCCAGTGTAAAAACCCACAGTGGACCCCTTTACCAACCCCCTCCCCAAAGCTTCAAGACTAGATAGTGAAGGGCCACTTTTTAAGCCATGTTATTATTTATGTTTGTTCCTCCTTTTTCACGCAAAGTACTAATGTAGCCACTGAATTACTAAAATTAGAGCTGTCACAATTCCACTACATAACTCTGAATATGATTTATAAATGTACAGCTTCTATTTTCAGTTTCCTACCTTGATCTTCATGCGTCCAATAGATTTACTCAGCTTGAACATGACGAAGATCAAGCTCGGGGTTAACAGGCTTCCTGCAGCAAGGACAGGTCTCCTGCCTATAGAGGGTAAACAACAGTTAGTCTAGTTCTTCTGCATGGACCAGACATGAAAAACAGTCCAATGCAGTACAGTTTTATGCTCTTTTTTTTCCCAGTGGTGATGATCCATGTTATGTACAGTACCTCTTCAGCCACTGTAAGATGCATTTCTTACAGAAGATGTGGTGGCATGCGGCTCTTACTGGACACCTGAGGACCCCCTGGCATATGGTGCAGATCAGATCGTAGTCTGGAGTGTCCACAAACAGCTCCACATCATAGCCCCCGCTCTGTGTTGACACCTCTGGGTCCGCCTGACGTGTGGCCAAATAAATATTCTAGGTTATCATAAAGTATTATTATTCCAAATTATCGTATATTTCAGGAGATATTAAAGGGCAGAGTTGTGTCAGGTGAGAGAGACAAACTGTGTCCCCTTATACCAACAGGTGAGTATTTTTTGTTAAACATGGCTCCACAGTTGGCTGCAACATGCCCACAGTGTATTCAACATAAAGGCAACAGATGACAAACAGAATTGTTCTGGAAAGTCATATGACTGTTAACATGATAACGAAAAGCAGGTGTAATTCTTTAAAATGTTTTTCCACAACAAAAGATAAGGTAATTACAAAATTCTTACAAACACATGGCATTTTTTTCTCATTGTATTTTTATTTAAGTCTAATATTAAATAAAAGAATACCATGAAACTCATTCAGGACTTTGTATTTCTAAGGAAAGGAAATTTCAGAGTTCACCATACATATAAGAAAAGTAGCTGTTAAGTGTGTTAGCATCAAATTTGATCTCGAGAATCCGTAAAAGCTGCCACATAAAACTGTACATTAACACAATAAAACAAAAGCTGTTGTCTACTCACCATGACAATCTCCTCTCCTCACCGTGTTTCCATTCCCGGCGCTGGTTTACTCCATATCGGCCCACTCACAAGTCACACACCCGCGTTATCAATACAACACACACATGAACATTCCTGACAAAACATGAAGGAGGGACCGTTTGCGTGTGTGTGTGAGTGTGTGTGTGCGGACAAATGAAAACAGTAAATTATGAAAACGAAGGGGAGATAATGGCGCTCATTATGGAGCGCGTCCTTTCCCTGCTGTTCTAGCATCAAAGCTCAGCCTCCACGCGTCAAACAGGAACCTTTTGAACATGAATAGCTCCGGCTCACTCTATTGTTATGAGCCTCGCGGACTCAATTTAAACGTCAAAGATGATTTAGAGATATAATTTAGAGACTCTAATTATCAAATGACCATTCATACTTTTTATTTACAAACGAATTTCCCCGAGAAACTGCTGGTTTACAAGCTTTTTAACATCATTTCTGTATGTTTACATGTTGTCAATACAAGTGGGGCTCCGTCTGACCAATCACAGCTCAGTGCGCTCAGATGACGTACAATGTCTGCGACTCCGGTGTCAACATGCGGGATGGATGTGTTGACTGAAGCCAACGTGTGAAGTGAGAAATAAGTCAATTTACATCACAATAGCTGCCAAAATATTTAGGTTTTGGCAATTCTCGTGAGCAAGATGGCAAACACCAACCTTCAGTTCAAAACAAAGTAAGTTTTAAGCGCGTTGCACGTGCAGTCTGCAAACCTTGCTAGCTGGCTAACACAAGCTAGGCTAAAGTGTCAGTGAAAGTTGGTGCAACTTATAGTTATATTCCTGTTGTTTTCTTGCAGTTATGTTGTTGAGAGCAAGATTGAACCGTTTTACAAAGGAGGAAAAGTGCAGGTGAGTTTTCAGACTTGTGTTTTGTTTTAAATGTGCTAAAATCAGTGTGAATTACATTATGTACCAGCCTGAAATTGCCCTAAAGGGCTCCAGTTATGCATTGCCACAACATGGCACTTAGGGACTGTTCTTTACTTGTCAGAAGAGGGGGTTGGCTGGGATGCGACTTTTTCTTTTAAATCTTGAATCTTGACCCTTTCTGAAGCTACAAATATTTTTCTTGAGCCTCCACGAGCATAAATGAGTTACTAGATTTAGTGAACAAGACTGAAACATACTTTTTGATGTTTGAAAGTTGAAAGGTAAAAGTTGAATTTGATATCTTTAGTTTTTATCTATTGCCTTGCATGCTGCTTTTTTTACAGTTAATTTTTGAGGTAGAATAAAGTGATTCTGATGAAATATAACTCTTTTTAGCTCGGATTTGGTTATGTTTTTATCTGATGGAAGCATTTGTTGCACATGATGCATCCAAGGACCGTCAGAAATTTGAAAATCCAATAATAATTTCTGAACGTATAGTTTGTTGATATGAGTAACAGGATAAAATATTTACAAATACATTCATTCACATCTGTATGCCAGTCCTCTACGTCAAAATATAAAACATAAATGCCCCTCTGTGCTCAAAAAAATATTTGACATGCCTCCCCCTTTCTGCACCACCCACTCCTCTCTCATAAATAAACAACAGTCCCTCGCAAAGAGCAGATTAAAACAAGGATGGTCAAAAGTGATGCAGCAACAGAGACCAGAATATCCTTATTAAGCCAGTTTAAGCTGACCCTTTAACCTCTCCGTCTGTTTGTTTGTTTTCAGATCAGCAAAGATGAAAAGTTCATCTTTTGTACTTGTGGATCTCGGGTCAATGTTTTGGAGATCAGCACAGGGAAGATTATTCACAGTGTTGAGCATGTGAGTACACTGAATGCGTGTTTACCTTTGTATGGGTGGGCGATATGGCATCTACAGTGATATCATGATATTTCAGGGTCTTTTTGCGATAATGATATTCTTGATGATATGACAAAATACTGAAAAATATTCTAGAATGAAGTGTAAGAGCATCTTGTCTGTCCATATTTTAATTGCAGGATGATCAAGAGGACATCACATCTTTCGCACTCAGCTGTGATGATGAGGTAAAACAACATCAACCACCTGTCATTACTTTAGTCACTTTTCACGGTGTTAATTCATCATATCTGCCCATAAAAGAAGTATTAAGTATGTGTGTTTGTCTCTGCCTGTGTCCCACCACAGATGTTGGTAACAGCCAGTAGAGCTCTGCTGCTGAAGCAGTGGGACTGGAGGCAAGCTCAGTGCACTCGCTCCTGGAGGGCCATTCACACCGTTCCTGTAGCCAGTATGACCTTTGACTCCACCTCCACGCTCCTGGCCACAGGTCAGCAATTAATGACAATAACTTGTGTCTTTTGTGTCCCTTGTTTGTGCCTGATTTCTGCTGCATGGACAGTTTGCAGAATGTTGTCTTCTTGTTGTCTTGCAGGTGGCTGTGATGGCACTATAAAGCTTTGGGATGTGGTGAAGCAGTACTGCACCCACAACCTTAAAGGGTCATCTGGTGTTGTGCAGTAAGTACAGATACTAAGTCCTACGAATACATTTCACTCATATGGAGGTTCAGTATCCAGCCAGTTTTTGAATTATCAGCGTTGTTGTAATGAAACAATAGAACGTTAATAAACAGGATTGCTTCAAGCATTATCAAAAATATTACTTTTGTAGTTTTTTTTTATCTGCAATAACTTTATCAGATAGGATATAATCTAATAGGATATAAGAGATGTGCTTTGTTTGGTTTAATTTATTTGAAGGCCAGCAAATCACACTTTCAGATATTCCAATACTGGACTGTTTTACAGGTCCTTAAAAAGTCTGAAAATGCCTTAAATTCAATGTTACAACAATAAGGCCTTAAACTTCATTAAATAATCTTAATTTTGAATTAATTTACTTGCGTCTTAACTACTACAAACATTTTATCTAATTTAATTTATCCATTTTTTAATTTCTTTTTGTGAAAATGAGCGAAGCCTTTCTATGTAAAAGTCCACATTTCTAATGTTACAAATCTCAAAAAAAAACAACAAAAAAAAAACTACAAGATTGTCATTTTACTTCATACTTGCAAAATGTAGATTGATTTAACTCACTCTAATAAGCATGTTCCTAAATAACACTTACCTCTGCACAAGGTCACATATATACTACTTGCCCGCAATGCTTAAATAAGTAAAACATGATGTGTCCAAAAATCTGTCCTAATTTGGTTAAAAGGTGTCTTGATCACCATTGATCACTTATAAGATCACGGACAGATTTCACAATCAGAAGATGGATTTGTTTACAGTTTAGCTTTTGAAATCATGCTACAATCAAATCTGCTGTCATAAAATTCTGTGGTTGGTTTGTGTGCTCTACACCACAAACTAACCGCACCAGAGTCTGCTTAGGAAAGGACTGAGACCCACCTTTTCAAGCAATCTTGGTTTGGTTCTTTGGTCCGCACCAGGGTTCGACCAAAAACTTTCACACTAGCCCAAACGAGCCGTACTAACCAGGCAAACAAAATTGAAAAGGTTATGTGTAAAAGCACCCTTAAAGTTTGAGATTATTAGGTTTCATGAAAGATACTGATTTTGTAACTAAAAAGCTAAATTCAGTAACAAGACTTTGTATGTCTCTGCAGCCTGGTCCAGTTCCACCCAGATATCAGCAGACTGCAGCTCTTCTCCTCCTCTCTGGACTGTGGCATTCGTCTGTGGGACCTGCGCTCCAGTCAGTGTGTGTGCGTGCTGCAGAGCCACTACAGCGCTGTCACCTCGCTCTCCTTCAGCCCTGATGGTGACACCATGGTCAGGTAGTGTACACTCAGCTACTCAATTGATGGGCTGTCATTTACAACATTTAAAGTGTTTGGGTTGAGGCTAAGTGTCTTGTACATGTCTTCTTGCTGTATATGTGTGCTGCTCTTTATTCGTAGTTCTGGCAGAGACAAGATCTGCACAGTGTGGGACCTGAAGGCTCAGAAAGCCAAGAGAACTGTGCCGGTCTATGAGGTAAGAAAACCTGTGAGATATTCACTCCTTCCTTTTAGATGTGTCTTGTGGGAAAAATATTGCAGCTTCATTTCTGTGCGTGTTGTCATTCTCTGCAGGCTGTGGAGGGCGTTGTGCTTCTGCCTAAGAATGAGGACTTGTCTCAGATTGGAGTGAAGAGCAAAGACTTGCATTTCATCACAGCTGGCAGCAAAGGTTCTTGAACTGATCAAACATCTTATGTGTTTTGCTGAGCATGGGTCCAGATTTTGTGGACATCAACTCCTCAGAGCTTTGCTTTAAATGTCTTTGTCACTCACCTCTTCTCTCTTTTCCTCAACTGTAGGTGTATTGCGAGTGTGGGAGGCCAGCACTGCGCGTTGCGTCCACGCCCAGACCCTCGCCTCCACCCCCACTGCTGACTCTGAGGAGGAGGAAGAGAAGGATGATGATCCCCGCAGTCTAACATACCTCCTCTACCTGCCTGCCTCCTCCAGACTGGCCACAGTCACAGCAGAGCACAACATCGTACTCTACCAGCTGCCTGGTCTCACCACACAGCAGCAGGTAAAAAGCTCTATTACAGCTTAATTAACTGCCTGGAAATTGAGGTGGACATTCGTTATTGTTAATTGGAGAGAAAAGTAGGATTTAATGTATTAGTTATCATTATTATATAGATATTTTGTTTGTGGCACATTATTAAAAGCCAAATGTTTGGTGCCAAACTAGAGACTCCAGACATCTTGGTCACTAATGGACACTCTCCTCCTCTGTCTGTCCTTCTGTCCACCCTCTCACAGTTTGTGGGATACAATGACGAAGTGCTGGACGTGAAGTTTCTGGGTAAAGGCGACAGCCACATTGTGGTGGCCACCAACAGCTGCCAGCTGAAGGTGTTTGAGCTGCTCACCAACAGCTGCCAGATCCTGTACGGACACACAGGTCAGTCACCAGCAGAGGGCAGCATGCGTATGCAGATACCCACATATGAGAAATGCATGGCAGTGTGTTTGTTAGTTCACCAGAGGGCAGAAAGTGTTCACAGAAAAAACAAAAAAGGAAAGGTGTGTCATCAATATTTTTGTCCTAATTGATTCGATTATCTGTCTCGTACACATTTTAACACCATTTTTCTGTGTCAGACGCTGTAGTGACTTTTAATGTAGGTTAAACAGTGTGTTTTTGCAGTAGTTTCTTAAAGTTGCAGTAGATCTGTCATGACTTGGAGAAATCTGGTGACTGAGAGTGAAACCTTACTAAAATTATAGATATATTGCCCACTGGTGTTAATGAACAATCTTTAAGAAAATGAATGTTTGTGTTAAGGCTGACGTAACTGTAACAAATGTACAAAGTGGTTCACACAGAATAGCAAATGCAACTCAAAAGACACTAAATGAATAAAGAATTATGAAAGAATAAAAATATGCATTAATTAGTATAGAAAGTATAGAAATCTGTAAAAACAGCTACAGAAATTAAAACTTTATAAATACAGGCTCTATAGGCTGTGCCAGGATTTGTGTGAATTAAATCAGTCCTCAGAGGAACCAGAAGCGAAAGAATTCAGATGTGACACAATCAGATCATCTCAGCTTCATGGTGTTAAAAAGTGACTTGCTGAGCAGGTTGGAGAGCTGATTACATGCTCTCACATTCACTGCTAATTTTACCTGTTTCTCATCCACAGATACTGTCCTCTCATTGGACGTGTTCAAAAAGGGTTTTCTCTTTGCCAGCTGTGCGAAGGTGAGCACACGTGTTTGCACGGTCCAGCACCGACGTAATACACGTCATATAATTGAAGATGCTATTAAACCACATTCAAGCTAACAATAATTTGTGTGTTGTGTCTTTGTCTTTAGGACAGGTCACTGCGCGTGTGGCAGATGGACAGCGACAGTGGTCAGGTGCACTGTGTGGCTCAGGGCTCCAGCCACACTAACGCTGTGGGCTCCATCACCTGCTCCAGGTAACACTCCTGCAGTCACACAGGCAAACAGCCAAGACGGGAATCAGTCGTAAACAAAGGAGAAGCAGTGATCCTCCATCTTTGTGTGTTTGTGTCCAGGATGAAAGCGTCTTTCGTAGTGTCTGGCAGTCAGGACTGTACCGTGAAGGTGTGGGATCTACCGGCAGACTTGACTACGATAGGAGCAGACGTACATCAGCTGACCCCCCGTGCCACAGAGAAGGCACACGACAAGGTACATGCAATACACACTTTTGAGTCCCTGCAACCATTTATAGCTGATAGCATGTATAGTGTGATGTATTGCTTCATTAAATACCACGTGAGGTTCAATTTAAGATCATGGTTGCATAATATGTTCTCCAAAACCATCCTGTGAGCTTTTACATGCTCACGCTCCACAGCTGCACAGCAGCTCCTGAGATGACAGATTAATTGCAGCATCAGGGTGTGTCAGGGTGATAAATTTTAGTGACAGGAAAAACTTGCCAGCTTTTCAGTATGATGAAATGTGATTGTCAAGCTGTTGAGTTATTAACATTTTTGCGATCGAGTAGTCGTTTGACAACAGAAGCATGCGTCACTGTGACTGTCTTTACTGAAATACAAACAGGTGGAGATAGGTAGATTCTTTGTTAATCCCGAGGGAAATTAAGGCACCCAAAACGCATTCAAAAACACAGATACACAGAGAGTGTAAGTGTAAGAATGAGAACACACAGCAGTGTAATGATAGTCTAGTTCCAGGACAAACACATAGAGCTGTAACTACAGTAGATATGATTATTATGGTGGTGCAGATGTAGGTGCTTGACAGTGCAGACTAAGGTGATTAAACAGGCGATCTCTGAAATTCAGAGGTGACAGCAAAGGACCTCGTGGTCTGTCCTCACATCCTTTGCCAATAAAAAGAGGAGGAAATCCGAGACATTTTATTCTTTTATATAATTTAGGGTTTTTAGAGTTCCTGGTTTCCTGCATTATCGCTGGTGTTGACACGTCACAGTATTGTCATAAGGTCTTTCTGCCTGCTCACATACAGCTCAGCTAATCCTTTTCTGTGGAAGGGTGGACTCATTGTTAAAATGTACACAAAAGAAGGTCAGGTCAGGGTAAGGCTGATTTTTTTTTTATTTTTTATTTTGGACGGATGCAGAGAGAAAAGGCTCCGTAATGAGAGCGCACGGTTTTTCCTTGCAGAACAAATGTGTCTATTATTCTCAAACAGTCCGACTGTTCAGCACTGACCACTTCTCGGAGCTGTTATCCTCTTTTTAAGTGTCCGTTTTAGTGTGTAGCTTCATTTTTTTCTCACCGACACTGCTGCTACAGCATACAACTTACTTTCATTTCACGCAGATGCTCACACGTTTAAACTCAAGTGAGGATTTGCTGCTTTTCCTGCTCTTAAATCACATTAAACTGAATAAGTTTGAGCTTTTTTTTAAAAAACATTTAAAGGTCTCACTTTGAGCTCTGGGTAATTGTGATAAGGAATTTTTCATTTTCATAAATTTTTTTATAAACCAAACAATCAATGTATTGTTTAAGAAAATAAGCAGTTAAAAAGCGTTTAAGACCCTCCATTCAAAAGTATGTCTTTCCTTTGTTTATGTCCCCTAAAACGTCTGAACATGACTGTATCTGTGCAAAGTTTGTCACTAGTGAGGTGTTTCCACATTCCTCTAGTGAAGCGGGTGATGTCTGTCCACTTCCTTATAATCTGGGATTCAAACATGCCGTACACAAGATCGATTAGGTACGGCTCTAATACAAAAGCCAATCGCTAATACAGGAAATGCATATCAACGGGGGAACAGACTTCGACACAAAGCGTAGAGTGGACTTGTCCGTACAGAGGGTACAGAGTGTGCAGTCCTTGGATGTAAACTGGAATCTGGACCTTCCTTCCACTAACTACCAAAGAACCCATCATAGCAGATGTTATTGTATGTTTCCCAAACACTGACACTGTGTCAGCCACTGACAGTTAGCCAACAAGCTAACGAACAACATAAACTAACTACCATTCTGATACATCTGCTAGTCACTGGTTTTAGTGCACAACAGACTCCTCATCTGAGTCTTTGTCAGAGGCTCAAGCATGTATGGCTTAATCTCTTTAATGTTTCCTGTGACGCTAACACTAGACATCTTGATGCACACTGCTCTTTCACCGCTAGTCTCCAATAGTCAGACCTATATACAGATCCAGAATTTCTAGACAAGGGAGAACGAGTAGATGTGCTCCCTGCCACTTTCAGAGTTTTATTTCACTTTTTACATGGGAACCCATGTAAAACAAAATTTAAAATATAGCGGACATACTTTAAAATGTGTCTGGAGAGGGACTTAAAAAATCTGCTGCACCTGAGCCAACTAAAAGAGTAAAAGTCTGCTTTATTATTTATAGTAATCTAATGATACACTACATAATGGTCTATATTTGGGGTGTTAATCAGTGGTTTTATCATGAAACAATGTTTTATTGTTTCTGGTGACAGCAAAGTCTGCCATGATACGATTTCGATTCGATTCAGGGGCCTGCGATCGATATCAGACGATATCAGTAATTATCCTCATCTCCTTTGTCTTAGCTGCTCACCATTGTCTGCCTGTACTTTTACTGAATTAAAGGGTCTGAATACTTACTCCTCCATTACTGCATGCACACATGAGCAAGAAATCAGGGTTCTCTGTCAGGAAAACTTGGTCCGTTTTAATCACAGTTTATTTACAGTAATCCCACACCATGACAGAGCACGTTCAGGTTACTGTGAACAAATCTTTTAAGTGTAGAATCTGCCCCTTAAAATGCTGTTTACATGCATGATAATAAGAAAAAAGGTAAAGTTTTGATAGAGAGAATCCTAACTAAAATATATTTTTCTGGGTAGGGACTAAACAATCCTCTCTCTCTCTCTCTCACACACACACACGCACGCACGTACGTACACACACACACACACACACACACACACACACACACACACACACACACACACTCACACACAGGTGAGTCAGTCTCCAGCCATCTCTTTGTGAACAGATTTATGCAAGGTCACTCTTTACATAAGGAAGTCCAGAGTTGTAGTGGAACTGATTACCGTTAGCAAGTTTCTGTTCAGTAAAATTTCAACACATCATAATTTCCTGCTAACTGGAGATGTAAGATACGACAGTCGACAATCTGTCCATCAGCAGCGCCTTGTTACCTAACTTGTCTTTTGTTGTCATGTAAGCCATTCAGGAAATATCAGATTTCACACACAATGTAAGTCACGACAGCGAGGTGACACCGGTGGCAGTGTAGTGGGAGGAATTTAGAGAATCTGTTTCTCTGGAAGAAATGTGACTTGATGCCCTCACACCTTTTTCCATCCAACACACTCTTTTCCATCTGGTTTTATGATTGAATTTCCTCCATCAAACTTGCATTTACCGAAATTTCATCAACTTTGAGTGAAGTTATTCCTCATTTCCTCTTGTCCCTTCCTCCAGGATGTGAACAGCGTAGCAGTGTCACCCAATGACAAGCTGCTGGCTTCGGGCTCCCAGGACCGCACGGCCAAGCTGTGGTCGCTGGCAGGGGAGGGGACCGTGGGCCTGCTGGGGGTGTTTCGGGGCCACCGTCGTGGCATCTGGGCTGTCTGCTTCTCTCCTGTGGACCAGGTGCTGGCCACGTCCTCCGCAGACGGAGCCACCAAACTGTGGAGTCTGCAGGACTTCAGCTGCCTCAAGGTGGGCCTTGAGGTTAAACACGCATGTAGCACAGAGTTTCATTTATCACAGAATATGATTGAGTACAGTAGCTGTGTGTGCACTAAGGTCCCTTATCAGTGAAAGCTTGATTTCACACTGACACACCTGTAAGACACATTATGACATCATATCTCTCATTGTAAATTCATCAGGTGATTTTCTGTGGTGTTAAACGTTGTGAAATCATTTTAAGATAACACTCAACGGCCACACGAGTTACTTAAATTATTCCTGCAGCTGATTGTAATTTTTTGTAATTAAAACAATTTCTTTTTATACTCTAATCTTTTCTAGACATTCGAGGGTCACGACGCATCGGTTTTGAAGGTCATCTTTGTGAGCCGAGGCACTCAGCTGCTCACCAGGTAACCCCACCTCCCTCTCATGCAAAGCTTTTCTCCCTTAAAGTACACCTTCACACATCATCATCTTAGTCAGGAGAAGTAAAAAAGCAGCCTCACATTGTGCTGTGTGTGAGGAAAACTGAGCTCAGAGCCTTCTGTATGTTTGTCATGTTATCTCTGATTGTCATGATCCATTTCTGGGACGCTAAACACTGTTAGTCATGCTTGCTTGCTAATAAGATTAAAGATTGTGAAACAGAAGCTCGCTGCAGGCACAAGTGACCCATTTACAGAAAAGAAATTTCAGCAGTTTTCTGTTGCTTTGGTGTTTGACTGCAGACGGCAAACTTTTAGAAAATTAATTAATTAATAATAAATCACCAGTGTTGGGAAAACACTGGACACATAAACAGCAGCTGTGTCTCAATTCCATGTTAGCCCTCTGAGCTAACGCATGCTAACTATGCTAGATTGAAGATGTGTGACATTTTTTGCTGGCACTAGATATCAAAATCAATCAAGAGCCTGTATCGTATTAAGTTGTTGTGAGCTGTGAATTCACCACCACAGCAGATAGGAGACGATAACGTTATCTCAGAGACTGACCGGGCAACGCTTCTCTTCCTTCAGGCAGCTTCCTCCATTGCACTCACCCTGTGTCTGAGTCTGCAGCTGCCTGTAGAGCAGTGTGCTAAAACGTCCCCAGAGATACTCACGTACTACACACAGACTGACAGAAAAAGAAAGACTGCTTGACTCAAAAAATCTCTAATGATTCAAATCTTCATTTTCAGGGGTCAGCCCTAGTTTATAGGACTTTTTTTCAAAGTCAGTATACAAGAACTAAACATACTTGACTGTTTTATACTAACAGGAAAACTACACAATGTGTGCGCAGAGCAAAGGCAGTCAAACTGTAACTTAATGATGTCACTTTCGATTAAACCTAATGAAGAGGTAGTAAAATTTTCGTTTGTTTTGGAGCTGTTTCATCACCGTTCACAGTTAGTTGTTAAGTTTTCTTTCCAGTGTGAGTTGCTCTTTTATTTCCTTTGTGCATTGCATTTTATTATTTTATTAAAATTAATATTAAAATAGCTGTAGACAAATTTTCTGCTGATAGAGGACACCCTCAAAATTGGCGTGCAGTTGAGATTTGGAAGATCCACCTCTTCCTGTCTCTCTAAATTAAAACTCGTGACTGCTGACACCCAGTTTAAACTCAACTCTCCTAATCATCTCTCTGCCCTCAGTGGTTCGGATGGTTTAGTAAAGCTGTGGACCATAAAGACAAACGAGTGTGTGAAGACGCTGGACGCCCACCAGGACAAGGTGTGGGGTCTGCCACGCCAGCCGCAAAGATGACAAGATGGTGACTGGCTCAGCAGACTCTAACATCGCTGTGTGGATGGTAAGTGTGATTCGATTGATAGTCACCTGCTGAACAGAGAGAGTTACTGATTAAAGTAGGGCTGTTGGTGTTAATGCATTAATCAGCTTTCAGATGATGTGCACCACTTCTATGTGGCATATACTGTTGACATATTATTTCCCCCAAAAGATTCTCTGCCCCCCCCCAAAAAAACAAGACAATTGGGTCTACAATATGTGGGTCTCAGAGGCTTAATTTCATGCTATTCATGCTTTCATGCTATCTGCTGTAGCAGTGCAGCACTGATTTTAAAGAAATTATTCTAAAAGTCAAGATCATAAAGTAAATAAAACCTTGTCAATATGAACTTCGAAACTCCCTTGAAATAGAAAATTCTGGAATTTTAAACCTGCCATTAAAGCAGAGTGTGATTTATCGCAGTGAAAAATTATTCTTTGACTGCCCCAGATTAAAGTATTGATTGTAAGATCATGAAAACAAACAGTTTCCTGTCTTTTGGGTGCTTTTTGGTCTCTTAACTTTACATAAATGTGCTGGCAGGTTCAAAACTGGATGTGATTGAATGTCTTTCCGAGAATTAAATCACAAAATACAAGCAAGAAAATGAAATAGAAATGTAATATGATTATTTATCAACTTAGAAATCGCTGTATTTCCCAAAACTATGTCTGAGAATCACTTGACATTACATTCTAGCTTGTTAGGTCAGTGTTTGCATCGACCAAGTGAAGAGGTGACATGAAAGACTTTGGTGTTTGTGACAGCAAATATCTGACTTGCTTAAGTACCCTTTAGCAAATTTTTCAGTCGACATCGTTGTTCATAGCTGAGCTTTCACTCTCGCTGACCTCTCCCTTCTCTCGGGGGGGAAATGAGGAATTTCCCCGCAGGGTTTAACATATTAGCACAAAAAATGTTGTTGTTTTTGTCTTCTGTCAGGACGTGACTGAAGTGGAGCTGGCTGAGGAGCAGGCCAAGCAGGAGGATCAGATTCTCAAGTAAGCTATACACAACACTGTTTTTTAGATATGAGCAAGTGATCAGAGAGCCTGTTTCCACCTGGTATTAACATGCGTCCTGGGTGATCTGATAACAAGTGGAAAGCTCTTAGTCTGTCTGTTCACACCTGGCATTTGCATGTGTTTCCACATGCGTCTTGAACTCGTGATCTGATCTCACTTCTCTGCTCTGTACGGAAACAAACATGTAGCCTCCATCATTTCATTCACCATTTTTGAGAGCGGTCAAATTGAAATTCATGTGTATTTTTTTCGTATATTAACGGTTTTTCCACATCATACTTCACTGAGCAGGCGCAGATCACCATACAGTGTCAGAGCTGTCCATTAAAACTGCAGAGGGCTACCAAAGCCATAGCACTGCTGCTTTGGGCTGCCATAGTCGCTAGCTGACAGAGCCAGGTTGCGAGACGCTTTCTGACAGTGACAGCTTGTCAGAACTGAGCATTAAGCCCTGTAATGTGAACATAGCCAAAGAGGCATGTTAACACCAGGTGTAAACAGGGCCAGAGCAGGCTGATGTCATCCAGCCCTCCGTCCTCAGGCTGATCACTCAAACTGAAGAAGTGGACAAACAAGGTCTTGTCATCTTTTTGTCGGCTGTCAGGCCTGACTTTAGTCTCCCTTGTTGCAACATCCAGTCACCTGATAAATAAACAGAGACTGTGTTAGGCTAAGGTGGACCTCACTGGGTCACAGGTCAGGCCTGGCAGAGGTCAGAGCTGTATGTGTGTGTTGTGATAAGAAGTAGGGAATTACATGCCTCAGACAGATTGATTGTATGTATTTAATGACTGTGAATGTTTGCTCACCGATGTAGACACTCAGACATACGTTCGCTTTGACGCCAGCCTGGGTAACAAATGATGTAAATTATTATCAGGTAGGGTTAGGTGATGCTGATGTATATAGCCATCAAAGGTAGAAACGTGTCCACCTGAGGCTTGGCAGTACTGTTTCTACCTTTGGAGCTATATCCAGGGCAGGTTATGAGACAAATACATGTGCACAATAAATAAATGTTAAAATAAATGAATGTAAAAAATAACTAAATACATGCACAAAATAAGAAAAATAAAAATAAATGTATAAAAAGTCATGAAAATAAAATTAAAAGATAAATAAATAAAATTAAGAGACGGTGATAATGATGCAAAAAAATCTAACTAAATTTAATAGATTATTAAATAGTTAATTAAAAAATCTAAGTAAAATTAATTAATTAAAAAAGATAAAACTCAGGGCTGGATTCCTGCATGATCTCGCAAGCTTACAAATATAGCTGCCTCACAAGATAACTTGTTCAAAGAAGAAGTTCAAAATAAAAGAAACAAAATTTTCTTAATTGAATTTACAGAACAGTGACTGTACTGTGATATATACTGTTACCATGATATAAAAATTACATATACTGTGACAGAAGATTTCGGCCATATCGCCCTCTTCATAATCAGACAGGATTTCCTAGAGTAAAAGATGCTGGAACGCCTCGTTATTGCGACGAGGGAAATTGGTATTGTCAAGACATTTTCATGTAAGAAGCAAAAGTGCACTTGACTTTGTGTAGTTTGTGGGAAAGTTGTCGTGTACCACAGCTGAACTTCACTTGAAGCCATGTAATTAATGTAATTGATGTGTCTGTTGTGTCTGAAGGCAGCAGGAGCTGTCCAACCTGCTCCATGAGAAGAAGTACCTGAAGGCCCTGGGCCTCGCCATCTCGCTGGACCAGCCTCACACTGTGCTCACTGTGATCAAAGGTACAACTCTTTGGGCATATTTGTTTATATTGACCAATAGACATTGGGAAGCTAACAGGAAATGAGGCGAAAAAGAGATGGGAACTGTCTCTGAGGCGACTAAGATGCCCCGACATGTATGTACACAGTGTACTCATAGTCTTCAGTTTACACTGAGTAATTTTTCCCTCTTCATATCATATCTCCACTGAACAGACTTCATCTCTGCCCTTTGTTGTTTCACACGTGGTTGTCTCGTCAATCTGTCACCTGTTATTGTGGACAGCTGCTCAGCTTTAAGAGTTGAGTCAGCCGAGCATTGATGCAGTCTGTGAACACAAAAACAAAAAACGACCTGGATTCCACAAATGTTTGTTGTCTTTTGTCCCTTGATGACTCAGAGTCATTTTTTCAAAAACAAAGAAGCACATTGACGTTTTGTTTATGTAAAGCTGCACAGCCACCATGACCTTAAACACTATTGCAGGCGATACAAGACAGAGAGGATTCTGGGACGTATCACAGACTGTTTATAATGTTACTGTAAGTGTTTGTACTGAGGTGAACCTTCTGAACTTCTTCTCTGAATTTAAAGCTGATACTTTGCTTTTGCAAAGTAAAAGGCAGTTAAAGTTGTATTATAGTAGTCAACAAGACATTTAACCGTAAGTCTAAAGTCCAGTCTTCCCAAAATCTCAAAATCTTTTTTCAGCTTTGTTTATTGAATTTTTTAGGGCATGCATGACTTAGGCATTCAGTGTCTAAGATTCAATGCCCATATCCACACAAGTAAATACACCTTGTCAAAACTAACTATTAATGAGATATATAACATAATAATTATTAGAGATGTTTACGTCTAAAGGAAGGTGATTCAGTGGCACCACATGAGACTGTTCTTCTCCAAGGGCACACGCGTTATGTGTCCTTTTCTGTGGAAAACATGACATCACAAACTAAAGTACAAAATAAAAAGCCACACACTTCGCTCATTCAGAAATTCTCCTTTTACTCTACATGGACACGATGCACAGTGTTTCAACCATAAATGAGGTAAAGGGAAAGGTGTGAGCAGACCTGTGTATGTTACAGACTCAACATCCCACAGCAGCTGTGTTTGACCTGTCGTTCTCTGTTGCTTCTAGCGATCCGTCAGGTGGAGGATAGCAGCGAGCTGTTAGAGAAGACGGTGCTGAAACTTCGAGTGGATCAGAAAGGTAACAGATGAGTAATGTCCTTCAGCCTCTCTGATGTTAGAATACAGAAACCACAAGAAAAAAATCTTCTAAAAGGGATTTTAAGTAGACTAGGAGTAATACTTTGTTTTCTTATCTTCCTTCCTTATCGACCTTCACCACTGGCTGCTGCCCCACATTCCCTGTTACGACTTTCACCCCGCTCAGAGTCGCTCCTGCGCTACTGTGCGGTGTGGAACACCAACGCCAGAAACTGTCAGGATGCCCAGGCCGTCCTCCAGGTGCTCCTCACACACTTGCCGCCTGAGGAGCTGCTTCAATATCAGGGTGCTCGAACCCACCTCGAGGGACTCATCCCATACACAGGTCAGCCAAGGGTGTGTGCGTGTGTGCGTGTGTGTGTGTAACTGAGACAAATACTATGTGCCAGACAGGGGAGAAAGTATTTCAGGTTATATGCTCAAATTCATTGTAATTGCCAGGCTTGCTTAATATCAAATATAAAAACACGTAAAATACACTAATTATAAATGAAATAAAATGAGATTGGGATTGGTGGCATAATAAGAATGACATCATCATCATAGTTGCAAAAGCAATAACAAGTGCCAAAGACTTGTATAACTCTAAAGCTGGTTTGTTGACCGTCTGATGGAAACAAACAGGTTTAAGACTGGATTTAAAGACGTCTGTGACGTAGCAGTCACTGCACACACTCTGTTATAAAGAAAATGAGAACAGCAGGGAAATTCCGCGGTGCCCTGAAGCTTTCTTTTTAACCCCGTTTATTAGAAAGGTGTGTTCAGATTTGGCGGCACACAGTGACGTACAAGGTTCAGCAAGCTGTAAAACATTGGACACAGTCAACATATACGCTGTTCTTTCATGTAGGCCAGGCTGACTTTTATGATGAAATGAGACAAACTGATGCATGAATTAATATGAAATAGTACAGCGTCATTCAAAACATGCCCATTCGAACTGATGATGTCACAGTTTTTGAAAATGGCATCCTATTACATTGCCATTTCAGTTTGAATAGGATTAGTGGTCGTACACATGCCGCATTGTTTTCAATGTAGATACGCGGCAGGCACGCTCAAATGCCAGAGCAACACTGTGGCAGCGTGCACGCGTTCTGAAGCGCCTATGTTTTGTGGCACGACAGCTGTGCCCTGTGAGTTCAACTTTTGGAGCGCAGCAGCGTGCACCGCATGTCATGTAACAAGGACAAATCAATCACAGCCGATAGATGTCTTTCCCTTCTTCTGTAAATATTAGTCTGTGGGAAATATGGAAAAGTTGATTGTTTTGGTGCAGGGCTGTCAGAGAACAGAACGAGGTGTTTGATCAAGAGTGAGTCCTCTTCTTTCTTTTCGGTGGGAAGGTCTTAACACAGACGCCAGATACAAGATACAAAGGGTATACTGTAGTTTATATAAACAATTTGAATGCTAATATGACAGTATTATATGGATGCTAGCCTAGGTTTGCTTTTACCCATCTTGTCATTGGCGTGTCCTTCTAGGTATTCCTAACCAATGCTTTAACTGAAGTGATGACTGTTAACTCTTCTCACTCTCCCACAGAGAGACACATGCAGAGGATTGGCAAACTTCTGCAAGCGTCCATGTTCTTGAACTACATGTGGCAGAAGATGAGAGTGGCCGGAGGACCGTCCAGGTGAGTTTCAGACCAGAAACAGCGCTGTTTTAAAAACACGCCTGAGGCTGCATTGGTGGAGATGTGTTGTTTATGATGAAATATGACCCAGGAGGTCCAGTCTGAGTAACAGGTTAATACATTTAAAGGCTTATCAGATGCTAAAACACTGTGCACAGGGTTGACGTGATAACCACAATTTTGCAATACTGCGCTGTTGACAGAGTCAGCCACAAGGGATGGCAAACAACCACTATGTTAATGTTTTTCTTTCTTTCATGAGGCTAGCATATTTTTTGAATTCTTTGCAGTGGGAGCGCCACTTATTTTCACTTTGCTACAAAGGCCAGCGGCGTGACAACGTGCTGAGTGTCTACTCCCTCTTTCACTTCAGCCGTTTCATCAAGTGCCAGAGCATGTACTCTACCTTGTGCCAACATTATTTAACTTTCAGGCGTGTTGTCACCATACAGTAGCAGCCAGACGCGACCAAGCATCACAGCTGAAAACACGCCGTGCCTCTTATTATGCAGGTCTCGTTCTGCATTGTGTCATCGTTGTAATTCAAGCAGTATACCCAACAACACTCTAACAAATAAAGCTTTTTTTCAAAGCGCTAAAATCAGAATAAAATAAGTAAGTCGTAAAAATAAAAAAGAAAATGGCGATAACACCGCATACTGTGCTGATTGGCTACCTTTAATTACTGCAGGGGAAGTTCCTTCACTGTGACAGCCCTAACTGTGCAGCGCTTTATAATGAGATGAGACAGGTAAAGAGTAAAAACACACAGTTCACATTACAAGGTGATCAACATGGAATATGTGCCTGCATGTGTGTGAGCAGCCGGCACAGCACCTTGCTAGATGACATCACATTAAGTCACACCAAAGGTTGAGTTTGGTTCAACTTTTTGCAGGATGATCCTTTGTTTTTGTTTTATTTTGCTGGATCCCTGTGCATTGGCATCCTTGCTGCTCTGACAGACTGACTCCATTTTGCCTCACACACTTTATTTAACCTCTCAGGTCACAGACTAGAGCTCAGTAACTTCCTCGTCTTTCTCCACTGACTACAGCGAAAACAGCAATCAGTGTAACGTTCAGCACCACTCTGTTTCTCCTGCTCAGTAAGAAGATCGTTATGTCAGTCAAACATGACACAAGATATGTACTCAATCCAGTCGAGGTCTTGAGCAAAAGACAAAGACTGTCATTGTGTTTCTGTTTCACACAGGAACAGGAAAAAGTGGCAGAGCAGCATTCATTATATTAACCCTGGCACGCTGCTACATTTTCTGTTTTTGGCTGTTAACAAAAACTGAGGTGAAACTGATACTAAGATAGTTATTGTAAACTGTTACTGTTACTGGAAACAGGAAAGTTTCTGAACGCATCGTATGCCTGAAATGTATGACGTTTACAATATTGATGATACATGTTAGTGTCAGTCAGCCTTTCCGGGATGCTGCAATGTCACGATTGCAACAGTAGCCCCTTTTCCAACAACATTCCCAACTTTTATCACCAGGAATTTATTTACCTGGGTAAAAGAGTTCCTGGTAATCTGTGTGGTGTGCGTTTCCACCGCACCATTAGGGCTGGTAGAGAGAGGAAGGGCTGTTTGTCTCAGCCAGCAGCTAAGTTTAAAATTAAAGCAAAGTCAGCCAATACCTGGAAATTCTGCTCGACCTTGCAATTTTGTCCGATCACAACACATTTTCCTGCAAATTTGACCAATCATAGTCCCCAAAACATCACTAAACTCACTTCCTTGTTTCTGGTTGTGAAGATTCAGACATGCGACACAAACATCTTGCATTTACTAATAAAAATTACAGCTATAGACCGTGCAATGCAGTTCCCTGATGTTCTGCACGAAAGCAGGGGTAAACTGTTTTGCACCACGTGGTGGAACACAAGTGAAAGTCATCGATTTGACAAGTTTTAACTGCAAAACACACCTAGAAAATATCTGAAAACGTGTCGACAACATACAAGACAAATCACCATGACAGTCACAAACCCAGAACAGTGCGATTTTATTCTCACTGGAACAAGTTGCCTTCGACTTTTAATGAGTTATACAAAAAAATGCAACTAATTGTGCAAAAAAAAAAGACTCTAATCTGTTGTTTGTGTATCCTGTCTAGCATGGACCAAGATGAAGAAATGGATACCACTCCTCTTGCACAGCCTTTCTTTGTGATTGACAAGGAGAAAGGAATAAGCAGTGGCGATGAGGAGAAACAAGAGGGAGATGACAGCGATGGCGGACAAGATGAAGATCCAAATTGCCTGGCTGAAGACGAGGAGGAAGAGGAGAGGAGGAGGAGGTCAGTGCCACCAAGAAAGCCTCTACTAATGACGGGCGAGTAGAAAACGGAGAAAGAGCACCAAAACAAACGGCAACCACCACTCTGAAAGTGAGGAGAGCTCAGAAGAGGAAGACATGGAGGAAGAGGAATCAAACAGCGGTAAAGGTGATGAAAAGTCTCCCAGTTTCTTCCACTCCACAATGCCAGACTTTCGCTAGCTGACAGTGATCTCTAAGCTGAAGACAGATGACTCACTCCTGGCGAGAAAACCCCGCAGGAGGGGTCGTCTTATCTCGGACCATTAGCTGGACTGACACGCTGAATGTGTGGCAGTGCAGGAAGACACAGAGAGACAGGTGTGGAGTGATGATGATGATACAGATAATAGGCCTCTCTGTGCATTCCACATCTCAGCGGCTCGTAAAGACTTTCTGTCTTGTGCCAGTTACTAAATTGTGCGTCAGTTATTCCATTCAGAGTATGAGCCCAATTTAAAGAAACTTCACCGGCCTGATTCTCTCAGACAAAGTGGACACGATGGAGGAAAAGAGGAGAAACTGAAGGAGGACAGAGCTGCGTTTACATTTAGGCTCCGAGCCAGAGCGATCCTCCCCGTCTACAGATACCAGCAGCCATTGTCTGGTTCTGCAGTGCTGTGTAGTCCTGATCTACCGGCTCGACCACAACAATACAAAAGGTCCTTTATACAACCACAGATTCTTTTAATGTCATGACCACAAATGTTTATAAAATAAAAATCTGTTCTTTGTGATTTATAATGAGTTTTTTCTTTTTATATAAAGAGAGGCTGCATCATGTTAATGAATAGTAGGAGGGTTTGAAATTAAATCCATCAGTCATTAACATGCCGAGTGACGGCCTAATTGCTCAGTGGAAACATGGAGAAAATCCCTGCTGGGTGTGTGGAGGCTCTGTTTTTATTGCAGCATAGCTAAGGAAAGTTTGGGTGGGGCACGTCACATAGCTTTACACTAAATCAGTCAAAGTTTTTTTTAGCATTAACAGTTGCAGGAAGTCATCAGAGGTGATAACAGACTCTAACTAATAATGCCATACATGCAGGCACGACCAGGAGTTAGAATAATGTATAGAAATGATGATGTGACAAAAACTTATCACCTGCTGCTAACTAGGTATGCTGAACTGCTTGTTGTGGATTACAGCTGGTTCAGTTCACACGGCTGCAGAGCTGAAACAGTTAATCCATCAACAGGTCATGGGAAACCTGGAAATTTATTTCATTTTCTCCCTATGTTCTGTCTCTCTCTTCGTGTACGCTAACTGTAAGGCAATATGTTTAGAGTTTGAATCTGGCATCTTTGAATAAGAGAAAAATAATGTGACAGTGTGATTTAACATGCAGGGTTATGAGTCGCAAAGTTTCCGTACCTCTGCCCCAATACTACTTTCATATTGAACTGCATTTTTGTGATGGAGCAATTCTTGGTTAATACATCGTCAATTGTCATGGAAATTAAATTTTGGGTCCTTAAAAGTCATGGAAAAGTTTTGAAATATTTGTCCATGAAAATGTGTGGGAACCCTGCATCACCAAAATGAATCAACTATTTTACGATCAAATGTTTAATTTTTATGACGGAGGCAGTATCTTTTTCGGTTTGTCCGTCTGTCCATCAGTTCCACTCCCGTCAATCTGAGATTTAGAACACCTTGAAGGAATATGTTCCATATTGGCACAAAGGGATGAGGATAAACTTGTTAGAATTTGCTGGTCAGAGGTTGAGGTTATACTGATTTAGGTCATAACTAAAGAATTCATACGATAATATTGACAAAACTTTACACAAATGTCTATTCAGCTTCTCTAGGGTGTTGCAATCCCAACGATTAACGCAAATTCAATGAATCCTCCTTAATTCCTGTGCGACCTCGCAATGTTGTCTGATCACTGCAGCTTTTCCACAAATTTCACCCATCATCGTAGCTTGCTGTGAATCTGCCGATCATTGCAGTCCCTCACATTACATTGCAACAAACTCACTTCCTTGTTTCTGGTTGTGAAGAAACAGACATGCGACACCAATGCCTCTAATTTTCCTACAAAAATTACTGCTGAAGACTGTGCAAGGCAATCTCCCTACTCCTGCAATGTCATTGCAAAAACAAGCCTAAAAACATTTCAACATGCATCGCAATTTTTTTGAAAAACTGCCTTGAAATCAGGCATTTTAGATCGCAACAATCCCAAAATTAGCCCCAAAATCCTGGTGGGGCTGTCTTACAGGATAAAAATGATGTAATGATAACATTTTATGTCCCAAAGGTCAAAGATCAACTTTACCGTGACATCACAATGTACTTCAAAAACACTTTTCTGGGCATTAGTCAGGGTAGACATTTAGTCAGGTACTGATTGGTGGCACTGATCTTGGGTGTTGAAACTGAAAACTGCATTGATTGTATAGATCAGTGGCTCCAAACTTGTCCAGCCACGGGGTCCAGATTTCTCCTTAGTCATAAGTTCAAGGTCCACACAGTTTAATACATTCAGCATCTTAAATGTATTTGGCCATGTCTTCGAGCTAGTTTGCTGTCTCAGTCAAGTAGCTGTCCGTTAGTCACTGACTCTACAGCAGGAAACTGCACTTAACAATAAAAGCTCTGTGCCAGAAATTCAGTACACTTCAAAATAAAGTGTGTTTTATACAAACTTGACAGGTTTGCAAATCACGTGCGGTCCATTCACAATGGACCCACAACCCACTTTTGGACAGCTACCCACCAGTTGGGAACCACCGGTGTAGATCGTACATGCTGTCAGGCTGAAGATGTGTGTGAAGCATCTACATTTCACCAAAAAATACACTCAATACCTGTTATTATATTTCTTCAAATTCTTCACTACATATATTTTATGAGTCTGGACAGACATGGATGTAACCTGCAACTTGACTGGTTGGCGGAGGCATAAAGCTTTTTTTTAGTTCCTGCTTCTCACGTGTGAGAATGTGCTGAAACTCTGTGTCCTACAGACCGTGACGTAAACAATGAAAACTTATTTTTCTTAGAACAAGACATTTAAAGACGACATCAGGTGCCCTTCAAAAATGCTTTTATTTGTTCCAAACTCTTCAGTAACATGAATACAGTCAGTATTTACATGGTCAGACTCCTGAGTGTATATTCAGTGCTATTTACACACATTCCATTCTTAAACTTGGTTTACCAGGAAGTAGAAAGTCCCACACACACTCTGGTATTTCAGACATTTACTTTTGCAGGAGTTACGAAAACAAGTCAATCTCTCTTTCTCTGTGCACCCATCACAGTCGACATGCATATAAGGCACAACACAAGGTTTCCACTATGGAAAATAAATAATCATTTAAAACAGATAAAAACAGAGGTGCTTTATGATTAATCATCTCGTTCAACTAAACATCTGATTTCACTGAAGGTCTTTGTACACTGTACATTTTCCTGCAACTCGTCGGCAATCTCTCTTCAAAGATACAAACAACATTAGCACAGTCACATTTCTATCAATACAACCTCAACAGAAAAAACTTCAAAGCTACTGAAACTCCCCACAGTCACCTCAATGCATCTGGTGCAGTTCATCTTAATTCTCCAAGTCAGCGTTCAGCAGGTTAAAGTAGCAGAACTCCATCCTTGGGCCACAGAGTAGTTAAAGCTAATGTCAATGTAAACCTTATCGACTTAATACCTCAGTCTGTGTGGGTGACAGGCTGCCTCTGCTCGCGTTCTTGCGGGTGATAGTGGAACACCGGGTGAGGATCTCCTGTGCCCGCGGCCTGGGTGGCACCTTAGGTGTTGACGGGGTCTTGTAGAGGTTGGGATCAGAGACGCTGGGCATCAGTCTCCCCTCTAAGCCAGTTGTCGGGCTGAGGCTGTTGCTCCCAGTAGGGGGAGGCGTACGGCTGAGGCGCAGCTGATCCTCGTTGTAGCTCAGGCTCAGGTTGAAGGACGAGGAGCTCGCCCAGGAGGAGTTGAGGTCATCGCTGAAGTCAGTGCTGTCACTCATGAGGCTCCCCTCGCTATCTGCTCTCAGGACGTAGCCACGCTGCTCCTTCTCTCCGTCCATCTCCACCATGATTGTGGGCAGAGGGACTTGGGTTGCAGATGTAGGGTGAGGTGTTGGCGCTGGTGGGTGTAGCAGCGGGTCTTGCTGCAGGCTGAGGGGCGGGTTGGTCAGACAGGAGTTCAAGAGAATGTGATCTTTGCTTTCTGTATGGCTGAGGCGAGCGGGGTGAAGGAGACCTGGCGGCCGGAAGCTGCAGCATGTTTCCTTGTGAGCGGCTGAGCTGGTTGGACTGCTGTTCGAGGCTCAGGAATTGGTTTGGAGAGGGAGCTCTGAGGTCTGAATGGTGGCCTGTCATGCGGATCTGAGGGTAGCTGTAGGGCTGCAGGTACATGGAGGGGATGTAACCAACCTTACCATCGTATCTGTGAAAACAAGACAAGAACACAGGGTTTAAATGTGAATTAGTTAAAGGAACACTTCACCCACAAAATGACCATTTGTATATCAATTACTCGCCCTGTGTTGTGTTGAATTTGTGAGGAACTTTTCTCACATGCCTCCATTGTGAACGAAGAATCCAAAAAATTCATGATGAATTTCCGCAAAAGGGGGCCGAGTTTAACAGCAGCAAAACTACAACATCTGTTTAGAAACTCTCACACAACTCATGCATATTTAAAACACCTCAGTTTATGAGTAAGGTGCACCTGGGCAAGCACCTGCATTCCACTGAGCAAAGTTAAACACATGCCCCAGGTCCAGGCGCACTACTGGTCCTTGCAATAGACTATTTAGGAAGGTTTGTAAATGGATGCTTTATCATAGTTTTGCTGTTTTTAAATGCATTTTTTGGATTCTTCATTCACCGTGGAGGCATGGTAAAAAAGTCTACTTCCAGAATTCAAGGTAACAAAGGGTGAGTTAATTCACTTAAAGCCTTGAGAATATAAAACAGTCTGTAATGAAGCTGGTATGACTGTTTAAAAGGTTCAGCTAAGGTCGGATGTGTTAATACCTGATGAGCCACCAGCCGTTGTCAGACTTCTGCAGGACCTCCACCACGGCACCAATGGCTACAGTTATCTCATCGTCTTTGGTGCGCTTGTAGCTCTTGATTGCAGTGTACAACATTCCTGAGAGTTAAAGACAAGACTTTAATAATGTTGTAGCATCCTGACCGACATTAAGCCTACTAAGTGTATGAAAACTTGTATGGCCTATGTATGCAAATATGCAAATATCTTTGGTTTGGGTACAACTGAAACTGTATCTATACCTCTTTCAGGAGTCCCGTCTATGTCATCCTCATCCTCATCATCATCATCTTCTAGCTTCTCCAGGTAGGGGGCAGGGAACCAGGCCATCCGCTTGTCTTCGTTCTCCACAAGCCACCACCCTGAACCAACACAACCACATTTTTAACATTTGTCAGTGTCTTTGAGTCAATGAGGTCTCCTTCAACCATTAACAGAACACTTAACGCTGACGCTCACTCACCTGCTTTGTCTTTGATGAGAACGTCTACTTTTTCATCCACTGCCACTTTGAAAGGCTTGTTCTTGGTGTCTTTGGTCTCGTACGGGGCCACGCATCTGTACGTCTCTGTGACAAACGGCTGGGTCACGTTACCACCACCGACCTGTCCTGAATTGGTCTTGGTTTCATCGTCTGTTGGCATGATGACGATGCTGCGGAGGAACAGCCGCGGGTTAATTTGGAGAAAGACACAGAGCAGCTCATACACAAGTCAAATGCCTGAAGCAGGAATGCAGACTGGTCTACCAGGTTGTGTTTGAAAGGCTCACGATGTAAATACTACTTCAGCATTCAACATTGTTTAGGTCCACATGCTTGCTGAGGAACTCAAATTGTCTATTTTCGTAATTCCCCTTACTTCTGCATGTTTTATAGAATCTGCTAGGCCGTGTTTTCCCTATTTCTGCCACCATGACCATCTAAAATGTCAAGTGCTCATTCCTTGTAGAGCTTTATGTAGCTCAAAGTCTTTGTGAGCGATGCCAAATAATTTTACATAAATTTGAGCTGCTCCAGGGCCCCAAAAGACTGAGGGCGTACCTGCACAAAATAATGGTACTTTAATAGCTGTTAACAGTGTTAAGGAAGCTAATTTGAAGGCATAGCTACCAATTACTTCACACTTGAAGGAGCTGATCTACAGCAAAGCTGCAAAAGGTACAAATTTAGTTTGGTTATTAAAAGCTACATGTGAAAAAAACAAAATTGTAACAAAATATGATACAAAAAAGGCAACTTGGCTGAGTTTATTGCAAAAAGTGCCCAGTTATTCACAGGTCATACATATATCAAATGTGAATATATAAATAAATAGTCAGACACCTGCCTTCCAGACATCGAAGTCACTGAATGACCCTAGATTGCTAGTAGTTTCAGTAGTAAACTATCAAAAAAGGCAACAAAAAAAAAATAACTACTGAAATCACAATGCAGAGAAAGTAGTTGAATTACCAGCAAGCTGCTGCAAAATGTAGTAAAACTAGTGTGAAATCAGGCAATGTGGGACAGTTTTTGATAGATTACCGAGAAAACTCTGAAGACTAGCCCAAATGTTACTTTTAGAACTTGTTATGGATCTCTGCTGTATTTCTAGACAGAAAATGTGTCACCAATTAAAATATTTTTGACACTTTGTTATGGTAAAATGGGACAATCATGTTTGTTTGTTTTATTACATGTATCAATTAAGTCATTAAGTCATTAAATCAGTATTGTTACCTGTAGCTTCTTATTAACAAGGATCGTCCAACATGCTTTTCCTGCTCTTTTACAGCCTGTTTTTTTTTTTTTTGGTGCCTTGTTGTCTACAATAGATGTGTGTACGTGCTTCCAGGTGTGTAACAATGACCTGGACTCCCTGCATCCGTGCATCATCTGTCATATTTATTAAAGTGACAAAAATATTGAAATTGTACGTAATGTAGAAAAACATGCTGGTTTCATTTCAGAAAAATGTCCCATTTTACGTGTCATAACTAAATTATAATTGGCAGAATGAATCAGTTGAATGACTGTATTAAAAAAATAGTGGACGCCCTCTGAAGCCCGTCTCCTCCCTTCAAGGTGCAAAATAGTTTAGTCCGCCTCTGCACGAGGATTCGTCTCGAAATGCAGCTACAGTCAAATGAGTGACAGCTTATGGTGTTGGAGTGCCACCGCACACTGCCATGTCTTTCCCCAGTGAAGAGAAATAAGGGAAAGCAAAATGAATTTGTAAAAAAAAAAATTAAAAGGTGCACAAGACATGGACCAAGGGAGGAAGGGCAGGGGCCCCACAGAGACTGCTCATGCTACGCCCCTGATTGAATGCTGAAATTTATTCTACAACCATGTTTGTTGTTACACCCTTATCAATCAATCAATCAATGCCCTACATTACCTGGCTTCACCCTACTAGTTTAATTACATGTGTTCTAGTTTACTCCTCCTCCTCACTGCCCTATTAACATGTTTCACATACCTGTTCTTGGCGAACTCGGGCTGCAGGTCCTGGTCTTTGGGGTGGAAGAACTGGATGAGGTCTGCAGACTGACACACCCGCGGGTCGCAGCTCAGAAGCTTGTCACAGTATTTCTGCAGGAACTTGAGGCGCAGCAGAGACTTAGTGGGACTTTTCTTCTGCCCGCCCGCGTTGGCCTTTTTGTCTGAAAGCACACACAAGAAGCTTCAAGTCAGAATCCAGACAGCCTGTGACTGTGACACATACACTGCAGCTGTGATTTACCAACACATACCTCGGAATTTAGGGATGATTCTGTCGGATTTCTTGGTTTTGCTTGCAGCTGGGAAGGCTTTCTTCATTTGTTTCTGTCATAAAGACACAAGAGAGTTATTTATAAGCAACAAATGCACATGCGCAACTTATAGAGGCGCTACGGCGTTTTATACTCACGTGCATTGTCTTGAACTCATCAAAAGTCCTGTAGACTACAATGTCATTCTGATCCGACCAAAGCACGGAGGTCATGTACATCTGGAAAAGAAAAATCAGATCTGATTCACACTGCAGAAAAGCGCAGATTGTTATTTTGGTTACGCAAAACTCCATGCGCACTTACTTTGCTCTTCTCCTTGTGCATCACTCCGATCAAACGGACACTGATGGGATACCGCTGGGTCTCCATGACGAACCAGAGTCAAAGTGTGTTCAACAGTCCAGGTGTGAGCTGCTACAGAAGACTCCCAGTCTCGCTGTGGTGTTGGGACTGAAGCAGAGATGCTCGGCAGGTGCATTTATACCTCCTCCTCCACCTCCACCTGCAGGTGTGGCGTCATGTAAGACAATAGGCTACATCCTCGTCACTTGCAGGAAAGTCCAGCGTTTCTCCAGATGGATTGTGAGGCTTTTTGACGTAATAAGTGTTTTTCTAAGGCCACAAACACCTGTAAGGTTTTTATTCTAATTTAGGTTGCGTGTGGGAGGGAGCGCGTGCGTGGTCACAAGCTTTGCCAAAGGAAAGTTTCAGTGGCTGTGTTCCTACTTTCAGTCAGCATGTGTCTCTCTTCAGTCCTCTTCATCCTCCTGAGGATTAAATTCTGATGTGTGGATGTAAGATGGATGTGGAACAGGTGTATTAGAGCACAACAGTTGCAGGTGCTGATGCCAGCTTAAAGCAGGGGCGCAGCCAGATGTTGTAAATATTTGGGACTCAGCCCAAATCAAGGGGGGGGGGGGGTCTTTTCCCATTTCCAGCAGCTATCTGCACTATTGTCAAATTGAATGAATGAATAAATGTTGTTATTGGCTCTATTTCTGTAGTAACTTCACTTATTGCTGTTTGTACGCTACAGATGTTTAAGTTAGCATTTGTTGCTTCGGGAGCTGCCGTTACTTATTACTTATCATTTTACCATTTACTTAACTGGTGCCACAGTCTGTGTAGAACACATTTCTCATCTAAACACAGATTACATTGTGCTAGTTGAAAATATATAATATATATAAAATGACGTTCCATTAATTAACTGTGTCAGATAATGAGGGAAAATAAAGATGAGTAGAATCACATGAAGTAGACAAAAGAATAAGTAATCTATAAAGAAAAGGAGTCCCCTACACCCACAGGTGTTCTCTGCAGAAAAAATATGCCAACTATTCATTCATGTGCTAGAAATTAGATTTATTTGAAATATTTAAGGCAAATTTTTTTCCTTTTAAAGCTAAATAAATATTGTATTGGCAGGCCCTGATGCAACATACAGTACATATAGAGTATAAGATATGAACTGCGTGTATTTGTAATGAGGTTGATCCCTATATCTTCTGAACTGTGCTCATCTACAGCTGGATAACTACAATCTGTGTACAAGAGACGGATGAATGCAGCTCTGATTCAAAGCAACAGTATGTGTGAAATATTGTAGGACTGTTTGTAAGACTTTTTGGGTTTCATCTGATATTTATATCCTGAGTAATGTTTTTTTGAGTATGTTTTTACTGATCAATCACTGTGGAATCATACGTGTGCATCAGTGATGTACGTGTTTCATTCACCATGGGTTTCATTGATGCTGCAATCACACAGATTATTAGTATTCTTTGTAACTGTTTGTTTCATTGTTTCATTAATTTCAGCCACAAAATACATAAAAAAAAGTATTATTATGTCTGTAACATGAAACTGTGGCAACTTACATGCACAACCATTCTGTCTCAGTCTGACTAGCTGCACTAATTTAAAGTAAAATTCATCAGACAGTGAATATTTATCTGTGTAAAATGCTGTTCTGAATAGCAGCATTGTTAAAGCCAGATAAGGAAGTAGCTGCCCACATTATTTTTTCACATTTCTTTCCGTTTGTGTTGGAAAGGGATAAATGTTTCCTTCTCCCTATGTGAGCTGCAGCACGTACAAAAAACATGAGCCACATTTATAGTGAATTGACTCTTTTGTAGGTTTATTTAATGTCTTTCTTGATACCACCAAGAAAACCACTTAACTGGTTAGTCATCAGCCGGTTAGTAACCATACAAAGGAACTCCCCAAAAAGTATTTGTTATTACTCTGCATATTCCTTAGTTGATGCCACATTGTTAGTGTAAAACTACCCTTGGCTCCCAAGTACCTATCCAAAATGAAATCCTATTTTAGGGGCCCTTATTGCTAAAATTATTTTTGGAGAAACGCAGCACATAAACTAGACTCACTAAACTCACTTGCATGCACCAAAATTGTGTGACAATAGAAAGTTGAGTAGAACTGAACTTCAACTGCTGCAGAAGATTAAGAGCAGGGGTGTCAAACGTATGGCTCGCCAATGGGTCTAACCTTGCCCACTGGATGACCTTGAACATAAATACTGATGCATGTCTAAGGGCAAAGAGGTGCCAGGTTTCAGTAGAAAGTTAAACAGTAAGTAGCCTAACTCATGTAAAATACAGAGACTGCGAAAATAATGGCCGTAGCTACCACGACGTCACCCATTGGTTTGTGGATTCCTGTTTTAAGGCCTCAAGTTAGCATTAAGGCCGCCATCTTTGTTTTCTGGAGCCAGAAGAGACTATATTTGGGCAAGAGGGTGGAGCTGAGAAGACTGAGAAGCTAGGGACACTATCAGGGCAAGTTATATAAAAATTCACCCCCTGTACAGTTGTCATGAATGTTGAAATTAGCTTCAGAGGTCAAATAAAAATTTGTACTATGCTGTGAACATGTTTATTTCTGCTGTAAACGTGGACATTTTAACATGGGGGTCTATAGAGCGCTGCAGCGATGACATTTCATTGTAGGCCGATGCAAAAGTTAGCATTGTCCTGCTTCCCTTGACAAAAAGCCTGTGGGTTATTTTCCATTAGATTTTAGATTATTGCAGAAAATAAGCTCTGTGACAAACAAACGTTTATGACACTTACACATAATCTTTACAAATAAACACCACTTTTATGAGTTTTGAAGTGACGCTGTAAAGCCGTGTTTGGCGTGATGGTGCTCTGCAGGCTCATTCAGCAACTTGTTAGCAACCGCCTTTTTAAAGACACATAAAAGCTTATAAATTTACAAGTGGTGTATTTACTGATGTTGTAGAAGAAGACGTGACAATGTGTTAAGCTTGTGTTAACCACAGACCTTATTCCAGGCATCTCACCAAAAACCTGTTGACTTTGAGGAAAGGGAACCAGGAGCACTAAAATGCTAACTAATTTCGGGTTTAAGACACATTCCTGCAGCACTCAGTGGGGACTGACTGGCTTCTGGAGCCAGCCTGAAGTGAACATTCAAAGAAGTGCAGTTTTTGGCACTTCCACGTTGGCTTCATTTTTCATCCGTGGAGGTTTCCGTTTGGTAAAATGATGCTTTAGAGGATTTTCCACGCTGACAAGAATACAGTCCTCTGGTAAAACAACAAATACTTATTGTGGTCATATTCAAAGATATGGAACATTGTACAAAATATTGTGAGTCAGCAGCTTCAGTGCTAAAGAATCTGTATCTTACACAATATTGTAAATAGTTTGTAAGGCAGGGGATAACTTCACGTGCTTCTTCAAAAGCTTCAACCTAAGTTTGGTGTGGTGCCAGCAGCACTACATGGGAGTGAAAATTTATGCACGTGTGAGTATTAGACTCACTGAATGTAGAACAACTGAGACATATTGTTGAAATTGCACTTATTTTTTTACAAGACATCTGAGGCTGTTCCTCATCTGTTTTGTAAGTTGATTCATGTTTTCAGAATGAACTTATTTACACTAAAAAAAGGGAAACATTGGGTTATTATGCTACAGTTTTACCAGCCTGGCCCATTTGAGGTTGATTTGGGCTGTATGTGGCCAGTGATTTAAAGTGAGTTTGATACCCCTGCTTTAGAGGTTTGAACAGATAAGAGCCTGACATGTGCTTAAAGAGGAGAAGGACTTGAACCTATTTGTTGTCCACTACTGACATCTAGTGCTGACTGCTATGATCGCTGTGGTTTGAACTCCTGCACAGGTCATTTCACTTAACTTTGCTAATGATGGGGTGCCCAAGTAAACTTATAGAGGTATCAGACACTTATATTCAGTGTTCAAAAACCTTTTCAAGATAATATTTAACCAAATTAAAGATGTTTTAAGGGGGGCAAATGATCTTTTTTGTACTGCAGGTAAGTATGATGTCACATAGAGTTAGGTCAATCTCCATTTTGCCAGCAGGGTAGTACAAGTATACAGCAAAAGATGGTATCAGGTGCAGTGGTAGATTTTTTGATGGCTGTCTTTATTGAATAGGGGTAGATTAAAAGATTTGTTTCACACAGAAGACGAAAAGAAATGAAAAGATAGACAGATTAGGTCGTTTGTGGCAATGAAGACCTCACAAATTCAAATGTGAGAATATTTAATGACTTTGAAGGCCTAATATTGAAAAAAGAGAGAATTTAAGACATTTTAAGGACCTGTAGACACCCTGTAATGGTCACTGCATATTGTCCCACATAATGGGATATGTCCCCTGTTCAGTTTCAGCCAGGAACCTTTGCAGCCTGTCAAACCCATCTGTCTCTCTCTACACTGTCAAATAAAGACAGTCCAAGGTTTATTAATAAATAAATAAAGCATCAACAATATACAACAGTGTACGAAATAGTTCACTCTTTATTTCTCCTCACATAATGCACTCATAGTTGATTTATCATACATCATCTTCTTTAAACCAGGTGAATTCAGTCGAGGCTTTTAATGACACACTCCCAAATAAACATCCGTTTCTTACATTGCACATTCTGTTGTGTTCTCTGCTGCCTTCAATCCACACACTTGAGTTTAAAAAAAATTATAGTGCCAACATCATTCTCACAACCCGTCTAATCCACTTGTCATGCTGCAAGCGACCGAGCCAGCTGAAAGTCTAGAAGCAACACAGAGGCAGGCGGAGTACATGCACTCTCCAACACATGACTTTTATATCGAGACGAACCTTCAAAATCAGGCTGATAAAAAAGTTCTGTCATATTTTTGCAGTTCCTCTCCAACACAAATATACTTTCATGATTTCATTCAAATAAAACTAGCCTAATCATTGTTCTTTAAAAAAAGGAGCTTTACAAACATTTAAAAGTGTAAGGCAGCTTCAAAGGAGGTTTCATTCTTCCTCCATCACTCTTCTTACTACTTTAGACTTTTCTCCATGAGCCAATAAAGGTGCTTTTTTACAGATATTTTCCACTGAGGACAGAACAGCAACACATTGTAGATAAGCGTGTTATGTGAAGCCTCTTCCGTTACGTCCAACTGTTGTGCCTTTGTTTAAAGGTTCAGACAAAAATGCACTAAAATAAACTCATTCAGACACATTTAAGTGCTACTTTATCCCGACAGACTGCACCCAAGATTAGCATTCACATCACTTCATTGCTTTGTCGTCCAGTCAGTCAAACTCAACACGCGCCACAAAATCTTTAATCTTGTGGTCTACCATTTGTCGACACCAATTACGTAACTGAAAGTCTACGTTTTGAAACTAATAGAGTTGGAATGTACTGTCACATGTTGGAGCTTCAAACGCTGTTAATTGTAATTATCTACTTCTTGTTTTTCTGAGTCTTATAATTATCATGATTTTTCGCTAAAGGTCATTATTGTTTTAAAAATAAATAAATTACTCTGAAAGATAAATCATCTGAAAACAAAATAAGTTAGATGCTGTTAGAAATCTTACCCATCTGTGACCTTTGGCTTGCATAGAGAAATTTGGATGTGAAGCCATGTGAAGACTTTTGTTGAGACAGCTGTGTTTGAAGAGGAGCAGCTTGGAAATTTGGCTGTTAAAGGGGCAGTGTGTAGGATTTAGTGACATCTAGTGGTGAGGACTGCAGGTTGCAACCAGCTGAAACTCTCAATAAGGATTCCTTCACTTCTGAATTTTAGGAGGTTTTTAGAGTTGTCTTCATCTCCAAAACAAACAGACCAAGTGATTAAAACCAGTCAAGTTTGTTTGATACTGTTTGGCCCAGCTGGCCGAGCACCTGCTACTGTGTGCTCATCTTTTTCCTCTTGTAACTTAAACTCCAAACATTCAGGAGGTTTTTACCGGGAGCCGAATTATTCGCAGAGGTCTCTTTCTCTCCAAAACAAACAGACCAGATGGTTTAAACTGGTTAAAACTCTGAATAAAGCAGTCTCACATCAAAATCAATGTTTTTTTTTTTACACTGTTTAGCTCATCGTGAAGGGGTGCTAACTACGGTGGCCAAAACATATTCCCTTTCTGCCAATATAGCCCCATAAATCCTACACACTGGACCTTTAAACGACCTGTTCGGAGGTCAACACCGCTGTAATCTTAACTCACCCAACTCTCACATTCAGCTGTTGGTTTTCAGTTACTGAAGACGTATTGCCCAACACACCATCCCTGAGCAACAGACCACACCTTACAGTCCCACAGACCTTGCATAAAAACTAGTTCATTGCTCATCACTGCTACTTTTGCAACCTTTTGGCATCAACCCCACCATCATACTCTGCATCAAACACTCTGGGGCGTCAAAGTGATGTTGTATATTTAAAAGACGATTATTTAAATTAAGCTTGACTCTTCTCACAAAATGTATACCCTTTATATGCTTTTCTTTTGCAACTCTTCGCTGAAAGGCAATCATGTTTCGTGTCTCTGCTGAGGGAAAACAGGAACATACTTCAATGTCCTACAACGGGGAGTCACATCCTATGAGAGCGCAAAGAAATCAGGTAGCACAAAGTTCAAATAAACAGACCAAAAAAGGACAAAATTAAAAAATGAAATCCGAGGTAAACATGAGCTCCACAGTGACTGTAAGAACCGTCCATCTGTCACTGATCTTTGTCTTCCTTTCAGCTCTTCTCTCTGCGTGTCCTCTTCCTTTCAGTCCATCAGAAGAGTGTCTGACCACATGTTTTATTTCCTCGCAGCAGGAAACGGGTCAGCTCCAATCTTGGCACTAAAGGGCTCTCCGTAGTTCCCGTCCCATTTAACCACGGGGCAGTATGAACCGTCCCCTCCTTGACTCGATACTCTTGTGTGCATTTGTCACCGAAACTCATAAATAGGCATACTGTGCTCCCGGACATGGTTTAGGTTTAGAGACTGGTACCTGAGGAGGCAAATAGAAAAGATAATGAGAGTAACATCGGCATGAGAAACATGTACTAATGTGGTGGTTTGTAATGTTCGGTAGTTACCATTCTGAGCTCCTATGGTAATAATACCCTTCTATAGTGGCTGTGGACTTCTGGAAACAGATGTAATAGAAGCCAGCGAAGGAGGCACCACTAATGTCTTTGATAGTGTGGTCTGGAACTAGGAACTGCTCCTGAAAAACACAGAGTGGAGGTCAGAGCTCAAATCTAAGACAAGGTGAGAGAGAGGTGACAGTGAAATCATGTACTAACCTTCCACCTCATGAAGACATAATCACTGTTTTCCAATGCTTCATAGTCAAAGTCGTCCGAGTTGAAGCTTTTGGCAAATTTGTAAAAAGGCTGAAACTTGCCCTGGTCAGAGTTCAATAAATATTGATAAGAGAACAGACACTGTGGAGGTGATGACAAGACAACAACTACAATATGGGTGCAAAGTCTCGCTTCCTGTCACATACATATCATGACATGCTTTTAAAATATGCGGAACACAGGCACACATTATATTTTGTGTACAATTTTTCACGAATATGGGTCATGTAAGCAGCATATTCCCTTTGGATATTCCAAATAAAGCCTTTTTCCGAGTGTAGCATTTTCCGATTAAGACGTGCAGGATATGTCGTTATTACTCAGGTTTTAGGAGCATTCTTTGGACATAAATACAGCGCATTAGCAATGTGTCTCAGCTGAGGTTTTACCGCAGTTTACAACACACAACCTCTTGCCTGTTTATGGTCAGCTCTGTGTGTTGTCATGGACGCGCTGTACACAAACCAAAAGTTTGCATGCCTGTAGGGTAGGGATGCACGCCCAGAGAAAAGCCAAAATTTCTGGTCTTGCGGGGAAACACACCAAATTTTAAACATTATGAAAGATTTGGATATCAACACGTTTTTAGACATGCCTGAATACTGCAATAGCAACCTTTCCAAGAAGGTAGTTGAAGGCATGAAAGAGGGAGGCGCTGTTCGCGTGGTCTAAAAAGTCTGCTACCGGTGGAAAACTATGTTGACGCAAAGATGCAAAATGGCACAAGCGGCTCCAGACATTCCACCTTGCCGTATTTTTACATGATAAATGACACGTTAGGGCGCGTTAATCAGAGTATACACAGCTGCATGTAAACATGAACAGTAGAGGAATAGTCATTTTCATTAGACATGTAAACAGCTTAGTAGGAATATTGTCTTTTTTGGAAAAAGGGCAAAAAACTGTAAATTTTGTGCATGTAAACATAGTTACTGATGCCTGTTGTTTCTTGATATAAACTTGGCTTTTCTCACAATACAGCTGTAAGTGCTGCTTCTGCTCAACTCCATCTTGTTAATCAAGAAGCAGCCCAACAAAATTATAAACACACGGTGCATGATAATTTGATACAAGCCACTGAAAATGTCTGCAAACACTAAACTAATGAATGCACAAGTAATGCTGCACCACATGTGTGCTCTGTTTGTTAACATACACTTGATTGACTAATTCTTAACTGAGCATTGATGTAATTACCAACCAAAATAAAAATAAAACAGGATATACCCAATGCTTTCTATCCACGTCCTCATCTGCGTCCCACTTCCTGGTTAAAAAAGGCCTTTTTCGACTTATAATTTCACCAGCAAAGAACGTTGTGAGAGTTGGATACTCCTGTCACACAGAGAAAGGAAAGAGAAAGTGGATACATTAATGCAAGTTAAACCTTGCTTCCAATGTGTGTGTCCTGCAAATTATACTGCAGCAGGCTATAAAATAAGAGATTACAGTAAACACGATGACATCATTATGATTAAGTAGCCATTTTCCCTCGTACTGACTATCTAGGTATCAGAATTGTCATCATTCTGCTGACTTACTGCCCTGCATTTAGGTTTACTGCAGTAAGTGGGTGCATGCCTACATAACAGAAACTTGAGCAATTCTGTGTATTTATATCTCTACCACACCCAGCTCACTGCCTCAACAGAAAGATCCCATCTGGCCACAGGTTCACCTCCATCAGCACCAGGAGAACCACCTCATCTTCAACATCTCATCCTAGTTTAGTTTAAAGCCCCGACGAAGATCTGCAGTAGTAAAAAAATGTTGGTTCTTTTAACGATTTAGTCACTACAAAAGAGACTCTTTTATACGCTCTTCTTCGTTTTCCATATTTTTGGATGGCCTGGATTGCCTTCCTGTGTACCCTGCCATTTCCTGTTCCTCATGAGCACCGGACACAAGGTTTTGATCTACGCTTGATTATACAGAGCAACCAGTCATCTCTCTTTCTCTGACTCGTCCTAATTCCCTTCTTCGTCCCCCAGCCGCCCATCACGCATCATCGTGAAAGCCTCCACTCCCACACACATACACATGCACCTACACACACTGTATGAGACAGTACAACCTCCTACTCTGGACCGTACAATAAGTGCAATATTTGCCAGGAGGACTACATTATGAAGCATATTTATTATTCTTAACTTGCATACTATGCCAAAAAGTACATGTAGTGTAACATAGCATTTTTAGTATTCTCTCAAATGTATATAACTTAGATTTAACTTTTAAACTTCACCCTTTCACTTTCTTGTTTCACTACACTGTTTACACTGTACATTTGGTGATAACAGCAACCTGATTCTGATATCACTTTGTTCTCTTGGGCTTCATTTTCACATTAACAACTTGTCGACTTAAATACCACTCATTGCTTCTATAGAAACACACACGCATCCTGGCTACTCGTCTTTCACTCCACTCTGCCGCAGCCAAGATTCACTTCAGGAACCTGCTGACCTTTTCCCCTCCATACGTTACGTAACGTAATGGGTATACAGTTGACACACTTATGCTACAGACTAGACTGCAGTCCTGAAATAAGCGGTTAAACCTAATGGCCTCACATTTGTCTAACTCTGATCTTTGTCACAAATGTAGCCAGCATCCAGCAAGTGGAAACCAGTTCCCACTTGCAGGACTGTGGAAACCAGTTTGTGCTTAGTCTATGATAGCATAAAGGTCAGTGTTATTACATTTGACCTAGTTTCAATGCTCACCTCAGTCAAGCCTTTGATCTTCAGGTATCCACACAAATATGAGTCCTCCACAGGTCACATGCTGCAGAGAGATTTGGGGAACATGTTGTTATTTATCTCAAGTGATAAAAAAAAATCACAGGTGCAAAATGGATCTCCTTTTCTTTAATGATGTTAAAATGTCAGGAGGGGGTGTGTGCGCAGACACAAACTGTGCTAAATGGGGGGTACAGGCAGGCATTATATTTTCTGTCTGTTGACACAGCTGTCAAAGTCGACGCTAATAGATTAATTCAACTTGTTTAGATGGCTAGTTGCACAAGATGCTAACGTGTTTGGGTAATATATGTACGGTAAAATAGATGACGATAATGTTATTTAATTATACTATGTCTAAATTCAGATTGTCACAGTAAAAACACAGTCATCCAGCGCAATTAGGTCAGCGCGTTAGTACTGTATGACAGCAGTAAAATGGGTAAAAAGCTACCGTCAGCTAAGTTAGCAAGTTAGCAACTATGGCTACAAATATGCTGACTTCGCATAAAACAATAAACAAACTAATATTAAAAACCAAACAGAACAAGTACACGTCATTAAGACATTACCTGCATAACGACCTCAACGTCGTAGGAGTTGCCTTTGCTCTTCTGATAGCCCCGAAACTGTGAGCCGCTGTACAGCAGCGAGGTGGCCACCCCCGGCTGGAAGGTGTTGATCGGGGCAGGGGGAACAAGAGAGGCCGAGGATGAACAGGCCGAGCCGGTGGTGCTGCAGCACTCTGCTCGGACAGGCATGATGAGCGCTAAAGTGTCACTGTCAGCAACCGTCATGAACTTTACGGGAGAGCAAACCGCAGCTGGACAGAGAAAGGGTCCTGACAGGGGGGCTGCCAGACACACAGTATCCCCGAGGTCCCGAAAACTACTGGGGAATGAGGAGGGATACTGCAACGTTTCATTTGAGAATCCAGCTTCCTTGAATTTCATTGGCTGGACAATGTACCCAATGCATTCTGGGAGTTGTATTCAGTACTCTGCTACACTACCACCATCAGTATATGAGAAAAATAAGAGAAAATCACAATGTTTTTGATTTTTTAAAAAGAATGTATGGTCTTATTTTCAAATGCAAATGTCTAGAAATAAAACAAATTTAAGTAGTTTCTATTTTACGTGTGATAAAATATTTGATAAAATACTAAACTATATTTACAATACCACATATAGCATGCATGTTCCATTAATCAAGCATTTTATTTTCATTTTAATTCTTAGATTTTACTCTGTTTTAGCACAGCTTTAAGAACATGGGATATTACATTTCACAAGACATATTTCTGTGAAAAACCTTTTGATCCTTCCAATATAACTTTTTTTTTGCTGAATTGAACAGATTTTTATGTAATTATGTTTATTTTATATCTAAAAAAAATACCAAGCTTTTAAGACACTACTTTTTAAAAGGTATAAGTGTGGACACGATTGTCAGATTACATGTTTTTGTTTCTGTATTTTAATTTGCTTATTTATCGTTTCAATTCAAAATGTACTTGTTATTTTTGTACGTATAATTTTGCTTTCTGTTTACAGTCAACACACAAAGATGAAGTGTACACAACAAAGACCTCATGCACATGTATGCGGATGGGGAACAAGGGAAGACACTCAAACAGTATTAATATTATTAAAATGTATTTTTTTATATCTCAAAATAGGCAGCAAAAACAGGTGGAATTATTTCTTAGAAATTAGAGAGGACAAATACTGCCATACTGCAGTAAAATTTGTTACAGTTGTCCAGTCAGGTTGCATATTAAACAACAACAACAACAACAAAAATATTAACAAATGTTTTGTGAAAAGTATTTCACAGATGCTACAGCAACTCCTCCAGCTGCTCCCTCAAATGGTCCACATATCTGTGGGTGTCTGAGACGCGCATGCGGTTCCGCTTTAGTTCTTCTTGTTGAATCTGTAATAACCCATAAAGACAAAAAGCAAACAATAACAAGACTGTTAGATATGTGGGGGAGAGGTTTGTCATCTATTCAAAAATACAAACTGGGGTATTTTTTTTGATGGAATTTCAGCTCTCTACCCCTTTAATGAGGGCCACTTTCCAGGCACTGGCACGTGTAACCAACTGAGTCTCTCGGTCATTGATCTTCAGCAGGTGGTTATCGTGGCCGGTGGCCAGCGCATCCATCACTGTGTCTTTGTCTGTAAACAGCTACACAGAGAAAACACAGGTGTGAAAGGCTGAGGGCGCTGACACTGGTAATAAACCATGTCCCCACCTTGTCT
The DNA here is from genome assembly GCA_019142605.1 of Cephalopholis sonnerati. Lineage (NCBI taxonomy): Eukaryota > Metazoa > Chordata > Actinopteri > Perciformes > Serranidae > Cephalopholis > Cephalopholis sonnerati. The sequence goes on from JAGQAX010000016.1 coordinate 26,356,291, forward strand.
GACCCATCCAGGTTAATCTCTGTCATCTCATGTCAGGTTAATCTCTTTACATTAGACTGCTATTACTCTGCTACATCTCCAATAACATGTGTACTTCTTTACATATATATGCTAAACTGAAAAGGACTTTCAGGCCTTTTAAAGTTTTTGTCTTTTTGGTCACAGTCATGTTCAGTTATCTCTGAGATTAAACAGCAGAACTGAGAGAGAAGTTCTTGCCAACAATAAACAAACAATCTATAGTAACCATAATGTCATCCTGTATTTTGGACAGCCAGTTTGGCCTAAAAAGGATAACACTCACCATTTTAACATCATCTGGAAGGTCCTCATCCAGGTTGTCCTTGGCCACATTCTCCAGAGTTGCCACAGCAATCTCTCGCACCTTCTCAAAATAATTATCCTCCAGATCTCGACATTGCACAAATGTATTACTGTGTCATGGAAAGTCTAAATTAGATTGCAGCTCATTTTGCATCCACACTGTGTGTGCGTCACTGTATATGATTCAAACACTGACATTTAAACAAGACTGGATCACTGACCACACAAAGAGGGCTCCGGGATACAAATTTGATTACATTAAAATTGGACTGGGAGCACGTTGCTTCCCCAAATGAGGGAGTACAGTATTTCAATAGCTTGACCCTGAGAGCAGTAATGAACCAGTGTTGTGGGAAATGATTCAAAGCTCTTAAGCTGATGCACAGTGAGAAAGGATATATCCCCTGAGCAGTTTCGCTGAAGTTGCCGACCATGTCTGAGATGGTGGTGTCCAACTTTTTGATGATATTCTGAAATGGACAAGAGGTTTCATCGTGAGGAAACAAATAAAACAGGCACACAGTTTTTTCCATGTGGCTGTGAAGTAAATTATTTAATCTGAAGCTACAGAATCTAATCTAAAATAAACAATATACATTACTTATATTACTAAGACCAAAGAGAATTGAGAACTGGCTAAAAATAAAGCAGGGATAGGCAGTTTAATTTTGGTGTCATTGGGCAAAAATCCTATAATAACCTTTAAGCATGTTGTAATTCAAGTGGACTGAGAGAACATTAGACTTCTGCACCTCCCCATGGCTCTGTTTTTAGGCTTTATGAAATCTAGCCCGTGATAGGAGAGCTTTGGCCAATCACACGTTATTTCAGAGCGAGGAGGATCGTATTGGCTGTTCTACAGATGAAAGCCTGATTCAATGGCGGAGAATCCTAAAAGAGAGTCTGACAATAAACAAAATAAAACGTGTGTCAGTACCGGTAAAGTTTTTCAGAGATGGACAGAAAATAATGCTGATAGCCTGTTTAGCCTCTCCAAACTGGAGCTGAAGGCTCACTGCTCTGGCTAGTTCAAGTTCACGTGTATGTACAGTAGCAGAGCCTCAATCAAAGCATGTTCTCCACCTCACTCCCCGCCGCTACAATCACCTTGTCGGGAGGAAAGCTCCTGAGACAGACCCCCATTCAGCAGCCATGGCAACCTGAATCCAGCCAGCGTAAATCCTAGCTTGGAGGGACTGGACAGCCCCGACTCCCCGCCAGATCAGCAAACCCTCTGCTGCTTTTACACAAGTTAGACCCGGTGCTGCCTGTGGCCAAGAGCCCACTGTGACACCTGGTGGTGGGTTTGTGTGTTGCTACACCTGCTGACTGAAGGTCTGACTCCTGAGCTGCTCACGTCGCTGGGAATCTGTCCACAGCAGGCAGACAGCAAGGCGGAAGGACTGCGGGTGTTCAGCTAGCTAATTCTGCCCATGGTGCTGATTGGTTGTTTTTTTCTTGTAACCAAAGAACATCTGTTTCATGTCACAGTGCCAGACCAGAATCAGTCAACTCCAACTTAGTGGAGTGGGCAGATTCAAAGTACTGGACCCAGGCAAAGTGTGTGCATGTGCCTGTGGTCGTCTGGTGGGAGGGGCTTTGGACGGACAGAGTGAACTGCAAAAGGAGCAGCTTTAAATGACATACTGTGTTTTTTGTCAGACTGAAGATCACATGTTAGACAAAGTATAAAAGGTGTACACACACACACATACACACACACCTACCTCCAGCTGGCTGACCATCTGAAACTCCAGCTCCATGAGGCTGTTACAGAGGAGGTCGATTTCATCGTTACACTGGTCGATTTTAACCTTCACCAGGTCTGGGTCTGATACCTGCTGCAGCTCCTCTATCCTCTAGAAAGGTGTGCACACAGGAGATACTCTTATAATAACAGTCAGTAATAGCAGGTTTATCTAAACAAGTTTCAGCTCACCTCTTTGTGTTGCTGCTCAAAATTTCCCAACATCTGCGAGGCAATGTGCTGGTAGTCTGTCATAGCCTTCTTCTGACCACTGAGGAAGGAGCTGACCTCTGTCTCTCTGCGCTTATGCTCAGCCAAACCAAACTCAAATAACTGCTTACACAGCTCCACCATTTGTTGCTCAAATGTAATTGTAGAGTAAAGGAATTTAAGCGCTAATTTCCCCAGATCATATGTTATTATTAATACAACTGCATGGATTAGAAAGCCAAAACGACAAAGGATATGTTTGAAGCAAATGAGCCACTTCAGGCACAGAGCGTAGAGTCGCTGCCTCCGGATCGCCTTTGATCATGCTCTTAAACAGGTGAGAGCCATTCAGGAACTCCACAAAGGCATCCTGCAGGGAGGAAGAACTGAATTTACACACAGTATGTACACTAATTATGAGAGCTTAGTGGAAAATAATGTTGACGATCACCAAATGTGAGCTTTATATTACTGTGTGTAATTGGACTTCAGCTTCTTGTCTTTGCTCAGCCTCAATGGCTTTTTGCTTCTGCAGCTCCTCATGTTTCATCTTGTTGAGGACACTGCAGGTATTTGATAGATGCTTCATTTTTCTGCACACAGACATGTGCTTTAGTTATACAGCATCAACACGCAAACTGTAAATAGCAGTGACAGTTGATTGCAACTTGGGCTTTTATACTTACTGTCTTCTCGTCAAGTGACATGCCGTCGAGGTACATCAAGTTTGGAAAGTAGGCTGCGATGAAAAACTTGTGTTCATCTTCCTTAGTGACGGGATTCCCAAATAGGCTGACGCTGCACAGGTTCTTGAACTTCCTGAGATAGAGCACCTTTGAAATGCATTTAACTTGCATTAGGTTATGTACAACATCCTGAAACTGCAAAACACAAATGTTACATAATAATTGCAGAATGTGACAGAAAATTTTGTTACGTTGTCCATCTGTCCGAGGTGGTTGTTTGCGATGAAGAAGTGGGTGAGTTTCTCTAGTGTGTCCATGTTTTCAATGACAGAGATTCTGTTGTTGCACAAATTCAGCACTTCAAGCTTCCGCAGAGACTCCAGACCCTCGATTTTCTGTATGCAGTTAAATGACAGATCTAAAAGACACATTCAGAATGACTGTCATAATACTGATAGTTACTGGGCCCGTACTTTAAGATGTTATCTACATTCACTGGCCATTTTATTAGGTACACCTGTTCAACAGCCCATAGCTAATCAGCCCTGCTGACAACAAACAAAACGTTGAACCTTGAAGCAGATGGGCTACAGCAGCAGAAGACCACACCAGGTGCCACTCCTGTCAGCTAACGGGAAACTGAGGCTACAATTCACACAGGCTCACCAAAACTGGACAATAGAAGATTGAAAAATGTTGCCTGGTCTGATGAGTCTTAATTTCTGCTGCGACATTCAGATGGTAGGGTCAGAATTTGGTGTAAACAACATGAAAGCATGGATCCATCCTGCCTTGTATCAACGGTTCAGGCTGCTGGTGGTGGTGTAATGGTGTGGGGGAGATTTTCTTGGCACACTTTGGGCCCCTTAGTACCAACTGAGCATGGTTTAAACTCCACAGCCTGCCTGAGTATTGTTGCTGACCGTGTCCATCCCTTTATGACCACAGTGTACCCATCTTCTGATGGCTACTTCCAGCAGGATAACGCACCATGTCACAAAGCTCAAATCATCTCAAACTGGTTTCTTGAACATGACAATGAGGTCACTGTACTCCAATGGCCTCCACAGTCACCAGATCTCAGTCCAATAGAGCACCTTTGGGATGTGGTGGAACGTGATTCGCATCATGGATGTGCAGCCAACAAATCTGCAGCAACTATGTGATGCTATCATGTCAATATGGACCAAAATCTCTCAAAACCTTGTTGAATCTATGACACCAAGAATGAAGGCAGTTCTTCAGGCAAAAGGTCCAACCCAGTACAAGCAGGGTGTACCTAATAAAGTGGCCAGTGAGCGTATATCTGTCAGCAATTATTACCAGAAAACATGAGTGGAATATGAATACAAATGTTGATCTTACTAAGCCATGTCAAATTGACCAGTTGGTCCAGGCCCTCAATCTTCTCTATTTGGTTGTTGTTCAAATCCAGTTTGGCCAAGGATGTGAATTCCCACAAGTGGTTAATCATCAGGATATCTGTGAACAAACAAGCTCTCACGTACCTAAACCCCAAACACATTCACACACTGATTCTGTTTTAGATCTCACCTCTGTATCCCAGACGTAGTTGAAGGATTTCATTGAAGTGGATTCCTTCAGCCTGGAAAATAGGGCCAGTCTGATCTTTGGAGGCTTGCTCCATTATTGCAGTCTTCAGACTCTCTTCATCCATCTTCAGTAGAAATTAATTCGGAGCTTGGTTAGTTCAGTTAAAGATGATGCTAAACAGAGAAAGAAACGACATTTGACAGTGTAACGGTTAGCTAAGATCATGTTAGCTAACACAGATAAATGAATGAATAGGTTTATCAAACATTATTAGCCGACATTTAATACGCTTAAATACGTTTTGTTTTTTAATACTACGTATTTACAACAACAAGCAGTACAAGTTTTATTACCCTGGTAAATTCAGCAACTCTTACCTCTGTTGTTTACACCCTGTTACATAGCAACCGGCTGACGTTAAGCTGCGTTCAAGTACGTCCAAGTGCATGCGTTAAAATCAATGTTTGCTTTACTTAACAGAAATCAAAGTAATGGTTAGCTATGATGGCACTAAAATTTGGTGCAAGGGTGTTTCCTGTTGGTTAGGCTATATCCAGTCAAACGTTATGTGTAATTCTATTCTATATTTAAAAGCATAAATGCTCTAATTTCCTTTATTATGTTTTTTTTTTCAGTTTATTAATCAAGGTCCTGTAAATATATAAATATTTTATAGTTTCCTTGGAATTAATATACTTTATCTTCAATCAACAGCCCACATACATTAACGTTACATATACACAGAACTATAGGGGTACATATATACAGAGAAAAAATAAAATTCAAGGGAAAAAACGTAAGAAATATAATGAAAAAAAAGAAGTATTATAGATCCAGAAAAATGTATCATTGTTTTTATTGCCTTGTTTTATTTTTAAGGCCTCTTATTGAGGTGCCATATTTAGTCTACCCACCTTCTTGTGAATGTGGAATTTTCCCAGTAATAAATAATAATAAAATTAATTGTACAAAAAACTAAATAATAATAATGATTAAAAAAATATACCTCATAACTTTCCTTAACACATGAAAAAGTCAGTCTCCTACAATTGAAATTGAATTGAATTAATTGCATTGCTCGCCCAGTGTTTTCCTTTAATACAAAAATATACTAAACTATAAATATTTTGTAGTTTTCTTGACATTTATATACTTTTTTTTCGATCAACAGCCCCCAAACATACATACATTAACATTAGATACATATATTTGATAGTAATAATAATGTAATAATAAAAGAATTCTTTATTTTTTAATAACTTTCCTGAACACATGACAAAGACAGACTCATGCAATTGAATTGCTTGCCCAGTTTTTCCTTTTATATAAAGTTGAACATCCACCTAAAAATATTCTGGTATATATACAGTGATCAAACAAATGAGCGATTGTTTCTTTTTCTAATTCACAGATAATATAAATATTTAATATCAAGTTTAGATCTCTCCAATATCTCTGCAATTCCTCTTTAACTTTATTATTAAGACAGAATTTCTCCTAAATACTAATCAGCCGTCAATTAATGTTATCATAAAGGGAAGCCCACTTCTCCGATGAAAATGCATTAATGTAAAATTATAAAGCGCTATAAAGTGAAAATACGTTTTTATGTTAAAAATGGTTGTTGAACATAGCTTCAGTTGCTAAGTATGACCGACATTGATTCCAGCCAATCATATTACAGTTTCTGACTTTTTAGCCAATAGCATTCCACTGTGGGCGGGACTTAGTGGCACCGCCTCTGGGCCTCAGCCTCTGTCATTCCCGAGCGGATTGTTTGTTGTCAAAATGGAGTTCTTACTTGGAAATCCGTACAGCACTCCCGTGGGCCAATGTATAGGTACGTTAGCCTTGAAATTACACGTTACACATGGGCTACTTCTTCCACCACACATAATCTGAGCGTGGACGAACATTAGGCGTTTTACTACAAGGGTTTACGGTACGAAAATAGCGAGCTAGCAAGCATCATCGCAGCAAACGTCATCTACTTGGAACGAGCTCTCAGCTAATGTTAGCCAGCTAACCTACCTAACTTAGTCCGCTGTAATCACAAGTGCTTTACGGTGAATAACTCAGCGTGTGTGTAACGTTAGACAGTGCACTGTAGTTGTAAAGGAAATTAAATGAGAGGCAGTGGCATGGGCAGAGTAGTGACATACATGGCTTAAAGTGACTTGCAGAGCCTAAGTCAAGTTGAAGTTAAATATGTCCTTCTGTCCTGAACAATAGTTGACCTCACTGCTTGGTTAGTGTTGTTGGTTTTAGTTTTAAATCTGAAGACTCTGTGTTGTGGTGCTTATTTTTCCTTGCAGTGAAGAACAGAGACATGTGGCCTACCACATCCCTTTGGTGTGGTTGCATCTCTCTTTGCATCTTGCATGCTTGAAAAACTGCTCAGAGATAAACAACCTCTGACCCAGAACAGTTGTAACCAAGGTTATTATCATGAGACAGTGACACCACTATTGAGAATAGCTTTCCTGTGAGATCTAGTGCAGTCTAGGTGCAGCAGTGTGCTTTGTTTCCTTATCAGTTTAATGCAATCTAGTCAGGCTTTGTTATGAGGAAGTATCCACTCTGGATTGACTAAATATCCCCCACCCCAGCACACTGTAACAACATCCTTACTGTGGTGATCCTGTTTATAGAGAGAACACCATCTTTGGTTACCTTGACTAGGCTCTAATAGCATTTACCATCTTTATTTGTAAACAATTTCAAACAGATTTTGAATGCCTGTGTATACGCAGATGTGTAAACAGTCCTAAAGATTTGACGCAGCATTTCCTGTTTTATTAATGTGAAGTTAATTCCCCGCAAAACAGATGTGGACCAAACATCAATTTGTCACAATGCTGATTTGTGTTTACCTTTAAGTGAATGCAGCAGCTGTCACAGAAGCATTTGTTGATTACATATTTTCCTCTGTGAGCACTGCTTTTTCATAAATCAGGGCCTGTCTGTGTAGATCTCAGACTTCCTGATGCTTATACCTAATCTGTTCTTCACTTTCAGGAGATAGAGACTAGATATGCTAGAAACAGTTTGGTGGAAAGATGTCTATAGGAGTTAGAGGGCCTTTGAATCGTCCTCTGGTCTGGGTGAGTGCTGCCCACCACCCACAGGTCAGCTGCTGTGTGCCACATCATCCAAGATGGCCCTCACCTACCAACTGCGAGCATCGTCTCAAGCATTTTCCTCCACAGAGGTCCTTCTAGGTCATGCTGTGGGCTGTATGCAGCACATCTTGCATTTCCCCACTTTGCAGAGGTGGCTGTATCTCCAGCCCGATCTCTCCGGTTGAGTTGCAGCACTGCGCTGAGTTGTACAGCCAGCTGTCTGTTTGGCTGTTAAGGTGGTACTGTACACCTCAGCAGTGGGGCAAGGATCAGCTTACCTGAGACAATGAGAGAGAGAGGTTGACAGAGGAGCTGGACTTTATCGAGGTTTTTCATTTCCTAAGTGGCTAAGAAGGTGGTGGAGAGGTTAGAGATGTTGAATGAATTTTCTTTTCTGTTCCTGATGGTGTACTTTCATACTTAAGGCCCAGTTTTCTTCATATACCTCTTGTTCTTAAAGATAAACCTATTGGTGAGTGGCTTTTAGTTCAGTTAGTGAGTGATACTCATAATGCAGTGGTGCATTCACAGATTTTGACTGATTGAAACAAACAAAGTTATAGTGCACCAGTAATGAATGGATGGAGAAGTGCATTAAAGGGAACCTCTCGTTTTTATAAAGCACTTTTTGTATAGGAATCAGAAGAGCTTTATAGGAATTGCCTAACGGTCAGTTTACCATGTTATCATTCAACACAACTCTGGTTAGGCTGTCATCATAACTATCAACTTAAACACTTTTCTGATACCACTAGAGATGGTAACAACTAATTTCCCTGAGGTATAAATGGGAGTTTAAACTCTAAAAGTAAGAAAACACTCAGAAACAGTCAAAATTGAGCAGTTTAATCAGAGGGATTAAACACTGTTGGCAAAAATATTGGGCATATTTTATTTACATTTTTCACGTTATGCAGTGCATTACTAAAATTGCACATTATCCTACAAAACATGACAACAACGCATTAAATAAAAGTTAACAAATAACATTTATTGAAAACAATATTCTTTAGGAAAAGCAACCTTTAGGAAATGTGCCTGATTATTACAACTGCATTTTCACTGGTGGAGGGCATTTACATAAAATGATAATTCAAAAAGGCCAACGTTTTTAACAGACTAGTATTTCTGGTGCCGTCTGCAGGGGATAGCAACGTTGTGCACATTTCTAGATATCATGTGTTTAAAACAAGGGCCAAGGACTTTATTTTCTTTTTGCCCTGTTATTGAAAGACTTATTAAAATTGTTTTATTTATATTAGGGTTGTATCAAAGTTTAAAATTATAGTATGGTGACAACCCTAAACTCTTGTATCCACTGACTATTGTCTTTTGCAAAATGTCATACAAAAATGAATTCAGAAATTTAAGTATTTCTTCCACTATTTGACTGGACACAGTTCCTCTGAATGCTGGTTCATTCTATGCTAAAAAGCGCTGTATATAATCAGACATTGCAGCCATATTCAATATTTAGGCCTGCAGCTTTTTGGGTATTAGCTGGTGTCAAACTTCTGCTATTGCTTAGGTATGAAGAGGAAATGGTGAGCAAAATACATTAAAGACAAAAGACAAGGACACGTGGCAAATGTGCAGAGAAAAGAAGAGTCTTAAAAGGACAAAACGTGGAGAGATGGGGCCAGCGAGGGATAGAGATTTGTGGCTTTGTTGGCAGCGGATGGCACAGCCTGCCACCATTAAAGCCATGTGATCGACTGGCTTCACTGGTGTGTCGATTCCCAGGACTGGGGGGATTGACACAACACCATGAATGAATGCACTCAGCGGGCATTTAACTTCATTAGCAAGGCTCCGATTGTTCAGTGTCATTCCAGCTCATTTCACAAAGAGAGATCAGATTTTTTCTCCCTTTCTTTCCTCCTCCGCCACCCGTGCTCTGCCCTGTCTTGACCTGACAATCCACTTGAGGAGATTACATGGGATGTCCAAGTGGCAGTAGCTGGTTAATTCCTCCAAATTTATGTGCAGCCAAACATCAAGACACAGCAGAGTTATTTAATGGTGCTTGTGTTAAGATTCCTTTCAACTCTTGCTATCTTCGTAGATTAGATAAGTGTGTTTGTAGGTGGGACTCAGAGTTTGCCAAAAAAAAAAAAAAAGAAGCATGTCTCTTGGTGCTTGCCCAGTCTGTGACAAGTTGATTAGAGAGGGGAGGTGGAGCATGAATAAGTCATGGCTGTCAGGCTTGTCCAATGTTGAGCCTCCCAAAAGGAAGGCAACAGGGCCCAGTGAGAGGCTCTTGGCCTGGGCATGACAGCCTGCTCAGGGCCTCTGGGCTTCAGGGAGAGAAGCTCCTCCTGTCCAAGCTCAAGAATCGTCTAATGAGAATCTATTGAGTGTCAGTCACAGGAAGTCGGTCACAGCTCACTTCAGTAGAAAACCTTTTTCTGTTGCACTGTGAAATTCACCCCAGATGACTGCGATCCTGAAAGATATCAGCTTTCACTGACATGATGGATGGATTCGGGGGACGGGAGAGGAAGGAGGAGACAGGGCGAGGAGCGCAGTGATGACTGCGATGCCACTTCATCACTGTAGCTTCTCACAGTCTGGATCACATTATTTCCCGGCTGTAGCCGGATTGCTATTAAATGGTAGGGTGGAGTTGGAGAGCAGGCCCCTCTGGCTTCTGCTTTTCAGCTGTTCCAGCAGATATGACTGCGTATACAGCCATGTAACACCCACAGTCACCTTCACTCTCCTCCAAGATACCAGCTTCCCTCTTTCCAACTGACAATTTTATTCATTTAGCTAATTTACAAGAGTTGGAGGCATCAGAGCAACAGGTGGTGGATGATATTTTACAAGGGTTTATTGCGAGACTTGGAGATTACAGTGTTTTGAAAACTAAATAGCATGAAAAACTGTAGTGAGTCTGATCCGTCTCCTGGTCCAAGACCCAAGATTTCATCCCCACCCTTCTGACAGATTAGTTTTCATTTAGGCTATTAATGGATCTTGCTTAGGCGGACTTGTTTTACTGTCATTTAGTCAAGTTATTCTTGACAAAACCAGAACAAAATACAGTCAAGCAAGACACTGAAAGCCCTGAAAACATGTTTTCTCTTTCACCTTCATACTGTGATGATGGAATCCGACATAAACACAGTATTATCTGCCAGAGATTGAACAGTTTTGGATGTTGTACGAGACATTTTAAAGGTATAGGATTGTTGGCTTCTGTTTTTAAACATGCTTCCCATTTAAAGTAAAAGTAAAAGCCAACCCCAGATTTTTCATTTGGCGTTTCATCTAACTAAGTATGCATTTTTGCAGTGCTGCGTCTCTTGGACACCTGCTGCTTATGGTCTGGTCCCTGATTGCTACCTTTCAATAAAGCCCCGACCTCACCTGAGCAATGTGGGAGTACACGCCCAGAAACATCCCAAACACAACAACAAAATACAGGCAGAAGGCAGAGTCTATGTTAGAAATATACATTGTCACACACCACTTTCGATGATTAAGTGGCATTACCTCTGTATGAGTCTGTATTTTGTTATTTGATCACTGTCAATTAAATCTAATGCAGTCACACCCACAAAGTCTACCGGATCAGATTTTCTGAGAGTTAACATAATTGTTTCTTACTAATAACTATGCTTAATAATTAGGTGTTGCAGTGGTTAGCATTGTCACCTCACAGCAAGAGGGTTCCTGGTTCGAACCAGGAGTGGGTGGTACAAACCTGGGGTGGGGGAGCCCTTCTGTGCAGAGTTTGCATGTTTTCGCTGTGTCAGTGTGGGTTCCCTGTGGGTACTCCAGCTTCCTCCAACAGCCCAAAGACATGCACGTCAGGTTAATTGGTGACCCTAAATTGTCCATAGGTGTGAATGTGAGTGTGAATGGCTGTCTGTCTCTATGTGTCAGCCCTGTGATAGTCTGGTGTCCTGTCCAGAGTATACCCCGCCTCTCGCCCAATGTCATCTGGGATAGGCTCTAGCCCCCCGCAACCCCTAAAAGGATAAGCGGTTACAGAAAATGAATGAATGGTGTTTAATTAGTTATAACAGGGCTCAACAATAGGGATTTCTCGATTGCCTGGGGCAAGTGAAATGCCACGCTGGGCTAATACAACTAGCGACCCACTTGCCTAATGGGCCAAGCGGTAAAAAAGGGAACTTAACACATTGTTTTTTCTAGAGCTGATGACAGAAGTAGCAAAGGAGTGAGCCATCTTGTTTCCTTGTCATCTCTAGTGAGAGTTGCACATGCACAGTCACAATCAGGCACTTGCGAAAAATGGCAGCGGGTAAAGACAAAGTTTAGGAGCTAAAGCACAAGTGAGCAATTAAAGTATCTTGGAAACAGAAGTTTAGATGGACGTAGGTGAAATAAAAATTAAACATGGCACTGTAGTCTTTGTTGTTAACCACTAATACATAAAATAATTTGTATAAAGACAAGTAAAAACTGATGTCAGCAAGTAGATTTCTGACCCACTTGCTGCTTGTGGGCAGGTGAAAACCCTAAATGCTGTATAATGTTAGTGAGAAATACATCAGGTTTGAAGACAAGTTTTCAGTAGTTATAAACTGTAGACATGCACAGTCTATTCAGCTGAGTGAATGTGGTTATGACCTGAGATTTATTTCCATTTTATCCACAGAAAAAAAAATGTTTGGCTGAATAAAAAGGGACATTTGAGAGAAACAGACCTCTGAAGTCTGTCACCACACGCTGACTTGCTTACACAACAGTTTTACTCTCGATGTTATGTAAACCACGGGTCGCTTTAATAAGTGTGCATCGACTTTAGCAAAGGCGACAACCACAGAGCCTGATGAAAATGCAGCATCATGCTCACTAGTGAGGCAGCTGGCAGGGTGCAAACAGTGGATCAGGTGTCAAAACCAAAATGTACTTTAGTGTCAGCCCCCCTCAGGTTTGGGTAGTTGAGTAGCCAAGACTTAAATCACTGTTACTCAGATATAACGCAACTATCTGCAGGCAGTCGTATATTTCCCCACTGTCTGCCTTGTCTGCATTTTAACTGACATTATATTGGGTTGTAAACAATGTTGGGTCTGTGCAAAAAGCCATCAGCACACATAACTGTAAATTAACAAAAGCAAACATCATATAAACATAAAATAATTTGTTGAATTTTTTGTGTTTTCCTCCAGAGAGGGCCACAGACGGAGGCCTGCAGAATGAGGACTGGACCCTCAACATGGAGATCTGCGACATCATCAACGAGACAGACGAGGGGTGAGCTGCTACACCTTCTGGAAGTTAATAGTTCTTGGGTTTTAATTTTCTTTATCAGCATTCTGTAGGAAAACACTTGTGGTCCCTGAGTTGGTCAGTCTCACAACTTAATGGATCTTTCATTGTTAAGTCACACTGGCTGACTGAGTGACTCAAGCAAATAATACACTGACTACTGCGCGTCACCAGCAGACACCACAGCACAGAAGGCCTCTTGTTTTCTGTAGGTGTCACTGACTGAATGAATGAATGAATTCAATTCTTATGTCAGTCTCCTGCATTAATACTGTGTTTAAAGGACGACCTCTAGCTCACCTGGTAGAGTGTGTGCTCCATATAGGCTTGTGCCTTTGCAGCAGCAAACCTTTCCTGTCTGTCTTCAGCTGTACTGTCAATAAAGGCAAAAAGCTGCCCAAAAAGTAATCTTAAAAAAAAACACAACTGTCTTTATAAAACACAAAAGAGTGCAAAGGGAGGATGTATTTTGTCGGCCAATGGGGAAGTTAGCGTCATCTTGGTGTCCTCATCAAAAAGCCTATGAAATTTCTCCAAACATTTTTGATATTTACATGTTTTTACCAGCAAGACAGTCTTCACAAATGGATGCCACTTTTATGATTTTTGAAGTGTAACTGCAGTCATCAGAAGTAAAAAGGTTTAGGCTATAAACGAACTACACTACGGTCACATGACTTAACATTGACACCACAACAAGGCTGTTAAGCCGTGTTTGGCATGATGACATTCTGTGAACTCATTTAGCTGCTTGTTAGCAACCATCCTTTTTAAGACACAAGGCTTCAAGATTTACAAGTAGGGTATTTACTGACGTATTTAATGCTGTAAAACAAAACGTGAAAGTCTCTTAAGCTTGTGTTAACCACAGACCCTATATCAGGCATCTAACCAAAACCCCACTTAAAGAACCCATTGGCTTTGTAATGAGGGAACCAGGAGTGCTGAATACCAACTCACCTGACCTTTTTTACAGCAGACGTTTTGACTTGTCATCGTAGGACAAGCATAGGTGAAACCAGAAAAACATTTACTATGTATGTGAAATGCAGTATGCCAGAATACCAGGACGTTCTACTACATCTGGTCCGATTTTGCAGTTTGCAAGCCAGCATGCTTTTCTATCTATTCTGACCCACATTCCTCTTTTCAGTGCAAGGTCACATCGACTGTCAGAAGTCACAATGATGGATGACAGCGCATTCAGGAGATTGATGACCAGTCGATTAGTAATAATAGGAATATTAATTGTTAAACTGAATAAAATAATCAGAAATATAAACAACAACAAAAGGGCAGAAGTATTAAATAACACTGACAGAGAAAGTTACAGCCCATGTGATATTACTATCGTGATTATATGTTAGAATCTGCAGTGTATGCAGTTATTACTAATGGCTAAATAAACACATCAGAGCTGTCCACATTGACCTCCGTCTCTGGTGAGCTCGGTGGACAGCGTTTTGTTTTATCTCCATGGTAACGAATATATGAGCAAGAGGGTCAAAGTTCAGGGCGTAATGTTATGAGGAAGTAGTATGTCCCGATTGTGTGCATACTGCATGCAACAGTACGTACTTTATAGGGACAGCTGCAGTATCATACTGAAAGTAAAATGACAAAGTATGCGAATTGGAATACACCCCTATTCCCAGGTCTTAGAACTCATTCCTGCATCACTCTGCGTAGAGTGTGCATCTTACGTGAGAGCATACGATAGAAGAAAAAAACATAAATGAGCTGATTTTTGTTCTTTAGTGTTCTCATCAGTATGTCAGTGTTAAAAAAAATTAAACAAAAATCTTTATCTGACTTCTCCAGAATTCATAAATGTAGTTTTTTTGTATCATACCATAACAGCTCCAGATCATGTTTTGCATTGCAGCATGTCATGATCTGAAATGTTAATGTACAACAGCACATATTTTTTATTTTGCCGTTTTATAACTTTCACTCGTGTTTATGTATCCTGAAGAAAAAAGTTTTCAGTTCACCTACAGTTAGGCATATTAATCAGACAGTTTTGTAGTCAGGCTAGAAAACTGTCTGAATAAATGCAATCATCAAGGGATCCCAGCCAATATCTCCGTTATGCAGAGAGTCTTCTTTTCAGGAAGGATATTGGAGTCTGTCTTTTTCCATATTTCCCTCAGCACTTTCCCTTTTCTCTTTTTTCCCAGCTTTTCACATTCTTCATGCCTACACACACTCATTGTCTTGGCATGCAACATGGGGCCCTCTCTGTCACACTCAAAGACACACACACAGAGAGGGAGTTCAGCTTCACAGAACACAGAACTTCTTGTCTTCAAGATGTTTCAGCGAGTTAGACAATGTCTGGCGAGCTCCACAGTTTAAGACTTGAGAAATTCTGCAACTGAAAATTACTTTTTTTGTGAACATATGTTGTTTTAACACATGCGACTGGGTGCTGAAACAAGATATAACACAACAGATGCACCACCCAAAACCCAAAAAACAACAACAAAGGAAACTGTAACACTGAATCAGAAGCACAGAGCTGTTTGAGGAAGCCATATATATCAGACTTTATGCGCCATCTCCATCCATTTCTATCTATTTCACCTCCCTGACTCAATAAATGTACCGTAGCTCATGAAGGAGTTCATAAAAGCTTATTACGTCTCATCTGCAGCGAAGAGACGGGCAGTTTGAAGCAGAAAGCCGACCTGAAGTCTTCACGCATGGACAGCTTTGATCTTGCCTTGGGAGAAAACAGATAGTCACTCAGAAAGAAAAGAGAGAAACAGATGGTGTGACGGCACTTCTCTGTCTTAGGCAAACAGCTACGCTGACAGACTGACTGGCATCTGTTATTGTGGCACAGAAAATCATTTATTCCAACAAAGTCAAAGATGTTATGCCTATTCTCAGCTGGGGTGCTTTATCCAGCTGTGTCTTCTCTGCTATTTCCCTCTAGGCCAAAAGATGCCATGCGGGCACTGAAGAAGAGACTCTGTGGCAACAAGAACTACAGAGAAGTGATGCTGGCGCTAACAGTGAGAACTTATAGATTTTTTTATTGTAAAACTGGCATCAGATTCACCAGACACATCAGTGGGAATTAAATGACAAAAATGGCTTTGAATCAAATTTTTGTGATGGTATTCTGTGTGTAAGTCACATTTTCACACACTTTCTTGGTCATTTACTTCCTCTGTGTCTCTCCTCTTGGACACTGTCAGTGCTTATTGTCTGATACTGCTCATCTTTCATTTTGTTTTTAGCAGCCATGCCTCTTGAGCTGCGTTCATATCCACCCACATGTTTGATAGCTCTGCTAGTTAAAAGCCCCTCTGTGCGATGAAAGCATCTTGACTGAGAAGTCGTCCTTTTTTTTAATTTGCCAGGCTTCTGTCTCTGTTTAATCGTCTCCCTTTCTGCAGGTATTGGAGACATGTGTGAAAAACTGCGGTCACAGGTTTCATATCCAGGTAGCCAATAGAGATTTCATCGATGGAGTGTTGGTCAAAATCATCTCCCCCAAAAACAATCCTCCGACCATCGTACAAGACAAAGTGCTGTCGCTCATACAGGTACTGGGGCTTTTTTTTTTTTCCCATTTAAAGGGTATCTTGTGCCGGAAAGCTGGCTACTGTTTGTAAATTGTATCAGCACCTGATAGCTGCCTTTTTAGACTGTCCGCACCTCACCTGTGCACTGTGCCCAGGAGCGTCCAGACCACAGCAAAATAAAGAAAATACAGACACAGGGCCGAATCTCTGCTGATAAATACAGCGCCACAAACTTCTAGTAGGTCGTAAGTGATGATTGAGAGGGATTTCTTTTGTTTGACTCTATACATTGTTTTTGTTTTTTAAGCAAAACCCTGTACAGTGTACCTTTAAGTAGCAGTTTTCTGGCTCTGTGGGATGGTAGCACTCAGCTTTGTAAATGGTATTAAGTAGGTCAGTGGTGGTCTTTGGGAAGCCAGGTGGGCGCCGCACGTTCCACTTCCCAGGTGTTGCACCATAAACTACAGCCTCCGGTGCTATCCTGTTACCTGAGGTCACCTCAGCCGACAGGTGGTGTTCTCCGTCTCCTGTTCCTCTGTCCTCTGATTATTTATAGGGAATTGTTGAAGGAGACTCCTCTTTTAGACACAGTGTTTCTGTCCTCTGCTCGGTCTATTAACCACATTAGAGAGTGTTCCTTGATCATTAATTTCTCTTTTTTATGAGGATTTGCACACAGGGCGGGATGAAAAACCTCTCTGTACTGATACTGTAATATATGGTGACTATTCAGTTTTTATGTTTAGGTAGCATCACAGTGTGTGTGTGTGCGTGCATGTGTGTGGGATTGCAGGCCTGGGCTGATGCCTTCAGGAGCAGCCCCGATCTAACTGGTGTGGTCCACATTTATGAGGAGCTGAAGAGGAAAGGCATCGAGTTCCCAATGGCAGACCTGGATGCACTGTCTCCTATCCACACACCACAGAGGGTGAGAAGAGAATAAGTACGCACACAGCACAAACACATGTATATTCATTCAGCCATATCCTGAGTGGGCTTTTTTTTCTTCCAGGGTACACCAGAGGTGGACCCAGCCATGATCAAGTATCTAGCCCCTTCTTCACCTGCCGTTGGGACTCCTAAACCAGCTCCGACCCCTGCCTCTGCCACACCGGCCTCCAACATGCCCAGCCCCATCACAGCAACCCCTGAACAGGTGAGGGGCATCGATCAGCAACCCTTGAGCTGATGAAATCAAATTTCTTCTGCACTTGTTCCTCGTAAAGTGAAACTTCATTTATTTACACAGCCCAATAAAGCAGATTTACCCAGAGTTTAGCGATTAAACTGTGAAGAGCAAAGATTAAAGCAGATTACAAGTTTAAAGTTGGACATCATGACTAACTCAATGGCTTGCATTCGAGAAAACATCTGCAGCGCTGCTGATACCGAATAAGCCCTGAATGTGTCTACATGATCTTTGACCTTCTGTGCTTTCAGATCGCCCGGCTGCGCAGCGAGCTGGACGTAGTGAGAGGAAACACCAAAGTCATGTCAGAGATGCTAACAGAGATGGTCCCTGGACAGGAGGATGCTTCTGACCTAGAACTGCTTCAGGTTAGAGGCGCATGAATATGTAATGTGGTCTATTTTTACCAAACACATGCAACATCACACATGATCACTTGCAGGAAGAAATCGGACTTTATGTGTTTAAACGTTTAATGTGACTTTTAAATTGATGTTTTAAAGTTGCTTAAAACATAGTCAGGCTCATGAATTTGGACCCTGGGTATAAAGTCTGTCATTGGCCGCCTATTTCAGACGGTAAAACGCTTCTTAAGTGTTATTGTTTCAAAATGTTAGTCACTACGTGAAACTAGTCTCGCATAGCCAAGCCTATCTTCATGCTTTGTTTGAGCCAAGTGCGTAGCTCAACAACTTTCCAGCTAGCAACCTACAGGCTTAAAGTAATTTCACACCAGACACAGATTTTCGTACACAAAATTTGCATTGGAATTTATTAAAAACTGATTTTGCGGGTTCTTACGAATGCTTGTACACCCCTGCGTAACGTTCATAGGTGGACAAAATATTATGGCCCTCGATTTCAGTGGACTTCTGCCTACGGAAATATATGTTTAACCAATGAAATTCTTTATTCAAAGTGATGTCATACCTCCAGGTTATAGCTAGCTTGCTGCCAAAATGGGAACATTTTATCAATTTGGTTTCTGCTTCAGCTGGGATATGGTAAATAAACTAATATAGCTGATATGCTCTTGCTAATGTTATACGTTGTTCATACTCAAACGAACAGAGGCACATGGCTAATATCAAGCAGAGTAACGTCATCGGACCACTGGGTGGTTGTTTGTTGGACCTTAATCAAACAAACCCTCTACCCTGGTTGGCATTAAAGGTTGTTTTCTAAAAAGAGAAAGCTACTCACGTTTCTTCATAGATGGGTGATTTTTTTTATTAGATTGGATGTCTGATGTTCGGAGCAGCCAAATGATGTAGTCAGTGAGTTAATGATCAGTGTATTTTCAGGCCATGAATCTTTGTAACTACAGGAAGTGTTGCCTGGGTTCTGATCTTTGAATTCGCCCACTTCACCAAGTTCGACTTGACTGAAGACGGAAACTGAGCCAAACGAGTCTGTGTGATGTGAGGCAAACAAGACTTAAGAGAGATGTTCGTTTGTTTTTGGGATAATATTTTCTGTCCGGATAGGTTTTTGTAGTGTGGAGCGGACACAGGCACTTCTTAGGAAACAATTTTTTTCTTATCAAAAATGGAACACGGCAATGCGGATAATTTGCACTGGACCCACCGTGCATAGTAGTAGTTGTATTTCTGTACAGCATACTCGCATCTCACTGGTGAGAAATGACTTTTAAAATGTCCTTAATGTTTTATGAGGCATTTTCTTTTACCACGATTTAGCCAATCTAACGCCAGCACTTGCCTCTCCACCAAAACATGTTCCCACCCAACACTATTTTGCAAGGGCACCATCGTTGTACCCTGGTCTCAGTGCTGCCCAAGATGATTGTGATTGGTTTAAAGGAATACAAGTGACCCAGAGCTTTTTTTTTGCCCCCGTAGAGCGGCGTTACGATGGGTTTGGCCAGATCCTGGAGCAAGTCCATATGAATCTATTTGTTTCATTATATTAAATTGTCTCTCAAGAGATCATAAAAGCAGCATTGCTATTTTAAAACAAGCCACGAATATAGGCTCCTGCAAAATATTTTACTCTATAAATTCCCTCTCACTGTAAAAGATGTTAATAAAGAAAGCAAAAAGCTTCCTAACATTTCATGTCATCTGTGAAGTGTTGGAATTATTTGCAGCCACCAGGGGGAGTAGTGTTGTTAGTTTTCAGAGGCAAACTTGCCCACAGCTAATCAAGAGCCAGTTCACTGAGGTAAAATTCCTGGAATTGGCAATTAACCAGTAGTATAGAAACTCATGCAGAGTTTAATCTCCCAAGGCCAAATCCACTCAGGTATTTGTGTCAGCTGCAAGGATCTGGCCCTGTGCTAAGATGCCTGTGCCAGTTGTAATGGTTATGTGGGACTTTTTCTGACTCTTTTGTTATTTTTGTCCCAGCAGCTAAAGGAAAATTCACAGAATTTTCACACAGTTGAGCAGATATTTCAGATACACTCAATACCGAATGCCTACTAAAAGAAAATATACATACAGTATATTTATTATACAGTTAATTGTCACAGATTTAGACATTGCTGTCATCCCACTCTGTCAAAATTAATGCTGTCCACACAGTTCGGTATATTTTGTCTGTCCATCTCTCTATAGTCCACCTCTCTTTGTTTCAGTTTCTATCTATTGCTTTCTCAGTGAATCTATTGATTCATTTGTTGATGTGCCTATCTGTCAAGGAGCTGAACAGAACATGCAGGGCTATGCAGCAGAGAGTGGTCGAGCTGATTTCACGCGTCTCCAATGAAGAAGTGACCGAGGAGCTGCTGCATGTCAATGACGACCTCAACAATATTTTCCTCCGATATGAGAGGTAGGATCGATCATACCATCAATCAGAGTGCATTTTTATGGCTCAACGAGGGCTCACATGACTGACAGGTACAACAATCTGATATTTTTTTTGGTGTTTGGTCATCTTTAAAGGGAGAGTTCACCCCAAAATCTGTAAAAACAAGATGGCACTCTCAGACATTGCTGTTGAGTTTTTCAGATGCATTATTTTGGCGCTTTGAGCTCCTCAAGCCGAGGGCCATGTAGTTCCATAATACTGGAGAGAAGGCAGACATCTCTACAGTCTTTATCTTTAACACTTGGCAACTCACACCAAAACAATCTAGATTGATAAAAAGCTCTACAGTTAAGAGGGAAACTATGTATGTTTGATTTCAGAGTGAGCTGTCTTATGAAATTATATTTGATGTCAGTACAATTTTTTCCTGTCCCACAGATGTTTTTTTGGCAGCCCAGTGCATAAGATCAAGACTGGGTCCAAAATGTTTAATGGATAAATATCTGGTGCTTGGTAGAATTTTGTTGGTTTGCTAAACCGTATCTCAATCCATAATTTTAAAGAGGAGCTACCTAGAGCTAGAGGTAGAGGATTATACTGAAGCTTGCAGATGAAAAATAAAATTTTTGAGAAAGCATGTTTAACACAGATAAAACACAATTTTTGCAAGTTCAAAGTTACAGAGCTTGTATGAAGACTTGTTCCTTTTAAATATTCTGCGGCTTCAAACTGGTAAAATGTCTCTTTTATGAGGTTTTTGAAGATGAAAGATGTGTAAGCATTTGAACCTCACAAAGCTTGTGGTAAAACATTCAAAGCTTTTTTTTTTTTTTCCTCGCTGCTCACAGGTACGAGAGGTACAGGTCGGGTAGAGCCGCTCAGAACAACGGGGTGAGTACCATCAACAAAAAAGCCTGCGTTCAAAAAGCAAAAAAAAAGCAAAAAAAAAAATCAAACAGCCAAAATTCTCTCTTAGGATCGCTTGTTTTCTGTTTGCTTTCTGCATGTTTTCAGAAAAATTCTTATCTTTTTCACATTTTAGTACATCTGCATTTGCATTGCCTGTGGCAGTTTGTCTAGCATTAAGGATTCTATGAGCGGTGTTTCAGACAAATCCGTCCACATCGCCATTTGTTGTACTTGTTTTACCATTTTAGTATCTGAATTAATCATTACTATTTATAATAGCATACATAATCCATCGCAGCATTAATATTTAATGCAAGTGGATTGCCTTTTTAGCTTTATCAAAACTGGAAGAGCCAAGCAGAACAAGTCCCAGTCTGCTGTTTAGAGTGTGCATTTGCCAGTATCAGTTATTCGCCAGAGGGTTGGGGCATCTCTCACTACATCCCACATAGCTGTTTGTGTTTGCATTCGGTTGATCTTTCTGTGTGCTCTGTCTGTTTGTGTTGTGGCCAGCTGATGGAGGCAAGTATGATGCCAGTATCAGGTTCAGTCCCAGCCAATGTGCTGGGATGAACGGAGTGATGAATGTTATCACGTCTGCTATATGGAGCTAATGCTTAGACCCATCAGTACCACTGTGTGAAAGTAGATACTATATGTCCCTCCTCCTTCTGTCTCACACATCTGAGGGGTGAACCATGAAGCAGGTTCGACAGAGCCAAGCTATCCTCACCTTAGCTGGCTCCACAAAGCCTGAAACATCAGTCAGTGATAACGGGTAACACGGAGGTGGTTAACAACTTGCTTTGTTATCCTAGAATTTCTTCCTCAGGCACAGCGCCTGTTCTGTTCTACCACCACTTATGCTGGGCATTATATCAATATCATGATATAAGACTAGATACCGTCTTAGATCTTGAATATAGTAATGCTGTTATAGGTATACTTTGCAGGATTGTCAGTTACTATTGGTAAACATGCTCTCCAGAGAAAGCAAAAGTAAAAGCCAGCCCCAGATTCACTCTCGTTTGGCATTTCACCTCACTATATTCATGTTTTTTCAGCACTGTGCATCTTGAATGCTGCTTCTTACAGTTGGTTTTAACCTTTTTAGAAAGTCCTGACCTCAGCTGAGCGCTGTGGGGGTACATGACTAAATGTCCCGAGCACAGGAAATAAGAAGAAAATAAAAAAATACAGGCAGAGGGCAGAGTCCCTGCAGAAAAAGTCTACCACCACACACTTGTAGTGGATCATAAGTGATGATTGAGAGTGATTCGTAGTATACTGCATAGCATATCTTTAAGTGTGGTCTTTTCCTGCTTTTAAAGGCTGCATTACAGCACAGGGATGTAATTTCATGAACATATCGGATTGTTCTAGCTGTTCTGTTATTTACCTTTACCCACTTAGTCGTTATATTCACATTATTGATGACTGTTTATCAAAAGTCTCACTGTGTAAATGACTGAAAGCACCAATGGTCATCGCTACAAGATCGATATTGAGATATTCCCTCAAAAATATTGTGATATTGATTTTCTCCATCTCACCCAGCCCTAATTACTGCACAAAATGAGAGATCACGTGCCGCCTACCTCTGCCTATGAGGAGTATGACAAAGCAATTAAAGCAAAAACTGACATTGCTTCCTAAAATAAGGCAAGAGAGGAATGCTGGCAGAAAATTTACTTATTGTGTGAATTCATTATATATTTATTTTACCACGTTGTTTATTTCTAACTTGGCAGCTGCACATTTTACAACTCTTAAACTTGAAACTTGATATAGCAGATTCAAACATTATGTTCAAGAACCAGATTAAGGTCTGACACTGTCTCATGATGAAGATTATGTGGACATCACTTTGGTTTTTGGCCAATTCAGAGTGAAATGAGTATTATTGATTGAATATTTCCTGTGATAAATACCAATAGACCAATCAATTTAAGTTAATTCTGTTATTTTATAATCTGTTATGTACCAGAAGTGTAAAACAGATTCAGCAAATCAGGACCAAGCATAAAAACATAATCCAAAGTGGTAACATTATGGTGTGGTTTAAAGCAGTGGTTCCCAACTGGTCCAGCCACTGGGTCCTGATGTCTCCTGCGTCATTAGTAGGAGGTCTCACAGTTAATACATTCAGCGTCATACTTGTGTTTGACCATGTCGTTGAGCTAGTTTGCCTCGTCAGTCAAGTAGCTGTCCGTTAGTCACTCACTCTACAGCAGAAAGCAGCACTTCAAATCAAAAGCTCTGTGCTGGAAATTTACTGTACATAAAAATAAAGTGTATTTTTCAAACTTCACACTATTGTGAGTCACTTGCGGTCCATCAAAACTTTTGGACTGCGACCCACCAGTTGGAAACCAAAGGGACTATACTGCATTTCATATGCATGTAACAGTCATACTGATTAAAAGAACCATTAATGTATAATGCTAGACTGGTTAAGAGAGCCACCTTCATGACACCGAAAACTCCAGCTTCAGACTCAACACACCTCGCTAACCCACTCATCTTGCTTCATGGTACACTCCTCTGATGTCTTGTGCAACTGTTTACACAACCCTCAGTATTGTTCCTGTGCATAGCCTCCAGTCCACAACTACTGACCCTCAGTGTTGTCTCAAGTTGTGTAAATAGTCAATCCTGTAAAAAATCAGTAGATAAAGTATTCCGTCTGTACACACAGGGAAAACACTTTGTAATCCAATTTCCTCAACAAATGAATAAGCTTTCTTCATCTCAGTTTGCTGGTTACATTCATTGATTAAAGCAAAACCTCAAAAGCTCTGCATATTCACGCTGTTTACGTCCATTCATTATTGTTGAAGAGCATCTCTTTTTTGCGCTCTCTTTTCCCTTTCAGATGTTGAATGAGGCCACAGAGGACAACTTGATAGACCTAGGGCCAGGCTCCCCTGCCGTGGTCACTCCCAGGATCACCTCCAGCCCTCCAGCCCACTCTCCCGCCGGGGCCACCGCCTCCCCAGCCCATAACCCCGCAACAGCCTCGCTATCGTCTGCACTAGCTAGTATTGGTAAGAACAAAAGGGTATCAAGTATAAATGTGGAGAAAAAGATTGTGCTTCAACACTAACTCTCTCTTACTAGAGCTGTAACATGCCTCTTCCCCAGTCTCTGCAGAGCTGACATTGGAGAAGCAGCAGAGTGTAAAAAAGGCTCATAATCTGGCTGCTAATGGGAAATGAGCCCAGCAACATAACTCATTGCTGGACAGTCTTCCCTACCGCTACTAGCTCCCCTGTTGGTCTCTAGAAAGTCTCTGCATGCTAAAGTACTCTGGTTAAAGCCTCAATATATTGCTCTTCTGTCCTGAATCTTTCTTCTTAATCCTCCATCTCTGCTAAATCCATCCTCCTTGCTTTTTCCACTTTTTTCTACCCTCCTCTTGCCCTCTCTCCAGATGTAGCTTCCGACAGCGTGAGCAGTACCCTGTCCTCTCTTCCAGGCCCCAGCCAGGATGACTTTGACATGTTTGCCCAGACCAGGAGCAGCTCTCTGGCTGACCAGCGCAAAAAGTAAGTCTAGATTTCATTTTGCTTCTGGGGCAGCCCAGATGCTCGCTCATGTTATTATTCAGGTAGTAATTTATTTTAATTAAACGGCTATTCATAACCACTTTTAATATTTAAAATAAAATCCGCCCACGGGCATTTTTAACACTGTTTGTTCCCTGATGTTCACTTTTTCTCATGATGAAGTTTAAACTTCTCGACGTGCCCACTGTCCCTTAACCTGCCCTCACCACATCTTTTTACGTGACTTATTCCCTCTTGCATTTGCTGGAATGGCTTTTGAATACCTCCAGGGTATGGATGTTAATCTGGTATTTTCCAAGAAGTGGCTGCCTTCAGCTGTAAATTGAACATTTAGCTGGAGCGAGTAAAAGTGATAAAGTAAGGGCAAGAGACATAAGTTTCCTAGTTGAGAAAAATGTGATAAGTATGCTTTTCTCTTTCTACTACACTGCATTATTGTCTATTTAGCTACTTTCCTGGTGAAATTGGTTCTTTCGCCCCCTTCTCCAGTAATGTGGATTTGTTCCTGTTCACGATGAATGTTGCAAAATTGCAAAAGGGTGTATTTAGGTGTCTTGTGGCTCAGGGGTCTTTACGACTTAACAGCAATATCCCTGCGTTTCATTTTTTCTCTTTCTATCTTCTGCTGCTGTGCCTGTGTTATAGAGGCAACTTGGCCAAAATTAGAGTGAAAACGAATCAAACCTCATTGCTGCTGTTCTTGAAAAATCTTTGTTGACAGTTGACCAGACATTCATGAAAATAAAATACATTATTATATAATCAAACTGGGTGAGCACTGTGGGGTATTGTTACTGTTTTACTCTTACCTGTAGTGTACATGAGGCATGCTTTTACTCATGGACAATAGGCTCATGCTCATGACAGCAAACATTAATGGTGTTCTTCATAGCATGTTAGCTAGCTCATTGGTGCTAGGTGACTTAGCGGAAGTTGCATGCTTCCTTCTGCACGGTGATATCGGGTGGCAACCTCCTGGACTGAAAATTGAAGCCAACGTAGAGGTGCCTAAAAATGCAGTTCCTAAAATGGCCACTTGAGGCTGGCTCCAGAAGTGACTCAATCCCCATAGACCCCCATGTTAAAATGCCCAACTTAACCACAGAAATAAACATGTTTACAGCCTGGTACAAAGAACAGTTTTGGTCTCAGTAGCTAATTTCAACATTCATGACAACTGTATGGGCGGTGAATTTTTTTTATAACTCACCTGTTTATGTTTAATTCAGGCTTAAAGTTTCGCATCATTAAGGGGCATGGCCACTTTTGTGTGACAGGCTGTATGTGAGGTGTAGCCACAGTCTGAGTCAGATCGACCCTTTGCTCCTCCACATCTCCACCCTCTCGTCCAAATTTGGTCACTTCTGGCACCAAGAAACCAAGATGGTGATTGCCGAAATGCCAAACTTGACGCTTCAAAACGAGAGTCCACAAACCAACAGGTGACGTCAGGGTAGCTACATCCATTATTTATCCAGTCTATGGTTGATGCGGTCAGCGGATCTAGTTTGTTATAAGGAAAACAGTTTCAACATGAAAATGCTCACAACAAGGTCTGTAGATTATCTTGAGTAACCGGGTCATGATTTCTGGAAGGAGACGTTGCTGTTGAGTTTTTCAAAGGTATTTTTTTTGCGCTTTCATCACCACAAGCCGAGTGCCATCTAATTTCATTATATTTGAGAGAAGGCAGACATCTCTACAGCTGATATCTCCAACACATGGCAAAAAAAAAAGTGCTTTTTGGGTGACCTGTCCATTAAACAGGGGATTTTTCCTTCACTTGTCACTTTTATCATTTACTTTTGTCAATTTTGAATTTTTCATTTCATTATCTTAACAATGTTGTTTTATGTTTTTGTTCACAGTGTAAAATATGAGGACCC
This sequence comes from Cephalopholis sonnerati, assembly GCA_019142605.1. NCBI lineage: Eukaryota > Metazoa > Chordata > Actinopteri > Perciformes > Serranidae > Cephalopholis > Cephalopholis sonnerati. Next base: position 26,383,045 of record JAGQAX010000016.1, read on the forward strand.
TCAGGCTCTGGGCGGCCTGGCCTCGGCTTTGGATGTGAGACAACAGAACACAGGAGGGGTGAGTACACTGATGCATGTAGTTTGATACCGCTTCCACATGGAGTGTGGGTGCCGTGTTATCTACATGGCCAGTGAGCCTTTCCTGTACCAGTCTGTCCTCAGCCCTCGGTCACTCCCCGCATGTGATGGTCTGTGATACTGAATGTTCTACGGTGACATTTGTCCTGTGTGCAGTGATACTTGAACTTTGATTGAACAAAGAGGTGTAGGTTTGCGTATTGACTATTGCTATTTCAGAATAGCTAAAATAAATCTGCTGCAATGTGGCAAATGTGTGTTAAGTGTGCCTGTAAGTGCTCAAAATATTATTTTAATATTAGTTCTGTCAGTTTTGTCTTTAGTTTAAAAAAAAGTGGATTCACATTTCCCATTCTTCAAACCTGATAGCAGAACTTTCTTAATTCAGTTTTCTGTGTGTTTGAATAAAACGCCACCCGATCTGTTCGTAAAGAAATCAAACTTTGATTTTTGTAGTTGTAATTTCTGTCTGAGCACACATTGCAATATATTTGCACGGTTATCACTATGCACACAGACTATTCTGAAATCTGAACTGCCATACACAAGCACACACACACACACACACACACACACACACACACAGTAGTGATTACACATACCGTCTCTTTTTTGAGTTACCTCAGGAGCCCTATCACTCGTACAGTACTTTTATTTGAAGGAGTTCAAAGTCTTTTTTCCCCCTTTTTATTTTCCTCATTTTCATCTTTAAGGAATGAACCTTTCACCGTTTTCTTATGTTCTGTCCTCTTTTTCTCCCCCCTTTTAAACAACAGCCGCCTCTTGCATACTTGACTTCTCCTCTGTCTCTCTCTCTGCACTGTGTGCTATGCTGTGGTGGGGCCTGCTACCTTTCTTCTCTTGTGTAAGGTGTTGTTCTGTTGTTGATTCAGCTGAGGGTAAAAGGGGATGATAACCCAGCAGATCAGGAGCTGCCCATAGACAGCTGGCTTATTACCCAAGGAATGGTGAGGACTCCATCCTCAGTGTGTCCTCCTACCCCTTCCTCTGTGTCCACCATCACCTCCCCCTGCTCTCAACCTCCTGCGGCATCATCCATAATCCTCATGAGCTGCTTTTCATTTTCAGCCTCATCTCACTGCTCTGTCCTGGATTGCTTGAACAGTCCCATGTCAGCAAAGTCTACCTCATGTCAAGTACATGTTGTACTGTAGTGTTGGGCAATATGACAGTACGTTCAATTTTGTGGGGTTGGGGTGGAGGTCCTTACTCATAATCAGTGTGTTAACTGCAGAACATGGCTGTCAGAACGCCCCCAGTTTGGAGAAGCAGGCAGGAGCACTGACACGGACGCTGAGCAATGTAGTATTGCAGACAGGGTCAGCAGCAAAATGGATTATGGCCACCTAAAAAGATCTATATCAGTTTAAGTGTACGCTATGTTTAGAATATTATCACCTTTACCTACTTTAACTTGCCATCAGACAGCCCCCTCTGATGGTAAACTTTATGCTCTCGTCAAAGCTACAAGACTGCATTGACAAAAACAGCATTTTTATAGGCAGAACACAGAAGTTGCTGGTCTACCGCTGCCTCGATTTGTTAGTTTGTTTATGTTATTGTCACAAAGTCAGTATGTTTACATGCACGCAGTAGTCTAGCTAAGCTCATAGCTCGGCTAATCAGTCAAGTCGGACTTCTCGTCTTGTCTGAGTATAAATGCAGAAGAGAAAATTGAATTTCTGACCAAGTACGTTTGACTCTGCCTTGATAGGCGGTGCTGTGTCCCTTTTAACATAGTGCGTATTGAACTAGTTCCGGTTGACCTGAAGAGGAATAATAAATTAAATTAAATAAATCCATGTTTCGCGTATTCCTACGATCCATAAACTTCAAAATGTTTAGCTCCTTCAACTGTCGGAGCATGAATGTAGTTTCCTTTTCCGTCCAGAAGTGTGTCTTCTGCTTCTCGGTCGCTATGGTGTTTGTTTGTTTGTTTTTCTGGGAGTGAACTGCTGCTACGTCCTCTCCTTCTTCTTCTGGGTGAAAGCCTGCGATAGAAAAAGTGGTGCATGCGCAGAACGCTGAGTCAGACACCAGTTGGACTAAGTGGATACATGCAGCAATAGTTTGATTTTCAGTTGAATTATCTAGGTGTGTTAGTCGAGCTACGGATTGTCCAATTTCAGTCTGACTAAGCTGTACATGCATTTAAAAGTCTGGCTCCAGTCGGACTGTTCCTGGCTGCTTCTCCAAACTGGGGCCACGCAGACTGACAACTACTGTCGATAACACTGATTATGGATAAGAACCTCATACAACCCCACTTAAAAAGAATCTGAACTATCTCTTGAAGATATTTTGTGCATCACTGTTGATTGTGCCATATTGTTCCTGTGAAGATCTCTTGAATACCTGTTTGTAACCCGGTTGTATCAGACCTGTTTTGCAGTTTGATTTTCAGAAAACAGCTTGTATTGCTGCAGTGGTATAAAATTACTAGTAAGATTTTATCCATATTGCCCACCTCTATAGCACTACATTGACATGGAAGCTAAACACTATACCTATTACTGAAGCTTTCCACCTTAATATCATTATGGATGGGTTAATGAGCCTGACGGGCCACTAAGAACTTTCATCAGCTCAATTCATCTCTTTAACAGTCACACACTAAAACAGCAGGGAAGTACAGATACTTCCGCTACACAGCACTATTAAATCAACAATGATATACATTGGTAAAGTAGGGTTAATATATCATAACAGATAAGCAAACAGATGATTGTTTGCTGTGTAGTGGAGAGTATTTGTCAGTTGTCCTCTAACTGTCTTTGGGTCTTAGATAATACACTAGATGTAACTAACGGCAGCCTAACATGTCTCAGAAATAGATCAACCAACTAACAGATGAATCAGTAGTTGTAATATTTCACTGAAGTGATCAAGTTGATGTTCTGACTGTGACTATAAAGGATTGCACTTTGATTTTTTATCTATTGCTGTGAGTCATGAGAGGAAGAGACTTCTTATTGAACACTTTCCTACAACATTTTCTCCACTGTTCACACAGCTGCATGTGTGTTTTTTTCCCCTGTGAATGACTTTCACCGCCCCACTGCCTTGGCCTTTTATTTTGAAATTCTCCTTCACTGCGTTAACTGTGATTTCACGAGGAAACCCCACCAGTGTCTAAAACAGGGTCTCAGGAAAGTTTTTTGTTCTCTCTATTCTACTTTGATATCAGGCCAACGTCAAATGTGAACTTTAACTTCACCGCACAGTGAGTGAAAGGATGTGGTAGACTTTTCAGTATTGTGTGTGTGAACTTGATGCCTTTTATTTTGTAAACAAACAACACGCAAATAACTTTCCCAGTTTCCCTAATTACTACTCCTCGTGGACGGATTTACAGTTTCTTGTTTCAGCAACATATAACGCAACACACACACCATCCACCCTGACGTGGCTTCATCGCATCATCACCGTCACTGCACGCCATGCAGCGCTCATGTGTGTGCAGCGTGTGTGCGCTCCACCGTATGTGTATGCCGTGGGATTGCCCTGCCTCTCGACGGTCCCTGTGCTTTCAGCTTTTCCCATCCAATCAATCTCTTAATCACGTTCAAGCGATTTGCTAATTAACTAATGATGTGGAATAATTAACACTGCTGTGTGACATTAGTCGGCAGCTGTTAAGCCATGTCAGCACCACAGAACTAATGAGAACAATACACAACCTGGGAACTCCTCTTCTTATTGAAGACAGCCGAGAAGCAGATTGTTGCACACGATAAAACTAAAAGAGCACAGACTACTTGAGAGGGGTTGAGTGTGTGTTTTGAGCTAAATTTTCTCATTTTGATTTGTTTTTATTTTCATCATCTTCCTCTTCGAGCCTTTGGTGATTCCTATTCTTGTTATTTTTGTGTGTTTGTGTGTTTCAAATTTTGTTGTCGGGGTTGGGTGTCTTTCTGTTGTGTGGCTTTGGTGCTGCCCCTTGGTTTGTCCATGGCTTTGCTCCATAGATCCCCGTATCGCAGTCCTCTGTCATGGATGACATAGAGGAGTGGCTCTGTGCTGACGTGGTGAGACTTCTTTACCTTGATTTATATCTCTTTTTCTCTTCTTTCTTTCTCTCTCTCCTCTTCCATGGATTTTGTTTTGTTTTTCTTTGATAGCACTTTTCACCCATCCATCTCATATAACTGGATACATCTAATTTTGGTTTCTTTTCACGTTTCATCCTTTCATTCACTATAATCTAATGAATTTCCACCAATGACTGAGTACATATAATAGTTAACCGTGAGGTTTGACATACAAATGCTAACATAGTGCTAACGATAGTCACATTAAAATGGTTGGTACAGTATGATCTTCTTTAACATGTGCATGCGGAGGCTGAGGAGTCAGGCTCAAGAAGGTCCCTAAGTGTCCTCACTTGTGAAAGGTGTGGAAGGATGCATGATTGGCAGATCCTTCGTGAGCGACTTTGTATGACTATGGAGTTTGTGTGAACTTTACAGGCATTTGACTTGTATGATGCTGTTGTGTATCAGCCTGTAGTGTTGCCGGCTGTACACTAAGGTTTATCTGTCTTCAAAAACAGGGCCAACTCCATGAAAGGGTAACTTCTGTATTTATCAACCTGGACCCTGTTATCCAATGTGTTTGTGCTCAAGTGACTTATGGGAACATTTTAAAATTTGTCCAGTATTTAGGGAGAGGGAGAGGGCTGCAGCTGGCAGCGGCAAAACAGGTTGCGATGTAACTACTCGGGGCATTTACACATGCAATGTACATCCACTAAAGGTGTTTGTTTTTGCCACTGGCAGTTAAGATTGTTGCTCTAAATGTCTGACAACATTGTGGAAAGGATCCCTAAAGGCATAGACCCTTTCTTGTAAGAGTAAGTTCCCTTTTGTTTAACCAAAACAGCCCCAAATTGCTATCACCAAACCCACCAAATTCCATTTAAATAAACTGTTATTTTAGTGCATTTAGAGCCAGCATATTTTTACATCTAACTGGGTGGATTTAGCGTTTATTTGAACCAAACCAGAGTTGGTGGTTGTTGGAACATTGGAAAGAAAAAACCAAGATAGATTTTGTGAATATCGCCAAACCTACCAGACTCAATTCAAGTAAAGAGTCATTTCATCATTGTAAAACACACTATATTCAAAGTCAACAGAACCAAAATAAAATTTACAAAGTTCTTCTTTCTGCTGCTCCAACAATCACCAGCTCCGGTTTGGCAAAAAAATCCTTAATTCTCCCAGTTAGATTTAAAAATATACTGGCTCTATACGTGCTAAAATACTGTTTATTGAAATGGAGTCTGGTGGGTTTGGCAATAGCGATTTTGGGGCTGTTCGAAGTTAAACAAAAGGTTCTCACTCATTTAAAAAAAAGGTCTATTTATGTAGGGATCCTTTCTATAATGTTGTGAAACACTTAGAATAATAATATGAGCCTGTTAGTGCAAAAACAAGCACTTTAAGTAGTTGCACATTGAGGTTGTGAACATGCCCTGAGTGGTTGTATTGCAGATTGTATTGCAGGCTGTAGCCCTCTTGTTCTACCAGTTTCAAAAACTGTTGTTTCCATTAGTCACTTAGACACAAAAACACTGGGAAATAGGGTCCAGGTTGAAAAATACAGACGATACCCCTTGAAGATGCCAAAATGTGTACATTACCTGTACTTTTCTCTTCTTAATAGAAAGGCGATTCTGCAGAGGAAGGGGTGACCAGTGAAGGTACAGACTCTGATCACAATTGCATATGTTCCACCATTTCTAACACGTGTGAAGTTTTGTTAATTTTCACCCTTTTCCTCATTTTGTTTCTTTTAGAATTCGATAAGTTCCTGGAGGAGCGAGCAAAGGCGTCAGACTCTCTGCCATCTCCCCCCGGAGCTAACCCCGCTCACCCTGCTCGCGCCCCCGGTGGCTCCCACAAGAAGGCCGAACGGACGGAGGATGCCCTCTTTGCCTTGTAGACTGTTCTCAGAGAACCTCGATCTCTCTCTAGGGGCATCTAAAGGTCCTCGCCCTGAATGATTCCTCCCAAAACAGTCCCTCCAGTCCCATTTCATCGCTGACTGGCAGTGGTGTAGCAAGTGATCTCCATCTCCTTGTCATTCTCTTCGCACAGTGTTGCTCTAATATGCAGAGGTCCAACATGTTTACTGGCGCACAACTGTGTTGCGTTTTACTATATATGGATGTATTAATCTGTTAGTGTGGGATGTACAACTCGCAGCCCTGCATCTTATTTCTAAGGCTCCACCAAAGGAAGACAACTTGTCTGATGGGGTAAAAAAATGTGGTATATTACTGCGAGATGAATGGAAAAAGTTCACTGCAGGTCCATGCATTGAGTCAGTGTAGACGCATACAATTAGGATTATATTGTGTTGTTTTATTACATTCAGCTAATTGCTAATTTATGCATTTATTGTTTTAATGGTTTGTTCTGTACTATGTACTAGCGCTGTGGTTATGGTCGAGCCATGCAATTTTTTTAGAGCTCTAGTCATGCCCTTAATACTGAGATGTGTGTGGAACGGCAACAGGTTTTATTGCCCAATTTGCCTGAAGCAGTGTGGACGCGTGTTAGCAGGCTAATTTGCTAACTAGGAATTTAATAGCTAAATCATAGCTAATTTTAATGAGTGTATGCCAGCATTCCTTTAACCAAAGGGAATTAGAAATCTAAAAGCACTAGTTAGGATTCTGTTGTGTATTTCAAATGGCTAAGGGGAAGGAACGTGCCCATGAAATATTTCCCATCATTTCTAAGAAGCTACGACAAATTAGCTGCAAACACTTTTAGCCATTCCAAAGAATATTAAGGCTTTAATGACCAACTAGCACTGAATTTTACCTGTCAGACAATAATCACGTGCTACAAATGTTAAGGGATCATGAACATTTTCCTTCCCCTGCTGTATTAATGTGTGTGCACTTTGAAGCAAAAACAAATCTGTATTTTGTCCTTTTGTGTTTACAAGATGGTTACTATTTTTCTAAGGGATGGGAAATGATCTTTAGATTGACTTCATTTTGCACATAACTTTTGTAACTGTGTAATTGCAGCGCTTGTTCACATAGAAGTGGATCGATGGACAGTTCATTTTAGGATTGCAAAAAAACAAACTTTAGGAAAATTAAAAATTACATGTAGATGCAAGACAGAATGTGGCATTTACATTATCAGCATGACTCAGCGCTGGCACCATAATCAACTAACAGACAAAACGTATAGCTTACAATAATTCACTGTTGTAACGGAAGTAGTCATATAGTTAGATCTTCACTTACTCTAAACTATGTAATCTATATACCTCAAAATACAGGAATTTTAGTTTCTGTATCTGGTTAAAAATGTATCAGCTCCAGTAATATCCAGAAGGTAGAGAGGTTTGTGTATCGTTTGATCCCCTGATTGTATTTTTATAGTCATTGTAAAAAAGGAAAAAAACGTGTCCGCACCCTTCATGATTTATCTTTTTGTGGTCGAGGCTGAAGCACGCAGCAAACAATTGTACCGTCTTTGATTTGCGCAGTCAAAGACACACTTTCGTTCATGGTGTATTTTTATTCTGGTGTGATTCATCTGCTCCTGTTGGAGCCGCTGCCAAGCATTTCTGTGATTGACTGATTTCAGCGAAGTAGCTCTGACTGGAGTTTGTCTTTGGTGTACTGAAGATCACACTTTGAGGCAAAAAAGCAATCCGGTCTTCACTCCAAGCTCTTTTGCCGAGCCTCTGGTTTGTTTTAACGTTGAAAGATTTTCTTTTAGTCCATTAAAGACCAAGAGCCTTGTCAATCAAGGCATCCCAATGCATCAACATTACTTGTTGAATTGCCCGTTGTCAGTATAGGCCTTCCACTAGAGGGAAATATTCATGATTTGTTATACTTTGTTAACATAAATGCAATGATAAAAAAAAATATTTGTCTGCATAATCATTATAGTTAGATATTTAAATGTTTTTTAGTTGAGGAAAATTAATAAGCTTTAACTTTTTTTTAATGCTGTATGGTTATATAGGTTTAATATGGATGCCAGGTAACTGAGATAATAGTATTAAATTTACAATCAACCATTGTGTTCACTTTGAAAAACTTTCACCACGCAGGCTGAACAAAGACGATTACTAAAAATGTAACAGGAGGTCCTTTAAAAGGGAACTTGAGTCATTTTCTGTTTGTATGTTACGCATCTCTGGATCTGTAACAGTGTATTATGTTAACTGCTTTTATAGAGCTTAAGTCCTGACTGCAACATGTATTCCTCTGATTTTTATCTATCTCCAAAAGGTTACTGAATGTCTTTTAATATCGATGAAGCAGAGCATTTGGCTGTTGTTTTGTGGACATGGAAAGAGAGAGCTTGTTTTTCTGTTGGTGCGTGTCCCATGTCTGTTTGGCTGTGCCGTCTGCTGCCATTACTAATGGTCAGATTTTCGTTTGACCTAATGCACGTTATGTTACTGCCCAATAAAACACTAGCAATGTGTGACCTCTACCTCACAACTGTTTGTGGTTATTTTACAGTTAAGGGTGGTGTGACAATCTCTTGCTTCTTCTTCTTCTTTTTCATGCACATGCTGATGCAACCCGGCCTCAATCTTGCACCGTACTGGCCATCATTGTCACATGAGCATCTCACCCCCCCCCCCATATGCTGGTTCACGGACATGTCATCCACTCTGCTCTAGTAGATTAGTACATAAAATGTAAACAAATCTTAACACACAATTTTAAATGAGTTTGCTTCCTTCAGTGAGTAGAGCATCACCAGCAGGTTTCCAAAATTAAGGAAGCAATTGTGTAAGACATGCAGATGAGATGGGTGTACCACTACTACAGAGGAGGAAGTGGGTACAATCCTATTTATTGCAACAGCTTTGTGGCCGATAGATGGGTACACCATAAGCACCCAGAGAAAGAGGTGGGTGTACCCTCCAGCACACCACTAGCCACGTACCTTTATACAAACACACCCCATAACCAACAATACCCGGCTTGCTGACAGGCTGATATTATTACTCCCATAGTACTGACAACAACTTTGCAGTGCTACTCCAGGTCACTGACCTATTTCCCCACCATGCTTTTGGGGGGTTCCCTCTTTGTGTTTGAAATGTGTGTGTGTTCACATTATAGTTAATTTAGCTCCTGCTGATCTGAAAGCCAAGTTTCCCTTGCCAGTTGTTTACATCATAAATAATTTAAAGGGTGTTGTTTACTGCAAGAAGCCTCACTTTTCAAACCTAAAATAGATGTATAACTGTATTGAGTAAATAGATTAATTATTTATTATATATTTACTCGGCAAATAATTAAAATGTGCCTCATTTTTTATTCTGTTTGGCCACCTGTATCCCTCCACTGATGTCCATGTTTCCCTCCAGGTTATTTCCCTGCTGCTGCTGTCGCTGTGCTAAGATAGAAACACATGATGTAATCACTAGACTCAGAGATGTGACGTCAGATCACCCCACTCGGCTCCCGAGCTTCCCATTGGTCGATTTCACTGGTTCTACAGGAGGAGCCGCTCCTTCCAGTCACACAAACTTGTTTTTCAGGAGCTCACGCCCGCTCGGCTCTCATTGGCTGTTGGGGGCAAGCCCACAATAAACATATCCATGCTGTCTCCCTCAAAATACAGTTAGGTGAAATATATCTGATATTAACATGGACGTAGAGGACTGAGACGGGTAGCACGGGTTAGTTTATGATATATAAAATATATTAAACGTCATGACTGTAGATAATAATTAAAGAATACATTTAAATCAGATCTGTAAAGGTTTTCCGGTGACATTACACCAGTTTGCTAAGTACCTTTATAATGATGTGTCACCGTTAATTGTCGTATAATATAATTTTGGCACACGCTCCTCATGCTGTCACCTCTTCAGTGAAATAATCAAAACAACCCTGAGAAACAGGGGACGTGGGAATCCAGTACAAAGCCAGTGATTGGCTGACGCGCCTGTCAATCACCCTCGGCTAGGTGGGCTCTGTCAGCCGCCGCCGTAAGCAGGTTAGTGCTGAATGAGCCTCAGTGTTTGGCTTGGTTTGACAAGTTTCCCCGGACGATCATGGGGCCAGGAGTGAGTAGTTAGTTGACACATCAATACAAAAGTTACAGCTCACTTTGCGCGTATTTTTTAACGAAGACTCGGGATCTGATGCTTTAGCAAATGTAGGGACGTGAGAAGTTTACGATTTTTTTCCCCCTCGGAGCGATTACAACAGCTATTCAAGTCTACATTGGAGAGCCAGACACAGGAGTGAAGATGAACAGCCTGTCTTTTGACGATCCCTCGTTGGATAATCTGGATCCAACGCTGTCGCTGAATGACCCCAGCGATATTGACACGGCCCTCTTAAGCGACATTGATGGTAAGAAAAGGCAACAGTGTTTGTCCGTTAATCCATTTGCTAAAGAGCTAAACTAACAACACTGCTTGTAACTTAACGCTAGCAATACCTCATGCATGCCATGTGTGTTTAGTTTAAATGGCCTCCTGTGCTTTACATTTTATGTTTAGTCTAAAAACCTCATTAATACCAGCATACACCACTAACCTCACCAGTGACCAACTTACAATGCTTCAGCTCACAGCGTAGCTTTCATCAGCCATCACTAGCTAGCCTAGCTAGCGCTAACCGTTAAGCTAACTAGTAACATTAACGTTTTTCTTTTGATATTGGAGGTAAGCAGAGGTGATAATAGGCTGGCTTATTCACAGTGTTGTTTCAACACTGTCAGACTTCACTGTATTTTAATAGGACCTATAAATAATCGATAGTTAGAGCAGGTTAGCTGTGCTAATAGGTGAGGCTAACTTGTGCTAATGGTCGTGAGTGCGCCCCGCCCCCAGCCTGCTCCACAGACAGAGGTTACTGTCGTTCATTCCTCCTTATTGAGTTCACAGTGCCTCATTTGACCGACTTCAGAAATCTTTTGTGTATATATTTATTAAGAATTAAGATATTATTTAAACAATGTGCTGTATTGACACCTGTCGGGTTTTCCTAGTGTTTCTTATAAGCTCGTGCTTGTTTACATTTGCTGTAATGTTATAAACATATAAAAACGCGTGCATTTGTAACGTTTGCAAAAACTGGCGTAGTAATTAAAATTTGGTTGTGTGTGTGTTATGGTCACATTCCCATCACTTGTTTGATGTAATGTAGGGATGTAGAGTAAAGAAAGCATTTAATAAGACAGATAAATGGTGTAATATTCCCAGTATCACACAGAGACTTTACAGTAATGGCTAATACATATTTTTATGATAGTAATCGTGCAAATAAACGCTGCGTAAATTGATGCTATTAATGCATATTCCGGAGACGTGCTCGTCAGCTTCCAAAATTTGACCGACAGTAACCCTCGGTGATGCTGCTCGATGGTAACCTCGTGCAGAGCCACAGACAGCGCTGCCTCTCTTTCCTGTCTTGGGCTGATCGGCATAGCAAGTCTCTGAGACGCGCTCTGATTGGTCAAGAGCGATCACCTCATACAAAACACTGGACTACAAATCCAGGGTGCTGCGTTTCACTGCAGACACAACATACACACACACAGTGTCAGTGTGTGTTTTTTTGCAATATATTCCTGTTGAGCTTCATCAGGTCAAAATTAGAGGTTTAAACATCTTTTGTAAATCTGGTATATTTTAGCAGAACATAACAGTACATTGAAAGCACTTTGAACATCATGTGTCTCATATTATTTTAAAAGCATTAAAAACACAGCAGTTTGTATGGGGGAAATATATTTTTGTATCTCTTATGCTTATAACATGCTTGAGGGGAACCTTGCGAGACCACAATGTAGTTAGTTTGGCAACTTTTTCATATATTTTTTTGTTTCCTGTTCATCCTTTGTAGCACTTTAGCCCACAGATGCATGAATACTATAAATAGCCTGCATGCACATGACTTGACTAACATTAATTCTAGGAAGTACAGTATATGTGAACCTGTTGCCGTGTTTGTCTTGTGTACAAGGCGTTGCTGTGTTTGTCGTAGTGTTGTCAAAATTAAGGACTCGTTTGGATTCTGATTTTTTTTTTTTTGTCATTTTTTATTTCAACTTCATCATTCTATACGAGCAAAACAATTTTTACATAGCTCACACGTAGTAGCACGTAGTACTTTGATTAAATGTACAAAGTTTTCAGCTGCTGTAACATCTATTCAGGTTTAAAACAAGTACGGTGAAGTGCTCAAGTGTGATAAGATGCTCCTGAGATTCAAACTTGCGAGGAATAAGAAAGAAAATGACATACCAATAATAATGATGAGCATTACTGTTTGACTACACATACGCTCATGAGTAAAAAGACAGGAAATAAGGATCGAAAAAAGTAAATAAAAAATAGATAAACTTAAAAATATAAAAGTGGGATAGGAATAGAAGGGGGATATGGATTTAAGAGTTCCCTTACTGCATCAACAAACTCATTACAGGACTCCACCTCTTTATGAATTTTGCTCTTTGCAACCTTCATGCATGTGTGATTTGTTCCATCTCATACACTTTGCATTTTTTTAAAAATCCAGATGTTATACGTTGGAGGTTCAGGATTCAACTGTCTAATTGTGATACATTTAATCACAGCCCCAAAGAGGATTTGTAATAGATGAGTTTCTGCCCTCCCCTCAGACCCCTCAGGGATTGCTTTGAGGAAAATCACCCTCGGACCTTTGGGATATTTGGATGGAACGCTGCTCTCAGGGCATCGAACACATCCTTCCAGAAGTTGCTTAACTTGGGGCAGGACCAAAAATATGAACGTGGTTTCCACTGTGTGGGCCACATTTTCTCCAGCACTTGTTTGAATTGGATGGGGCCCACTTAGCTGTCACTTGAGTCTGAATTTTCAAATCTGTTTCGACAGTCATTTTCTGCAGTATCGATATACCAGTACCTGCTGCACTATCTCACTCTCTGTTATTGTTAATGTTCACTACAGTCATGCTGCAGTTTTCTGTTACTAACCAAGGAAAGAAAAGTCGTGGTTGTCATGTTACAGCCTTGCAATATTTATCTCATGATAAAAAAGAAATAATCTTGAATGCCTTCAATTTAAATTTTTCTCAGTAGTATTTAATATAGATAATTTTCCACTGATTATATTGAAGTTAGAAATTCCAGTATTGTGACAACACTAGTTTGTACCATGTTTGTCTGCATGCACTGGGAATAGAAATGTATCCATTCAAATCCAATTTTGGTTAATATTGAATCCTTGTTCTAAAACATGTCATTTATTGAGTATGAAAAGCAACAAAAATGTGCTTAAGGCAAAAACTGCTTTTATTTTAGCAGTTTCAAGCTGCCCTGATAGTCTTTTGTCACAAATTAAACTATTCAGTGTTTGCCAGTTTTGGGAAAAATACGAAATATAGAAGAATAGAAATGATCTCCTTTTTTCCACCAATTTGCAATTTGAATTATGAATGTTTTACTCTTTATTTGCTTTTGAGTTTTACATTCTGACATTGGTTCTCGGGAAGAATGATGCATTCATATCCAACGCTACAGTAAAAGCTTTGTTTGTATGTCCTTTTTACATGAAGTTATTTGAACACAGTGATTATTTTTGCAGCTTAACTATTCTGTAGCTTGCATTTGACTGCTGTCTTTGATATGTTATATCATAAACAGTGTACATGTGGGTTGATGCATGGGTACGCAGTATAGATGAGAAAATCCAGTTTGCTATGGAGAAGTTGTTTCAGTACTCAATAAGCAAATGTCCAGGTGTCATACATTTAAAACTAGTTCTAATTCAGAGCTGCAGATTTCCAGAGTTATCTTGGAAAGTTGTTATAATTTTTGTACTTTGTCAGTAACAGTGATGATTTCTTTTTATTTCTCCCCCTCTTCAGACATGCTACAGCTCATCAGCAACCAGGACATGGAGTTTGGAGGACTGTTTGATAACCCTCCATACACAGCACCTCCTCTCAGCCAAGAGCTTCCTGGTCTGACTCAGTCTATCACCTCATCTGCCCCTCCAACCACCACCACCACACCTGCACCTGCACCTGCACCTTCATCCTCCTCTTCCATCCTAAGCAGTAGCCCTCACCTGGATGCACTCCTGGGCCCCCCTATCACCCGTAGCTCATCCACCCCAGACAAGGCCTTCCAGCCTCCCACCTTCCAGCAGTCCCCCCTGGCCCAGGTTCCCAGCTCCACACAGAGGCAGCAGCCATCCTCCCCACAGCAGGCTCAGAGCCTCAGACAGCCCCAGGTGGAGCAGCCCCAACCCATTCTCAGCCCGCCTGCCCCAGCTCAGGCAGCTTCACCTCATGGCTCACCAGCACCGAACCCAGCTTTCAGCTCCACACCCCAGGCCCTCTTCACCTCGCCTGCGCCCCAGACTCCGCCTCAGCCACAGCCGCAGACACAGCTTCAGGCGCAGCCCCAACAGGTCCGGACCAACTACAGCAACCAGAACAGCTACACAGGTAAGCAATCTCTGATGGTGATGTGCTTAATAGGACAGTTATTTTTAGCTTCCCCTTGTACTCACCTTGAACTAAAATGAGACTAAAAAATGTTCTTTAATCTAATTTCGTGTGGTTTAGAAACCCCCCTGCACAACAAGATGTCTCTTCACATGTATTGCATTTACCACGCTAGGACATTAGGCTATTCAACCTCAGCTGATCTCGTATCCAAGTCCTAATCTAATAGACTTTGCTCAGCAGTGTGAGAGTCTGTGAGCTAAATGAAAATGCTTTGTCTGGGTGGCACCCGTTGTATATGTACACATGGCATAGCTGCATATCTGCCGCAGCGGTGTCCACTGAAAACGTTGACACCTGATTGTTGCAGGGGGTTTTTGTAGTGGGTGGAAAGTAGTAAATTAAACACGGCTTCTGAATTGTCTCAGAGGCAATAAATCTTTATTGCTCCTTTTAAAACTCCCTGACCCTGGTACTGACAGGTGATCTCAGTGTCTAGCCCAGTTGGAACTGATAAGGAACATAAGGTGACACACTGAATGTTGATATCACTCATTGTACTTCACCTATTGGCCTACAAACCCACAGATAATGGCTTGCACAGTGTTAAGTGTAGTAGAGTTGTATCAGTAACCAATAATAACCAATAATTTGTTTAAATCAGTACAAATATTTTATATTTTTTACCTTCATAGGTCAATACGAGTATGTTTTTGTCTAAGTATAAATGCTGATGTAGACAATATAAGCTCTAGTGTGCAGGTTTGAGGAAGATATATTGGCAGAAATGGAGTCTAATATAACAAGTATGCTTTCTTAAGTGTTTAATCACCTGAGATAAAGACTTGTCTTGTGTTCATCATGAATGAGCCACTTATATCTACATAGGGAGCAGGTCCTTGTCTACAGAGTCTGCCATGTTGCACCGCTGTGTTTCTACAGTAGCCCAGAAAGGACAAACCAAACACTGGTTCTAGACAGGGCCATCTGCGTTTTTGCTTTTTCGTATTGGCCACCATAGTTAGCAGCCCCTCCGCAATGAGTCAAAAAGCATCGGAAAAACACTGATTTTTAATGTGATGCTGCTTTATACAGGGTTTTTACCAGTTCAAATCACTGGGTCAGTTTGTTATGGAGAAAAAGAGACCTCTATTGATAATTCAGCTCCTGGTTAAAACTTCCTGAACTTTTGGATCTTAAGTTATGAGAAAAGGAAAGCATCAAGCAAAACAGATTTGTAACATGAAACTGCTTCATTCTGTGTTTTTAATGGTTTAAATCACCTGGTCTGTTTGTTTTGAAGAGGAAGAGACCTCTGCGGATAAATTGGCTCCATGTTAAAATCTTTTGAACCATGACCACTGAAGGAATTCAAACCAGGAGTTTGTGCTTGGGGAATGGGAGAAATTTAAATTGGCTGCAATCTGCAATCCTCACTGCTAGATGCCACTAAATCCAACTCACTGCTCCTTTAAAATTAAAAGTGTTCACAAACTGATGCATCACACTAGTTAAAAGAATACTGGACCTATCTGAAATTGCTTTTTAAGATGATATTCTCTGCTAACATGTACTGATGCAGTGTATTGGGTGGTCTGTTATTTCTTCTTGTATCATTCTCGACTACAGACTTGCATTAGAGGTTTGTTGTTTAAATGCTGGAATGTGATGTCACTCAAATTTCTGAAATGTCCAAATGATTAACAGTGTATAAAGACTACAGGGACATTTTTGTCATGCACTGTAGAAGTAGATTTGAAAGTTAAATCTAGTGTGCAGTTGCTAAAAAGCAGGTGTAGGCTGCTGTCATGGATATTTCACACAATTATACATGCTTGAGTTAAGGCTGACTAAATCTTTTGCACTCTTTATTTTCCAGCTGGCAGTCCCAGCACTGTGAGCCAACCCACCACCATCTTGTCATCATCACCTCCAAGTGTTCAGCCAGTGACCATCCAGGCTCAGCTCCAAGGGCTGACCACCACTTCTCCTCTCCTGGCCACGTCGGCGAGCCCGCCGGTTCAAACCATCGCACCACACGTACAACAAGTACCTGTAAGTGTTTTAACTGGCACTTGAATGAGCCTGAATGGACTTAGTAAATCCTGCATTTGTGTATTATAAAACCCAAAGCAGAGCTGGATGTATTGACTGTACTTGTATGTGTGTGTTTTCAGGTGTTGCTGCAGCCCCAGTTCATCAAGGCTGAGTCTCTGCTGCTGACCACTCTGAAGCATGACCCCTGTATTGTCACTACTATGGCCTCTCCCACATCTCTGGCCACCACCACCCCAGTACAGAGCACTTCATTGCAGGTGGGCACATCACATGCAAGTCAACATTAAGAAAAGATCAAATATTATCTTACTGTGCATTCTTCAGGTAACTGTCTTTCTTATTTTCTGTCGCCTCACCTGTGCCATCTTATTTGCCTCCACAGGCTTTTATGGGCGGTGGCACCATCCTGACCACGGTGCCCGTCATGGTGGACACCGAGAAGCTGCCCATCAACCGCATCGCTATCAGCGGTAAGCCAGCAGGCCAGCCGCACAAGGGGGAAAAGCGCACGGCTCACAATGCCATCGAGAAGCGCTACCGCTCCTCTATTAATGATAAAATCATCGAGCTCAAAGATCTGGTGGCTGGCACTGAGGCCAAGGTAGGGAAGAGTGTCATTTGTTTTAATCGCAATCTCTCCATGTCAAAGTAAAATCTGGCAATCAGATGACAAGAGGAACCTTCGTTCATACTTTCTCCCAGCTCAACAAGTCTGCAGTGCTGAGGAAAGCTATCGACTACATCCGTTACCTGCAGCAGACCAACCAGAAACTCAAGCAGGAGAACATGGCTTATAAAATGGCAGCCCAGAAAAACAGTACGTGCTTAAAACCTGTCTCTCTGCTTTATTCCATAATAGCTTCACTGCAGTTTATTTCAGCTCCTTGAAAATAAGTAATTCAGTTGACCTTTTTGTGATGAGGTCTATTGATAGCTACTGTTACCCTGAAACGACGGAAGTGAAAATGGTCGTCTGTAGCCTCTAAGTGGAATTGAAGGTTGAAGATGTCTTTACTTTTGTTCCGCTGACTGACCCTCTAACTGCTCTTCTCGTCTTTCCTTTCCTCTTTCCTCCAGAGTCTCTCAAGGACCTGGTTGCCATGGAGGTGGACGGACCAGCTGATGTGAAGAATGAGCTGCCCACCCCGCCAGCCTCTGACGTGGGCTCCCCCACCTCTTTCTCACACTGTGGCAGTGACTCAGAGCCAGACAGTCCGATGGGGGAAGACACCAAGGTATGCAGCCTTGCATGATGCATACAATATGTAGTTCTGATAGTCAACAGGTTAAATCCTCGATCAGTCACCGCTGTACTTCATCAGCAGGATAAAATTTGTAGTCACTGTCTATGTCTGCGTTTGTCACATAAATGTATCTCTCTGGTCTCTGTTCTGCTCATCAGCCGAGCGTGGGCATGTTGGACAGATCAGCAGCAGGAGGCAGCGCTGGCGGTATGTTGGACCGTTCCCGCATGGCATTGTGCGCCTTCACCTTCCTCTTCCTCTCCCTTAACCCGCTGGCCGCCCTGCTATGCTCATCCAGCAGCAGCTCAGCTGGAAGCACAGCAGCCACTGCCACCCATCATGCAGGAAGAACCATACTGGGCATGGAAATCGCAGGTAAAATGAAGTCATAAAAATGAGCTGTTTTGAGGTGATATAAGGCGCTGATTTCAAAATGATGACTCCAAATGTTAAATGAAGTGTGTTCTCTGTAGCGGACTCGTGGGGCTGGATGGACTGGATGCTGCCAACTATACTGGTGTGGCTGCTGAACGGTATTCTGGTGTCAGGAGTTCTGATCCGATTGTTGGTGTACGGAGAGCCTGTAACCAGACCACACTCTGGTTCGTCCGTCTTGTTCTGGAGGCACCGCAAGCAGGCTGACCTGGACCTTGCTAGAGTATGTTTTCCCTTTATTCCCTTTATTAAAATCCCTTTATTCTTCCTCACAGATTACCTTTAATCTCTTGTTCCTCGTCATCACTGATCTCTTTCACCCTCTCCAGGGAGATTTTGCCCAGGCCAGTCAGAACCTGTGGACCTGTCTAAAGGCTCTCGGTCGTCCCTTACCCATCTCTCAGTTGGACCTGGCCTGTGCTGCACTCTGGTCCCTGCTAAGATTCTGCCTGCAGCGCCTCTGGGTGGGCCGCTGGCTGGCTGCCAGGGCTGGAGGGCTGCGATCTGACCGCCCCCTGAAGGAGGACGCCTGCAAAAGCAGCCGGGACGCCGCTCTGGTTTACCACCGCCTGCACCAGCTTCACATGACAGGTCGGTTGGTGGGAAAAACCCTGTTTTTAAATTAAATCAGTGTGGGAGACTGAACACTGTAGGGTGGCTTATTGAAGTGACAGCATCTCAGGTGATTAAAGAGCAACCCTCCTTTTTTTTTGCTGGAAGAGTCGGCTTATGTTGATTCAGTGCCAATGAAAGGTTTATTGACTGTTGCAAAACCTTTTTATGATTATTGCATCACTGTTATTCTTTGCAAAATCGTATATTAAAAAAAATATATGTAATATTATTTTCTTGTCTTATACATGTGCATACAGGTAAGCTGAATGGTAGCCACCTGTCAGCGGTGCACATGGCTCTGAGTGCGGTGAACCTGGCAGAGTGCGCTGGCTCCTGTCTGCCTGTCGCCAGTCTGGCTGAGGTCTACGTCTCAGCAGCTCTACGGGTCAAAGCCAGCCTGCCAAGGATCCTGCATTTTACCTCTGTAAGTACCCTTAGTCTGCACGCGCGCACACGTCGTCTTGCTCGGTCATTAATGTTGTGCAAATTTAATATTTTATGCAAATGTTCTTGCCTGGATGCCGTCAGAATGAAGTACTTGCACTAGGGCTGTAAGGGTTCATCTGCTCTCGCTGAACCGTCACAACATGAGGGTCACGGTTCAGTGCATGCAGAGCACATGGTGTGAGTGTGAAAACTTTTTAAGCTTTATGCTGTTAGCAACAGCTCTGAGGTTAGCGCAACAGGCTGATTGGCGTGGGAGTCAGTCAGTCGGTCAGGAGCTCGAAGATCCGCCTGTGGCTTCCTGGTCAGCAATGGAGAAAGACTTGTGTATAATACAAGGACAGTGCGTTGGCATTGCTCCACCGTTGTGGGACATGTGAAATAAACACATCCACCATGCTAATGCACGTTTGAGGGCATCACCCAGATGTGCAGAATGTTTAAATATAGCCAAGATGGAACTACTGAAAACGCTCCTCCTAATCCACAAGTTTTACTTTTTATTATTATTTTTAGTTTGTTTTCTCAGTACCATATTATTGGAGATGCTTTTCAGGTTTTATAGCCTGTTATGACCTGTTGCCTTCTGGGAAAGTGTTTGTTCAGTGTATGTACAGTGTAATACAGAAATGTCTGGGATGTTATGGTTTACCGAAGTTGCCAGCTGGCAAAATGTAACCTCCAAGAGGATTGTAAACCAGGATATGAATTGTACTCTGACCTCTTTGTTCTATTACACTCCTGCGCTGACGTTTGCTTCATCTGTCTTGCATTTTTTATTAACATGACCCCAGGACTTGCCGAAATATCAGTTGTAACCTGTAAGCTGTGTAATTCTGTCGACATTCAATTGAAGAACTTAAATGACTACTTTGTTTTTCTATTCTGATAGCGTGTGTTCCTGAGCAGCGCCCGCCAGGCGTGCCTGTCATCCAGTGGCAGTGTGCCTCCAGCTATGCAGTGGTTGTGTCACCCGCTAGGTCACCGCTTCTTTGTGGATGGGGACTGGGCTATTCGCAGCACTCCTAAAGAAAGCATCTACAGCCAGGCTGGCAATACCGGTCAGTGCGGATAAAATGTAGTACACACTTCATGTGTAACTGTGTCCAGTAATGGTGAATTTGACACCTTGAGTCCTCTTCAAATTTGTCACCTAAGGCCTAAACTCTTGTTTTGTGTGTGCACACTCAGGCAGTGTATTTGTCATGTTAATGGTGTGTTGGTTCTCTTACAGTGGATCCTCTGGCTCAGGTGACTCAGGCATTCAGGGAACACCTCCTGGAGAAAGCTCTGTACTGCGTGGCCCAGCCACATGAAGGGAAAAGCCCAAACCAGGGCGAGGGGTGAGAGGACCAAACACACTCCCAAATACCAGTTTTTGCTCACTGAAATTTGTACTCCATTTTTAATAGTATTTGTTAGAACTTCATAGTTTATTTACTAGTTGACAACAAGCAATAAGGATGACGTAATAGGCTATTAAAAAATAAACTGGTAATATATTTTGAAGTTGTCATTATGTGATCACGTGGCAGGCAAATTAACCAGTGTGTGTCTCTGCTCAGGGAGTATGCTGATGCCCTGGAGTACCTCCAGCTGTTGATTAGTGCTTCGGATGCGGCTGGTGCCACCTCCCAGTCTTTTGCTATCGGCTCCAACATGGCCACCGTGACTGGTAAGTCAACAATACATTCAGTTGTCTGAGAAGATGGTAACCAATCACTGTAATGCAGAGTCCTGCAACAGGTCAGATACCTGCCAGGTAACTTGCAAAATTAAAATACTTGGATAATATCACAGGCACAGGTAAAAATGAACTAATCGCAGACGGGCAGCAGTTTAGAACAAAAAATATCTTGGGTGCTTGAGCTGGTCGTGTGGATGCTCCGCAGCTTCTGCCTTATCTGACAATTGTATCATGCGGCAGACTGACAAAATACGTAGAGGATGTTCCACAAAACATCATTCTGGAGCTGAGGATCAGCTGACTGATAGCAGCAGGGCAGTTATTTTGGATATGCAGACGGATGATCACCGAAAAAATTGTGCATTACATCGACTAGTGGGAGCTAACTGAGCCACATCTGAAGTGGACAGAACGTTACGTAAAGTGGCCTAACAGCAAAACAGTGTTTTTAATCAGGGGTCGGATCATGGGACTGATGTTAACGGGTTGGGGAAGGTCTAAATTTGACTCAGAGATAATTATGGGTAATGGGTTGGTGCTGGCACTGAGCTTTGCAGGTGCACACGGGTGCAGGTTTGCAAAACTGGACCCATGCTCTAAAAAAACCAAAGCAGGTTTTTATAATTTAACATCAAAAAACATTAGTGGCAGCTAATGACGGCAGTTTTTGACTCTAAGCCCAAAGACAGCTTGTAAAACTTTGGCAACCAAACACTCGCTGCCTGAAACCACTTCTGTTGCTTGAGTACATCGACAAATTCAAGTGTAGATGCGGGCTCCTTACTTCATTACCACTTATCTTCTCGGAGAGAATTGCATTTGCTTGTCCCGCATCTTTCAGTCACCTGCCCCGACTGTTCGATTTCCTTAATGTGCTTGCAAAGTAAGAAGCGGTGAGATAAAGTTCATTTTTACACTATTGAGATTGAGTAGCGTGATTTCCTCAGGGTTGACTTCCACCCTCCCACCGCTTTCCTTTGTCCTCGCTGATCACAGATCTGAGCGAAAGGGGGCTAGGTGAAAGGGAGGCATCCTCTAGATTGCTTCATCTATCTTCAGCGCTGTCAAATCGGTGATCACCTTGAGAGGAGGGAGGGAGGGGAGGCTGTGCAGGGATTTTAATAGGAGACTTTTCTTGGCAGAGCCTCAGGTTGCTCATAGTGTTGGAAGTGTGTGTGTGTGTGTGTGTGTGTAAGTGTGTTGCCTAATGTTAAATGGAGTAGTTTTCCCTCATGAGGGAGTCGTCAAAATGGCTGCTTTCTCTCAGCATGTTGTGACTATGCCAGAGGGTAGAAACAGATTGATTCAGAGGTCAAATTACAGACAGCAGCTGTCTGTGTGTGTTCGAGTGTATGTGCGTGTGTGTGTGTGTGCGCACTCTCATGCATGTTAAATGTGAACGTGGGCAGTAGGGGATTCAAATATTTGCATGTTTGTTTGTTTGTCTGCGGGTGTCTCGCCTTTGACTGTTGTTGTTCCAACTTCCAGGCTGTGACCCCCACTCCAAGTGGTGGTCCTCAGTTGCCGTGGTGATCATCAATTGGCTCCAAGGAGACGACGCCGCGGCAGAGAGGCTCTATCCAACTGTTGAGCACCTTGCCCCGCAGCCTGCAGAATGCAGAGTAAGTTGGACGTACACACACTGGAGCCTCTGCAGCCAGGCCAAGAGTGTGTTGCGTAACTTTTGTCTCCAGACACACACATTTCCACTTCTTTAACCTGTGTCCTCTGTCTCTTTCCCCCTCGCTCTGTCAGGAGTCTTCTGCCCAAGGCATGTCTGAACACATTCAGAGCGGTGCGGGCTCTGCTGTCCAAGCCGGAAAACTGCCAGCTGAGTCTGAGCTACAGCGACAAGGCCAGCGCCCTGCTTAGAGACAGCCTCAACCTAGGACCACACTGCCACAGCTCCAGTTTAGACAAGGTACACACACACACACGCACACACACACAAGTACTTGCAGATTTGTGTGCATTAAAGTCAGTTTTTTGAGGGCAACAACATTAGAAATATAAAAAATAATAACTACACACGAATGCACACAGTGACAGATGTGCCCACACATGTGCGTGTATAAAATTGTAAACACAGAAAATTGCCCACACATAATCACTTCAGTACACACACACGTACACACACTTCACAACACAAAGCCACAGACTGCGAATCCCCCTGTAGCGTCTCCTCCCTGTGATACGGCGGTGTCCTACCCTCTGGCGTTCAGCAGATGGTGATGCTGGTGGATAGGTAGCTCACAGTGTGTGCCTGTGTACGGCCGGAGCTGTGGTGCATTGTAGTTGCATTGCATGTGTGTCTCAGCAGAGTGCAATGTACCTGCAGTGCAACACAGAGCTGGGCCACTAACAGCAGAACACGCACACATAGTGAGGGGGGGGGGAGAATAGAGTGAAGCTCTGTTGTAGTTAGAGCTGGACAATATCTCTGTATTATTTATCTGGGAATGTTTGTTTTTGTTAATACAAATGACACAACATTTAATTGTGAACTAGAGCTGTTGTGGTGAAGTAGTTGTCTCAACAGTGCAATTTGCAGTATTACTGCCATTTTCTTTCTTATTCAAATCACTTAATTTCTTTTCATTTAACTGCTTTGCAAATAAGCTTTATTTTCAGGCTATTATTAGGTATATTGTTGCTTTTTAAATAACAAAAACAACACTGTTTAAAAAAAAATTCAATACATGCTGACTGACAGCAGCGTTTTTTTCAGCTGAGACGCTTTTGTTGTGTAAAAATTTCAGCACAAGGTGGAGTATCTATTTGCTCTGGATGAAGGGAAGGCTGATGCTTGCAGGGAGCGACGATGAACCCACTGGTCTGTGCGGGTCCAGTATTAGGTTGTTCTCACACTTGGTGCTTTTCAACCTTCTAAACAGACTCAGAGCGGTGACTCAGCATTATTTTCACATATGTGAACTCAGACCGCTCTGAAGCGAACCAAACTCGGAGTACTTCGGGAGTCTGTCCATGGTGCAGTTCACTTAACCTGTGCGTTGTGAACACAAAGCGCTCAAAGGTTCGCTTTGCTCTTTGCCATTGTATTCAGCCCTCTAGATCACATGCTGTTGCAGTTGGAAAGTGTAAATATGTGGCACTCCCATGGGAAAAAAAGATGGACATAGCATTTGCTTGCTATCCCCTGCGGTTAGCTTGTCAGTGGTGCTTTATCAGTTATGGCGGAGAAAATGTATCCTGATCATGTCCTGATTTCTCTCTCTAGGTTATCCAGTTGCTCTTGTGTGATCTTCTCTTGGTGATGAGGACCAATGTGTGGCGCCTGCAGCAGCAGGGGGCCGGTCCTGCGGGGTCAGGGTTGACTGGTACCAGCGGCCCAGCAGGGGTCCACCAGGCCTCTCCGCCGGAGCTCCAAGGCTTTCAGCAAGATCTCAGCTCCCTACGCAAGCTGGCACACAGCTTCAGGCCTGCAATGCGGAGGGTACGTATAACAGTCTTAGTCACTACGTTTTAGTCATTTAGCTCATGCAAGTACTTAGTTAGACTTACAGCGAGTGAGCAGTTTGGGGGCTTCATTGTCTTGCTGACATGCAGTTGAACTTTCATTTCTAACCTGATTTCCTCTCGGTCTAACACACATGCAGACACAACATGATTGGCAGACACTCAGGGAATTATTAAAACAAGATGAACACACCTGTGCAGCTCAGGCACTTAAAGCCATGACTCATCAGATGTGCCTTAAAACCCTCATAAGCCGACGTGTTAGAAGATCGACGCGCAAGCATCAAGACAGACTCTCACATGCTGCACATACCTGGCACAGCAAACAGCTAGCCACCATGACAACACATTAAGAAAAGCACATATACATCCAAATACGTCCTGTGCACATATTTGCAGGCAGTCCACGGTTCAATTCTCTGTGGAAATTAGCTGGGAGGTGTTGCAACGCACACATACACACACACACCCGAGGCGAGTGTTTAGCAACGTTGTTCACAAGGCTTCAAAGTCTCTCTGAGGTAGAGCCGAGCATTCTGTATGAGTCATCATCCCTCCACCTCCTCCTCATTACTCTTCCCTCCATCTCTTTCCAGTTGTTCCTTCATGAAGCTACAGCCAGGCTGATGGCGGGGGCCAGTCCCACCCGCACTCATCAGCTCCTGGATCGCTCGCTGCGACGCAGGGCAACGCCCGGAGCCAAGACAGGTGTGTGTGGACGTACTTGTGTTGGTTTTTATTTTTTCATCCGCTCCGCACAAGTAATTCTGTCTGCAGGCAGAATTGTTTTCTGAGCTTTTTGCTGCTTTTGATATTTAGATTTTTTTTGTGTGTGTGTGTGTTTTATTGTTATTGTTATACTGTGACTGCTGCTCACGCATTGCCTGTTAAAGCTCATGAATGTGGCAACATCATTTGTGACTGATAAGATGAGTTCAGGCTCTCAGTTTCTGTTTTTCGTGCTGTGTTTTAGGTAATACAGTAACATAATCATAATTATACATTGTTTTTAAGAATCACATTTGTACCAAGCTGCAGTTAGGTTGCATTTAAGCAAACTGTAGATGCTGCTGTTTGCTAAGCATCAGTGTGTAGGTTTGTGTTGTCTTGCAACTTTTAAATAAAAGTTGTAGAGAGCTGAGACGCTGAATGGCTGTAATCAGTCGCACTTATCTTAACATTTACTTTGCCCAATTGTCCACGACACTAACTCCCATCAGTAATTAAACAAGAAGCCACCGCAGTCTGATTTGCCATTAGTGGCTGATGACATCGAAAAGCTCACCCGAAACACCGCGGTAACAACATCCTTTGTGTTTTTCTGCGTGCAGAGGAGTGCGAGACGCGGCCAGGCCAGCGGGAGCAGGCTGAGGCAGTGATGCTGGCGTGCCGCTACCTTCCTCCCTCCTTTCTGTCGGCTCCCGGCCAAAGGGTGGGCATGCTGGCTGACGCGGCCCGCACCCTGGAGAAGCTGGGAGACAAGAGGACCCTCCACGACTGCCAGCAAATGATCATCAAGCTGGGCAGCGGCACCACTGTCACCAACAGCTAGAGAGAAGGGAGAGGCTGAGGGACATGCATGGACACTGTATATAGAAACATCTCTAAAATACAAAAACAGATGGAAAAGAAACCCTTGCAGACGCAACCACACGGCCTCTGGCATTTTGGCGTGCAGCTATTGAACAGATTATTAAACTCTACTGATTCATATCAAAGTGACAGGATTTTCTTCATGGACTGTCCCTCCCACCACGTCAACCCCCCCACCAGGAAGCACTTGTAGAGGTCACACTCTTGTTGCTATGGATTATTACCATAATAAAGGAAGCATTTTTCTCAGTTACCGAGCTGAATCCCCTCGTGAGATTGCAGTGCCGCAGTTTGACCACAGAGAGGAGCCATCACGTCCTCTTAGTGGACGACTCAGTGTGAATGATGTGAGTGTGTGTGTGAAGAATGACAGAGATATTTGCCCCTGCACTTGTTCAGTATAGTCCCACCCCCGATCTTTTTGACATAGATGCACCTTCTCCGAGGCAGGAGTACTCAGTGGGTTGGAGTGGCGGGCTGCCCTGATTGGCTGCTGAGTGAGGCGCCTCATGTTTGTGGGAGGAAGAGGACCAAACTCGGATTGGTCCGACCGTGGGCTCGTTCAGTGGGAAGCCACTCCGCAGGTTGTTCAAATAGTGTTAAAGTTGAATCACGTTTTTACCGTTGATAATCTGAGGAGAGGTGACCCACTCTATAAGCTCTGTGTTTCTATCTGCACTAGCCCTGCGAGGCTTATTTCAATGAGATGAGTAATAAACATGGCTTTATGAAGTTATTTTCATAGGTCATTTCTTGTTTTGCTGTGTACATATTTTAAAATGTATTTATAATCTGAACTTTGATTAAGCAGTATTTTGCATAAGCAGAGTGATAAATGCTTATTTTCTTCCCCTGAAACCTGTTTTTATCTGGTAGCTTTTGACCAGGCCCAAATAATGTAGTTACTGTACTGTGTTGCCATGCCGACGGCCGTCAAAATGTAGACGGTATCAAGTTATTTGCGTCACATCGTCTGACTCGATTGACCTTTTGCACTGTTGCACACGTATGCAACTATGATATGAAAATTGGCAGCGCCCAATTCTGGCATCACCAACAGACAGCTGAAACTCCGAACGTGAACCTTTGGCACTTTTGCAACAAGTTACATAATGACAGACAATTTCAAAATCATTTATTTTCCAAAGAGGGCCTGTAGAGAATCTTCTGGTTTTTCCTTCATAGCTCCAATATGAAGAGCAATACGTGCTCTTTCAGTCATTGTCGTTTCATGCTCCTAGAGAACCACCGTTTCTTGATTTTTAAAGACTGTAAAAATGCAAAAAAAAAAAGACTTTGGCATGTGTTTTTGTCCCTGGACCAGTATGTTTTTTTATAGTGTGTCTCTAATGTGAAAGACTGAAAGACGTTGGATTGAGATGAATGAGTCGCAGCCATGTCTAAAGGTTTTATTCATGTGTTCTTCAACTGACATCCTTTCATCTCTTCCTTGTTCTTTGGTTTCATTCTTTTATGATGTAAATATTAAAGCATTTTGTAAAGAAGAATATAGTGTTTCCTGTCATGCTTTCTGTGTTTAAAGGCACGGTGTGTAAGATTTAGCAGGATTTAGTAGCGTTTAGCAGTGAGGATCGCAGATTTCAACCAGATGAAACTTCCTCCAGCTAGAATTCTTAATTGTTCAGGTTTTTACCGAAAGCGGAATTATCCACAGACATCTCTTCCTCTCTAGAACAAACCAGGTGATTAAAACCAGTTGAAACACCAGACAAAACAGTTTCACATTACATGAGTGTTTCTAGCCCAACTCCTGCTAATATGTGCTCACCTTTTTCCTCTAATAACTAAAGATTCAGACATTTAGGAGGTTTTACTGTGTGCTGAAGTATCTGTAGAGGTCACTTCCTCTTCAAAACAAACAGAACCGGTAAAAAAAACACAAAATGAAGCAGTTTCACATTACAAATCAGTGTTTTCACAACACTGCTCGTTACAGATGGGCCTAATTGACCCTATCAAGAGTCAGTGTTTGGTTTGTCCATTCAGGCTACTGTAGAAACATGGCGGTGCAACATGGCGATCTCCGTAGATGAGGACCCACTCCCTATGTAGATATAAACAGCTCATTTTAAGGTAACAAAACACAACAGCTCTTACTTTCAGGTGATTATACACTAAAGAAAACATTCTGTTACATGTCAATATATTCCCCTAAATCCTACACACTGGACCTTTAATGGGGGTTCATACCACGTGATAATAAAAATAAAAGTATCCCTCCACTAAACTTTAAAGTTATGGAAGTAGGTTATCTGATTACATGTAAAATAGGGTAAAACTTTTGCAAGAAGTTTTTACAAAACAATAAATGTATCCAAAACCCAGTGAGTTTCTCAAACTGTTTTTGTAAGTTAAAGTTAATTCAGCAGTTGCCTGTAATATTCTTTATTAAATGCACATTCTTAAGAGTATTGTATCGAGTCCTGTTATAGATTGCTGTGTATTTTTCTCCTTTGAATGCTAAACACTTTATATATCTAGAACCAGTGTTTGGTTTGTCTGCTCTGGGCTACTGTAGAAATATGGCCATACAACATAGCAATCTCCTTAACACGAGGACCTGCGTCCTATATTAATATAAACTGCTCATTCTAAGGTAAGAAAACACAGCAATTTTTATTTTCAGGTGATTATACACTGTAAAAAACATTTCTATTATATAATATTCCATTTCTGCCAATGTATCCCTCTAAATCCCACACACTGGACCTTTAATATCAGATTAGAAGCTCTGAAATATGGCTGGGGATGTGTTAAAATGGCTGTAGGATTTTACTTTCTTGACTCACCGTGGTCCCTTTTACTTGGCAAGCAAAGAAGATACGCTAATCCACGTGTGTCTTCAGTGTGTCAATGTCAGTGCGCGTTCAGTAAAGACAAAAAGAGCAGGCGTTGGTCATAGCAGCATTGAAAGGTGCTGGTATATTTAACATTGGCGTTACAAAAAACATTTCAAACAAAGTGATGCTGTGTCATCGATTCCAAACAAATAGACATGAAAATCAATAAAACGGCATGCTCCAACTTATGACAAGTGACATTCCCAAAAAAGGTCCTTATTTTTTTTCATCAATGGATTCTTTTAATAACATTTTATAAGCAATAACATATTCCATTTTATAGAAAATAAACATCTCTAGGAAATACTATACACAATTATATTAGTACATCACATCTTACATTTAAACAGCATCAAATACTTATATACACCATTAAATAATGAGCTTCATAAAAGAGAACGTTTGGTGTGGAGTTTTTGCACTTTCTTTTATGCTCTAATACTTAAATATGTCTCCTTTTGATATGACCAGTACTTAAACTGACACCCTGTGCAGGGCGCTGTTACATAGCATGGAAGAGTGAAAGAGGCTACATTTGAGATACACAGACAGGTGTGTTATGAGATCTGACTTGAATGTTTATCTTTCTGCGCTGCTGTGGGAGGTGAAATAATCATACATCATGGCATCAATGTTTAACAGTAATACTTCTGAACTGTACATAGATATGAGGTGAGATGACCTGACTCCCGGTTGGACCCTTGGAGCCCTGATCTGCAGCCTGTCGAGTGATGATGGCGTCTACTGTACATACTGAATGTGCACACAGGTGAGATGGATTTTTTTTTTTTCTTTTTTAAATTTCTGAGTAACACAAAGCCTGACATATACCAAGGGTGACGCAATGATGTCGTATAGTCATAATGCACATCAAAATACATCTCCGAAGATAAGAGCATTATATTAAAATACTGCGTCCGTTTTTTTTCTTAACTCTTCGATATCAGAATATTTAGAACCTGTAAAGCACATCATCATGTACAGTTTCCTTTTTTGTTTCATTTTGTCTCTTGTTTTTAAACACAAACACACACATTGAGATAGTACATCCAGTGGTTGGCTGCTGCTTTTTTGATGCAATGACATCTTGGATTTGAGATGAACTTCTTCGCTCACACAGACACATAATAACGCACAAACACACTGATGATGTGGCTGTAGAATGACAATGTGATTATCACACACACACGCACGCACGCACGCACAGACACACACACTCACGCACGCGCACCTCTTGGCCCACAGACAAGGTGGCCAGAGGGATGTTCCTGTCCAATCAGTGTCCGCCAGGTGTCTGAATATGATAGCAACCCATCCGAAGGCAGAACACACACGCATACACACACACATTCCTCGCTCTGCATTTCAAACAGCCCCCCTGTGCACTGGGCTCTAGGCACACAGTCTCTAAAGCGCAGTCTATCCTCCTGTTAAACAGTGCCGCTGCCTTCTGCCTTCCAGTGAGGGGCTCAGTTGAGAAAACACATTTCCAGGCCGGGTTCAGGGAGCAGCTATTCTCTGCGGAGCCATTCTCCAGGGTTTGTATTGCTCCTTGCTCCTAGCTCCAGCTCAGCGCAGCCTTTTACCCTCCCCCAGCCCCACTGGCTGATGTGCCTGTCCGTCATCAGTCATCACCGTGTTTTTTTTAGGTATAGGTGGCTGTTGGACAGCATCTTTGTTTGCCTTGCTTTATAGGTGATGCTTTCCTGGCTGAGAGGTGGTGTTGGTGGTGGAGGTGATGAACTGGAATATCTTACAGGTCCTGGAGAAAAAGGGAAAAGAGACAGACATGAACTGAAGTCACAAACACATGCAGAGGATGAAACACATGAGCTGCGCCAGAGGCGTAGGTGCAGATTTCGGAGGGCACGCAGAGGACACGTCCCCAGTGGTGGAGTGGAGGGCAAGTTTACGGGGTATACCACCTAGGTATATCCACCTACCAGCCAGAAAGCCATTGGAAATAAAAACAGAGTATACCCACTTCCTCCTTGCTGACCTTCCCATCTACTGAGTAGTACACCAAACCAATCCAGAACGCAAGAAATATGTGTTTGACACTCAAGAACCCCCAAACTCCCCATTTCAAAAGTTTTCACCCCACAGTGCTGGCATGAAACGTCTTCCCTTGGCCTGAAGTTTTGAGGTCATCCCTCTGTAACTGCTACATTAACCTCATAACCGCAGAGTATGAGCCTTTTAAGCAGTGTCCAGCAGCTCTGTAGCTCAGTCGGTAGGTCAGTCAGTCTTTGAGTTGGTCCACAAAAATTTCCCCAGCCTTTGACAGCCGCAGTGTTTGCCCTAGGAAACTGATATTTGGCATGGAGGTCAAGTGTATGTGTGTTTGTGTTCATGCCAACTGGCTATAAGGAAGTGGTGGCGGGGGCAATGGGAGTGGACATAAAACTTCCAAATGGATTCACACACATGCACAAGATTTTGTGGGAAGACTGGTCACAAGCCAAAGGAGAGCTGATTTACTGTTCATGCCAGTTGGCCAAAAGCGGACACATGTAAATGCATGGTCACAGCTATTACAAATTTGCGTTCATTGTTCAGTCGGCACAATTATACTGCAGGTGGGAGCTCGCATGCAAGTGCTGCACATGCGTCTTTGTGCGAGAGGGCTTCTGTGCAGATCTGCAGACATGAAAGCGAGCTGGCTGCAGTGTGCAGGAGTGGGGAGATGGATGCAGCTGGCCAGTGAACCAGCTCCACGTGAAAGACACAGCGGGAACGCCTACTAATTGCGCTGGTGTGGTGGTGGCGGCGGTGGAGCGCTTTCTTTCCCCTTATCCTCCTCTGCAGCCCCTCAGTATCTCTCGTTCACCCTCTCTGTCTTTCTCTCTGAGCTGCCAGTTGCCCATCCTTATGGCCTGGACTCAGACCAGCAGCTTTGCTCTCTGTCTTTTATCTCTCCCTCTTTCTCCCTCTTTCTGTCCTCTCTTTCTGTTTACCTCCCCAGAGTAGCTCTCATTCTTTTAAACCTTCAATCTCACTTGTTTTTTTTTCTTCTCAGTTTCTCCATCACCGAGCGCTGCCTGTCTCTCTTGTTGCCCTTCTTTTCTCTCTCTATCCCTGTCTCTTTCGCGCTGTCGTTCTCTGATGTAACTGCCCCCATTCGTCTTTTGTTCCCACTCAGCCGCTGCACAAAACTGTTTTTTTTTCCATCCCCCTGCCTGTCTCTCTCTCCCCGCTCACTATGTGTATACGTGTGTGAGCTTACAGGTAACCTGTTAATGAACCTGCCTGGACACACACAGTGTGTGTCCCTTAGCTCTGGAGCAGCCGCAGCTGAAGGCAACATGTGTGTGCGATCTCATCGATATGTGTGTTCCAGCCCTGAAACCAAGTGAACACAGGCAGAGGGAGAATTTCAGAGGGGGACCCATGGGTGGGGTGATTGTGTGTGTGTATGTGTGTGTGTGTGTGCGTATGTGTCTGCTCTTCCCTTTGATTAGGCTGCTCAGCGTAAATTGGCGCGGCACAGACCCACACACACAGACCTTCAGATCCCTCAGCTGATGACAGCTCTGCCTCAGCCCGCTAACAACAATCTCTCTGTGTCTTGCTCTCCTTTTTCTCTCTGTTTCACATACTCTATTTCTGCTGCTTAGACGTGGGAGTTGAGGTGAGGAGAGGCGGGGAGAGGAGATGAGAGAGAAAGAGGGAGGAAGGGATTGAGGAGGGATGAAGGGAGGACGACTGAAAAAATGGAAAAAGGGAGCTTGCAGGAGATGAGAGGTGAACAGAGTAAGGGAGCTGGAACAGCGGGGAAGCGCACAAGCAAAAAATAAGGGGTACGGAGTAAAAAAAAAGAGAGAGAGAAATAACAAGGGGAGGAAGGAGAGAGAAAGGGTGGAGAGAGCATGTGGGGAGGATAGCAGGCAGTGATGCCGGGTGGGGTGTTTTGATCAGCAGCCAGCTTTTCATCCCTGTCAGTCTGCACAGAGGAGAACAGGAAAGGAAGAGGGAGAGAGGGAGAGATGCAGAGAGGGGAGGGAGGGAGGAACGGAGGCTACTGCCACTGCTGCCTCAATGCACCGCTGCTCCCTGCTGAATGTCAGCATCTCTCCCCCTCTACTCCCCCCCTCTCCCTCTGCATTTGACCTTCCTCTGTGTGCTGCAGTGTATATACGCCACCACCAGATGGCGTCTGTCTTACAGGAAAGTTGTGGAGTGGACTGATGGTAATAACACAAAAACAGTGACCTGTTGTAATTGCAGTGGTCTGCAGTCATAACACTGCATGCTGAGTGACGGTAATACACAAAGGGCACATAACTAAGTGTTTACACAGCTACTGTTAGTTGATACGGGTTCAGCCTGCCAAGGTCATTGGGTACATATTGATTTGGTAACAAAATACCAGTCAGTCCAAGATGAGATCCAGACCGTCTTGGCATGGGCGTGATAGGGTACCTTGATACAAGCGTACAATGAACACCAGTCCGAACCCTTGTGTTTCCCCCTTCGAGTCTTTCTCTGTTTTACAAGAGCTGACAATTGTGTTTTCTGTTCTGCACTGTATCATCTATCCAGCCACGGTACTGCTGCTTGTGACAGCAATGTGTGAGCTCAATTTTTTTCTGTGCTGTAGAGAGGGATGGGGAAGGAGGAAAAAAATGCACAGAGGTTCTTGGAGCAGAGAGGCTTTAAGTGATCTAATGGGAAGACAAACCTGTGCATGCCTGCTATACATTAACATATATGAAAACGCTGATGTCGTCTAAGTTGTTACCCTGGGAGATGCTAAATGATCTTCATATATTCCACCCTCCTTTCTTATATGCATGACTTATTGTTAAAGCACAGTGCGGTAATAATTTCGGAGAAGATTTTAAAAGAGCAGTGTGGAGGATTTAGTGGCAGCTAGCAGTGAGGAGTGCAGATCGCAACCAGCTGAAACTTGTCTTATGTGTCAAGTGTGAACTGCTGTTTAGATTTCCTTCAGTGGTCATTGTTGAATTATCCACAGAGGTCTCCTCATCTTCAAAACAAACGGAGCAGGTGGTTACAACCGGTGAAAATACTGACTGAAGGGTAGCTAAGTGGAGTCCCATATACAAAGGTGTTCGATTCCAGCCTGCAGCCATTCCTTGCATGTTATCCCTCTCTGTCTCCCCCTTTCACAGTTAATCTGTACTGTTAAATAAAGGCAAAAGCCAAAAAATAATCTTA
The DNA here is from genome assembly GCA_019142605.1 of Cephalopholis sonnerati. Taxonomy (NCBI): domain Eukaryota; kingdom Metazoa; phylum Chordata; class Actinopteri; order Perciformes; family Serranidae; genus Cephalopholis; species Cephalopholis sonnerati. The sequence continues at coordinate 26,417,194 of JAGQAX010000016.1, forward strand.
AGAAAATACTGATTAAAGCAATTTTGTGTTTAAAATCAGTGTTTCTCCAACACTGGCTCGTTGCAGACGGGTTGCTAGCCCTGCACCTGCTAATGTGTGCTATATCTGATCCAGACATTCAGAGCGTTTTACCACTGTATAGGACATTTTAACAGGGATCCAAATTATCCGCAGAGGTCTCTTCCTCTACAAAACAACTGGTAAAAACACTGAAATAAGCAGTTTCAAATTACAACTCTGTGTTTTGGTTTGTTTGTTCTGGACTACTGTAGAAACATGGCAGTGCAACATGGCAGACTCCGTGGATGAGGACCCGCTCAATATGTAGATATAAACGGCTCATGCTATGGTAACAAAAACACAACTATTCTTATTTTTAGGTGATTAAACACTAAAGAAAACATTCTTCTGTCAATATATCCCCTGAAATCCTACACACTGGACCTTTGAAACCCTCAAAATGGATAGCAGAAGGCCTGATATGCATCGCTAGTTTTGAAGCTTTTGTTTACTTACCTCATGTTTAGGACATTTGATGGAGAAGTCATCCTCGTGGAATGTGCAGCCTGGGCAGAGACAGAGAAAGTAGAGAAAGGGACAGAATAAGCTTCAGTGTCGCAGACAGACAATTACAATGAATGAAACAAATAGCGTGAGGCGGATGCACACAACAGCCCCCCCCCCCCTTCCCCAACCCCTTGAAAAATTCAGATAAATGACAAAGAGGTAGGGTTAAAATGAAAAATGAGCAAGAACGAGAGAGAGCAACAGAAGAAAGGGAGAGACTGAGTGGATGAGTTGCGATGCAGGCAGGCAGTCAGATATGGCTGGTGCACTCAGCAGGATTAAAAAGGGCCTCGCTCTGCTCCCTGTGCTGGCTAGGCAGACGTGGCAGGCCTTCTAATCCTCACACTGTACTTCCTTGGCATGAGGTAACGTAAGGGGAAGCCATACAACACATGTGCTGACACAGAGACACTCACTTATATTGACAACAACGACCAGGGACACACACACACACACAAGCACTGAAGGCAACGTGCTTGTAAGACGCACATAGAGAAGCATCTGAGCCAGCAGGAAGGCACACACATACATGCAGAACACACACACACACGTACACATGCACATTCAGTCCCCAGACAGCAGAATGGATGGACAGAGCCACAGGGGTTGTGGTCAATAATGCACACATACACACCCTCCTCCCTCTATCTCTTCCCCCTCTCCCTCTTGCACACTCCAGGGTCCCACTTTCCTCTCATCATCCCCTTTATTCAAGGCTCACTGCCTCTTTCCCCTCCCTCCTTTCCTCTTTTGCTCTCCCCTAGCACTCTCAGACATCTCTTCTCGCACTCAATAATGTTACTTCTTGATGCATTTTCCTTCTCTCATTTTACCCACATCCGCTTCCCCTCCCCTCGCTTTCTTCCCTCTCCTTTCATTTTTCTCCTTTTTTTTTCTACCTGCCTTATTTGTTCCCCTCCCTATTGCCCTCTAAACCCACGTTCAATTTCCCATTCCCACTTTCCCTCCTCATTTCTCCTCCCTCTCCCTGGCTTTTCTCCCCCTTTCATCCCTTGTTGCTCTCTTCCTCCTCTTGCTGTGGTCTCTTACCTATCTCTTTGGCGCAGACATAGTGGTATTTATGAGAGCAGCCTCTCCAACAGCAGCTGAGGGACGCCCCCACAATCTGGCACTTGTAGCAGTTCTGGGGTTAGTCAGACAGACGGACATATGGACCGAGACCAATAAAGAAACAAACAAATTGACCGATAGAGGGACATAGAGGGAAAAAAGAGGAAAAATGTCGAAAGTTAAAGTCAATTTCTCAAAGAAGCGGCACAGTATCTCCCTTAACTTCCATAAGCATGCACACATTTTGGAATAGACTGATAATTGCCGTCGTACCGTTTGGGCTGAGTTGTTGGCAGCCTCCCTCAGTCCGTATAGCCTCCCAGCTACCATAATTACCCCCTTGGTCCAGATGGCACAGTTTTCATGGGCCCAGTGCTCCTTAGCCTCTGCCTCCCACTGTAGCCTTTGGAACATGCTGTCACCCCCCTCTTGGTCACTTGAGGCCCCTGAGCTGATGGCCTGGAGCTGCTTCATCCTCTTGAACCTCTCTCGGAGAGTTAACCTTCGTGGACCACCCTCCTGACCCATTCTCTCTGTTCTTTCTGCCCGCCGGTAGCGCCAGTGATGGTGCCTGCTGCTACTACTGCCCTCTTGAGTGGATGCCTCTGTGTTGCCCTCCTTTTCTGTGCTGCCCTCGCCCTCGTTCTTTGAGGAGTTGCTTGGTTCTTCACTGCTGCTACTTTTGTTGTCATTGGTTGTCTGTGACTCTTCCCTGAGGGATTCTGTTTGCGGGACCGTCAAAATTTTCCGTGGAACACCATCCTCTGTGTAGTAAGGTCCGCACAAATCACCCAGGTCTCTGTAATTTGCTGGCTTTCCACACAGGCAACATGTAAGACACCTGTCAGTTAGAATTCTGTTTACCAAGGGTCCCTGTAGCATGGCAACAGTGTGCGGCACTACCTTTGCAACTGTAAAAGGATTCCTCATTCTGAGTATGCCTTTTTTTCTACGTCTCTGAAATATTACTGCGTCCTCAGGCTTGTTGACTATGGCACACCAAGAGGAAAAGTCTCTGGAGTTGTTAATCCGTACGTACGGACAGAAAGACAGTTTTGAATTTTGATGGACTGGTTTGCGCCTGATTCTTTTCACAGAAATGATCTCAGTACGTTTTTCTGATATTGTTACTACAGGACCCACGACACATGTCTCTGGTGTTTCCTGCTTCTCCTTTTCCCGTCTTTCCATTTCTTCTTTTTCTCTCTCCTCTTGTTCAGCCCGTTCGCATCCTGCAGCCCTTACTACTGCCTCAATAACCTCCATGGCGTCTTTCATCCCAGGTTTTGGCCCAGGTTTTTTGTGGACCTTCATCGGCTTGCCAGGAATCTGCTCTGATGAGGCTTTGCCTCGTTTCCTCTTAGTTGGATTTGCAGAGGGTTTTCGGCCTCTCCGAGGTTTCTGAGTGAGTTCTGTGCTGGTAACCTGGGGGGCCTCTGTGATCTCATCTGGGCTGATTGGCAGGGGTACTGTGGACTCTGTGGGGGTTACCTTCTCTTCTGCCCTCTTCTCTTGTTGTTCTGCTGTTTCAATATTTGTCTCCTCGACTGTCTCTGTTTCTTCTAGAGGGGCTTGGCCTTTTCTCTTCTTTCTCCTCTGTTTTAGGTGCATCTCGTGGTTGTTTTTAATGGCCCTCTGCTTGGCTAGCCTTGGTGTTGTAACTATTAGGCTCCCTGCTTCCAAGGCTACTACCGAGGCATCTGTGCTCTCCACCATGGCCCATCTCTTCCTTTTAGTTCTGGCAGACTTTGTGGCAGTAGAAGATACACCTTCTGAGGCCTGTTGTGTCCCCTCTCCCGGAGCTTCTACTGAGGCCTCTGTTGGGCTCCAAACCTTGTCAGCTCCAACATCCTTTTGTGTCCCTGGTTTCATGTTTCCTTGTCTTGTCTCCTCCTTATTTACAACCTCTTCTTCCATCCCTTGTCTCGTCTCCTTTGGCGTTGATGCCTCTTGACTCACCTCAGTCTTTTCTCTTTCCTGTGTCATCTCCTTTTTTCTCACTGCTCCTTCTTGTTGTTTCTCTCCATCTCGTCTAGACTCTATGCTTTTCACGTCTCCGTCCGTCATCTCAGTACTATTTATGAGCATAGATGGCTCACCTTCCTTTAAGACATGTTGAGGCAAAGCCTTGGCTGTCACATCATCAGTTAGATTGCTGTCTATCTGGGGGACTGGGAGGTGTTTCTTTGAGCTAGGAGATGTAATTTTCTGCACCATGGCCTCATATTTCTGTCCTCTGCCTTTGCGTGGTGGGAGGACTTTTGTTTTAGTGGGACATTGAGGAGGCACCACGGGCACATCACTAGTGATGTCAGTTTCACTGACATTAGGAGGAGTGTCTTTGGGTGGGGGAGAGACCACAGGGGCTTTCTTGGGTGCCCCTCGCTTTCTTTTGGGGCCCCGGACAGCTTTCTCTTTAGGTGTAGAGACAGCCTGTTCCAGCTGAGGTGGTTGAGGTGGTAAGGCTTTTGGTTTGGGTTTTGGACCCCTTTTTTTCTTTACTGGTGTTGTAGAAATCTCTGGGCTAGGTTTCCGTTTTAATGGAAGTGATGTCTTTTCTTCAGATTGTTCAGTTGTCACTGGTGGGGCTGGTGGTGCGGGTGGTTCTGCTGGGACATCTGTGTTTTTAACAGCATTAGGAGTGGGAGTTGGTGTTTGTTCGACAGTAACAGGCTCCTCTTCTTTTGGAGGCTCATCACTGGCTTTAATTTCTGTTAGTGTTGCGGGCAGAATATCCTCCACTGTGATTTTTTCTTTTTCTTTTGATAATTTTTCTTGTGAGGGCTTTCTGGATCTCAACACCATGTTCTTAGTCTCCTTCTCTGGTGCCTTAACCTCGTGGTTTGCTTGTTTTTCTTCCTGGTTTGCTGGTTTTACATCCTGGTTGACTTGTGATATTGTAGCCTTTGGGCTCTTCCTGCTCCTGCTTTGCAGTCCTGTCAAAGGTTGAATGGTTTCTTCTTGTTGCACCAGCTTTGCTTTAGAAACTGAGCCTTTGGGGCGACCCACTGAGGCCTTGATGGGTGCAGTGTCGTCAGGGGGTGAAACATCTGCAGGCTTAGGTCCAGCCTTAGGTCCTGGTTTTGGACCTGGTTTTAGAGCTGGTTTTGGACCAGGTTTTGGTCCAGGTTTTGATCCAGGTTTTGGCCCAGGTTTTGGCCCAGGCTTTGAACCTGGTTTGGGTCCAGGTTTTCGTTTCACAGGAGTCTCAATTTTCGGTGGCAGCTCTGGTTCATTTGGCACAGGTTTTGGTCCTGGTTTTGGTCCTGGTTTAGATCCAGGTTTTGGCCCGGGCTTTGGTCCAGGCTTTAGGCCAGGTTTAGGTCCTGGTTTTGGACCTGGCTTTGCTCCAGGTTTCGGCCCTGGTTTTGGTCCAGGTTTTGGTCCTGGTTTGAGACCAGGCTTTGAACCTGGTTTTGGGCCTGGTTTTCTCTTCACATGAGGCTCAACTTTGGGTGGCAAGTCTGGTGCATTAAATGAGCGAGTGCACATTCTCGAACGAAAACCATCAGTTAGCATTTTGGGAGTCTGGCTCACAATGGATTCCTGATGAGCTAGTTCCATTTGATCCGAGAATAGCACAGTTTTGCTCGGAGGCATGCAGGGTTTCTGTGTAGGCGAAGGGGCTCCTTCCTCTTCCTTTTCCCCCTCCCTCTCCAAGCTTAGCTGTCGCCTGATTCCCACACCTGAATGCATGATTCTTCTTCTGCCCCTGGCATGCTTACGCCCAAATGCCCTCGGCTGAGCAGATGGGGCCACAGGTTCTGGCTTGGCCAAGGGGGTCACAGCACTGGCGCAGCTGATGCCCGGCTCCATGTCCTCATCACCTTTTTTGGGGGAAGGTGGAGTGTCTGCCCAGGAGGGGGCTGAGGGAAGTATCGACTTCCCTGGCAACTGAGGAGAGTCTGGCTCCAGCACTTTAGCATCACTGTGATCAATATGATCCCTGGCCTGAGCTGGAGGTGTTGTCTTGTCATTGAGAGCTGAGAACACTGGCATAGCAGACTGAGGCTGAGGAGCAGTGTCACCAATGGCTGACTCCCTTGCGGAAGCATCTGCTGCTGCTGTTGCTGCTGCTGCATTTGGATGAGCAGGCGCCCCTGCAGGCTCGTTGTCAGTATGTAGCTCAGTACTCTGACTCTCTGTCCTGCTGCAGAGATCTCCTGGCGGCTTCTCTGGCCCATCTCTGTTATTCATGTGCTCCTCAGTCGATGACACGTTCTCCTCCTCCCCCAGTTCCTCCTGAACCTCTGCAGACAGAGGAGGGGAAAGGGCATGTTGTTGTTGTTGTTGTTTCTGTATTTCTTTCGCTACCTCTTCATCTGCCTCCTCCTGTCCGTCCCCCTCCTCCTCCCCCTCCTCTTCGTCCTCCTCATCTCTGCTCTCTCTCTTGTCTGAGTTGCTCTCTTCCAAGGTCTCAACTTGGGGGGGTGGAGATGTGTTCTCTGAGCTGTCCTCCTTCTCTGTTGAATATTGATCCTGTTCAAGGTCACCCCTAGAAATGAAAGGCAACGTTTTCACTGAGCTCTCAGATGCAGTTGGAGACTCAGATTTAAACGCCTCTGATTTCATCTCTTGGCCAAAGTGTTCCTTGTGGCTAGAGTCAGAGAGAGCTGCGGGGGACTGTTCAACTGAGTCTCCTGCATCGGGATCATATTTGCCCTGGACCTCTTGGTACACTGCCTCCTTATAGCAATAGCTTTTCTCTGTTACCTCTTTGTTTACTTTGCTGTAGAGAGCTGGACATTTCTCTTCATCTGACCATTTCTCCAGATTTTCTGTAGACTTGGTTGTGTCTGAGTCTCTCTCAAGGTCAGGAGTTTTATCTGTTGGCACCTCTTCTTTCTCAGCTGATTTCTCTGTCCAGGCCGATTCTTCAAAGTTCTCTTTAACAGGTTCATTTATATGTTGTATATCTGAAGGGGAGTCCCTTTCTTGCTTCATAGGACTGGGGATTGTGATGCTTGTAGGAGACCTCTCATCACCAATGCTCTTCACTGGAGTACTCATGCCATCTCCTCCCTGCCCTGACTGACATCTAGTAGGGTCAGGAGTAAGGTTGTGCAGACCTGAGTCTCCAGACCTTGTGGACATATCATCTGGAGATGTCATGGAGCATGAAGAGGCTGTGTCCAGGCTGAGTTGTGTGTTATTGGGGGCCTGTGCTGGACTTCTGCCCTGGCCACAGTAGTAGTATCCCCTTTCTAGTTGTTCATCACTACTGCTAGAGTAGCCTCCCTCGTGGAGCTCCATGGGCATTGGCTGGTGCTGTGGTGTAGAGTAAGGATCTTGCATGGGGCCTCCACCAACACTACCACCACCACCACCACCATCTGGATATGGAGGACTTTTGTACTCCTCACCCTTTTTGGTCGATGCTCCACTTCCCGCACTGCTGTTGCTCCCTCCACTGCTGCGCTTACCGCCTTTCTTGTTGGCCACCAGGGCCTCTGACAGCAGCAGCTGCTGGACATTATTAGAGATGTTCTCTACCTGAGAGGTGAGGGCATTCAGGCTCCACAAGCTGGGGTTTGACAACAGCTTCTCTGAGAAACGTTCTTTCATGGTGGGGACCTGCGGTGTTGTAGTGTAGCTGTGGGGGGCTGCATGGGACACGTTGGGTGAGGGGTGTGAGCGTGGGGGCATCAACATTGTGTTGGTACTGGCTTGCTCCTGCATACCAGCTGAAGAGGATGAAGAGGAGGAGGCTGCCCCAGGGGTCATGGGAGGTTGGCCATACTGGAACGACTCTGGATTGGTCATTAGTGGTGAAGGGGTGGAACTGTATGAGGGGGAGCGTCCTACAGAGCGTGCAGGGGAATGGCTTGAGGAGGGGCTACAAGTCTGATAATACTGTTCTGGTGATCTGACGGACAGCTCTGAGAGACAGTAGTTTTGTTGGGGTTGGCTGTAGTGTTGATATTTCGGGTGGGGCTCCTGGGGGTTGGTCATGGCCTGTAAAGGGGGCTGCTGCTCATAACCTCTGGAGGGAGGCTGCTGGTAGCCGTAACTGTTCTGGGTTGACCTGTAACCTCCCTGCTTCAGATTGCTGTGGCTGCTCATTTGTCTGCCATACTGGGAATTGGGGGGTATGTTGTAACCTTTATAACAGTGAGGCATAGGGCTGCACTTTTCCATGTATGGCGAAGGAGAGGGTGAATGCTGGGGGTAGTGCAGGTGACTCTGGGGGTACATGAGAGGGGAGGGGGCGGGGTTGGGAGGATGGGCTTGGTGGTGGGGGCTGGTGTAGGCAGGGGTTGAGGGCTGGTGGCACTGGGTCTGGGAGTGGCCCAGCATGTTCTGGTCCATGTACTGGGAGGAGCCAGGTGCAGGGGTACTTCCAGCCTCCATACGCCCCACCATTTCCTGGTCATACTGTGCTAACTGGGCTGAGTCCTCCCATTTCTGCTGGAGGTGACCCTCGCTCATATACTGGGCTGAGTAACTGCCAGGGCCCATGTGGTTACTATAGCCCCCAGGACCCTGTAGGTGCTGACCGGGGTTTGGTGGGGGCACTTTGCTTCCTCTGTAGGATTTCTTTGCCTGCGAGGATGCTGAGCCCCCATTTCCACTCCCATTCCCTCCACCATTGCCTGGGTAACCAGGGTAGGCTTGCTGGCTGTAACAGTCCTTGGGTCCCCCAGTTCCCGGTCCTCCAGCTGGAGGCATGCTCGTGGGGTTCGCCAGTGAATGAGCCTCATAGCCTGACCTGGTGTGCCCTGGGCCTGGGCCTGGATGTGGGCCGGGGCCTGGGTGCGGGTGCTGGGGGTGGGGATGATGCGGGTGTTGCCGGTAGGTCTCCAGGCGGGATAATTCATGGGGCTCCTGCTGGTAGCAGGGTTGGTTGCTGTGGTAACCACCGCTGCGCTCACGGAAGGACTGCATAACTGTCTCCGTCTGTAGCCAGAGCTGGGAGGGGGAGGTGAGGTGAGACGGGAAAGGGGGAAGGGGGGTTAGGGGGTTCTGAAGGCAGGAAGAGAGGGGGCGAGAGAAAAGAGAGAAAAATGATGAGGGTTAGTGCTGTTGAGCCCGAGGTTCATCCATTCTGCATTTTCTCCTTTCATATTCAATGTCTAATTCTATTTTAACATCCACTTGCAGTCAAAGCAAAATTGAACCGCTGAAGATAATTTTCACACCCAGCCACACAAACATTCAAACACAGACAGAGGTGTGCACATCTCATGTAGATCCAAATTATGTAGATTTATCACCCACCAACACAAATATACTCAATTCATGGGCATAATTAGACAACAATAACAAGTACTTTAGATCGCCCGCAGCACTTTTTTTCTTGTCCGGATTTGAAGAAACTGCGCATATGTGTGTGTGTTTGCGTTCATGTGTATTGTGTGTGTGTATAAAATGGCCCCTCCATGGTGCAGGCTCCAGGATCTGTTTCAGCCTCTCAAGATGGAGGGGCAGACAGTCTGTGGTGTGGTGATTGACATGTCTGTGAGAGAAAGGAGAAAGACAGAGTGGTGTGTGGAAACTTAATTACTTGTCTGGAGCAAATAAATAATCACAACAGTTGTGCACCTGTGTGTGTGTGTGTTAATATGTAGGAGTGCGTGATTGAAACTAAGCAAATGTTCACACACAGCAGGCTATAAACAATATGGAGACATCTGAAGAGCATCCATGTTGGGTCGTAACTCTGGCTCCGAGCCTCAGCTGAACTCACTCACAGAGCCACTGTGGCAATTTAGCTTTCCAGTTGACTTTGTATGATGCATTATTCATTATTATTGTTTTGGATCAAATATGATCCCCCAGACTTAGCCCCCCTATTTTTCTAACCACTCTAAGATATTAAAATGTATTACCTAAACAAACAATGTAAAGCGATATTTTCTGGTTTGTCTTTGATGCGGCGTTTCATAAAAGGTTCAACTGAGCCCTCTTTTTCTTCTCTGTGTCTTTTCCTGCACAGATGCAAACTCCAATTTCCTCCAAGGGGAAGTGGGAAGTGTTACAGTGTGTGTGTTTGTGTGCATGCTTTGAGTATACCAGTAGGGGTGTCATAGAGTGTGTTTGTGTCTTTAGTGTGTTTGTTCCAGAGTGTGAGTGCACGTGGCAATGTTTGTCTGTAATCTTTTGCTTGCCTATGCATGTGTGTGTGTGTGTGTGTGTGTTTGAGTGTGTGTTTATGAATTCATACAAAAAAGAAAGGAAGGGAGGAGGGGTGGAGAGTGCTCTGCTCTATAAAAGGAACAGAGTCACCTGGAGACAGAGCACTGAGCTTGTGTGTGTGTTTGCGTGTGTGTGTCAGCCGGTTCCAGCACAATATCCCGGCATTCAACCCGCCCCAGGGACAGTGGTGCATCCCACCAGACGCACAGTAGCATTATTCATCTCTGAGACACAGTGTGTGTGTGTTTGTGTGTGTGTATGTGTGTGTGTGAAGAGGCAAAGCAGTGTGTGATTGTTGCGTGCATTCATTCTTGCGCGTGCATGCCTGTGAGTGTGTGTAGCTCTGTTGGTGTTTATGCATGCAGGTCCACAGCTTTTGGCAGCCCCATAAATATACACACACAACAAACACACACACACACTCATAGGCAAACACACACACACCTATAGATTCCCCTGGAGATTCTCTGTCCTCCCCCCTACCTCCCTATCTCCCCTGCCTGCAGCCTACTAGTGCTTCACCCGCGGTGATGTGTATGTGTGTGTGAATCTGTGTGTGTGAGGATACTTGTTTACACAATGACCTAAATAAGATGCTTATAGGGGACAAGGGGTGGGATTCTGCCAGGCCAAGCTTGCCGAGCACAGCAGAGAGGATGGACTGAGGCGCACACCGCTTTTGGGATCCAGTGTTATGATGCCACGTGTCTAACTGTGTGTTTGTGTGTGTTTCTGACACATCCGCGCTTCTCCACAATAGCCTATTATGAAGAATAATTAATTGGATTTTTCCCTGTTTGTGCGTCTCTCGCTAAAAACAAAGCAAACAAGCCAAAGAAACCCTCTCCCCAATCAATTTACTTCACTCCTCCTTCTGTCCTTTCCCTCAAACACACACACACACACACACACACACACACACACACACACACACACACACACACACACACACACATGTGAGTGGCGTCTACATTCCGATCACGTCTCCTCTCCACCTCCACGCTGCACCTCCTCCTTCCACTTCTCATCTTCCACAGAGAGCCCTGGCATTGTGGAGCCGGCCGACTGCTGTATTTGTGGATGCACCGCGTCATGTCGCGCTGCTCCTTGCCTCAGTAGGGGTCAGAGAGGAGAGAGGACTATGGATACATGCTGAGATCGCCAAATCCTCTCTGTTGATCTGTCTATCTGTCAGTCTGTCTGTCCGTTTATTAGGTAGCATTGATTTTGCTGCTGCTTGAGCACAGAGGAGGCATGGGGAGGAAGCAAACACACATATCATTCACCGCCTGCCCTTTCTGTGCACATGCACACACAGGAAGACACTCACAATCAGTGTTGTTCTCTCGTATGTGTGTTTATTCTTTTATTTCCCCTCTTATTCTGTCTCTTTCTTTCTTTCTTCCTTTCTGACTGCCTGCTTCTGTCTCTCAACACAATGTTATCTGTGCCGAGAGGGTACCTTTCTCTCATCTCCACATTTTTTTTTACCACCTCTCTCTTTCTTTTCCACTCTTTCAGATCTCTCCCTCTGGCCCTGCGCTGTGACTGGAGAGGAGAATGGCAACGGGAAGGGAAAGACAACAAGGCGTTGGGGGTCTTACGGGAGGAGACGGAGAGAAAGAGTCATTTGGGGCTGGGGGAGAGATTGAGTTGTGGGGGGATGCAAGATAGAAGTGATAGCATGATAAGTTTGAAGAGGAGGATGAGGAGAAGGGGGGGGTGCAGAGGACAGAGGAGGACAGATGATTTACTGAGTGGGCTTTACAACCTGGGCTCCTGGGAAATATGAGCTGCAGCAGTCGCCTCACACACACACACTTTACACACACACACACACACACACACAGACAGAGGCATGCAAAATGGTAGATTGTGCACAAGCTTACAATGCGGTGGGGTCCATAATTAGCCAAATGCTTCACCCCTACAGACAAACAGGAGCTGCTAGACATGTGATTGATTATGCTGGGCTCTGCCCACTTCAAATCTCATCAAGGCAGCTGCCTTCATAACCAGCTCCCTTGTTATTGTAGATGTGTCTTAAAGGGATAGTCTGTATTTTTTGAAGTGGGGCTGTATGGGGGAGTTATTGGTAGCCAGTGTCGGCACAGTTTGGAGAGCAGGCTGGAATCTAGGCAATGCACTGCTGTAGATGGGGGTCAGCAACAGGACATATTTTAACCACTTAAAAAAATCAATATCAGTTTAAATGTACACTATATTGAGAGTATTTTCAGTGCTTTACCTTTCCGTCAGACACCCTGTTCCAAGGGGAACGACGTTACTGGCTTCAATTCCCCATATTTGCTCGCGTCAAAGCCACCAGACTCCATTGACAAAAACAGTAATTTTAGGTTGTTGAACACGGAAGCTGCTGGTGTGCCACTTCTTCAATCAGTTACTTAGTTTGTGTTATTGTGTGACTTTGGTGAAAAACTAACCCGTATAAACACCAAAGTCACACAATAACACAAACAAAAAACTGATGGAGGCAGCTGTAGGCTAGTGACTTCTGTGTTCAGCAGTGTTAAATCATTGTTTTTCTTGATGGAGTGTGGCATTGAAGAGAGCCATGTAACAGCTTGATTTTCCAGTTGAAAATCACAGTCTCACGTGAAGATAAAACAGTGGAAATACTCTCAATATAGCGCACGCTTAAACTGATTTAGACTTTTCTTAGGTGGAACTTTTTTATGTGGCTAAAATAAGGTTTTTTTTGTTATCACCTCCATGTCAGACTCCAGCCTGCTTTTCCAAACTGAGGTTGTGCTGACTGACATCGACTGTATGTGATACACTGATCATGGTTAAGCCTCCTGTACAACCCCACTGCAAAAAAATCTGAACTATCCCTTTAAAGTGACATCTGTGTTTGAATGTTTGTGTGTGCTTCTCCATGTGTATTTTCTGGGAAAAAAGGTGCCCAGGAGGACCTTTTAATATCTCCAGCATTGTAATGTGTCTGCCTGTAAATAAAATATTGTCAGGAAGGAAGGACAGGAGGAAAGGAGTGCAAGGGAGGGAGGGAAGGGTGAAGGAAGAGAGGAGGGTGAATCTGATTGTTCCGCTGGATGGTTCATAATGCGCAGAGCTGCGACTGGTTACAGTCCCCCCTTCATTCTTTTTATATCCTCTCTCCCTCTCTTTCATCGCATCATCTTCAGAGGCAGCTTGAGATGGGATTTATCTTCTTTCGCTCCACGCACACACACACACACGCACAAACACACAAGCCGCACGCACACACACACACACACACACACACACACAGAAACAGACAGTTCTCTCGTTCCATCAACTCTGGCTCTGAAGCACTTTCGCTTCAAATCTTTTTCCTGCTCTCTGTCTATCTGACACAAACAAACACACACATGCAAATGCACACACATACACATAGACACCCCTACCCCCAGCCCCACCCCATGGGCGCACAGACACACACACACACACACACACACACACACACACACACACACACACACGGAGGCATACAGAGTGGAAGGATGGAACGTCTCCCTGTGTATTTACCTCCCCAGTCATCCTGGTTAATTATGCATGCAGAGGCAGTTTGCTGGGGAGGTGGAGCGGCCTGGGAGGAAGCACACACACACACATGCACACACACACACTCACCCTATCACACATATTCACAAACAGCCGCACTTCACCACCACCTCCGGAATCATCACAACACGCCCCAGCACCACGCACACCAAAGCTCAGCTCACATGCTCCTCGACAACCCGACAACGCACTCGAAAATAACCCAAACACGCCACTCGCCCTGCTCCCCCCCACCCACCTCACCACACACACACACACTCACGTCTAACACATCTGCCTTTAACACCCTGTTTAACACAGCACGCTCCAAAATAACACAGCAACCCGCCCCGCCGCTGCTCCCAATCAGCACGCTGCTATCCCCATCCTAATTACACACACTTCAACGAGGCACAGAGAGCATTCAGATGCCTCCAACTATCGTTCGCTCTGTTCAGATCTGCCCGCATCCTCCCCTCTCGGTGGACTCTGTGCCCTTTCGCTTGATAACCGCAGGTTCAACACACTGGGAAGGCAGACAGACAGATGGACAGACAGACATCTTCTCTCTGTCTCTCTCCTCCTCTCCTCTCCTCTGCAGTGTCTGGCCAGGCTGTGTGGGTGGGTTCCTACCCAAGGGAGAGGCTTAGGAGATGGAGGAAGCCAATATCTGCTCTGACATTTGTCAGTGTGCCGTTGTCATGACACACAGCTGGAGGTCACGGGGGGTCACCGGCAGCCAGTCACATAGATTATAGGAAGAGACATAGAGGGGGCGGAGACCGGCCGTTGACACTCACAGACAGACAGACGGACAGATGGACAGATGGCTCTTTGAGGCTACTGGACGGGCAGCAAATAAACTAAATTGGAGGGAGCAGCGTGTACGTGAGCTTTTAATTAATGATATAAGCGGTCTGATTATATCGAGCATGTGGCTCATACATTAAGCGCGACATAAATGTAACGATTTCCATCACAAAAACAGCGGAAAATGACTGACAGGGACTGAAAACATGAATGCTGTCCATCATTTCCATCTGTTCGCCTGTTTTGCTTCCTCAGTCCAGCCCAATGTGATACACTGGCATCACAGTTTAAAAAAACAAACAATACTGCCAAGAGCATTTCAATGGAAATTAACAAGTTTCTGTATTTTCCTCCCAAATTCGTCTGTTTCCCTTGATTAAATCCAGCACTAGATTTTTTTGTCGAAGGGTACATGACTGATCTTTGAGGCTCAAATGGCTCAGTAGCATCTAAAACTGAGGAAAATGAGCCCGGTCGATCTGGGAGACCATTTTGGTTCTGTGAGTGTGGCCAGTTAATACGGGGTCTGTGTATGTGTGCGCGCGCCTGTGTGTGTGTGTGTGTGTGTGTGAGGTGCAACTGTCTCGTCTCTGGGGTTTAGGATGACTCATCGACATTCACAGGCATGGCACATCAACACCAACCACACACTCTGTGCAGACATTACTCAAATGCGTAAACCTGGAAGAAGAGAAGAGGGATGTCTTGACTGCACAAAGACAGACAGACAGACAGACAGACACACACACACACACACTGATGCAGCTTCAGCATGAAAGAATAAATAAAGGTCAGAGGAAGCGAGGCAAATGTGTGTGTGTCTGTGAGCGAGACAGGAATGCATCAGCCACTACAGTTATCTACTCTGTGGTTTTGGTTCAGAATTCCTATTTGGCTCTGAAAGCAGAATGCAGAAGCGATGTTATCCCTCTATACCGTAGAACGACATCCTCCCTCTTTGCTCTCTTTGTCTCTGAGGTGAAAAAAAAGGGAGAAATTCATTTCATTAGCAGCGCCGGACAGGATGATGTGTGCACACGTGTCTGTATCTTTCTATCGCCTTCTCTTGACTGACAGGTCGGTGATGTCCAGTGACCTTTCAGAGTGGAACAACCTCACACTGGGATGTGTTACGCCATAAAAACAACAACAACAACAACGAAAAAACAAAACAGGGTCTATTGTCACCATGGCGACGGCAGAGCCACTCAGTCATGTGGAAAAGCTTGCGTATGCATGTGGCATGAAGAAATCACACAAGTAAACCCCAGGAATACGTCAGGGAGTCTGAGTGTGAGCGACTGTGTAAATAAGGGGGGGTATTTTAGTCAAAGGTGACACACAACACAAACACACAGTCATTTATGTAACGTGCTGAGGAGCAGAAATCTTGCACACGGATGTACGGAGACACACGGAAACACACGAACGCAGTTGGTCTGTGATGTTTATTGGCTACCAACAAATTTCCAGAATAAAAACTGGGTTTGATTAGTTAAATGATTTAAATAAATATGACCTAAAAACTATATTTAAAAGTTGATATTTAAGAGATATATTATCTGATGTGACTTATTTTATTCTCCATGTTTGCTGACAGAGGTGCCATCATTTGGCATTAATTGCATTCAAGGAGGAAGGCAACTCTCTTTTGTATGAATTTATGCGGTAACCTCACACCAACATGGCCAAACACTGCAATTCCTCTAACGGCTGCTTGAGGCTGGCTCCAAAAACGAGTCAATTCCCACTGACCCCCATGTTAAAATGCCCAATTTAACAGCAAAAATAAACATGTTTAAAGCCTGATTCGAAGAATGGTTTTTGTCTTTATAGCTAATTTCAACATTCATGACAGGGGGGAATTTTTATTTAACTTAGCATTTAGATGTTATTGAGACTTTTTGCACATAGGCATTACGGTTCCAATCACTAGGCATGCGCGAGAAAGTCGACCATCCCACAACAATGGCGGACTCCCGAGCTCTGTCTGTCTGTAGCAACTCCACCTCTTTGTCCATCCAGCCAAATGTTTGTGCGGTTGCCATTATGTTTGTTTATACATCACCGCTCTGTAGAAGGAAGCGCATGTGTGCAGGCGTGTGTTGTTTCATTACAAAGTCACACCACCAGTTACTGGCCTGGCATGTTTACTACAGCGCTTTTGGTCATTTTTGCACCGCGATTGTTATCAAAACGTTGTCCTCTGAATGTGGAACTTTTTAAAAAATGAAAATGAGAAACGAATCAATTTTCAGCGGATCATTTTCATGTAAACATGGCCTTACAGAAGTCCATTTTCAGTGTTGCTGTGTAAACAGGACTTTTAAAGTTTTATACATAAATGTACAGTTAGTCCTCCACTATACTGAGGAGCACAGAAGTGGGGATGGGTTACAGAGGTCGCTGCTCCGGGTGGCCTTCCACCAGAGTTGGGCTCATTACTGTCAGAATGTCATTTATTACTCTTTACTCTTTTTAAAAGTAATTTCTTTACTTATTACTTCTTGCCAACAGTAATTCATTACCCTACTCATTATACTATACCCTGTAAAATTGGCATCGGCGTATCTCCCCAAAATTCAGATGTGTCCCTCTGTGTGAATGTCAAGGTTATCACCGGAAACTGTAGCTAAGGCTAGATAGCCTCTATTTACCTGGCTCTGCCCGGAAGACGGAAAGTCATTCATGGAGCAACATTTCATCCACAACATATCCAGCCACAGGCTTCATCACTTCTTTGTAGCCTGCTGCTTTCCACAATTAAAATCCAGTTTTGGTTGTTTAGTCAGTGGAGGGCTACAGTTGACCTCCGCAGGCGAGGAGGGCTCACCTTTGGTGGGGTATATTTACAGGGCTGTAACATGCTCATGTTCAACCCAAACAATGCGTAATGCGACTGAGTTCGGAACACATTCTCACCACAAACAAACCGCACCAGAGTTCTCTGTGACCAGACCGAGACCACCTCTTCAAGAAGGTCTTGGTGCGGTTGTTTTGGTGCGCACCACAGTGTGATTGCTGTGTTCACACCTGCCCAAACGAACCACACTCAGAGGCCAAACAAACTTGAGTTTGACTGAACCGAACCAAACAGGACAGGTGTGAGAGCACCCTAAGGAGTGAGATGCTCAGTTTTCCCAGTAACTACATTTTGTTTTAATGGTTTTAAGCCTGTTTTTTTGCCAGCAAAATTATAATCAACATTATCACAGTTAAAGATAGCTGTAAATCTACCGTGCTAACCAACCTAGCAGCTAGCATTAGGGTTAATATGGTCACTCCTTGCCCCTAAAATTTAAGATGGTGATGACCAAAATGCTAAACGTAAGGTTTCAAAATGGAAGTTCAAAAACCAATGGGTGATGTCACGATGGCTACATCCATTATTTTTTACAGTCTGAGTGTGAATACCACCAACTGGAAACCCCCCCCAGCCTGCATGTGTTGTTTTGACAAGACCTGTGTGGAGAATATTTTCGTCACTGTGTCTTTGAGCACTACATATTGATCGATTTGTCCCACACAGTAAAAGAGAAAGGAAGAGACTCGTGTGTGTTCAGTGATAGACACTATCCAGACTCAAACCAGCAGCACGAAGTCGACATTGTGCGTTCTTTTGAAAGAAAAGCTTTGATTTAAGTCTGCTCCATCTACATATATCGCTTTTACAGGCGTTCTAGGGCATAACATTGAATCACTTTCCTCACTCAACAATAGGCGAAATGATGAGCATGTGGGCTGTGAAAGGACAAATCCTGTAGACCTATTTCTTTGAATATCTTTTTCTCTCTTATCCAGCCTTCTAGCCTTGACCCAAAATCATTCGTCCCTCCCTTGTTCTGCTCCTTCGCACAATTCTCCTTTATCTCCCTTTCTATCTATCTTCCCTTTCTGTCTTTCAGCACGGTCACCTCCAGCGGGCAGCTGCTGAGCGTTGCCCTTTGAAGGACTAAACCTGGCTTTGTTTACATGGTAACGGTGCGACGAGACGGGTGGGGATGGAGAGGGATGAGCAGGAGAAAATGACAGGCACGCGGGCAATCAAGCGCACACACATACACATCGCATAGGTTGTGTTTATTTCTTGTGAAGGTTGTCGTGGATACCTGAGCATGTGACGAGAATCAGGAAAAAGAAAACTGATTGCTCATTACCTGCTGTGTGTCTATGTGCGTATGTGTGTGTCGGTAGGCGACTGCAAACATGAATCATTTCCAGCTTGTGTGAGCGTTTGTGTATACGTGCTCATGTGTGCAAGTATTTAGCATGAGTGTGGATGTGTGTGAGTGCGAGGGAACATTGATGAGAGCCTTTGTGATCAAGCTTGACTGCCTGCAACGCCCCCGCAGTGTGTGTGTGTGTGTGTGTGTGTGTGTGTGTGTGAGAGGGCAATGTTGGACTCCAGCTAACCTTCCAGGGTGCAGAGGGAGTGAGACGTAGAGACACGGAAGAAGAACAAAGAGAGAGAAGGAGATGCTCTGTGGGTTCATGTTCCCATAGTATTGATAACCTCAGCCATGCCCACACACTTTTTCTGTTTTTTTTTTTTCCTGCAGATTTCTCTTTTTCAACTCTCTCCCTCATGCACACAAACACACACACACACACATGGGAGTCGGGGTCCTGTAAAGTGGGCCGCAGAGCTACTTGGTATTCCATCAGAATCCTCCAGCGAGGGAGACTGTGTAGCACAAGAAAGAAACGATGCAGGAGGAAGATGGGACGAGAGGAGAAGACAAAAGCACGGCATTCAGAGGCGAGCGTGTCTAGCAAGTTCTCATTTACGCTGAGTTCTGAAATCCAATCCCACCGTTTATTTTAAGCTTATTTCAAAAGCAGATGCAGAGAGGTACAGTAGAAACAAAAGGTGCTGCGTTTTGAGGTTGGAAAACAGATGTGAAGCAGCTCATATCTCGCAGTGACCCATTTTGGTTTGGTCCAGCAAAGCACATCTTTCTGCCGCGCAAACACTCATCCGCCCTTTGCAGGTAATGGGGTGGAGCGCTCCACTGAAGCAGAGGGAGCGGTGTTGGAGCAGGTTCGGTGTGACATCCCTGCTGGGGCTCATGGTGCGTTCCACTCCCGCGTATTCGATCCCTCCACTCATTTACACGTCCACACGTGTGCACAAATTCACTCACACACACTGATTTGCACCTGCTCCCTCTTTGTGCCACTTCGGTTCATCTAATTGATGATGCTGTGTCACTCCTGCTGTCTCTCTCCAACACACACAAGCAAACACACATCCCACCTCTTCCTCCCCGCTCTCCTTCGCTCTGTGTCCTTCAAGTTGTACGCTGTCCTCCTTTGTCCTCTATCTTTCATACCCTATCCTTGCCCTGTAGCCACAGTGCAGCTGCTGGCAGTGCTGTGTGTGTCTGTCTGCATATGTGTGTCTGTGACCTTGTCTTGGGTTAGACTAGGGCAGGCAGCTCGTTGATCTGGCACATTGAACCCATAGCCTGAAGCAGAGATTTGTAGTGGTGATGAGCAGCCTCAGATGTTGTCCTCTGCCGCTTGTTTGTCTATAAATAAGAATGAGTGTCTTTTTATGTGCGGTTGCCTGTTTTGTGCCAAGTGAATTTTTAACGAAAATATAATTTATTTTCACTTGTTTATGTAATAATTTCATATGCGTATTGGAGAAGCCATACATGTGGACATCACATTTAGTTCATCTCTGTCTGTTTGTGTGTGTGTGTGTGTGTGTGGTTATCTCACTCGAGCACACATGCAGACACACAAATATGTGCTTTAGTTTTAACAGCTCTCTGAGGTCTGGTTTTATGTGCTTACACCAGTATTCACTTACATCTCTGGAGAAAGCATCCTGTGATCTAGAGAAAGAAAACGCCTGCAATAGTGCCATTAAAGAGAAGGTGCAGAAGTTCCCACAATGCTTTGGGGGATATAAAGAGGAAGTATAATGGTGCCATGGAATCAGTTAGTTATCTGTGGGCTACAACTGGAGCCTGCTTTTTAAGCCTATATGTTGTTTACATTGTGGCAATTTTGCATCATTAAAAGTGTGCCGAACTGACTATTAGCAGTTCCTGTTTGCAGTGTACCCATGGATTACTTTAACTTCCCTCTGCCCCCATCAACTTTAAAACCTGTGCTGTAGACAGTAAGTAATAGAGGCCTTACATAGTGCTTTTAGGTGTGTATGCATGCATGTGACGATGTGTTAGTTTTTATCTTTTGTGCACTTGGTTGCATTTATTCTCCTGGATTGAAAAAAAAAAAGACCTATGTCCTTATTTGTGCCTCCAAGCATCTTCCCAGAAGGTGTCCTTGGCCTGCTCTCTTCCCTCAACTGTTACCTGAGAGCCAGACTGGGGAATACTTTACTCCATCTGCAGACGCAGACAGACCGACACTAAAAGGAGGCTAGCCACAGATACACCGATGGCAGATAGCCGAAATGGGAGGAGGACAGCAAGAAGGGAGCGAGGAGAAGACGACATTTGATCTGATAGGGTCGAAAAGAGTAGGAAGGAGAAGAAATGGTGTGAGAGAGAGTAGACAGAAAGAGAGATGAGGGAGGGGAAGGAGGGGATGGAGCGTAAATATGAAGGAGAGGAAAGAGCAGATGTGGGGAGATTGGGAAGAAATGGAAGACTGACTGGGGGGATAGGTGATGGAAAGTGGAGTGACGGGAAGGGAGGAAGGGAAATATGAGATGGAGAGGGTGAAGAAAAAGACAGTGGGAGAGAGGGGGGGAGGGGTTGGTGGTGAGATGCGAAAGAGGGTGTAGAGCACAAGAGAGGCGACGAAGGGCGAAAGTGAGGGAGAGATGCTGCGAGATCAAGGGGAGCTGGGGGGAGAGAAAGACAGGGAGTGAGAAGGGGAGATGTAGAGAAAGAAGAGGAGAGGATGTGAGATCGAGGGCACCGAGATAGAGAGAGGAGGAGTGGGAGGGAGAGGGAGAGATGGATTGAAGCTGTAAGATCAAGGCAGATGTGAGGGAGGGTGGAGGAGAGCGGGGGGGGGGGGGGCACGGGCACAGGCACAGTGGCGAGGCGAATGGAGAGATGCAGGGAGGAGAGGAGAAACGGAGATCGTTATCGCGGGGCCGTGCTGCCTATTGATTTGCGTTAGTGTCTCGAGCCGGTGAAATAACAGCGGTGCTGGGATGCAGACTCCCTCGTCATTAGCAAACACGGCTCTCAAGACGCCAGAGTGTGCGGCGAGCGCGTGCGTGCATCCGTGTTGGTGTGTGACCATATGGCACGTTTGATGTCCACATGATTAAGACCAAGAGAGTAGTAAAAAAAACAAAGTAGAGAGACAGATGACAAAGTTATAACACTTTATAGGAGAGGAAGACAGATTGGAGGAAGGGAGAAACAGATTGAGGGAGAGACCAGCAGACTGTGTCGGAGTGAATGATGGGGAAAAAAAAGATGCTGCAAAAAAAAAGAAGTGATCATGCCATGATGTCTCAGGTGATACACCTCTCACTTCAGGTGACAGATCTATCGGTCACTTCTCACAGGTAGATGAAGAGAGACAAAGTTAGCGTTCCCCCCCTCCCTTCACTCTCTTTTCTGGTGCAGTGTGATGGCGGCAGTGGAGGTGATGTGTGTGTGTCTCGCCAGGGACCAGGGAAGTGTGAATATGGCTGTGGAGCTCTGCCAAACTGAGCCCAGGAGCTAGGGGGGAGAGGAAGGAGGAGAAGAAAAGAGAAAGACAGAAAGAAATGAGGAGGAGGAGGAGGAGATGAAGAGGAGAGGGGGAAAAAACTCCATCCTTTGTTCTTCGTTGATGAAAGGAGGAATTGGATCCTCTACTCCCACTCCCGCTTTCTCTCTTGGTGATGAGCCTTGATGTGTTAGGGTGAGCGAGCGAGCAGGAGACACACACACACACACACACGCTCATGCACACTGCTGCCTTATTCCACTCAACTAAGACCCAAATGACTCCTCGCTCACTAATTAAACTTTAATCTCCAATAGCGCACAAATTACCTGCCACGCAACTGAGCGCTGAACTACAGGGATACAGGGAGAGAGGGGAGGAGGGATGGACAGATGAAGGAAAGGAGAGTTGGAGTGAAGGTCACACCACACCTGCAGGAGACAAAAATCTTTCCCTCTGTTTCTCCTCTCCTCTCCGTATCCCTCTGTATTTACACCAACATCTGTGCTGTTTATGTGTGTGTATACGAGGCACTGTAGCTGTAAATGGAGCAGTCGGCCGAGGCCTCACTCTCTGAGCCAGGCAATGTTCCCTCACTCACCTGAATGTTATCACACACACACACGCTCACGCACACACATACACGGACAAAGTTGATGCTAGCCAAGTCCTCGCATCCTCTGCCTGGCCTCGTTCCCATCTCTCTTTTACAGACCCAGCCTCTGCTAGGACACACACACACATACACACACTCCGCCATTTTGTGCCACACAGCAGAGGGCATCACAGCAGCGTGTGTGTGTGTGTCACTTGGTTAATCACAAAGAACTAACGATAATTAGCACCATTTTCCTACCTGCCCCTTTCCAAGCCTGACTCTCAGGTTGTGTGTATGCATGCATTTGGATCTGTGTGTGAGTGCGTGTGTGTGTGTGTGTGTGTGTGGCATTAACGAGCGACTGGCAAGCAGAAAATACTAAATCCTAAAACACCCCCAACATGCCACATTTACCAGCCACTACAGTTCATGTACTCTTATCAGCAGCAGAGAGGAAGGCTGTTTAGACATCAGTTGAGGTCGTTGAGGGCGATGAAATGAAGTCCAGTGGAATATATTAAAATTCAACACATAATAAATGAGAGGCGAGCACGGCACTTTGCACGCTGCCTACGGCTCTGTCTGATTTGCAGTTTGGATGCTTTTATGCACAAAGGCCCTTTTGTATTTTGCCATTTTTTGTTTTTGCAAAATTTGCCCATTTGTCAGATGAAATGCTGAAAAGCATTAGATTTGAGGTACTACATCTGTTTAAAGTTTGAAAAGTAAGAAGCCCCCCTCAAATACGCCATCAATCTGTCATGTACAAACCCTGCTGCAGAGAAAATTTACAATTTTTCAATGCTTCAGAGAATCGCTTCTCAGAAAACGCTCATAATGCACAGTGCAAAGGGCTCGGACTATATATGCAATATTTTTCGAACAATGTTAAACCTCGTAGATGAAATTGTGCTCAATTTTGACTAGTGTTCTCTTACTTTTATGATACTCATTGATTGAACCGAGATCTGATTGTAGCTACAGTCTGACATCTCAAGATTTAGTTTTGTTGTCTGTTCCTGGTGCTCCGACTGAGCTGAGAAAGAAAGCTTTTATGTGCTCTGCTCCTCTCACTCTGAATAACCTTCAAAAAGATTTGAAACTACGTGAACTGGTCTCTCTGCCTGACTTTAAAGCTCTCATAAGTACAAGGGTGAATGAGTCTGTTGGGTCTTGCCATTGTGCGTAGGTGTTTTAATATTTCTACATCTTACTGTGTATCTTTAATGTTTTTTATTGACTGGTTGTTTGGTTGTAACTTTTTGTGTGCTGCTGTCTTGACCAGGTCTCCCTTGTAAAATAGATCGTTGATCTCAACAGGGCTGACCTGGCTAAACGGGTTAAAAATGAATAAATGTAAGAGTAGTCGACTAGTCGAAGTTCAGACTTTGTACAGAAGTACATGAGACAGATAATCTGTAAAGATAATCATGTTTCTTTGCCTAATAAAGACAGTACTGTACTGTACGAAATCAAAAACAATGAATCAAAGCTTAGGAGTCTCTGATGCAGCTGTCAATGAGGTCAATCACTGCTTGTGAACTGCGGCCAAATGTCAAACTAGGCATTGCTGATCAAATATGAATCAAGATTCTGTAATTGCATTGCCTATTTCTCACCTCAGATGTTTTCAGAGACATATTTTAGTGTACTGTTTAGCTGTAAAATAAGAAAGTTGGTGGGTGGTGCTTGGTACTCCTGTTTAACTGTATCCAATATGGTGGCCAGGTCACAACATTTCTCATTATACAGCTAAACAGTACACTAAATATGTTTCTGAGAACATTTGAGGCGAAATATAAGCAATGCAGTAACAGAATCTTGATTCATATTTGATCAGCGCTGCCTATTTGACAGTTTGACCGCAGTTCACGAGCAGTGATTGACCTGGCTGACAGCTGTGGAGGAGGAGGAACATGTCTTATATAATACTGTTTGTATGTTGCCATGGTTTCAGCAAATATGACAAAAAATTACTTTCATAAAAGTTTCCAACTGTAGCTTTAATGTCTCTTTTGCAACAGAACTCTCACAGTATGATTGCTGAATGTTGGTGAAAATGTTTAAGAAAGGGGACCCTCCTCTTTGATATTCACCACCATGACACCAAAACCTGAGAATACATAATGTTTTGTAGGGGTGGAGGAAAAAACACACAAAGTATTGCAAGATTTTGAGTAGCAATACTGCACTGATACAAGGAGCCAAGTATTGATTTCTTAAAATTATGTGAATTATTAATGTTGCAAATACAAATTTAACTTTTGGTAACTACTAGATAGTCCACTAGATAAATCTTGCTGAAATGATAATGATTGAAATGAGATGAACAGACTGTAAACTTAATCTCATTCAAGATAATGACAAAGTTTTCTTTTTGGGACGTTATTTGTAGTTTAAAAAAAAGGTGATAAATCACACTATATTGCAATACTCAGCATATCACTAAACATTTAAAATCACAATAATCTACTGTATTGTGGGGCCTCTGGTGATTCCCAACCTTATTGTTTTGTTATAGTAGCTATGCATGAAATATCAGCGCTGCACCACAGTGCTTATGTTCAGGCCACAGAATGGCATAGTGACTTTATTACTAAACAAAAAAATAGACCCAGAAATGCAGGGTGCAGTGTTACAGTGTTTTAAGGCCGAACATTTCCTTTAATCCACACACAGGTGGTGAGCAGTGAAGGACATCAACCGAATTAGCCATCATAGAGGGCCCATTTTGTAGATTAACTGCTGCTACTGCTGCTCCAATATCCCAGGATGAAATTATTGAGTAAATACTGCAGTGCTAATGCAGGACCAGGGAGCTGAGCATACGCTATGTGGTGAACACTTTTATCTTAACTACCTTACGATACCAGTGAGCGTACATATTTTTAGCCTGGCTGGTTCCGATGGGAATTAAAACCTCTAAACTCTGAGCGCGTCAGTGCCACTCTGTCATCTGTGCCGTTAAGTCACCAGCCAGAACAAAAGACGGAGTAACTCCATCCAGTGCAGTCACTGTAAAGACTGTTTGTGCCACAGTGAAGGGTGTCTTTACAGTGCGTATTACACACAGTTGGTGGTGAGGTTCGCAGTGGGGAACATCAGGGGACAATCAAGGATATGCCCGTCATGCAAGGTTGGCGGTGTGTGTTTTAGTATGTGCGTAGGTGTGTCTGTGTTGTGTGGTGTGTGTGCACTGCCCGCCATGCGTGACTAGACAGAGTCAGGTGTTCTGGGAGGGGCATTGGCACAACGATGTGCCCATATGCTTGTGACTGAGTGGCGGGCACGGGGAGGGCACAGCGAGCAGGGAGGGATCTGCACTACGCCTGCGGTGCGTGACTTCATCCCTCCTGCAGGCAGAAGGGGCACTGGGACTAAGAGAGGCTGACTGACTTCGAGGGTGTGAAAGGATGCAGCTGGATAGAAAGACGGGAAACAAAAACGTGATAGATGCAGAGCGAATGAGACACGAGAATGACAGAATATAAAATAAACCACCAAATTTCTGCATGTAAAATCTAGCTGCTTATTCTTCCTGTGGCCTACGTGGACACATCCACAGCCTCGGCTAATGTGGCCTGTCAGCATCCTTTCCTAGCGCGTGTTAAGGGACAGCAGGCATGTACTTTTATCATTATCGTGCGTCACACAGACACAACTGGGATCCATCACATGCATGTGTTTGCTTAAGTAGTCTAAATCCTTCGCGTTAAGCTCATGAGAAGTGAGCAGAGTGTGTGCTGGGGAGACTGCAGGGTTGACACTGTGCCGCAAGGCTGCTCGGTCAGTGGATGCAGTGACAGCTTTGTGTGCTGCTGCTTTGGTCCCATTTGAACATGAATATATGGAGACAAACACACACACGCACACACATGTACAGACCCACACTCTCTGTCATTTCTAAGGCCCTGTCTACACATATACAGGTATTTTGGTAAACTGATGTTTTCCTCTATGTTTTGGCCTCTTGACCAGACGCAAATGGAGTTTAAGGTCACTAAAACGGAGCGTTTTGGAAATGTTGACATCATCTCCACAATTTGCATATGGCCATTGTTGCTTTGTGTTATAAGCATGAGCTAGAGACAACAACAGCAATGGCAGAATACCAGTTTGCTGACGTTTTGTTAGCACTGCTTGGTGTAATGATTACTTTACACTTAAACTTAGTATTGCTGCAACACTTAAAAGACAAATGGAGTCGTCTGCTGCACCAAAGCGTCCCATGCTTTTGGATCAGAGCAGATCGAACCAGTAGATGGTGTGGAAATTTCCTTTAAGCAAGCTCATTCGCACAATATTGTTTTTTAAAATTGAGGGGAAAAATATCCTTAGTGGCACTGTGGTCCAGTTAGCATGGTTTCATCACGGCAAGAGGGTTCTGGGTTCGAATCCACCGGCCGTCTGGTGCCGTTCTGTGTGAGTTTGCATGTTCAGTGTGGGTTCTCTGGCTTCCTCCCAGCATTCGTAGTCATGCAAGTTGGGTTAATTGGTGACCCTAAATTGCCTGTAGGTTTGAATGTGAGTGTGAATGGTTGTCTGTCTGTATGTGTCAGCCCTGTGATAGTCTGGTGAACTGTCCGGGGATAAACTCCGGTTACTGATAATGAATGAATGAATGAATGAATGAAAAATATCCATTGTCAAAACTATCTGTATACATGCAGACAGAGTCTGAATCTGTAGGAACCACATTTGGATCATGTTTATTAGCTGCTCATCATTCATCTTGATGGCCACACACATTCAAGTCTGCTCTCTCTCTCTCTCTCTCTCTCTCTCTCTCTCTCTCTCTCACACACACACACACACATACACACACATACACACAGCCAGTTAAGCATGAGCTGTGCCTTTTCCCCAGTCCCTCAGCGCAGGGCCCACACAAACACACAGCACAACAGAGGAACACACACACATGCACACACACTCTGATGACCGTGGGTAGGTAATAGGATAGGTGGTGATTTGACATTGAGACATGGTGAATATGTATACCGAGCAGCCAATTACGAGAACTTTCCATCTATCTATCATTTAAAGTTAGCTAGCTTATCTGCTGCACCCAGCACCTAGCAACCAACCTACAGCCAATTAGTGCCAAGGCATCCTTGTTTCCTTGGCAACACACCACTGGCCCGCCTAATGTATATCCATTCAGGGACCTATACACCTGAAGCAAAACTGCTTGTGCCATCTAGCACCAGTAGGTCCGTCTGCCAGGCGTCTACAGCTCCGTGCAGCATTTTAACATCAATAGATCATTCCAGCATTCATTCGGAGACATTAGTATACTGGTAATAAACAAACCGCCGAGAAGATTGGCTGCCGTCTCCAATGTGTGCAACAGGGTTGGATTTCACAAATAAAAAAAATGCTGGACTGCTTTACGCCACAAAAGCGCGAGCTGCTCCTCTTCCAGCAAAAGCAGAGCCGAAGCTTTCAGAATTTCTCGCCACGGCAGATGGTGGAAGGAGAGAAAGGCCGATGGAAAAATCCCTTCCAAGATGTTTATCCTTTTCAGTAAAACGAAAGAGAAAACAAATGCATATGGAGGGAGGGGGAGGAGGGATAAGTTGCCACATCTTCTTTGTGGCAGGAAGCAATGGGGTTTGTGGAAAACATGGGCCTAATTCCTAAAAAACAGCACATCTAACAACACACTGGCATGAGACACAGGCCAGGGAGCATAGTATTTGTTTATGCTGAGGTACTGACAGTATGACATGCAATCATGAATGCATCAGTCGCATGTCAAGGCTCAGAATGCTACATTAAACACCCTCAAATATCTTTAATATTTCATTAACTCACCAAAAATGGCAGTGGCAGCCAGAAATCTCAATGACAGGATCTTGAACCGCCTGCATCACTTCCTCTTTCACCTCTTCCTCTATCCTCCTTTGCCCCTTCCTTTCATCTTGTCCTCACCCCCTCCAAACTCCCAGCCCATTTTTCCTCCCTCTCCACTGCCAGTCCCCTACCTGTCTCATTTGCATAGGATGCCTTATTTGCATACATATGAGCTAAAGAGAAAGGGGATTTGTGTGCGGGAGAAAAAGAGGAGGAGAGGCGAGATATGCAGGCAGGCGGTGGCTGATGAAAAGAAATGAAAAAGAGCCTTTTCAGAAGGAAACTGCGACCGCAACCTCTCTCGCTTTCTCTCTTTCTCTCACTCTCTTTCACCCTCTCTCTTTCAATTCTGTTCTCGCCCTTTAGGTCACACCTTAGAGAGCTCCCGCGAAGGCCCCATTAATGTGAAATATCTGAGAGAGAGACAGGGGGAGTGAAGAAGGTAAAAGAGAACAGATAACTGATAAAAGTACGCGTGCAACATGGGCCAAATGAGAGAGGGAAACAGCAGGGAAAAAAAAAACAGAGAGAAAACAGATAAATAAAACAAAGGGGCTTGTACACATCGCCCATCTATCCCCTGCAGCAGCCTGGCTCTGTGTTACCGCCGTGTTGTTGTTGCCGTGGTGGCGATGGATGGTTGCCTCAGCAGAGCAAAACCGATTGGCTGCGAAGTAAGGCCCCCTCCTCTTTCTCTTTCCCTCTAGGAAGGACGGCACACGGCAGGCCCCTCCCCCTCGCCCGTGCACACACACATGCACATGCACACACATTAAATATGTACAAAGACACCGAAGATACAACACTTCCCCGTGCAGCCACGTCTTGAGGACCTCAGCACCGGTAGAGGAAGTGCGCGGAGACGACCACACACAAACACATCAAACACAGATAAACAAGGTTTTGATATGATTCACACGTACCGCTCAGGACTATATAGACCGGTTCAAATGGGCAAACACGCACACACACTCAAACACACACACAGACACTCAGCAGCCTCTATAATATTAACAACCTCCATCCCCCCGCCTCGTCTCCACATCAGGCCAACCCAGATGCATCCCATACAATCTGTCCCTGATTGCACACAAATACTACAACCCCCCCACACATACACACACATACACACACAGACACACATACACACATATACAGGCCTATTTATCCTGCTCTAGCTTGCTAATTGCATGTGTCTAATAACCTGGTGCAGATAGAAAGCAGAGCAGTGCTCTCTCTCGTCTCTCTGTGGACAGAGTCCAGACGTGAGGCAACTGCAGAAGCCAGGGATATGAAAAGGCAGCAAGAGATTGGAGGAGAACAGACATAGATGTGCATGTGTGTCTGTTTGTGTGTGTTCATGTGTGTGTCCTCTCGTCTTTGTTTGATCTTTTCATCCGGGCCTGAAATGATTTCCGGAATAATAACTTTCCTACCTGCATGTGCGACCCCACGCGTGCATGCGTGCGCGCAATCAGAATGGATGAACATACAAAACACACACTTGCTGACAACCGTCTTTGCATGTATATGTTTGTGTCTGCACACCCGCGTATGCGATCACTCATGCGTGAGCCATCTCCTGTGTATCATCAGGACCGGGTGGAGAGGACAGAGGGGGGGAAAAGGAGAGAGAAAGTGATGAAAGGTGGCAGGGGGTAAGGAGTGGAGATGAAAGCATGAGGGGGAAGGAGAAGGAGGAGGAGAAGGAGGAGGAGGGGCAGGGGTGTGAGGGTAAAAGGGCAAAGGAGAGATATGAGAGGGAGAAGGGGAAGGGAGAAACAAAGGGGAGAGGATGAGCCGAACTGGGTTGAGGAAAAGAGGGAAGGACAGATGTGCTGACTGCTGATTGGACGGAAAACAAGAGGAAAGAAAGAGAAGGAGAAAGAGGGAGAGAGAGCCTGTCACCTCCAGTCAGTGGCTATTAGCGGCAGCAGCAGCTCAGAGACACCATCCCTCATTCTGCTCTGGCAGCGCTGGCACAATTAGACACACATGCACACACCTTCATGCACACGCTCATCCATCCGTCTTTTCGCTTCATATGTGTGAGTGTGTGTGTGTGCGGCTGAGACTAATTGAGTGTGTGCGTCAGGCTGTGTCTGAGCTCAATGTTTTTCTCTCCGTCGGCTGTGTGTGCGTGTGTAATAGAGAGAGACTTAGAGAAAAGGCGAATGTCCTTGTGTTTGATCTGCTTGTGCGCGTCACATCCTTGTTTGTGTGTGTGTGCGCGTGTGTGTGTTGCTGCCACCGAGGGCCCCGCGCCCAGGCCTGAGAGTGAGTGATAGAGTCCATGCCAACTTGAGCTGCATGCCACAGTCTCCACGCCTGCACCCGTGTCCTGCCACTGCCAGCGCCACCCTCCTCCTCCCATCGTCTCTGTCTCTCTCTGTATCAGTCTGTTGGCCACCCCCTCCTCCTCCTCCTCCTCCTCCTCCTTCTCCTCTCATCCCTTTTCAGTTTTTATCTCTCTGCTCACGCTCTTTCCCCATCTCTCTTTTTCTCTGTTTTGGCTAAATTGCCCTGTCTTTAGCTCTCTCTCCCCAGTGTGCTGTTTTTTTCCTCTCATTTAATGCCTGTGACCACTCCGCCCAGCCCTCTCATCCTCACATCTTTTTAATAGTTGCTCCACCTGCCCTCCTCCTCTAATTTCTCACATCCCTGTTGTCTCCTGTGGTCCATTCGTCTTCCTGAAACCACATTTCATCACAGTCTTTCTTTTTTTTTTGCAATTTTACCTACACACCACCTTTCACCCTCACCTCAGAATAAACCTTTCTCTCCCTGTTGTTCACTTTCCTCCCCTCCTTTCATCTTCCCTCCTCCTCCTCCTTTACATCTATTATTTATTCCCACAGGCCGCCACTAGTGGCAGCTGTTTCCCATTTTCCTGTCCATTCATAACCCCTCTCCAACCACTCCGTCTTCCTCCTTTTTTAACCTCTCTCGATCTCTGGGACGTCTCTATTCAGGGCTCTCCATCCTTCTCATCAGAGTGCTCATTATCCAACTCCCTTCCACCGCTCTCCTCTTCTTCCTGCCTTCCTTCCCTCTTCCCCTCTTCCCTCTCCTCCCCCTGTCTCCTCCATCACCTGCTTCTCAGCGGTGTTTCTCCTAATTTCCATACAGCCCAGCAGCCTGCAGGCCTGCCTGGCTCGCATCTTCACCTACCGAGGGGAAAACACACACACACACACACACACACACACACACACACACACACACACACACACACACACACACACACACACACACACACACACACACACACACTCACACACGCACACAGGTTTGAAAGCACCTTCAAACACACCATGCGCATACATTCCTGGATCCAGGAACCTACAGGTCACGGGAAGATATGAAGAATTCATGCATTTGCTCTCTCTCACAATCACAAACACAAATTCATCCGGGGTATAATGAGATTTTGCCCCCCACTGTATTCCTCTCTCCATCTTTTGAGCAATATCTCCTCAAATGTGCTTACAATCATTATTTATATATGCAATAAAAACCATTTTAGTGGCAAATTAGACACTGCTAAGTCCTTAAAACCATTTGCCGCTTTCATTTATCCACTCTTTCCAGTTTTGGCACTGCATGTATTTCAGCATCGTTTCGTACACACACACAGAGCTATTAATTGAGTGAATGAGGCCTATTCTCTCGCAGCCTCCCCTGCACAGCTAGTGAGACAGAGCTGAGGGATCTGCTGCTGAAGTGCAGAGGCTGATAAAAATTAGAGCTCGCTGGATAGATGGGCTTCGGGCTGCTGACCGCTGCCTTTTCTAGGCCAGTTAGCCGGAGGAGAGCTCATTAAGCTTAGCTGGAGGTGGAGGTGGTATGCCTTGTTAGGATGTGTGTCTCTAATATGCTGCGTCTCTCCGTGTTTGATAATTTCAGTTTGTTTGTGGGCATATCTTTATGTGTGCGTGAATGCAGGAGTGTTGTGCAAAGAGCAGAACAATGTGACATGAGGAGCCACAGCAAGAGGAAGAGGAGAAGTCGGGAAGAGAAACCCTGCTTATTAGGCCACCACTGACTATGTGTGTGATTCATGGAGAATGAGGAAGAGACAAAGACATGAAGGGAAAGTGAAAGAGAGAGAGAGAGACAGAAGGGAGATGGATTGAGCTGTGAACTAGGGCGGCCCAGGATCAGGCAGCTTGCAGGATGGCTGTCTGCTGTCCTAAGGGAAAGGGCCAGCTTGTTATTTTAAGGAGGGTGACTCTGGCGCTCACCTCGCATAGAAAAAATAGGGACACACACGCACGCACACATACACACAGACGCGGAGGCACACACCTACACAAGTTGTCTTTGTGCAAATGAAGCTGACAGCACGAGCCTTAGAGGTCTATCTGTCTCAGGTAATGGGCGAGCTCAACATCGCCTTGTGTGTGTTCACCTTATCATATCAAGCTGGAGACGACACCATTGGTACGCAGAGCCCATGGGAACCTCATACTGTAAGTGTGTGGGTGTATTCCTCTCTGTACATAGTGGCATGTGTGTGTAAGGCACAATCACTTATTTTTACCCCTGTCCCTTGTTTTTAAGGGCCACTTTGTGCCTCAGAACAGAGTTACAAGAGGTAGCGGTTAAAAACTTCCCTATGAAATGAGGCCCCCTTAAAGACTTCATCGGTATGCTGGTGTTAACGTAAACAGACACGATGAGGGTTGCTGGACATTGCAAACCTGCTGTCCTCTGCTGTGGCATCCTTTTGCATTCTCGCCCCCAACTTGTCAGATACAGCTGCTTTGTCAGTGGATGTCAGCGTCAGACACCGACGCATAAAGAATCTCACTGCGTCAGTGTAATACACAGTCTTTCCAGCAGTTCTTTCTGACGCTACTGTACTATAAAGAGCGAGTAAGTCCCTGTAGTGCAGGCAGGAGGGGAGGTGGATGGGGAAAAACAAACGCCGGACTTTCACCCGGGAGCCCACTGTTTGTTTCCTGTGTGAAACCAAGAGTCTGTGGAGTTATTTTAATAACAGTGTGCTAGTATGTGTAGCATGCTACAGTTATGTCACATGACTGTATGTTGGTAAGAACCATACTTTTTGAAGCCAAATCATGATGTAAATGGACTGCACTTGTATAGCGCTTTTCTAGTCTTCCAACCACTTAAAGCGCTTGTTACACTACATGCTACATTCACCCTGTTCACACACTGGTGGCTGAGGCTAACATACATGGTGCAACCTGCTTCTCAGTAACTGTTCACATGCACTCACACACTGATGGACAGTCATTGGGAGCAATTTGGGGTTCGGCATCTTGCTCAAGGATACTAAGACATGCAGACTGGAGGAGTCAGGGATCGAACGGCTGATCCTCAAAGTTTCCTGTGGAAATGGAAGTGTATTTCGAAGAGACAAAATGCATGTA
Organism: Cephalopholis sonnerati; assembly: GCA_019142605.1. Taxonomy (NCBI): domain Eukaryota; kingdom Metazoa; phylum Chordata; class Actinopteri; order Perciformes; family Serranidae; genus Cephalopholis; species Cephalopholis sonnerati. The sequence continues at coordinate 26,450,827 of JAGQAX010000016.1, forward strand.
ACAAGCATCAGATGAGACGCCATTCATGAACGTCCAAAACTGATGCAGGAGACTGCCTAGCACATCACATTTTGATGTTTAGGTCAAGTCAAAAAGCGGCGGTATTTTAGGAGTTGGGATGACAACATGTTGTTTATCATCAAACTGTGTGTGCTTGTGTGTGTGTGTGTGTGTGTGTGTGTGTGTGTGTGACAGAGACATCAGCATACTAGTGTTTTCTTTTGTTATACTTGTTATAAAGAAAAGAACCATAATACATTAAAACAACATTAAACTAACTTAATACGATGGTTATCATGATTTTAAGTCTTTATTAGTGAAGAAAATGCATTTGTGAGTTTCTCTTGCTGCTCATACAACCTCCTTGCCGATGATTTCTCATAAAACGTGGTTTGAAAAACCTTCATTTGAATCCATCTGTCCCTAACACTTTACCCTACCCCACTCTCCCAAGAAGAATTGGGGCATGAATGTGTTAGATGGAGGGGTAAGGGCGAAGTGTTAGGGACAAGGGGTGTATTGGGATTGGGCCTAAATTTGTATGACCTTATCTTGCAAGTGTAAAAAAAAAAATTGCAAAAGCAATCCCATGCGTGCAGTTTCATAAACATGCAAGCATCCTCTGTGCCTTTGTGGGGGCGTCTGCGTGTGACGTCGTGTGCGTGTGTGAGAGGGAGCAGTGCCCGTGCAGCCTTGTGACTTCGTGTCTGTGACATTTGACATACTACAGAGCCTGCAGTGTCTGCTCTATAGGGCTGGGGCCGCTCTCTGCTAACACGGCAGCACGCCTCGGCTTGCACTCGTCGCTTCGCATCTCGTCACATCACAAGTCATCTCATCACGTCACATTTCCTCTCTCTTATATTCTTGATATTCATCACTTCTCCTCGCAGTGTTTCCATCTCTTATTTTCTTTGCTCCTCTCGCCAGGTGTTCCTTCGTATTTCTGTCTCGTTCGTGTTCTCTCTAATGCCTCTATTTCTTTCCAGTGCTGTCATTTTTCTCATTCTCCCTCTGCATTGCTCTTTATCTGAGCCTCTTTCTTTCTCTGGCTCCCCCACTTTTTTTCCTCCCATCTAATTTCCTCTCTGTCTTTTCTCCACCACATCCCTCCTCTGTGTCACATCTCATTCTCTCCCCCTTCTTTTTGTCCAACTTCTTCTCATTCTGCTCTCATTTCCTTTCCCTCCTCTCCGTCCATCACCCAACACTTTCTCTCTCCCTTTTGTCTGTTTCTGTCTTCCATTCCCTCCTTTTTTCCTCTCTCTGTCTCTCCTCTACTCTTCAGCTGGTGCTCAGCTCACACCAGGCCAATTAGCTTGCATCAGTCCACTCCTGTTGGCTCAATAATACCGAGCAGGTAAGCTGGAGTTCTATTAAGCAGGTGTGTGTTGTGTGCGTGCAGGTTTGTTTACAAAGAAAGCCGTGGAAGGTTCAGTTTATGAGTCCTGGTGTGTCTGCGTGTGTGCATTCGGTCGCATCCGCACGCACACACAAACACACGCAGCCACATGCTGACAAACACACATGTACACACAAACACGCACACGTACACATCTGCTCAGCGAGAGGGCCCGCCGTGCACGCTCCCTCGGCCAACAGATAAACAAGTGTGCTCGCATCTCCCGGGAAGTAACCATGGCAACCGTCTCTCCCCCTCTCTGTCTCTCCCTCTCTGACTGAGCTGCCTGGTTGGCTGGCTGTCCTGGAGGCAAGACAATAGCAGGTTTCAAGGCCAATGTCACTTTTTCCCTCCCTCCCTCTTTGCCAAACAAGGAAAGAAAAAAAAGCAGCTTCCTGTATTGATAAATGTGATGTCACAGGTGGGGTGGCAGCCATGCAGAGCAGCACGGGGGGGACACATAAAAAACAACGATGGATTCAGTGAGATTTTTGCAATCCCCCTCCATCTCCATCTCTCCCCATTTTACCCCCCCACGCCTCCCTCTCTTCCTCTTTTTGTATAATGTGGACAATTGCCTTCTTCCCTTTGTAGGGCGCAAGAGGAAAAGGGGATTTCATGCAGGCTAACTAAGCCCCTAATCCTCTGTTTCATGCCGTTCTCTCAGTGTCTCACTCTCTGTTTATATATATATTTCTGTCTGTCTCTCTATTTCTGCTCTCTGGAACTATTTTCAGTGGCAAGCAGCAACACCACAGTGTATAAATACTCCTTTACAAGCAGGAGTTCTGCATTAAAAAATATTACTTAAAGATATAATAAGCAGGATTTAAAAAACAAAACAACAACAATGTATAGACCCATAGAAAAACAGTCCCTCCCAGTTATTATTTATGACCAAACAGAAGTGTATGGATGTTTATTTATCTGCTTGTATTTTCTTTTCCTCTTCTTTTTCTGCGTTTGGGACGTTCTTGGGCACAGTGCGCAGGTGAGGTCGGGACTTAAAGGTGGTGACCAGGTGTCAGATCATGAGCAGCATGCATCCAAGTGAAAGCGCAATACTGTCTGCAAACTATGGCCAATAATTCCTGCAAAGTATACCTTTAGTATTATCAGAAAAATGTGCTCAAAGTATGCGCAGTATATGACTGCCCCCTGAAAGCTGAAGATTCTCCAAGTCAAGCTATCTTTTTGTTGTTGTTGTTGTCAGTTTGTGAACTTCTAGAGACGTTTAATTCCTTAGATATAGCAACACACACTCACTCCACATATTGATGTTTGGTCATGAACCTTCCATGTCCAGATATGAAAGGTACCCTGGTGCATTGGTTGTAGATGTTCTTGGACGCCATGTCAAGTTCTGCCTGTTACATGCATTATCATCTTTCAAAATACACTTCCATTTTCACAGGAAATTTGACATTTACCTACTGTCTCTCAAAATAAATGAACTACGTTGTTACAACACCGCACATTGATGTTTTTTTCCCTCCAACAACAAAAGCATGTGGTTAGGTTTAGGAAAAGAAGAACAGGGTTTGGCTTCAGAATCTTTAAGGACGCAAAACCACTCTCCTGAGTTAAGGTCGGTGGTTGTTGTCCTATTGAACAGCCAAGTCTGACTCAACTAACATAAGTCTGAATGGGGTACAGCGCTTACTCAGTATGCATACAGAATGGCCCCTGTCAGTTTTTTAAATGAGCTCTGCAGTACCAATGCCGTGATAAATGTAGTGAAGTAAAAAGTAACAATACTTCCCACTTAAGTGTAGTAAAGTAGAAGTGTAAGCACCACAAAGTTGTTCTCTAAAAAAAGAAAGCAACAGTGCTTTAATTTGATGTGTTTCTGTCCACCTGGCAAACCTCCAAGTCCAACAATCACTCTCTTTTAGCTCTGTTTTTGGTCTCTACCAACTTCTGAGGCTCTTCAGCTGCTACATGCTCCTTTATGTTCACCAGCTGGTTGCTAACTGTATCTCTCAGCTGTTTGGTGCTGAGCAGGTTGTGTACAGTGGCTTTTTAGAGCTTCTTTTTTGATGAAAATTATGCTGCTGAATTTTGTAGAAATGAACAGAACAGAAGTAGAAAGGATATTTTATCTACAAGTGCACGTCTCACACTGAGCGAGCCGCCTGTTAATGACGCTGTGGGCTAATGGGTATGTAGCTACTTCCATGTTTCACATGATACGTCATGTTTGTAGTCGACCAATGAAGATGAGTTTACATATCACCTTGGGTTCGTCCTTCACCTTCTCAAAATGATCCCACACTTTGGATTTCCTGCCCGACATGTTATTAACTAGCCTGTGTAATAACCGCAGGTACCAGCCCTGGAAATTAGAGGCCGTACACATCCTAATAGAGTTTCATGTCTGTTTTTTTTTTCTCTGCGACTAAGCAACCAATGACATCTTGCCGACTAACGACCTCTCTGCTCGAATAACGTTTGGTCCACCATTAGGGGGCAGCCCTACTTTTTACGTAGTCATGTGTGCATTGTTAATATTAAAATATTGATTGTAGCAGCTTTAAATACTGCACTTGAGTAGTAACTTTACACTGTTTGTGAGGTGGGGTGGCATTTCTAAAAGGAGACGTGACAGAGTCCTTTGCTGCAATGCTCCCTCAGTGTCTCCCTGTCTCTCACCTGTTCTGAATGACGGCAAAAGCCTCAGACAATCATTCTGTCCTGAACGGGTGTGAGAAGGCAAGAGAGAGAGGGAGCTGTCAGCCACTCTGGCTAACCATCTAATAGGTTGCCATACTGAACTGACATTTGAAGGCTACGGGAGCATTAGTCCTGAAATGAAAAAGAGAGATGAGAGACGGAGGGAGAGAGACAGGGGGAGAGAGATTGGATATGCAGCGAGCGTGCTGTGGAGTCGGCAGCCCTTATCAATGCATCTGTCTATCCATCCGCACCACACGGCCTCATCTCCTCTATGATCTCCACCCACCCCAGTCCTCCGCCTCCTCACACCATCCCTCACCCTCTCTCTCTCTCTATCTTGCCCAGAGAGAAGAGAGGGGAAGGACGGAGATGAAAGGAGGGAGAAGAAATACAGTCGGGGGCGAGCCAGGGAGGGCTGAGTGAGCGCATAAGACCGGGGAGGAGGGTGAGAGGAACAGAGCAAAGGGATAAGAGCCAAGGACAGAGGGAGAGAGAGAATCTCAGATGTTTAATTTACGGCCTTTCCTGCTGCAGACAGATGTGTGAGATTGGAGGAAGACAGACAAATAGACAGAGATAAACAGACAGCGAGATGGACAAAGAGACAGCGGACAGACAGGCAGACAGACGGAAAATAGGCAGGCCGTCTAACATCTCTTTAAATCTGACAGCAGCTATTGAGCCACTTTTTACCAAGTGGAGCGACACCAAAGACTTGAACCTCTCACAGTCCCTTTTTACCCTCAATTTATCTTTTGTCATTTGTCGATGCTTTTTTTTTTTCTCCCACAGTCCCCATTTCAATCTATTGTGAACCATCAAAGGTAATTTATTTTAAATTGCTGCACTGCCGTGAACCGAAGTGAAGCTGCATTGCTGCGTTGGTTTGGGCCGGTTACAAGCTCTGTGCGGCTTCTGGAGCTGGATGAAAATCAACCGCAGTCATCGGATGCAGTTGCGTATGAACTGCTAAAGCACTAAAATCACTCAGCAGACACTGGGGGAGGCTCAATGTGATGCTGGTTCTCATGACAACATGCTAACTTATCAGTAACAATACAGTGATTCATCTCTTTAGTTGGATCATAGTGTGCATGGATTAGTATATGACTGATGCTCAAAACAAGTAAATTGCACATTTGGTAATAATTGTAGTAACCTGTAGTAAAGCTACAAATTATGGTATGAACCAGATTTAGAACAGCATGACCAGTAATCAGAGAGCTCATAGTTCTAGTTACTGTTGCACCCTCAGCAGTACAAACACTGGATGTTTTTTACACTACACGTGTTGTTTTCTAACATCGTTTGCTCGGGTCTGAATTTGCAGATGAGTAATAACGTTGATTCAACTGGATCTGAAAGCACTCTCTGCAACACATTCTCACCCCCAACTTGTTTTGATGCTCAAGGGACAGCGTGTCAGTTTACAGTTATTTCATGCATTGTGTCTTTTCAAAATAAACCTCAGTTTTCACAGGAAATGTACAGTTTCTGCCCGTTAAATGCATACAGTCTCTTTTCAAAATAAACTTCAAACGTGGGTTTTAGGGAACAAAACATGCTTTGGCTTGAAATGACTATGTTGGTACTGACGTAATACTTTACATGACATAGTGTAATGTGCTTTACATAATAACACACCATCTGTGTTGTTATTAAAATAACTGGACACAAACAACAGTTTCTTGGGTGAAAGTCCAGAGTTTGTTTGACCCACTTCACCTACTGCATGCCCAATGTGGACTTTCTCGCTCTTTATACTACGGCAGTTGCTCTGAGCGTCAAAAAAATGCCATCACTAAAGGGCGAATCACTGAGTCCTTATCTGATGCCAAGGGTCACTGACCAAGTGTTGGTAATTGACAAGTTATTTAAGCTTACAATTTTATTCTGAATTGTTGGGGTAGATAATCAAACAGTAGTTTTTTACAGCTTACAAATAACCCTCAAATTAATTTTTCTTCCTTATTGAACAACCCTCATGAAAATCATGTATCCCATCGCCTTATTCAAACCTCATGGATGCTTGATGAATATACAGATACCACCCTAACCTGAGTCTTTTAAATTCAAGATTCCAACCCAGTCTTCTGAACTCCTGCGCTTGGGCAGTGACTTGTGGCGTCAGACACAGACGAAAAAGCCATCTTTTAATGTCGGCATGATACATGACTGGTCACTGTTATAGTTTAATGGTGCTCGGCGGCATTGGGGGAAACGTGACGGGACAATGACAAAAGTTAAGGTGACGAAAGTTCAAGTAGGGTGAGTGGTAAAGGTGGTGGATGGGTCCAATACCGACCTTCACCTGGTCAGGGAACGGTGTTCGTGTCCTGTAAGATTATAAAGCCAAACCCTGTTCTTTCTTCTTAAACCTAACCATGTGTTTTTGTTGCCTCAACCCAACCACATGCGTAAGATGAGGAAAAATATGTCAATTCGCATTGTTGTGCTGAGGTAGTGCGTTTGTTTTGAAAGAGACTGTATGTAAATGGTAAATTTCCTGAGAAAACCGAAGTGTATTTTGAAAGAAGACAATGCATGTAACAGGCAGAACAGACATGGTGTCCCAGAATGTCAACAACCAACACACCCAGGGTACCTTTCACGTTGTATCTGGACATGGAAGGTCCACGACCAAATGTTGATATGTGACAAGGTCGGAGTGAGAATGTGTTGAAGATTTAGGATCAAGGTTTAAATAGTTCCAACATAGAGGACTTCCTTTGATGAGCTCACATGAAACGAGAGATATCAAGATATGATATGACCACACTGGAAACACAGAGCTAAAAATCTAAATGGACCAAAACGCTGTGCACACGCCGCGAGCAGCTCCACGTTGAAGGCACCACAATGAATTACAGAATTTCCATCAGGAAAACGTCTTAAAAATCATTTAGAAATGAAACGGCAATAACCATTTTTGTGACAAATTCCCAGCAAGCCCTCAGCCAAAATTAATCTTGTTTGTTAGTATGTGTGTGTTATATACTAACTGCCACTTACGCTGTAATTAATTGTCAATGATTGTCTGAGGAAGTGCATGCAGACCTTCATACAAACTCTAATTTCCTCTTTCCCACCTGCCCTGGGCTATGATAATTGGTCTCTCGCACACACGCATACCTGCAGATGTGTGTGTGTGTGAGTGTGTGTGTGGCTAGCGCTGGGTGGCCAGACAGACGGCGTGACTCGCAGACTCACGAGAGATTTTGATAATTAACTTTGTAATAAAGTAGAGGAGACGGAGTGCATGCATGTATGTGTCCATGCGTTTGTGTTTGTTTAAGGTGGACTGCAAAAGTTAGTAGTAGAGTATATATCTGTGTGTGTATGTGTGCACGCATCCAAAACTGTGGGCGCTTGTGTGAGTGAGTGTGTGTGGGGAGGTGATAAGCACCTGAGCCCTGAGGCAGCCTTCAGATTTCCCCTCACGTCCTCGGTGAAATCAGCCCAATCACTGCACTGTCATCTGCCTGCCACCAGAGAGAGGCCTGCGCCGCATACTGACAAGCTCATTTGCCTAGCAGTGTGCACACACACACACACAGACATAGACACATGCATATATACATACCCGCACATGCACCAGCACTCACTCAGATATGCCCACAAGGCCTTCCACTTTCTCCCAAAATTGAGCTCAAACCAAACCACTATGGGAGACATTTGTTTCTTGCAGGGGGAGAGAAAATGTTTCCTTCTTGATTCATGCCCAAATTGAAGTGTCATTGTTTATGAGAGGGATGGGGCCCGGCTGCCGGCTGAATGCTTTAACCCCGACCACATCATCAAATAACTTATTATTGTTCAGATAAATGCCCTTGCTTCTATGAGTTGCATTAATAATGTATCTGTTGAGGGAGACAGAGAGAAAGCGCTGCATTGATTTTAAACAATTGCTTTGATTCAGTTATTATCACTTTGCTGAGAAACTTAAAGGCCCTGAAAACTTCTTACTGACAAAGTTTGAATAGTTTTGGTTATTCCACTTGAGAGATTGATGTGTAATTGTTTTTTCGTGTCTCACTGGTTTGAAGTGGGCTGGGCTCAGCTGGAAAGAGGAACATTTCAGTGCATCAGTCACAGTTTGGTAACATTTGATTTAAAACTGGAAGATGATATTTTGGGTTGTTAAAGAAGCAGTTTAGTGGTGTTTTTGAGTGTTAAAATTCTTAATAGATGAAAACCAAGGATGTTCTCCTCCGAGGTTTAACGTTGGTTGTTGCTGAATTATGAATATAATTAAAGGAACATTTCAACTCAAAATCAAAAATTCACATTTTTCCTCTTACCTGTAGCGCTGTTTATCAGTCTAGATTGTTTTGGTGTGAGTTGCTGAGTGTTGGAGATATTGGCAGTAGAGATGTCTGCCTTCTCTCAAATATGATGGAACTACATGGCACTTGGCTTGTGGTGCTCAAAGCGCCAAACAAATACTTCTGAAATACTTAACAGCAATGTTTCTTTACAGAAATCATGACCTGGTTACTCAAGATAATCCACAGACCTTGTTGTGAGCAGTTTCATGTAGGAACTATTTTCTCTCTACTGAACACACTCACCAGCCGTACTACTGCGCAGAGGGAAGCGTGTGTCTTCTGCAACTCATCTAGCTGTCTAACAGATCAGCCCAGCAGGATGCCATTAATGTTTACATCCCAGCTCTGTCATGAGTACAAGCCTCTTGTGTATGAGTAGATAAATGCCAAGGCTCTTCAGTGAAGGCTGGGACACACTCTTTGATCCCATGAGATCTATGGCGACTGCGGCTTAGCAGTATGGCGGGTCGTCCACCAATCAGATGATTGGCAGGACAATTCCCTGCTTATCCAGTCTGCATGTAGAGGTATTCTTGGGCAAGATACTGAACCCCAAATTGCTCCAGATGGCTATTCCATCGGTGTGTGAGTGCGTACATGGTTAGTGAGTAGCAAGTGAGACCACCAGTGTGTAACTGTGACTGTGAATGGGGTAATGGGGTTTTGGGGTATGAATGTGCTTGGCCTGACAGATTTTGGGTACACTCAAATGGCAAAACAACTATGTGTTTTAATTTTTTTTTTGGCCATTAAAGGTTTTTTTTGGGGGGGGAGCTTTTCCTTATGCGCTGTGAGGGTCCAAAGGACGGAGGGATGTCGTATGCTGTAAAGCCCTCCACAGCAAATTTTGATTTGTGATATTGGGCTTTATAAATGAAATGGAATTGAACAGTTTATGCTGTTTTATTACAGACTTTTAAAATAATTACAGAATTGTAACTCTCACCCACATCTTAATTTTTTGTACAAAAGATGACTGTGGACGCCTCACTTAAATGACTCAATCATCCCTATGTTCCGTAATAGTGTGGCAGCTACTGAGCCTTTAGGCAAGTGCAGACCAGATTTCGAATCATTTGTTTTACCCCATCACTATGACGTATATCTCCACTTTTTAACCTCCTTGATGCACGCTTCCTTCTGTGCACTGATACCATCTACGGGTGTAGTTTGGTAGGAGAAGTTCCAACATGAAACTGCTTGCAATAAGGTCTGTGGACTATCTTGAGTAACTGGGTCATGATTTCTGGAAAGAGACATTGCTGTTGAGTTTTCAAATGTAATTTTTTTTTTTGGCACTTCGAGCACCACAAGCCGAGTGCCATCTAGTTCCATTATATTCAAGAGGCGGCAGACATCTCTATGGCAGACATCTCTAACTCTCTTCAACTCACACCAGTCTATTTATCGATCTAGATTGATATAAAGTACTACAGGTATGATGAAAAATATGTATTTTCTGATTTGGGATGTGAACTGTTCCTTTTGAGATTTGAATCCAAGTTTCAAATCATTCTAACAAAATGGAGCTTCATTAAATGCTGCATTCATGCTCCTTGTATGCACAAAAATACAGACTAAAACCCCAAGCGCACATGCTATAAACACATTCACAGATGAAAACGCATATTGCAGTAAACACAGACACTCTTTCTGCTCCCCTTTGCACACGTTCACACACAAACACACACACAGATTGTTGTAACATCCTTGTGACCTAAAAATGTCCCCAAAGCAACATACAGGGACAGACAGTAGCACAGAGGGAGTGGAGCGCATTAGCGGCACACAGCACCGCACGCTCAGACTGAAGCAGGGTGTGAGTGTGTGTGTGTATGTGTGTGTGTGTGTGTGTGTGTGTGTGTGTGTGTGTGTGTGAGTGTCTTGGAGTTCACTGGTGTGCATGTGCGCGAAAGGGGAAAACATGGTGAGTGTATTAATTCTGCATGTGTTTATGTTCCCTGTGTGTTTCTGTGCATGCATGGTGGCAGAAGCCACACAGAGTGCTGCTCTCCTGTCAGTGCGATTAGAGGGCTGCACAAACATGGTGCGGGGGGAGAGAGGGACAGAGAGAGATGGGGGAGACGCGGAGGGGAGGAGGGTCTTTGAGGGAAGTAAGGGAGGGAGTCTTGAAAGAGCATGAGGCAACGGACACAGTGTTTCTCTCTTTCTCTGTCTGTCTGTCTCTCTGACTCTCTCTCTCTCACACAGACACACACACAGACACGCACACACACCTCCACACACACCCAAGGGTACAGTGAGGTCATTGTAGCCCTGGCCAATTCTCATGCCACTGTCAAAGTTTCAGTTTCACATGAGCACAGCACTCATCTACACAACACACAGACACACACACACACCCATTTCACCTTGTCTCTCCTTCCTAACCCCAAAGGACGCCGCTGTGTGTGCGTGTGTGTGTGAGAGAGAGCATCCTGTGTGCGTGTCTCTCTGTTTGATGAGAGGTTTCCATGACAACAACAGCACCGGCAACCCCCATGGGCTCATTTACATATTCAAGTGCAACAGTGTAGTTGAAATACAGCCGGAAATTGAAAGGCTCAATCAATAGAGTGGTTGGAGGGGAGGAGGGAGAGATGGATGGATGGAAGGAAGGAAGGGCAGAAGGAGGAGAAGGGGGGGAGTGTTAGCTGACAGGAAAGGGGGATGCAGATGATGCAATGGGCCATCATTTTGTGTACATGACTGTGTGTGTGTGTATGAAAGTGCCCCCCTTTTTTGGATGACCCATTTTTATTGTCCTCCAGTGGTTAAAAGGGACCTAAAATGGGTTGTGCGAGACAGCGTGTGTGCGCGCGCGTGCCCGTGTGGCCGTCATTTTGCGGTTGAAGCTGTCAGAATTCATGCCCCACCAACACTCCCATCACCATACTACACACGCATACGTGCCCACTGCAGAAGCACACAGATGCATTTAAATATCAAGCATACAGATGACAGACACAAAAAACTGCAAATCCCTTTAAAAGAGAGGGAAAGAGACATGGAGGGAATTTTTTCCAGATAAACAAAAATGTGACACCTTCTCTTCCTGTATTTCCACAGAATCTACTACAACACATATCTCAGTACCATGATTTAAAATTGCACATACCAACCCTGTCTCACTCCCAACTCTTCAAATACAGACACTTGGTCAGTGGCGCTTCAGCTTCAGACACAGACGCACAGAGTAACCCTTTAGCAGTGATATGAGATTACTTAGGTGGCTTTATTTGTTGACACTCCGGGAACTACCTAGGACAGAGAAAGTCCTTATTGGGTGGATGGGTCAAACAGACCCTGGACTTTCATCCAGGAGACCACTGTTCATGCCCCGTCTGAAACCAAAAGTCAGTTGAGTTATTTTAGTCAAAATGTAGTGTGTTAGTATGTTTAGCGTAATATGCTAGTAACTATATTACACTGGTATCTATTGCACTTATTTTAAGCCAAACAAGGATGTTGTTTCCAAAACTAAAAACATGCTTTTTTAAAAAGAGATGATGCATGTACCTAGTGCGTCATATCTTTGCACCACAGGCCACTGACCAAGCATCAGTATTTGGAGAGTTGCGAGGAAAAATGTGTCATATAAACAGTGGCAATAAACATGTTTACATCCTGGTATCTATAGCTTATTTCCCCCTTCTTTCCCCAACTGTACGAGAGGTGAATTTTATACAAACATTTGTATTAAGACTTAATGTTACACATAATTAAGAGCACGCCACTTTGAGTGACAGGCTGTCTGCTAAGTGTCCTCGACTCCTGAATGAGATCCACCCCTCGCTCCTCCACAGCACCAGCCTTTCGCTCAAATATGGTCACTTCTGGCTCAGAAAACCAAAATGGCGATGGCCAAAATGCTAGAATTGAGGCTTCAAAACGGGAGTCATGATAGCTACGTCCATTTTTTTTACAGTCCATGAGCGAGATGAGCCTCCTGCATCGCAGCAAACGCAGCATGCTGTAATTCCTGACCAAAGTAAGAGACAGAAACGAGGCAGAGATGCTGATTCACACGGTACTAATATTATCACATGACCTTGGTTTTAGTGAAATATGGTAGGTAATTTTCATTTCAATTTTTATTTGACAAATTCTGGACATGGCAGATTTGCACCTGATTAAGATCACAGACGACCTCCGCAGTTGTTAGAGCTTAAGTGTCAAGTGTCAAGTGTAAACATATATATGTCTATTCAAGTCTGTTCTAGTCCACAGTCTATTTTAAAGAGCACTCTCTGAACATGGTCATTCACAGAAAATACTCTAAGTGCACGAAGGCCTTGGCTTTTGCACTCACTACAGTCTCACTTTGATGGTATAGAAATCAAAGCTAACATAATTCTGTTCTGATCCCAAGTCATTTAAATCATCTGCATCACATACATCACCCAGCTCTCTTCTGCTGACCGCACAGATACAGCAGGGACACCATACCCGTGGCCCAGTTTCTCAAAGGCAACCTTCTCTTTCTCCTCCGCTGTGCGTCCGAAGGCCGAAAACTATCTTAGCATCAGCATGCCACCGGCAAAGTGGATCAATCACGGTTTTATTATGATGAATGACTTAGAGGGAGGTGTGTAGAGAAGTAAATGGCACTACATTATGCAGCGCAATAACTTTTCATAACGGGAGGCAGCCGCAAGAGGCTAGCAGCACAACAAGATGTTTACATAAACAGAAAGGGGAGGATGCTGACTGTGGAGATTTGGTGCCGTGTGGGTGTGTGCATGTTGCAATAGCACAATGTGTTTGAGCTATATGAAAATTAGATGTGTGTGTACTGGTGCTTTTTTTCAACAGATTTAAGTGTTTCTTCTGTGAACAGTGTGTTTATATATGTCTCTGAATGTTGATGTTTACAGATGTGGTGGTCTGCACACACACATCTGCCGTCTGATTTTGGTGCAGTGGCGTAACGGAATGCCGGACTGAGGACGAGACTATTATCAGCAGTTGCTGTGACAATGGAGCCCCAGTGGTCACAGGGACAGAGGAGTAGGAGGGGAGGAGGAGATAGGAGGAGTAAGAGCAAGATGGGGGAGGGGGTAAAGTCTGCTGGAGGAATCAGTGATGGGGAAAATGGATGGAGGGGAGGGGGGGGGGCACTAATGGCCCGAAGACACAGCTGGCTGCAGACACCCAAGGACAGAGAGGCCGAAAGAGTGAGAGACAGACAGAGGGAGAAAGGGAGAGGCAGAGAGAAATGGAGGGAGCGACGGAGACGGTGTGGGGTGTAAGGATGATAAAAATAGAGGGGGAGAGAAAGAGAGGCGTCTTGTCATCGTCATCAGACGAGGGAGGGAGGGAAGGTTATTTTCTTGTCATGCCTTTTGCATCTGTTCAGCCGCCACGGCGAACGTATACACACACGCAAACAAACACACGGGCGCTACCGCCATGCATGTCAATGAATTATCCGTGGAACAATGGCGGCTCTTCACATTAATGAACATAAATGAGAAGACAAAGATAGAGGGCTGAGGCTAAAACAGCATGAAATTCTCCTCAGCTGACTGCCTTCAGTTCCAAACATTCGTGACAATAATTACCATTCGATTATAGAACCGTCAATTATCCTCCAATGTTTGCCTTGATGATGTATACGAAAGGTCATCAGATGACATCACTTCCACCTCAGAATGCTTAGATGTTTCTGACGATGCAGTGATGAACCTCACCAATCAGTGAGAGTATCTCAGTATTTCCTATATTACCTCTCACCATTAGCACCTCAGTTGTTAACCTTGACGATGACATTATGCACGCCGAATTTATTAACAGCGAAAAGGTGTGCGCGGCTGCTTGAATCAGACAGAAATATGCAATCATGCGTCATCCCAAAAGTGAGATAGAGGGGTGGAGAGGGTATGAAAAAGAACAGACCCCATAATGAAGTGTAAAGGGGGTGAGGGTAGCGTGCTGAAAAGGGAAAAGATTGGTGTTAGACTCGCAGATGTGATGTGAGCTGAAGATGAAAAAAAAGGCGGAAGGGGAAAAAGGAGGCAGGGAGGAGAGAAAGAGGCAGGAGAGAGGGAGGGAGGAGATGTGGTATAGGATGTCGACAGAGCAGCAGTGAGAATGATGGAAAGACTAAAACAGAGCTGAGACACTGCGAGAGAGGCGTCTGTGTGCACCAGCGAGAGGAAGAGAGTTAGAAAAAAAAAAGGCGGAGGAAGAGAGGAAGAGCATAAAAGGTTAAAGAAAGGGGAGCTGGGGAGAGAAAGATGGGTAGCGGAAGAAGCAGAGAGAAACAGTGAAAGATGGAGGCACTGGGAGAGAAGATAAAGAGAAGTGAGATGGGGGTAACTCAAAGGAGGAAGGGAGGAGGCTGCAAAGCCGAATGCTATATTGAACGATAGAGCTGTTAAGGGGAAGAGGTTGTGATACAGAGAGGGACGTAGGGGGAGTGTGTGAGAGATGTCAGGAGAGGCATGTGGCGGGATGAGGAGGTGTCCCATTTCTCTCCCTTGTGAGAGGGTACAGCCTTCACAAAGAAGCAACAAAATTAAAACAGAAAAGAAACAGTTACTACTGTAGAATTATTGGCTCATTCTATAAAGTTCTTAGTTCAAAAGACCAACACAGTGTTTTGGTCGGTTACTTTTGCCAGCATGGTTACCCCCACTGCCAACCTTGTAGTCCTTAATTTAAATAGTTGTTTTTGTGGTTATACATATTTGCAGCAGTTCATTAAAAGTGAGACCAGATATAAACACACCGTGCAGAGCTTTTTCAAAATTAATTAATTTGATTCTATAAATAGGATTTAATTTAGATGTAACTGCCGACAATGCCGCCACTTTTCACATTTTGACACTTCTGTCATTCTTTAACGGTCCAGTGTGTAGGATTTAGGGGGCTATATTGACAGAAATTGAATATGATATAATGAGTATGTTTTCTTTAGCGTATAATCATCTGAAAATAAGAACTGTTGTGTTTTTGCTACCTTAGAAAGAGATGTTTATATCTACATAGGGAGCAGGTCCCTGTCTCCGGAGATTGCCATATTTCTGCAGTGGCCACAAATGGACAAACAGACACTGGCTCTAGCCAAACACCATTGGAAAAACACAGATTTTTAAGGTGAAACTGCTTTCCTCAGTGTTTTTACCATTTGAATCACTGGGTCAGTTTGTTTTGGAGAAGAGGAGACCTCTGCGGATAATTCGGCTCCCTGTAAAAACCTCCGAAATGTCTGGATCTTAAGTTATCAGAGAAGAAAGGTGAGCACAGTTATGCAGGTTCTGGGTCAGCAGCTCATTATGACAAGCCAAACTGCATTGGAGAAACACTGATTTTTAACATACCAGTTAACCATTTACCTATAATTCTCCTGGCAACTCCCAGTAAAAACCTCCTGAACAATGAACACGGAAACAATCCTAACCGTGACTTCCTGCTTGGCACATGAGAGAAGTTTCAGCTGGCTGCGATGCGCAATCCTCACTGCCAGATGCCACTAAATCCTACACACTGCTTCTTTAAAAAAGTCTCACAACGTGTCATTTCTAAAAGAAAGCCTAAATCATTTTCTTAAACATCTGGCCATTGTTGTTTTAGTAAATGTTACTCAAATGGAAGGACAGAGCGTATTTGTTTGGGACTATTTTCAGTTGCGGATTGATACACATTAGTGAGTGTTTACTGCAACAGTATTATGTATGTAGGATTGACCCAAAGTAAAACTACAGTGCTCTTTATCATAATGACAGAACATGTCCCCCAGTGCACTGATGTGTTTTTATATATATTTCTGACAACAACAATAACAACAATGGAGCTCTGTGGCGCCGAGGAATACTGTACATGTTAGTAGGATCAGTTCAGTTGTTGGTTTTGGGTTGTTGACATCAAAAAAAAAAAAGATCTGATGCACTGGCTCATCTGTGCTCCAGTGTGTGTGTGCAAGCTCAGTATTTTCTTTTCTTATGAGTGTGTGTGTGTGTGTGTGTGTGTGTGTGTGTGTGTGTGTGTGTATTTGTTGGTGGGTGTCAAACCACATGAATAAATATGGCCACGGAGATAGCCCAGGGTTTGTTGACTGCTCCAATGTTTAAATTTGTGCTGTGGCTTCTCCCAGCAAAGCTTGTGACTCACTCTCTGATACAAGCTAACACGCTAAAAGCAACACTGGGTCAACGCTAACCTATTCTAATTTAATGCTGCGGGGAGAAACTGCTTAGGTAGCTGTGAATTGTTGCCAGCCTTAGCTAATCCCACCACCCAGATGACTGGGCTAGTTGTTTTTCAGGAAGATGGATGTGTGCGAGAGTGTTAGATGGCGCTTCATGCTAATAACATCGACACGGATTTTGATATTAGCCAGCTAGGCTAATGCATCCTAATGCATCCCCTGCCGCTTGTCTGTTATCCAGCCAGGATAAGTGTGTAGCATCCTGTCTGACTCACCGAGATCTCATTACAGATCTCTCTGGCCGTACAAACCCCTGTCACTGGCCTCTCTCCCTCCATCCATCCATCCTTCACTCCATCCCTCGCTTGTCTCATCCATCTCCCTCTTGCTCCTTGCTGCTCTTCTATCCTGGTCTTTTTAGTATGCATTGCTGTGTAGCCTATGGCTGCAGGTGAGAGTCGATGCTTATGCATGAGTCCCTGTGTGTGTGTGTGTGTGTTTGTAGGCATGGGTTAGTGATCATGCATGTGTTGGCAGAAGAGTGTGCATGCATGTAAATCCAGGCTTGAGTGTGTGCTTTCCTCCATCGCAAGGAGAGCCACGGTTGAACGAATTGGGACTTGATCTTGAGTTTGCTTGCATGCACATGCATGTGATCACAAACATGAGAGCGATGCAAACTCTCTCTCACACTCACACTCACACACACAAAACACACTGCGCTATATCGTGGCGTTACAGATGGCTTCTCCACAGCCCAGCTGTGCTTTGCGCATATTTGCCCGTGTGTGTTTGTGCGTGGGTGTGTTTTTGTGGGTGTGTTTAAGTGCGTGCACGTGTGTGATTGATTACCATTCTTACGCTCTCCCAGGTGCTTCCACTATTCAGCAGCCTTCACTCTCCCTCTCCCTTTCTTTCTCTTTTCCTTCCCTTCTTTGTGTAAAGTCTCAACACACATGGTTTTATCTCCACAAAAGAGATGATAGGTATAATAATGCGATATTAAAGAGCAGAGTAGCCTGGCAGCTCCGTTCTCCGCATTCATTATGTTTTGCTCACCATGGCGGAAATACATCCTAACAAGTTAGATAATTGATGATATCATATTATAATTTAATTTCAAATTTTGGCTCAGGTTTATCGTTCATCTCAGCCCCAGGTGACTCTGTGTTTTGCGTGTGAATATGCGAGCATGTGTGTGTGCTTTCATCCTGGCTACCATGGCTACGGCTATGTCAGTCGATAGACATCTGAGTGAGAGGTCATTAGCATCTCCCTCATGTTTTCTCTGCATGAGAACATTAGCAATTAGCCAGATCGCGGCTATGCGCCTGCCCACCCTCCTGTCTGGGTGACTGAACAGCACGCCTTTGGATGTGGCTATAATCTAGATCACAAGCCAACATGAAGTCCGACTCTGACGTCTGAGCCATGATTGTTTATGTGTTTTTCACTGGGTGTTTTGTTCTTGGTCTGGAAGTGTTTGGTTGATTTAGCACAGCTCACCGTGTGAGTTGTGTACTGTTGGGACCACTTTCTGAGGGCTTTTTTTGTTTTGTGCCAAACCTTGACTGTTAGTTGTTAGCATTTGACGTGCGTTTGACGTCTGAGGTGTGTGTGTGAGAGTGTGGGTGCATATGTGTGTGTATCCAAGGTGATGGGCCAGCTCTGACAATAACACTCTGATAAAAAAAAATCTCCTCTGCCCCCGCATTACACCCACCTCCGCAATGCCGCAACCTCTTTCTCAGAGAGACACAGAGAGAGAAGAGAGGAGGAAAGCAAACAGAGAGAGAGAGAGAGAGAGATAAGAGAAGGAAAGCAAACAGAGAGAGAACAGGGGATGAAAAGCGGAGAGATACTGAGCAGCAAACAAAAATAGCGATGGAGGAAGAGAAACAGTAGGAAAACAAACTGGAGGAGCGTCAAACAGACAGAGCGGCTCCATTATCACACTGAACGCTGCTTTTGACTTTGTCTGCCATCCACATACCAATGCACATTGTTAAATCCCCCCCCCCTTCAACCACCAGCCCTCCTATCACCACAGCAACGCCCCATTGTCTGTGCCCGTCAGCATGCCAGCGTGCCCACCATACCCAGATTTGGCATAGGGCCTGTGCCCACTTTCAGAGTGCCGTTCATTCACTTCACTGCCTGCCTGCCTGGCTGGCTGTGTGGCTGTGTGGCACTGGTTGCTATGGAAGCTAATTCACAGGCAGAGAACTCACTTTGTGTCCATAGCACGGAGGCAGTCAAGCAAGACGTACACACACATGCAGACACGCACACATGCATGTAAGCGGACACGCACATGCAACCTAGCAACAGCACAGAATGTGGGGTATGGCTAATGTACTCAGTGGGGACTCAAGAGGGGACGCAACGATTTTCCATGTCCTTTGGCTCCACCTGCAAAATCATTCACATTGCCATCATAAACATAACGATTTAGCAAAACTGTGCTATAATGGCTATCGAGGTGACAGGTCAAAGTTCAAAGAAGGATCACTGTGTATTTATGTGTAGGAGGAATGTTTCTGCACCTGAGCCATGCAGCCCACTGACCTGCCTGGCTGCACTTGCACTTCAGCTTGAACTCCTCACATACAAACAGTGAATCTGATGCCTAAATGTAAGGTATGTGTATGTTCATGCATGCCGTTATCAGCCCAGAAGAAAACATTAGCATTGCGCGTTTTTGCAAACCACGGACATGTTACATTTGTATGTTTCATATGTATCATGTCAACATTTCTAAAGTTACGCAGTATGTGAGCAGACTTTGTCTTACACCTAAGTTCACGTCAGGATACGGCATAGCCTACATTGTCGGTATGGCATAAACTTGACGCAGAAGTATAAGTACCGCGTAAGTGAGATGCCTTCCAAGCTACAGCAAAACTGGTTGTTTTTACAGTGAGTCATTGCTGTGTTTTCAGCGGCTTTAGCTTACAAATATGGGCCTTTTTAGTGACCCGTCACTGTGATTTCATCGGCGATGGTGCCACGAAATGTGGTCGTTTTTTTACCGAGACATCGTTTCATTTTCTTCCAGAATAGTGCCACGAAAAGCAGTTGTTTTTTTACCGAGACATTGCTGAGTTTGCTCTCTGGAGAGTGCCATGAGAGGCGGTATTTCTTTCTACTGAGACATTGCCGCATTTCCTGCAGGCATAGCATCAAGAAAAGCAGTTTTTTTTTTTTTTAAATCAAAACATCGCTGCGTTCCCTACTGGGATAGTGCCATAGATTGCATTAATTTTTTTATGGAGACATTGCTGCATTTCCTGTCAGGATTGTGCCACCAAACCCAGATGTTTTTTACAGACATCGCTGTGTTACCTGCCGGGATAGCGCCATGAAAAGCCTTTGTTTTTTTTTAACGAGACATTGCTTCATTTCCTGCCGAGATAGTACCAAGAAAACTTGTTGTCTTTTAAGGAGACATTGCCTTGTTTCCAGCATTTTTTTAGCCACCAAAAGCCATGACATGATCTTTCTCTTGCCATAACCAAGTGTTCTTTTTGCCTAAACCTAACCACAGTTCAACCACAGCATCTGCATAATAACTTTAGAAATATGACGTATCCGTGGTTTGGTGAAATGTACAATGCCAGCATTTATTCTGGTGATTGGCTTGGGTGTTTAATGATCAGGAATGAAATTCTGCCAGGCAGAGGGGCAGTGAGCTCTGCCTTAAGAGCTTTCCCCAGAGAGTCTCTTCTAATCTAACCCACATCCGCCAACGTGAACACACACAGGTGCCACCCACTCACCTCACACCAACATATTCACATATGCACTAATACACTCAACAACTTAACATACATACATCTGCATCCTTCGCCCCTGCACTGACTCCCAGTGCACACAGACACCTGCTCTGGGGTCTTGTCTTTACTACCATCATTATAGCAATGATAACATAAGCAGCGTCAACTGTCAAACTGGTGAAGAAACTTAACTGTGTTTATGTTTGTCTGCATGTGCATGCTTATTCAGGCTATGAGTACGATTGGTTCAGTATGTGGAAGTGGGTGTTTTGTGTATTATATCATGGCAGAGGATATGTTCTGTAACATTTCTCCCTCTTGGTTCCTCTATCCGTCTCTCTCTGTCTCTGATCTTGCTTTTTCTCAACGTTTCTCTGCGGATTATGTAACTCCGGCAGCTGTTTGAAGGCACAGGAGGGTGGGGAGGGGATAGGTGGGAAGAAAACTTTTCAAAGTACTGTTGTTGCTGCGTGATCAGAACACAGGAGAGACAGAGAGCTGGTGACAGTTTCTGGTTCCAGTACGATTCTTGACAATAATTGCCTGGTCCCATCGCACACTTCCTTGTGCGCTCTAATGGCTGTTATTTCCACCTCTCTGTTTCTCCTCTCTCTCGCACACACAAACATACACGAAACAATCTGCATCTTTGACTTTTAGCTGTTCCTCCATTTTGTTCAAATTATCCATATTGCATTCTGTTTTTCTCTCGATGTCGTTCTGTTCCCCCGATCTGTCTTTCTCTCCTCTACAGCTCCCTGATCCCTACTTTGGCATCACTCTTTATTTGTTCCCCTAACCTCATCTCTTCTTGCTTCCTCCATCTGCCTCTCTGCCCTTCTTCTTCTTCACTCCTTCCAGTATGATTTTCATCTCTCTCTCTCCCCTGAAATCTCTCTCCTGCCTTTGCCTAATTTGTTTCTTCTTTCTCGCTTTCATTCTCTGTCTCCCTGGCAGACAGCTAAACAGCAGCGGCGCAGGCTTTACTTAGCAAGGCACTCACTTAGCTGAATGCACACACACACACACACACACACACACACACACACACACACACACACACACACACACACACACACACACACACACACTCTCAATTCTCTTAAAGCACGCCCCAACTAAAATTACTGCCTTGCTTGCCGGTTATAGTGCTGAACAGCTGTGCAGGCGAATAAAACTTTGCCCCGCAATTGCACACTCACCCCAGAAACTTTAATAATAATAAGCACATATCATTCTCCATATGCTTGCAGAAGAGAGTCACTGTATTCAAGAAAGCCCTGATTATGCATTTCTTCAGCCCCACTGGTGCACATATACACAGGGGCGTAGCACCAATTCCTGGGCCCTATGCATAGGCAGTCTCTGTGGGCCCCCCTGCCCTTCCACTCTTGATCCAAATCTCTTTCACACAACTTTTTTAAAAAAGAGAGTTTGCTTTGCTTTTTCTTTCTTTCATTTCTTTTTGGAACCGTGATTTCCCTTACTTTGGAAAAGACATGACAGTGTATGTTTTTGCTCCAGCAGCATAATGTGGGATTTATACGTCTGCGTCAAATTGACACCGTACGTATGGCGTAGGCTCCTGCGTCAACATAGAGCCTATGATGTAACCAGAGACCTCCTGTTTATTTTTGTAAGCTGAAACCATTTCCCTCAGTGGAAACAAAGCTTTTATTTACTTTAATTGTGTGATTTATCCTGGCTTCATATGAGCAGAGGAAATCTGCACTTGTCACTACACTAATTTATACAGTGTAAAATGCCATAGGCTTGTGCTCATAGCATTAGCATGTTATATTTGTTTGAAAAACGTGTTCAGTATAAGACAGTTGTTTTGTCGGTGAACCTTGTCGGTTATAACGGAGCCAAATTTTGTACAATACCTTTGTTAAATGTTGCTGTTGTCCCTAGCCTCATATAAGTAGAGGAAAAGTTCACCAGCCGCTAGGCTAATTTATACAATGTAAAATGCCATAGGCTTGTGCTAAAAACATTAGCATGTTGTATTTGTGGGGAAAATGTGTCCAGATAAAGACAAGTGCTTTGTCTGTGATTGCTGTGAGTTATAGTGAAGACGATTTCTGCTTGAAATTGTCTCTATTAAGCCATGTTTAATGTGTGTTTAATGTGTGTTTTCAATCAACTAAACTTTACAGCACTTCACAGAAACCCCGCTGCCAACTGACGTCTTGGAGGTGTGACTTCAGAGTGACATAGACACACCACTGCACAAGTATAAATGCTCACAACGGCGTAGGCAGAGAGCTGACGTACAAGTATAAATCCTTCTTAAGGAGTCACTCCTCGGCTCTAGCTGCATTTAAACAGGAATCCTAGTGCAAGAACGGAGTAAACCATTTTGCACCTGTAAGAGGAGAGAGGCGCTTCAGATAGCTTCCACTAATTTTTTTATAAAAAGTTCAGTTTTTATGTACCTGTAATTTTTAGCCATTTTTAATTTAGCTAAGTCACCAATTGCTTAACTGCTTGGAAAAAATATTGTAAACAAAACCAAACTTTTCATGCCAGGCTTTTTGAGGGCCTCCTTCCCACTGAGGCCCTGGGTAGTCAGTCCCTTTTCCCCCAACTACAATGTCCCAGCATATACATAGCATTGCCAGTCTGTGCCGTTATCAAGCACATACCTGTATGTGCTATTTCTCACTGATTTTTTTGGTTTGAATATTTAGCAGTCGCCCAACAGGTGTATTCTGCTAACAAGCTGCCAGTGTCATAAACGCCATTTCACATAAGAAGCGCTTTCCCGCAGTTACATATGAAGTGTCAGCGAGACTTCATACGCGCACATACACTTGTTAGTATAGATACGTGCAAATGCGTTCATTGCTGATCCTTTACAAGCATGATATATTCGATTCTAATGAGGCGCATTTGATCAAATACTCATCAGGGATGAAAGACCCCCCACCGCCATCCTAGGTTCCCCCTTTACCATCTATCAGGACCACCAGTGCAAAGCAGTGTTTTGTTGCAGTAACGCTGAGATGGGAGGATAGAGTGCGGAGAAAGGAGAGGAAGAAAAAAACAGAGTGGAGAAGGAAGGAGAGGACAGATGATGAGAGGAGGAAGAGGATGAGAGACATGAAGGACAGTTGATGAACTGCACAGGGCTGGACCGCAGCCAGATCCTTTTAATGAGCAAAGTGCTGCACCCAACACCTCACACCTAATTACACACACACTCTCTCCGTCACACACACACACACACTCTTGCAGGAACCTTATTTTTGCCTTCCCCACTCTGCAGCATCCCACCATCCAGCACTAAGTACTCCCTCCAGATCAAACAAGCAGCACACAGTAACCAGCATACAGATGAGCCTTCCCTCTTCCTCTCTACCCCCTCCTTGCGTTCTCTCTTGCTCCCTCATCACAGCCTCTGTCTTCTCCTCCCTGCAGTAACCCCTTGCTCTTCTCCTCCACCATCCCCCCTATTCCTCCCCCCTCCGTCTCTCCATCTCTCTGATGTTCCTCACTCTCACAGAGGGAAATACATCAGCCCTCACAAGACAAACACACTGCACTGACACTGTCCTGGCTGGTCCAATAAAAACATATTACCTGCAAATTGCATTAGGCTCAAGTGCAGACACACACATACATACATACATGTCTGAACACACACACACACACACACAGCTGTGCATGTGAGGAGCAACTGTGTGTAATCAGATCTAGGTTAGCAGCCATGGTATACTGTTCACTGGAACAGCGTGTACCCACCCTCTCACGGTGCACTCAAGCTAAGCTCCTGGAAATACACAGTGTGTGTGTGTGTGTTGGGTTGTGTGATGCACATGAAGAAGGAACGTGTTTCTACTTGTGTGTGTGAAGATGCAAGCATCAGGGAGAAAGATGAGAGAGAAGATTCAGTGTTTGTATTCTGTGTTGTTTGTGTTTGTATTAGAGATCGGGTGTGACATCATGTTGTAGACCATGTGTTTACACTTCTGTGAGCACGTGTGTGTTTCTGTGTGTGAATGCTTTCAGAAATGACAACAAGGGAGAAACTAATAGTCTTCAGACAACACATGAGACTGCAATATTTTTAATAAACACGTTGGTCAGTGTGAGATTATTCAGATTATACCATGACTACTTGTTTACTCATGTCTTGGGGCAATACGTTATTCAAACAGAGTCTTTGTGCTGTCCATTTATGGGCTTTAAACTTGTGATAGCTGAACCAAGTTCCAGTGAAAAGGCGTCTGCCTCAAAGTCATGCGGTTATCTGACAACGTTGCACATCCTGTGATAGGGTGGAGAAAATAATTGATTCTTAGATGCATCATAATTCTCTCTTGAAAGACTATATCGCGGTGCAGAAAAGTCAATAATCAGAAACTTAACACCCAATGTCTCACATTATGATTGCCTGTACTAATTTTGTAAAATTGAGCTGTACATTCCTTCCTGCTGTAATTTGACTGATCAAAAGTCCCACTCCCCCTTAGTTACTGTTGCTAGTTTAAGACAACTTGACAAAGAGAAACACAGTGTGCCGGTTCCATTAAGGCAGGTGTCATAGTGTGTATGAGATGGTTTCTGGCCGTCTTTGTTGCTTTGACGACCAGAAGAACAACTTTGACCCAGTGTTAATGTAAGACAGTGGTTTGCAGCTGTGTTCTGTGTGAATCTGGTATATGTGAAGCATCATAGTGATGCTAAGCTAGCTTGTTAGCTGAATGAGCTAGATATTTGCACCTGTGCTATCTGGGCCTCATGTGGAGAAGGCTTTTTCAAATCGTGATTGACGGTGTGGCTACTGAGATGAGCCTAGCACATAGTGTGGCATATCAAAGTATGACTGAAACGAGAATTTTGACCAAGGGTCTGTCTTGGTACCAAGCTTGCTCCACTGTTATTGGAGCACAGACAGAAAAGGGCCAGGGCTGAGGAAGGGCATGTGAATCAAAAAACTGCAGTTCCTCTAACGGCCACTTGAGGCTGAATCCAGAAGAGTCAATCCCCACAGACCCCCATGTTAAAATGCCCAACTTAACAGCAGAAATAAACATGTTTACAGCCTGGTACAAAAACAGTTTTGGTCTCTGTCGCTAATTTCAACATGATGACAACTATATGGAGGAAGTTTTCATATAACTCACTTGTTTACATTTTATTAGGGCTTAAAGTTGCGCATATTTAAGTGCGGGGCTGCTTGAGCGACAGGCTGTCTGTGAGGCGTCACTACAGTATACGAATCACATGATGAAAAACAAGATGGCGACAGCCAAAATGCCAAGCTCGAGGCTTCAGAATCGGGGCCCACACACCAGTTAGTGACGTCAGGGTATCTATATCCATTAGTTTATACAGTCTACGATTGTAGCTCTCTGAATTGGAATTGAATTTAGGGTTGAGGTTCCCAACCCTACCCTCTGGCCAATTAGAATCCAAATTGAAAAGTGTAGTATGGAATGCTGGAAAAGAATAGTTGATTGTTGTGTCTCATTACTTGTTTGTCAAATACTGATGCTGGTATGGTGCGACTATGCACCCAAAATGTTGGCATTTGATGACCTGGGAATGAGAGACAACAATCAATTATCTTTTCTACAGAGTTACATCCAAAACCTTTAACATAGCAGTTTAAGATGTAAAAGCAAATCTGGATTACCAACTGGGAAACTGACTAGGGGCCTCAGATCCTCAGGGGCCTTGAAAGCCACGAGTTTTTTCACTGTGGCAACTGACTCATTGAAAATTTGATTAATTAGAAGTTTGTGCCCCAAGATGGCTCCTGCACATTTATGCAGGGGGGCAAAAATGAGCTGTGGGGCTCCATTGTTCCCCCCTGGCAGGTTAATCTGGCTCTGTGTACAAGATATTTTTGTGTCTGTGCTGTTGAATCATACAGTTACAGTGTTAAGATAGTGAACAAAAACCACGACAGCAATGATTTCAGGGAAGACTTGATACTATTTATAAAAGGAAACAGGGATTGTCATCCAATATGAATACCAACAGCATCCTATGAGTCATAGGTGGAGTGTCCACATTCATTAGCAGCTGACTGTGTTTATGTGTGTGTATGTGTGATTTTAATGACGTTGCTGTGGTCCGGCTGCTCCCTACAGCCCTGCTTGTGTTCGTGGCACTTCTCTTTAATGAGGGACAAACAGTCTCCCTCTCTCCGTCTCGCTCTCTCTCTGTCTGCCTAATAACCCCCCACAGTAAATAACCATGAGCCTCCGGGGCAATTAGGTGGGCACTCGGGGCTTATAGTGCGGCGCTCGTAAGCACGCAGACACACACACACACACACACACGGAAAGTACGATCTAGTTAAAAATGAGGCCGGAGTAATTGAGAAATCGGATATAAACAAAGCGACAGATCAATGTAGAGACAGGACGATTAAAAGAGAGGAACGTAGAGAGAAAGATGTGATGTTTCAAGTCTCTAACAACAATCTCGCCTTCTCCTCCTCTTCCTTATCTGCTTTTCATTTAGTCTGTTGTTTCTCAATCGTTCATTTGGCCTGTTTTGTCAGTTTTCCCCCTCTTCCTCTCCTCCTCTCCTCTCCTTGACCTCATATATTTGTTTTGGTCTGAGGCCGAGAGACAGAAAGGGGAAGGAAGGCGGAGGAAGCAAGAGAGAGGGAGAGAGAGACACACAGAGGGGAGCTTTCACCTTTCATTTCACCACAGCAATGAGTTGCCAATTTCAGTATGCCCTTTACTGACCATCACACACACCTACATGCACATACACACACACACACAGAAACCTGTTCTCCACACGCCTCCCAATCTCCATGATAATCAGCTTCCTTTCATTGTGTTGCATCATGCAGGAAACCCACTGTTATTCTGAAAGTGTGTGTGTGAAGGAGAAAAAAGTCAGAGGAAAAGGAGAGTGTGCTTCTCTGTGCATGTGTGTGTGTGTGTGTGTGTGTGTGTGTGTGTGTGTGTGTGTGTGCGCGCGTGCCAGCCCCTTGTCTCTGTAGCAGCAATTGCGTATTCGAGGTACGTTGCCTTGCCATGCCATGCTGTGCCAAGCCAATGGGCTGGCTCTTGTCTTATCTTTTTCTTTTGACTACAGAAATATTGCTTTCACACATACACATACACACACTTGGAGACACACAAACAAACACACACACACACACACAACAAAAACCATAGACGCAGTGAAGTATAGGCTACAAATAACTCCGCTGTCAGCTGAAAACATCACATCTTCTGGAAAAGAGATTTATATACATACTGTAGGTATTTCTGTATGATTGTACTAGAATTTCAATGTATATTGTTTATTTTGACTGTATACAAAGATACATTCCCAGGCTGTTTATGCAAGCACAAAAGTGTCCACACACACACACACAGATACACACAGTTTATCCCAGTGCAGATGTTTACGTGTTGATGGCGGCCATGTCGCTGCATTGCTGGGGGATCAGCCTCTCATCTTCCATTCATATATTCTTCCTTCCCTTCACCTCTTATCATGCTCCCCCCTCCTGCTCTATCCCTCTATCATTCTTACTCTTTTGCGCACAATGTCACACACACACACACACACACACACACACACACACACACAAACACACACACAAACAATCTTTCGAGGCACACACACACACATCACCGCTGTTCCCTATCTCACCTCTGTTTTCTCTCCCTGACACTTCTCTACACCCTCTCTGCGTTATCTCTGTCGTTACCCCCTCCTCCCTGTTGCGCTCTCTTTCTCTCCCTCCCTCCTTCCCTCTCTCTCACACAAACAGACCCACACACACACACACACACACAGTCACACGCACACACAAACACATATTGCCGTGTCTGTCTCCACCCCCCTCTTGCTTTTTTTTCCCTCCTCTCCCTCTCTCTGTCACACCTCTCTCTCAGCCCTCCTCCCTTCCCCACCTCCCTCCATCCCTCTCCCTCTCCTTCACTCTCAATCCATCTCTCTCATCCTTTCCCTCTCCCTCTCCTCGGTGCGAGCGAGGCTGTTGGTAGCATCAGTTTCAGTCAGCAGTGACACTGCAGTCTCAGTGCATCTTTTAATGGCACACTGTAGTAAAGCCGCCTCTGAAGTGAGCCTATGCAGCATATTAGACGCACACACACACACACACACACACACACACACACACATGGGTATACCAGTATGCACCTATAATGTACAGTATGTCTGACTGGTCAGCACATATCAGGCAAAGCCAAACTATAAATAGCACACATCTAACAGCTTTAGAAGATGCTCAGTGTCCTGATGTTGACCAGTGCATCACCTTCTATTCCTCACACAGCAAAACATACAAAACACACCAAGTAATGGATCCATAAACCTCAAGTAAACACAGATTACAAGAGCCAGAATCTGCCTTCGTCACTGGTTTCATAAGATTAG
This sequence comes from Cephalopholis sonnerati, assembly GCA_019142605.1. NCBI lineage: Eukaryota > Metazoa > Chordata > Actinopteri > Perciformes > Serranidae > Cephalopholis > Cephalopholis sonnerati. Next base: position 26,479,549 of record JAGQAX010000016.1, read on the forward strand.
TGTGTGTGCGCGAGAGTGTGTATGTCTTTCAGATTTCTCCTTATGCAATAGGCAGAGTAAACAGCGTGCTATGACACATCGATGCTCTGACATAGCGTCCCGTTATAGCACTACGTAACACATCCTAAGGCTCAGGCTCGGGATGCAGCTAGGGAGAATAAAAAAAAAACAAAACAAACAAACCACAGACAAACAGAGAGGTTGCAGCTCATGTTTCCTTCCATGCTCTCCAAAGTGTTTTGCAGGCAGATACAGTGTTTGTATTCATTTTTTGTGCCTGTTGTTTGGACAGATGCTGGTGGAAAACAGGGTCGAGGCAGGTGTCTGGTATTAGGGGGTGTGTGTTTGTGTGTGTGGGAGGCGAATGTTCCCCACACTGTGAAAAGCACCCAGTGAGTGAAAATAGAACGCAATCCCAGGAGGGACCCTGCTGTCCTCTATTCGGCATGCACACACACACGCAGACAAACACACACACGCCCCCCTCTGCCATTCCCCCCTCTTCGCTCTCGCTTCCATCTGCACAGCACTGCTGCCCATCATGCATACCTGCTCTAGAGGAGAAACAAATGACAGGGTAAAGCGTGGTACCTGTGTTAGGGGTCAGCCGTTCTCTCCTCCTTTTGTTGTCCCTCCAATCCCCCTCTTGTTCAGCTGTTCTGAGCCGAGGCGAGCTGAGCTGAGCCGAGCCGAGCGGACAGCAGCGAGGCTCAATCCTTTTACCCTGCGATGCTGAAAATGGCACCAGTATTCCCTGATAGCGGCAGCCTGCCTGCCTCTTTCTCTCTCTCTCTCTCTCTCCCTCTCTCTCTCCCCTGCTCTCTAGCTCGCCTCCCTCCTCTGCTTGTCTGCTGCCATGTTGAGTGCACGCAGGGCGAGGGGCGGGCTGAAAGGAGGGGAGGTGGGGATGTGGGGGGATGATGGTGGTGGTGGAGGAGAGAGGAGGAGGAGAGAGTGAGGGGGACTCAGGGGGATAAGAAAGCAATTAGAAGACAGCCCCTCTTCCTTCCAGTCGGGAATGTATAATGGAATTAGCTTGGGGGGCGGCGGTGGTGGTGGTGGGTGTTGGGGGGAGGTGAGGGGCGGTGTTGGGGTGCTTGGTCCTGCAGCCTCTGCTGGGGAGTCTAGCAGCCTGTCCGACAGTCACCACACACATGTATGTATGTGTGTGTGTGTGTGTGTGTGTAAGAGAGGGCGAGCAGATGGGGGGTGGTGGTGTGGAGTGATTGCCATCACACTGAGCGAGTGTGTGTATGTGTGTGTGTCAGGGTAAGAGAGAGAGAGAGAGAGAGAGAAGGAGAGAGAGATTGCTGATGTACTGATGGGAGGGAGGAGAGGAGTGGTTGAGCCGTGGGACCACCTGCTCCTTGCCTCTCTCTCTCCCTCATGCACTCAGAAGCACCCGGCAGGAGAGAGAAAGGGTGAGCGGCGGCTTCAAAGCCCTTCTCTGTCTCAGGTTTGCTCTCCCTCCTCCTCCTCCTCCTCCTCCTCTTTCTCCTCCTCCTCCTCCCCTCACTTTCTCTCTCCCTCTGTCTCTCTCTGAGTGGGTGGCGAGGAAGCTGCATGTGTGTCTGGAAACACAATTGTGCATGTGTGTGTGTGTGTGTGTGTGTGTGTGTGTGTGTTTGTGAGACATACTCTGAGCGTGTGTTTACTCGTGTATGAAAAGAGATGACCAAAATCCCAGTGTGAGAGACAGCGATAGGAAAAGATGAGGAGGGGTGGGGGGGGTGCAGTGTGTTTTTGTGTTTATGAGGAAAATTAGATAACAAAAGGAAGAAGGACAGAGTGTGTTTGTGAAAGTGTGTGTGTGTGTGTGTGTGAGAGAGAGAGCGGTCTTTTGATGGAGAGGGACTGAGCCAGCCACTGCTTGGGGGAGATATGTGTATGCGTGTGTCACTGATTGTGCCATGAATGAAAATAAGGAGGAAGGGAGGGGAGGGAGGAGGATAGGGAGGAGGATAGGGAGGAGGAGGAGGGGGAGTGGGACTGTGACTCTCCTCCCATTCAGCCATCTCCTCCTCCTCTCTTCCTCTCCTCCTCCTCCTCCTCTTGAGTGACAGATGAGGGTGCTGCTGGCAGCTTGCTCGGGCGCGCGTCAATAATTAGCATCCTCTCCTTGTTTTCATTTGCTGTGTCGTGCAAAAGGAGCGCTTGTCGCAACGCGCCGAGCGCGCCCGAGCGCAGCCTATCTCGGTCACTCTGAATTTCTCCTGTGCAGCCAAGGGTGTTTCATCGGGTTTGCAAGCGGCAGCTCTCCTTCTCTTCCTCCCCCGCCGTACATGCAATGGCCCGTGATCGCTCCTGGCATGCAGACACACGCACGCCAGGATGGACAGATGCGTTCAAGAGCGGCGCACGCACAAACCCTGGCTGCTGCTTCTTTCTTTTTTTTTCTCACTTTCCACAAACACATGCACGCACGCGTTGGCAGTCAGTCAGTCACGCGCGCACACACACACAATCACACGCGCGCACGTTGATTCAAGGGCAATTGATTTGGAGTTTAATTTCTCTCCCGGTGCTCTTGACGCAAAAGGATGCGCCTCCGTCTGACCTTGACGACAGACGGGGAGAGTTTTGTCTCTGTCGCCAGGCTCACTCTGAAGCCACTCGGGACACACACACACACACACACACACACACACACACACACACACTGCATCTTCACCTGGAAACGTCAAAACCTTCCATGTACGATTATAAATGAACGCTTTCCATCTGCTTTCTAATTATAGCCAACATAAGGCTATTCCTAATTTTAGCTGCAGCCGCGAAATAGTCGCCTTTTAATAATTCATGAGCTCAGACACAGAGCCTGCTCCTTACTGGCACGCTTATCGCCAGGGTGTTGCTCAGCCGGCTGCAAAACAAGGCGGATATGGGGCCCGGGGTTTCAGAGAGGGACGCTGCATTGTTTCATTACGCATGAGACGTGGTTAGGCTTGTAAAGTTCTCCATAAAAGATGAAAATAATCAGACTCACCAGACGCTTTAAGGAGATGAAAAAGCATGAAGATGTTACCCTGACAGATATCTGCTTCTCTCCTCGCTCGGCCTAAAAGCAAGAAACCATATCAGTCATATTTTAAAGGGAGATGTGTTGATTAGTATTCGACAGTTTGGAGATCAGTACCACCAGATGCACGAAGCTTTGCGTATATACGTGGCCAAAGCATTTCGGTGAGCTGTCCTCCCCGGGATGCATTTGTTTTGATCAATGCGGATCTGAGTGAAGCGTGATTTTGCCTACAGCGCTGACATCAATCGAGATGGACAGGGGTTAAAAACGACTGCCTCTGAAGAAGCGTTTGAAAGCTCCTCTCATCTCAGCTCGCCATACGCTCTGATGCACGCGCACGGGCCTGTTTGTGTGTTTGTGGGTGCGGGTAATATACATAAGCAGGGGATGCTGGTCTGTGTGTGTGGTGAGGCCTTGTGGTCATAACAAGATTACTTTGCCCTGTCATGTGACGTCAGTGTCTTATTATTATTATTATTATTATCATTAGTGTTTCAGTGATTAAGCAGCACGTGAAGTACTCATTAGTGGATTTATTGTCATATTTTTGTTGTGATTATTTTGTAAGATTTAGCAGCTTTTTCCTTTCCAAGAATGCCAAGTTCAGTAACCAGGGAGAGGGGGAGGTGTAAGGGTCAGGGTCGTGGAGGACTCAGCCACACACACACCTTGGATCAATGGGAGGCAGGGCAGGAAAGGGGGTTTGCTCTCTGTTGCCATAGAGACGGGAGGACAGTGGTGTTAGATACTGTTGCTAGGCAGGAGAGGCTGCCTCTGAATCAGGTGAGAGGATGTGGGGTGGTCTGCTGTGAAGGGTAGACGACAGTGATGGGGGACAGTTTAACATATGGATTATTTTAGATCAGGTTTAATAAAATAATTCAGATTTGGTGAGAAATGATTATTAAAGAAGTGTGCCAAGTGGGAAAAACATCAACACAGATAATTCTGACTCATTTGAACCCAAGACTTTGATGACTATAAATTGTGTTTTGGTCACTTTTATCAAACCGATCAATAACAACTATTTACTGTTGCACAATCCTAGTGCACAACCCAGTGGTCACTGCATTGAAGTGCAGTTTGTTTGGGATGTCACACAGCATCACACTGACGCCCTGCTGTGTCTGTAGCCTCTGTATCCTTCAGCTGAAGGTTTATGATGACATTGCCTGAGAAATGAGCTCATTACCTTAATTCAGAGCAACAAGCAGCGTCATCTCTACGACAGAGATGCAGATCTTCTCAATCATGACCACGAGACGCGAGTGCCATCCAGTGAATTTAGACTGAAACAGCTTCTTGTTGGAGCTCTTTAATCAGAGCTGCGGTGCACTTGCGCCCTCTCCTGGAGAAAGATCAGTACACCTCCTTTGACTGTAAACAAACCAGGAGTCCTGAATGCAGGGCTGAAAAGCTGTCTGTTATTTAACACTGTTGAACACGTTACAGCCAGTTATATGTGCTGTTATATGTGCAGATATGTGCAAAGTTAGTTAAACTACTGCCTTTTTTATTTACTTCTTTTTAAAGTTGTACTTGCAAGTGTCACTTTTTGAACAATACACTGCAACTTCTGCTGTTTTCTGGTGCTGCTTTTATTTGTTTTATCTTAACTACATGAGAGAAGCCATGCGAAATCTCATTGTACCTTATTATAAAGACAATTTTTATATTCTCACATGCTGTGCCGCTCATGTAATTAATGGCAAGGCAAGACAGCTTTATTTGTATAGCACATTTCATACATAAGGGCATTTCAAAGTGCTTTACAGAGCAATAAAGTATTAAACATAATAAAAGATAAAGAAAAGAGTAGTGATTAAAAATATGTAAAAGGTCAAATTAATTACTAAATTATTTAGAATAAAAAAAAAATCACCATTAAAAGAGTTGCAAAGATTAAAAGATTATTTAAAATTGAGTTTAAAAATAAAGTTGCAGGTATTACAGGGTGGAGTAGGCAGTGTAAAAAGGGAATGTTTTTAGCTTTAACATAAAAGTGGTCAGAGTCTGGGCTTGTCTAACATCATCTGGGAGGTTATTCCAGCTTCACCATGTTTTGTTCTGACTCTTGGGACGGTCAGGGTCCTAGAAGATTCATGTGTCACAAGCATGTCAGAGATATATTTGGGCGCTGAGCCACAAAGTGATTTATACTCAAGCAGCAAGATTTTGAAACCAAGTCTCTGAGTGACAGGTTACCAGTGTCAGGCTTTTAGAGCTGGAGTAATGTGGTCATATTTCCGAGTTTTTGTCAGGACCCTAACAGCAGCATTCTGAATAAGCTGCCTAACAACTTGTTTTGAAAGCTTTTTAATAGTTTATTTGAAAGTTTTTAAATGGTAGTGGGTAGATGACGGTACGGATTTGATTTAAATCTGAGTCTAGTATAACACCAAGGTTACTTGCTTGACTCTTAGTTATAAGAGAGAAGGATTTGAGGTGAGAGCTAACACTCTGTCTTTCTTTCCGTGGCCCAAATGTTGGAATGGGGAGATAAACATAATTTCAGCATCATAAAATCAGTCTAAATCCACAAATAAACCACATCTACAACGTTCTAAGCGTCCTCTCATCACTGCCCATCAACTGGCCCCTGAACGCCTCATCACGGCGCTGTCCGTGGTGCTGCCCATAGCACAGACAGACAGCACCGGTGTAGTCCTTCAGCACCATGGACAGCGACATGATGAGGCGCGATGTGCTTCACTATCACTGCTGTTTTCCAGTGAGTACAGAAATATATATTCCTCTAGTTTCTACAGTTCACTTTGTCACAGGCTTTGTTTGTAGAGTCTGCAAAAGACAGTGTGAAATGAAACTGAAGTTAATTCCAGTAATTCAACACAAAACAACACTTAATAATACATACCAGCCATTCTATACTCTGCTTTAAGCATTTGGTCACAAGATCCCATCCACATCACACCTGCGGCTCAGGAGAAAAAGCGGGTCGTCCATTAATTGGTTGGATTCGCGCCTCCTCCCGTCCACATGCGGAAGTATTCTTGGGCATTATATCTGATGGCTGTGACGTCAGTGTGTGAATGTTCACTGTAACTGGGTAGGAGGTGACACCTTGCATGGTAGCCGCGGCAAACCGGTGTATGAATGTGTGTGTGAACGCGTGAATGTGATATGCAGTGTTAAAGCACTTTTATAAAGGTCCATTTACCATGTATTGCCTTATGTCCTCTCTTGCAGTCAGAGGCTCAGGCTTTTATGGCTTATGGAAATGTCTGTAGCCAGGTCTATGGCTGCGTCCTTCATGGCAGACTTTTTTTATTGCTGTTTATAATACTTGATAGACATTGCTGCTACTTATTTTGTTTTTATGGACTTTTTCCATCACTTTATTGCAAGAATATATTTGTATCCTTCCAGCCCATTGAATGTTAACTCAGGGCACTGCTGTAAAAGAGCTTAATGCTCTGTCAGTTTTTCCTGAATTAACAATGGTAAATGAACTAACGATTATTTTCATGATTATTTGACTAGTTGTTTTGTCGATATAATGTCCAAAAAAATTGTGAAAATGCCCACCACCAGTCCAAAACCTCAAAACTCTTACTGTCAATGACAAAGAAAAGCAGCAAATTCCCAAATTTAAGAAACTAAAACAAGCAAATGTTTGATGTTTTAACTTATTAGGCACTGATTAGTTTTTTTGATCGATTAATTGAGTATTTGAATGATTAATAGGTGATATGGTGCAGTGGTCCCCTGATCTGGGGAGCCTTTCTGTGCAGAGTTTGCATGTTCACCCCGTGTCAACGTGGGTTTTCTCTGGGTACTCCGGCTTCCTCCCACAGTCCAAAGACATGCAGGTTAATTGGTGACTCTAAATTGTCCGTAGGTGTGAATGTGAGTGTCAATGGTTGTCTGTCTCTATGTGTCAGCCCTGTGATAGTGTGGCGACCTGTCCAGGGTGTACCCTGCCTCTCGCCCAATGTCAGCTGGGGTAGGCTTTAACCCCCCTGTGACCCCCAACAGGATATGCGGTGACGGAAAATGAGTGAATAATGGATTGACTGACTGATTGTTGCAGCTTCAGCCAGGTCTTAACTCTTCTTTAAGAAAAAAAAATGGGAATTGAGATCTAGACTTTTACAGTCCCAATAATTTGTGGATGCAGCATGTTGTAAAATTGTGTTATTTTTATGTTAAATTGCAAGCAGTGCATATTTTAATCATTGCCTTGGGGTAAAAGGATAACTAAATTAATATTTACCCATGATAATGTTGTAAAATGGGCTCAATAACATTCTAAATTAAATGTTTATGGGGTGTAGGTGGGACTCACCTGTAGTGGTTAGCAGCCAGGAGAGTTTTAACATTGCTCTTAATTGGTGTGATTTGTAGAACATGAGACCTTATTATTGCCACAGAGTGTGACTGAAGCTGCCCACATGTGTGTTTCACTTTGTTAAAGGGTCGTGATGAAGAGTTTTCCTCATGCGATATAAATAAAGCTGCACCCTCTGGATGAGTTTGACAGACAAATGTTAAACGCTCTTTAGTCAAGTATTGTTGATCCTCACTTGTCCCCCCTAAAACAGGACACAGTCACCTCCACCCACACATCACATCACATCTCATCTCCAGCCACCCACACAATAACAGATTAGTCCTCACTTTTGTTTTTATTGCACACTTTAATCATTTAGTAAACAGATCTTCACAGTAACAATGCAATAGCAGAAAACAGAAGCAAATCACTGTGCGGTGCAGCTTGTTAGGTCTTCAAAGTATTTATAGGTATTTACACTGAGAATATGAAAATCAGAGAACAGTGCCCGAGGTTCTCCCTGTAGCGGGAAAGAGGCGTTTTTAACCTCTTTATCACCCCCAAAGCACTTCTCAGACTCGAGTCCAGCCACTCCGGCTTCACACCGTTTGTAGCTCAATGAATCCTGTCCATACTGCCAACCCAAAAACATTCAAGTACTGTATTTCTGTCATTGCACAGGTACCGAGTCAGCCAGTGCACAGGACTGTCAGGAGGAAACTGAAAACCGCATGGCAACCACTTCAGCAACGTAACGTCAAAAATCAAATAGCTTTGTTGTTTTCCCATCATGTGAACATAAAAATGTACTCAAAGGAATGTCGGTTTAAATAGCATCCAAATGCTAAAGTACCTAAGGTAAATATTTTCCCAACATATAAAGCAACATAACCTAGAGTTCATTAAACCACTCTCATTCTTTGTGACACATCAATAAATAGTCATTTGGACATGAAATCTCATAAAAATGACACAACATACAAACTGTAACATTTTGCATTGCAATAATTGTAAAATTATATTTAAGAATGGCATTTAAGAATGGTAGTGCATTGGAGTGAAATGACCCTTAATGGACCACAGGGTTCCCACACATTTCTTTTACCAACATTTCCATAATATTGTATCATTTTATCCCTTCTCCGTGACTTTATTTAAGTAGTTTAAATAACACAGGCAAATCATTGGATGCAGTGATGGATTGGTTGAGCACTGGTTGGAGTTGCCTTGCTTGCTGTGCTGGTAGAAGCGCTAATGTTATCTGGTCTGGCTACAGTGGCTGTTAAGCGGCCTTTTGGTTGTTGGTGCTTTTTCCCTTTAGCATGGTTCACCACAGCTGCTTCCCATGTCCACATTTTGGTGCAGACTAAGTATACATCCAGTGGCACAAGTACTGCCGTGATGGGCCACTGACAAAGCGTTGGTATTTGTAAGTAGTGAGAATGTGCTGAATCTTCATGTATTTTACACCAGTGGTTCCCAACTGGTGGGTCGTGGTCCAAAAATGGGTCGCAGGTCCATTCTGAATGGACCGCAAGTGACTGAAACATGTGAAGTTTGTAAAAAAACACACTTTATTTTTAAGTAGAGTGAATTTCTGGCAAAGGGCTTTTATTTTGAAGTGCTGTTTCCTGCTGTAGAGTGAGTGACTAACGGATAAATACTTAATGGAAACAGCCAAATGGCTTGAGAGCATGGCCAAACACAAGTATGATGCTAAATGTATTCAACTGTGTGGACCTTGAACTAATGACGTAGGAGAAATCTGGACCAGTTTGGAAGCACTGTTTTAAACAATGTCCAGAACTATGTATATTTAAAACTTCCAAAACATTGCCTTGAAAACATTGTTTATAGTTCCAAAACTTTTCCAGAATTTTCATAACTGTGGGAACCCTGGGACCAGCGCTCTGGTCTCTTTGCATTATATTTGGTTTGGAAAATACTATTATAGCATGCTGTACTGCATGTAGCGCAAGCTCGACTTGCAGCGGAGATGGGAAAAAAGAGAGAGATACAAAACCAGAATAAGGCAAAGTGAAGGTACTGTTTGAACTACAGTGTCAAATCTACTTGCACTCAGCTGTTTACGCTGTTCCGATGTGTGTGATAACATTTTCAATCTGTCCGCTCCGAGTCTGTGCCAAGACAAAAAGCTTATAAAGATAAAGAGAACACACTGTTTGGAAACTCTTATTCTCCTGCTTGTAAGTTGTTCGTGCCAGGCCTGACATGTTTTACAAAAAGAAAAAAAAAAAAGCTTCCACACGCTTTCTCAGCCTTTTCATACATCGTGATAACTGATAAAGCTTATTGTCTGACCATATGCTGCCCCAGTCAGTGTACGTTCTCATTTGGTTATGGACTAATATAATAAAACACATAAAACAAACTGATAGCCTCCATATTCAAAACAAACAGGACAAAATCAGAACACAGCAGTGGTTCCTTTATGTCTTATACAACAAAATACATCTGTATCTAACAAATACAAAGCCTCTGTGTGAGCACAGTCTCTTGTGGGATTTGTAGATTTCGTCTATATAAACACACCTAAAAGCAGTTTCCAGAGAGAGGCAATGATGGCAAGTCTTGGAATTCACTGAATTCAGCTTGATATCAGAAGTGGGACTTTTGGTGCAATCCCATTGGTCGAACAGCCACAGAAATGGTCCGTAGTTCACATGTCACTGGTAGTTTCTGTCACCCTCGAGTCTCGCCCTCACTACCTGTGGCCGGGGCTCCTGTGGGTGGCCGTGTCCCCGACTAGATCTTCCTCCACGACATTAACGTAACCTTCTTTCTCTATGCAACCTGCGATGACCTGCAGCACCAGCCGGAGCCTGCGGTCCAAGGCCTGGAGGTGACGCTGGATGAGGATCGGGGACAGTCGGTCACGGAGCAGGGACTCCTCCATCAGGGCGCTCAGCTGGTACTCCTCTTTGGCCAGCAGCTGGAGACGCAGGTACGTGGATTTCCTCACCCTGGAAAGAACATTTAAATAGGTTATTTTAAATTAGGCTCGACTCTCTGATATTGCTGAATATATGATGACAATATTAAAGATATATTCATGTATTTTTCTGGCCATTTTTGCCTTTATTGGACAGATGGAAGTAGAGATACAGACAGGAGATGGAAACATTATGGTTAAAGGGACAGTTCACCTCAAAATCAGAAATATATATTTTTCTGGTTACCTGTAGTGTTATATATCAGGCTTGTGCTTGTGACAGCCAGAATGTAAACATTAATGGCGTCCTGCTGTCGAAAGAAAATAGTTCCTACATGAAACTACTCACAATACGGTCTGTGGATTATCTTCAATAACCGGGTCATGACCTCTGGAAAGAGACACTGCTGCTGAGTTTTTCAAGTGAGGCCAAGAGGCCAAGTGCCATCTAGTTCCATTATATTCGAGAGAAGGCAGACATCTCTACGGCTGATATCTCCAACACTCGGCAACTCACACCAAAACAATCTAGACTGATAAACAGCACTACAGGTTAGAGGAGTAACATACATTTTTGATTTTGGGGTGAACTGTCCCTTTAGCACTATCTTCATGTTAATGAATTTCAACATCAATCTGGAAGTTACACTTTTCATAAACTAATGAAGTCTATTCTAGCTGTAGATACACAAATAGAGGTGCTAAAAATGTATTCGTTCTCCCGATGGTGATGCTGAAGCAAATGCCACAAGGCCACTAAAAACAAAACGGTTACATCTTTTAGGAGCTTTCATTCCACAGCAGTTTATCCATTAGTTGAGGATTTTGTGGTTGAAGTTTAAAGCCTGAGGGCAGTGTCAGACAAAAACTCAAAGTGTGTCTAAATTGGAAAAGAGTTTATTCCTTTAAAGGCATGAATTAGTGGTGAACACATTTCAGAGTTATCTTGACATCAGACTTTCACATTTCTGATAAGATTTGGATGATGGTGATGGAGGTGATGGTGTCTGAAATTAACTTCTTTTCAGTACCTGCCATTTTTGTGATCAAGTATTTTTTTTTGTCTGCCTCTCAGAAATTTTATCTGGTACTAGGAATAACATTTAGATCATTTATACATCATGTAAAGTAAAGAATGCTGTCATTCTATGTTTGATGTATATACACATGCATGGTAGATTCAGAGTGTCTGAGTTACACCATGGCTTTCAGGGAGCCCTACTTTTCTGGGGTCATGGGTACTGTACACATGCATGTGCATTCATGAATGCGATGTGCCTATGTGCATTGGTCATTGGTAAGGATTTGGTTAACTTCGATTGTCAGTCAGAGCAAGTATGGTTCTATGGCCTGTAGCGTTGCTTCCATACAGCAGTTGTGAGCGACTTCCAAATGTGTGGCTCTAACCAGTCATATGCTAATCTTACTAAATGTGTCTTTCTGTTGTGTGTTTCCCTGTCTGCCAAAGTGGCAGATGGCCTGACAATTTTACACGCCACTGCCAACAATTTGGCGGGTGCTAATTTCAGACCCTGGGCCAGGTCACCAAATGCATAACAACTCATTCTCTGCGGGAGATGGATTTCCACAGAATATTTCAAGGCAAGTCGGCCAGAAGTTGTTGAGATATTGTGATCTAGTCTAACGTGTCGGAAAGGCTGACTTGCTTGATCAACATCATTTAAGCGCTGTTGCTAGCAGGACAAAAAACATTAATTTGACCAAAAGAACCAAAAGACTGACCTGCAGCACTGGCTGAGAGGCACCAGGATGGACAGCTCATCATGGGAGTGTTTTCCAAACCTACAAGGGAGGGGAGCAGAAATGATCACAGACACACTCATTGTTGGACGTAGCTTGTTAGACAGCTGTTCAGCCTTTTGCCTCATTAGTTCTCATTAGCATGTTGAGCTTTGTGAGAAATACTTCCAGTGTGCAGATACAGTAGGTCAATTTATTTACTATGTTATACCTCAGAATGTGCAGGATGTCTCTTTTTTTTTTTTTTTTTTTTTTTAACTTTTTTCATTACAGTGGGTCAAACATTTAAAGGTTGCTAAGACAAACACTTTAAAAGCAGCTGAATGTTTTTACCCTCTTCCGTTGTCCAGGTGAATAATGAAGGTGTCATTTCCAAACTTCTCAAAAGTTTCATAGTGATGTCGATCCATGTTACCTGGACAAGGAGAAAGAAGGTGGTGAGAAAGTGAGGACACTGTGGTTAAATAAAAAGATGCATGAATATGCCATTTGTCATACCCAGTTTCATCTTCTCTTACCCATTAAGAAGTCAAAGATGGTCATATCCATGACGTCCAGCAGTCGAGTGCCACGGTCATACGGAGGAGTCTGCTTCACCTCGTCACAGTAATCTGGGTCCACCTCCCACCTGAGAATACATATAAAATATATATTTATTTATTTATACACTGCTGTTAAGGAGTTTTAAAGTTTGAAATTGCCTGCCACAAAAGCTGGAGTGGGTCCAGTTAGATGTCTGAGAGTACTACTTTTTATTTTTATCTTTATTAGGATTTAAGTTGAAGAAAGTCCTCTTTACAAGTGGATGTTATTTTATATGAAGGGTTTGTTTTGTACATGGACAACAAAACGCTGTACAGTGGTTCAAGAAGACTGACGATTGAAAGGGCAGAAAGTAGGGCTGACCCCAAGCTTTGAAGCCTCAATTGTTGCCATGGTAATCAAGGACTAAATCTCACATTTTAAATGTTTGTTTCAACAGCAGGACATAGTTAGAGTTTGGCGTCTAGACTCCGGCCTCATCGCTCCCCGCAGATATGTTTACATGAGATATTGGGGAGTGATGATTGAATTGTTCCGCCCTTAGCTGGAGCCTGCAGGTGGATGCTGGGGTGGGGGTGGGGCTGAAAGAGCGAGCAGGAGTACTGATGCAGGGCAGCAGTGGCATAGATATGTTTTGTGTTTTGTAGATGACATATGGAGAGTGACGTGTGACGTGTATGAATCAGTGCTGCTAGAGTTGACTGCCTGAACTAGCTCGCAGGAGTCACTCCAATATTTAAATGCTTCGTTGTGGAAGGTTATCCACAGCTAATAATAATAATAATAATAGATTTTATTTATAACGCACTTTACATTTGAATACAAATCTCAAAGTGCACAGTACAGGCAAACAATAGCAATAAAATCAAGAAAGCTGGCAACTAAAGCGCTTGCTTTGTCTCTAGTGATGCGGCCCAACCCACAGTGTTCTGAGTTATTAGTAACTTAGACAAACATTGTGCGCAATAGTCCACCTTCCACCTTCTCTTCCCTCTCTCTGTCACTCTCACACACACGTAGTGGCGCTAGGTCCTACCAAGGTTGGATCAGGGGGTTGATTAGGGTGTACCTATATGATTGATTACTATAATAATGTTATTATAATGCCTGTAACAAACTGGAATAAACAGGCAATGTGTTGCTTTAGCAGAGCTATTCTTAAAACATCACAACAGAAATAGAAGATTACAGTTAACACTATTAGAACTGGATCAGGGAATATCAGCTGAACATGCTTTAGACTGATGAATCACAGTTTAGATTATTCAGACCTATTCAGTCTAATTATAGAGCAGAACAGCCACTAAGAGAAAATGAAAAACCAGCACAGTTGAAGCCCTGACTCTGAAATCATGAGGTGTGATAACAGATTCATGAATGTGGTCCATTAGTGTCTGTTCTTACTCTGCTTTCTTGCGCTTGTGGTAGGAGCGTCTCCAGGGGTTTCTCCACGTCTTGCGTTTGGCGAGGTTCAGGTCTGGCAGGAAGGCTGCCAGCGAGCCTTCGATCTGGTCCGGTTTACCGCACAGAGCATGCTCAGTCGAGCAGTAGTAGGAGCACTCGCCGTAGAAGCAGACGTTATTGGCTGAGGAGAGAAAAGATTGATTTAGAAATAGTGTCAAAGAGGAAAGCACCCAAAGTGGTCTGTGCATCGAGGCTGAATATGAACGAGGAGGCAAACATGGAGACGTTGAGGAGAAAAGATTGAGACAGTGAAAAATTAAAGTGGTGGAGGTTTTCTAATCTCAGGTGCAGAGTTAAACACAGGTCACAGAGGCTGGGAGGAGAGTGCTGACCAAGCAGAGATGGTACATCAACAGTCTCCCCAGTGAGAAGATGTGAATACTCATCAAGCTGGCTGCTCAAAGTGCACACAGCATTTCTTTTTTTTTAAATCTATCTCTGAATCTTCTCATTAGGAAACCTGTCCTGATTCTCTCACTGCTTACAGGCTAATCAACATATTGACAAAACAGATGTTTCATTTGTTGCTTTAATGTTCATCAATGATATTTTTCTAATCTTCTTTGTGGTAGCATCCTGACAGCTACTTATCTGTGACAAATGACCGGCTTTGCATAATATGCATTCATCTGAAACACTGAGTGAGACTATAGTTTCCACTGGGGCTGCACAAAATAGCTTTATTCACAGGGTTCTTACACCTTGTGGCAAGTTAGATTTAAGACTTTTGGGACTTTTTAAATCACGCTCCAAATGGAATTTAAGACTAGCTCAACAAAAACCAAAGTTGAAGGGAGAAAAATAAACAAGAACAGACTTTAGTTACTTAGGGTTAGGGACAATTTTGCCCCAATGTTTAATATATAATAAAAAATAACATGGTGATTTAGTGTTTCACAGTCTGCATGTGGAATTCCTCTGCTTTTTCAGCCTTGGTTTGGCATAGGCATCATGTCAGTCATGCCTTAAGATCTCCTTGAATATGCACTTCCCCTTGTCGTCCATAGTACAATGACAACTAGCAGACAGTGGATCCTCTGCTCTGAACATCCCAGCCAGAAACAAAATATGATGTCAATGGAAAAGAAACTGTGTAAATTATTTAAAAAAAAAAAAAAAGATGTTACCAATAATTCTGAGATTTTACAATGCAATGTTAGAAAAAAAAAAAAACGGCTAATAAAAATCCTACTTTCCATGTCTAATCATTTTTTAAGATTTTTGAAATATTAATTTAAGACATTTTAATACTAGTTAAGGCCTTATTTTTAGATAAATGAAATTAAAGGCCTATTAAGACTTTTTAAGGAGCCGCTGGAACCCTGCAATTTTAACCCTGACATTGAATTCTAAATTAACATTTGTATGCAACATTTTTTTGTGTGTGTGTGTATCCATTCTGTTTAAACAAGTTATTTCTGCACAGTTGCAGATAAAAATTGGGCTACCAAGGTTTATATGATTAGTGTTACAGATTCCGGTGGTGGCTGCATAGGATTTTTTTTTTCAAAATCGTGTGAACTTCAGAGTGTTATAACGTCCAAAAATCAAAATGTGTTCTAAAAAGATAGATATAATAATTTCCAAAATTCACAACATATTTTTATCTGATAAAATATTCTGTTTTAATTCACATTTGTTGTCGTTAAGTCTTAAAAACTCCCAATATTTTTACTGTGATCAAAAAAACTGCTGCATACAAACAGTGGTACACACCTTGTATAATGGGGCGGTCTAACAGCACCATAAATGTATTCATATATCAACTCATTAAAGAAAGTTTAATCTAATTAAAAACGACTAACTTGTTTAATTAAGTAACTGTATCCAAACTGAGGACTTTGTCCAAGGATTTTTTCCCCCTAGGGTGATGATATTAAATATGATGACAGAAATTCAAAGCTTCATTTGAAAACCTCAATAGGAGCTTTTATATATATTAAAAAAAAAGATACAGCCCTAGTTTTTACTGTGGTATAAAATCTTGATTTGTTGGCCTGGCCAGGGAATTATTATTATTTAATTCATTTGTATTTTCATCCATCTTATTTTGTGTTTTACTGAGGGATTTTATACACATTTTTGTTGATCTGTTAATCTCTGTAGAGCTTTTAAAAATAATCTGATCTACAGTGCCACCCTGTGGTGACTCTTGGCTATGGCTGTCTTTATCACCACAGATGCTGCAGCACATTCTTGCCATTTGCACTGAACAGACTGTGACACACAAACTCCGACTACCATCACTCTCTTTGTACACAACCCAGTTTGTTAAAGCTGCAGTGTCTTACAAGTGAAGCCAGGGCTGCTCTGTGTTCTGTCCAAACAGTGTGAGTGAAGCAGCCAAGAAGCGGCAGCACTGTGCCAAGCTGCAGAGGCTGGCGGAGTTTCTACCTGGTGAGATGAAGAAGGTCCTCCACAGCTTCTTGTCACGCGTCACATCCCTGATCTCTCTTGTCATGTTGACAAGTCGCCCTGCTACTGGAGGCACTCTCCGGAAGTCAAGGATCCTAAAGACAGAGACAGACAGAGGAGACAAAGATAAAAATTTTAAATACGGTGAATTGCCAAATTCATAAAGGGGCCCTTATTATGCTCATTTTCAGGTTCATTCTTGTGTTTTGGGTTTCTAGTAGAACATGTTTACATACAAAATAATACTTTTCCTGACACTGTTGCATACCTGTATTCACCCGATGTCTGAAACGCTTCATTTTAATATATATATATATATATATATATATATATACAGAAAATAAGTAAAAGCATAATAGGCCCCTGTTAACTTTGCCCCGAACAGATGCATCAACAAAGCATCTTCAGCCTCCAGCTCAGTCTCCCATGGTGCCCCAGGTGGTGCAGATTTTTAGAGCGTCCCCAGCCAACCAGGAGAGCTATGAACACTGAGCACCTGCCCTGCCTTTGTGAGCTGCTCTGTCCCAGCCAGCGCTCCTGGTTCCTGCACCTTCCTCGCTTCTTCATCTATTAATATACACTACCTGTATACCTACACAACGACAGGGTGTACTTTTACTCAGTATACGTCCATCATTCTCTAAATAAAAACAGCCCATAGAAAAAGTGGGACATCAGGATATGTTTTCTTTACAGATGAATGATGTTTAGTGGTTTCCAATCCAAACCTGTCAGTACAAGACTTGATCTGTATCATCGCAGCAGCGCAAGATGTTAAATCATTCATCGTCTTTACTGTCTGCTTTTGTGATTGGCATCAAAAGCAGCGTTTATTGACAGCCAACGTCCGCTTCCAAACAAAACAAGGATGGAAAAGGTGTGTGTGTGTGTGTGTGTGTCTCACTTCCACCTGTCTTTCAAATACACACTCAAACACAGACAAACACACTCTAACCCTGTGCCCATATTTAGGTAGAAAAGTGTGTGTTAATTCCACACTTTATAGTCTCAAACTCTTGTGCTCTTAGTCAGAACACTATATCTATTCAGCCCCTGTTTAGCCTGCCTCGCTGTATATTACCTGTCCAAATGACCCTGACCTGTTTAAGACTAAAGCTAAGCCTCCTGGGAGCAGGTGCACAAACACACAGACCAGCTGAGTGGAACAGAGTTGGCGAAACTTTAGCCTACAGAGGATAGCATTCAGGAGCTGCAAACTGCACCGTCATGTCGGACCCTGGTGACAAAGGAGCACCTGTGTGTACGTGTGCATATGTGTGTGCCTGCGAGAGCGCACTCGAGCTTCTGTTTGTGTGCACTCTGCCTATTACACACCCTTGAGTCAAAGGGAGTTCACGACAGATGGTAATATGGCAAAGAACAGAGAGTATAAAAAAGCCCCTGAGATATAGAAGTAATTACTGGAAAGAAGTGATGCTGCCTTTTTCCTTAAATCTTCAAGATATTTTGGTGTATTTCATCAGCACCGTCTAGAATTAGAAATCAAATTAAAGAAAGTTTCAGCCTCCTACTCTGCATTCCTAGTTCAGTATGAAGCCATAAACTAGCAATAGCTCAGACTGGTGTCCAGAGGCTGCTGTGGTCAGGAAACTGGTCTATAATTCATAGGCAGCCCCGCATGGTGCACGCAATCCAAAAGCAAACTGCTCTTTAGGGGCACCCGAGGCACCCCCCGCCTCCACTCTAAAACCCTGTCCTGGTGGTAATGGCGTGCTTGTGATTTCCTGCTTGGCTCCATCTTCCTGCCCACGCAAACACATGTCGCTGACCTCATCTAACAAAGAGCGAGAGTGTGTGTTTGTGAGCATGTGTGAAGTAATTACCACGCCCTCAGTAGACCGCAAGACGACCTGCGTGCCATTAATCATCCTCCCCCAGAATCCCAAACTACCATGTTTGACTCTTCTTAGTGTTCCTCTGTTGAGAAGTTTTTTTTTTTACCTTGTCAGCTGAAGTCTGTGGAGTAAAAGGATCATGTGGAAATCAATATACTCAGCTGCAAGAAAAGGAGATGATCCCGGCGCTCTGTGTGTTATCTAATCCCTCATGTACTAAATCCCATTCAAATTTTCACAGCTGAAGTCCAATAAGGCTCATCTCCGGTTTATAAATGGGTTAAAGTGTTGTTGTCTGCATGAACGGACATGTGCGACCTGTCATTCTGTCTGGAAGGATGATTTTAAAACGCACTCGGACAGGAAACAGATTAGACACAAAGACAGCTCAGCACAACAGAGTTCTTTTTCAGGGGGATAAGGATGATATAACTCACCTGTCCAAGTGAAAAGCGGCAATCTCGGCGTTGTGCCTCTCAAAGTCGGAGAAGTAGAAGAAGTCTGGAGGGGTTTCCTGGTCCCTGGTCTGCCTGAAAGATAGAGTTTAAGAATATATTAAGCATAACATCAGCAGGATCATTCTTAAATCAATGCCAATCCATTTCTTTTTGATGTGATTTAATTACTGTTGTTACAGAAATAAAGTTTAGATAATGGCAACAAGAGGAAACATGATAAGAATGAAGAGTAGCCTCCGTATTTCTGTATCTATATCCACCCTAACCTGAAATACATCTGTTAAAAACTGGGAGCTTTACTTTTGCCATTCCCCTAGAAATAGAATTAGAGTAGAACAGACATTCCCATTCAAATTGGCAGCCATTTTTATGTGTACTGTTACCATTGCGGCTGTTGTACCAGGCTTACTTTGATATTAACTTCTGAAAAAACAAACCAACATGTGACAAGTGCAACCTCACTAAGGTGAGGTTCTACGGGGATAAACAGTGTGCAGATCAGAATATAGTTTGACTACTAACTCGGTGAAATATGGATTTATTTTGACTAAACCAGAGCTGGTGATTGTTGGAGCAGTGGACAAAATACATTAGATGACTAAAAGACTAACAAAGAAGGTTTAGGTGCGCTTTATTTTGTTTCTGTCAAGTTTGAATTAAGTGTGTTTGACGATAAGCTAACGTTAGTCTTAGTTTGGTGAAAGAGAAATACTTGAATTGGTGTACGGTTGTAGGTGTATGCATATGTTAAAACGCACACTTTACAGCCCCACTGACACATGTTGTCACCATACAACAATGACCATTTTCTTGCGCTAGTCAAATGACAACAGCAAATTTCAATGTCTGTTCCACCCTCATGCTGTGTTGACACTATTATCAATCATGCAACAGCGTGACCTGCTACATTATTGCTGTTGTCATGGGCTTGTGTGTGTCCACCACAAAGCACCCCGACTGAACTTTATTTAAAATTTGTATTTGGTCAAAAAATATCTATACTTTTAAATAATGTCTGAGCCCCATTTTAACATCGCATCTGGCTGCCCGAAATCGCAATGCATACAAAGTTAGCATAGCATCAGCTAACAAAAGCTAACTAACACAGAACTACAGGTAGAGATGAAAATGTATGATTGGCTGATGCTTCATTTATTTACATTTATGTGAAGCATGTTCACAGTGTCAGGCATCAGTTTTTGGCTTCATGCCATTGAAAATGACTCGTCGCCTGTTGCTTGTTGCTCACAGTTTGAATACACCATCATTCTATTTCTATGGCCATCCCTCTCTTGAGTACTGACTCATCAGCAGACCTGAACCGAATTCGTAGATAGTTTTTTTTTTTTAGTTTTCAGTGTTGATCCAAAATGAAAATTTTTGACTGCACTAAAGAAGCGTCGTCAGAATTCTGTGTGTGCATATTGTGTGTGTGGGCCTGCTCATTTGGAAGAGGATGATGTTATAAATAAGAGAGACATCATTAAGGTATTCCAAAATATGATCTCTATAATGACCGAGTGTTTAAATGTTTTAGCACTCCATCTTTTGATTCGAGACATTTCTGCTCCTCTCCACACCAATCTCCGCAGCTTTCATCAGATTTTCATCTCCTGCGGGGTGAAACTCATCTCAGCGTCTGCATCCCTTTCTAGGACAGAGGCTGACGCATGAGACCAAAGCCTGCGTGGACAAGGCTGCTGAAGGGAAGCTGGATGAGATTCTTGCTCACATCCTGCAATTCCTCCCAGCAAACACACCACACACACACAGAGACAGACAAACAACCAGGAGATGTGAATCCCTGCCAACCAAGCCATGGATCTGAGTCAGGAACTGCTAGAAGCCTCTTTGTGTCTGTCTGTCTCTCCCTGTGTCTGTCTGCTCCTTTATCTGCCAGCAGGATATTATCTCCCCACATTTGCACACTTGCTTTCTCTTTCTCACACACCTGACATTAACCTGCTCTGCTTGCGCACAGTCAGCTAAAGCTCACACACACATATATCATACATGCTGCCACTTAACCGTATCCCCTCCTGCTCCGCCCTGCTTTATCCTTCCTCCCCTCCTCCACTCTATTAGTGTGGATTGGACTTAAGGGTGCATTATTTTCCCCCCACCTTCTCTCCTTCTCTCCCAATTTTCCCTGACTACAGAAACTGTCCTCCTATTCTTTTACATGTCAAGGAAGCAGCCATTTACCCATAAATCAATTGATGCTATTGTGATCCCTTCTTTTCTCACTCAGAGCGAGGAGGGGACTAATGGTGTTTTTATTTTCAGGGTGCAAGCCGGGGGAGAGATACTGTGTAGATGAAGAGAGGGTGGAATAAAAGGTAGCGAGGGCCCTCAGTTTTAAAAGGTGACCTTATGAGCTGGAGCACTCAATGCGCCTGTGACGCACCTTGTTATCACTCAAACAGGCCTTTTATCGAGGCACCTTATCATGTGTAGATAATCAGTGTTGCTATAAAGGCTCAGTGGCACAAAAAGAAGCAAAGTTCCAACATTGGGATGTGAAATGGAGGGAGGCTTTTTCTTCATAAAACAGCTTGTGCTTTAAGAAGTTGCTCTTCATGGACAGTCAGTAAAAAAAGAAAGAGACTTAAGTTTAAGGTTGTTTCTTTTTTGAGAGTCTCAGAAGAAAACTGTCTTCAATCAGTTGCTACAATGATGTCAATTCAGTTCAATTCAATTCAGTAAGCTTTATTGGCATGGCACAAAGCACAATTACAATTCAAGACAGTCCATCCATCCATCCATTTTCATCCGATTATCCGGGTCCGGGTCGCGGGGGCAACAGGCCCAGCAAATCACCCCAGACGTCCCTCTCCCCAGCAATGCTTTCCAGCTCCTCCTGGGGTACCCCAAGGCGTTCCCCTGGGCCTCCTACCAGTGGGACATGCCCGAAACACCTCCAGCGAGAGGCACTCAGGTGACGTCCTGATCAAATGCCCGAACCACCTTAACCGACGTGAAGGAGCAGCGGCTCTACAGCGGATGTCCGAGCTCCTTAACCTATCTCTAAGGCTGAGCCCAGCCACCTCACAGAGGAAACTCATTTCGCCTGCTTGTATCCCCGATCTCATTCTTTCGGTCAATACCTAGAGCTCATGACCATAGGTAAAGGTTGGGATGTAGATGGATCAGTAAATCGAAAACTTTGCCTTCCGGCTCAGCTCCCTCCGCACCAAACCACTGATCCATCTCACGCTCCATTCTACCCTCACTCTTACTTACTTAAACTCCCTCCCTCACTTGAGGCAGTAACTCTCCCCCAACCAGACAGACAGTAAAAATTCAAAAACAATTCACAACAATGTTCTATTATAAATGCACAGACATAATAATAAAGGAGAAAAAAAACTTATTAAGTGAAGGAGTAAATAAAAAGGCTGAGTGTGATGTGTGATGAGATGAACTGTCTTTTAGGCTGTGACATATCTTGTTGCATCCATGGCACTGACACTATTTTCTCCAAGCAGATGTTGCGTTTTAGTCTGGTCACAGAGTGAATCTTTGAGTTTACATTTAATTTTTGTAAAGACCTACTAATGATGTCTGTCTCCACCTGTCTCTGAGGACAGAGCCAGTCTCTATGGCCAGGCTGTGATCACTGAGTCTGCACATAGTCAGTTTCTGATCTGTCACAGCAGTCTTTCCTTACAAGCAAGTTCAGCATATATGATTTTTTTTCTCTTCCTCTCTGATTTCACTTCGCTCGTTGGAGAATGTGTAACGTAAACCTGACTGACAGGTATTACAGGCTTTGGTTGCCATGGTCACCAAGATGTAAATGCAATTTCCTGTTAGCGGGGAAGCTTAGATTTTTCAATGTAAGGCAATAGCCGGTTTGTGATGTGAAAAGCCAGGAACACAAGAACACACACTCTCAAATACGCACACACCATGAAAAAATAACCCAAATAAATAATTTCCCCTCACAGTTTAACACACCCCCTTTATGAGTGAGTGTCCTTGATAATAAAAGGCTTTTTATCTGAAGCAGAGAGTGATTAGGCTACAGCAAACGTACTGCACATGGTTCAGCGGAATCTTCAGGAGTGTGTGTGAGTGTGTGTGTGTGTGTGTGTGTGTGTGTGTGTGTGTGTATGTGTGAGGAGTGATGAAGCTGAACTGCTTGCCTGTGTGGACTCAGTTTGCGCTGACTCGGCAGTTTTAATGTTCTTTCATGAGCTTAGACCTGCACAGTGGAGGGTTATATTAGAGGGATGGGAGAACAGCAACAACAGCTGTGGCCCAGACTCTGCATACACACTCCTCTCTTCTTTCTGTGTCCCTCACACACACGCACACACACACTATCACACAGCCAAACCGATGATACATGTTGGTGACAGAGAGGGGGCAGCAGAGACAAACCCAGTGAGACAAAATCAACGCACCAACCACTTTCCATGTCACCTTTTGGAATGAAATGTTCATGTTGACTAAAAACGGGACAGAATGCAGCGTGTAAACAAATCACACAGTACATACACCCACTGACCCACTGCTGTAATGGCATCTTGCTACTGATCCAACACAGAGAGGGAGCCAGAGAGAGAACAGACAGAGATACAGGCAGGGTGCACAGGAGATCTGTCATCTATTGGTAATCCCCAGCAGATTTTAGCCCCCCACTGACAGGAGTCTTTGTCTCTGTCTGGCCCTCTGTCCTGTGTGTGTGTGTGTGTGTTTGTGTGGGTGGCTAAGAAGACATGGGGAGAGCTTTGCTGTGAGATCTGGGTGAAAGCAACTGCAGCACTTGTTCGTGCACACACACAAATGAAAAGATCTTAAACATAAAATGTAAACTATCCGTGACTCTGTCATGTAAGAGCTTTTTTTTCTGTGTAGATATAACATTTTGTTGCACTTTAAAGTGACTATAAACTATATATATATTCTAATAACAATGTATCAAATGACAGTGTGAAAACTGAGTCATTGTGCAAGAGGCTGTGATGAACCTACAGAGAATTATGAATCTGCAGCCCTGACATTATGGAGTTTCAGCTGTCCAGCCCACAGCTTTACTGTTTTTGTAATTCTCACAGCTGTTTTCAGCAAAAAAAAAAAAACAACAAAAAAACTGCACTCTAAATCCACTGCACACTTACAGTAGACAGACACAGTTAGAAACTAGCTGATAAACAAGTTGCACAACAGTTGTTGTGCAAAAGAGTTAACGAGCCAAATTTCTATCAGGAGAAAAAGAAAAGAGAAAAAGAAAAGTGAATATTTGACTTACATTTATTCAGTGACCAG
The DNA here is from genome assembly GCA_019142605.1 of Cephalopholis sonnerati. Lineage (NCBI taxonomy): Eukaryota > Metazoa > Chordata > Actinopteri > Perciformes > Serranidae > Cephalopholis > Cephalopholis sonnerati. Next base: position 26,503,586 of record JAGQAX010000016.1, read on the forward strand.
AAAAATTACTCCCTGTAAATGACTATGTTAACAAATGTTTAAACAATAAACAAATGTTTGCTAACAGCAAATTCAACTAAAAGTTAATTTATACTTCCTTTACGTACAAAAAAAATGTCAATTTCAAACAGCACTGCCCGATCATACATCCATATGTCCTTTTGTTGGCATAGATACAGTCAATAGATGGCACTAAAGGGCAGAGCAGAGCTAACAATTAGCCAATCAGCAATATGAGCGGGACTTATGCTGTTGTCAAGCTGTTGTTAAGCATTGTCAAGCGGTGAAACCATAGATTGTAGAAATAATGGATGTAAGTTCTCTGAAGTCACCCCATTGGTTTGTGAACTCCAGTTTTGAAGTTTTAAGTTCGCTGTATCAGCCATCGCCATCTTGGTTGTTTGGAGCCAGAAGTGACCATATTTGGGTGAGAGGTTGGCCCTGTGGAGGAGTGAGGATCTGACTGAGGACTGGCAGACAAACTGTTACTCAAAACAGCCCCATTCTTAAATATGCGTAACTGTAATAACGTGTCAAAGGGTGAGTTATATAAAAATTCATCCCCTATACCAGAGGTCTTCAACATTTTTCAGGCTAAGGACCCCTTAACTCAAAGAGAGATAGAGCCGTTGTAGTTGTAGCATGGCTAGGTGCGTTAGCCTCCCCTCTGCACTTTCAACGGTGGTTTCCAAGGTGGACGGTGTGTCAGAGGCTAGTAGAAAGTTATAAAACAATCCACTGAGGCTCACAAGAATGTCTGTAACCTCGACATAGTAATACAGCTAATTTGCTAATATTCAAAAAAAGAGAACAGGTGCCGCACAGTGATGTAGCGTTAACTGGCTCATATGATTGCACAAGGATTCATGGGTAACAGTCAACCTATCGTTAATGTTGTGTGCTGTTAACTACATAGGTTTTATGAATAGGCTGATTTATCTTTGCTGATAATATATTAGATTTACGTTAATGTGGATTTCAGGCACATTTTACTTACTAAAACTTTAATTAATTAATTAAATCATTGGGAGGTCATTTTGCGGCCCCCCTGCAGTGACTCTGAGGACCCCCTAGGGGTCACGAACCCCCTGTTGAAGACCCAGACCATGTCACACAGTTACATGTCTGTAGGGATTGGCTGGCTTCTGGAGCCAGCCTCAAGTGGCCATTTAAAGAACTGCAGTTTTGGTTGATCAGTTGGTCTCAATATTGACTGGCATCACAGCTTGTTTTTACTTCACTCCGCTCCACTTTGAAAAGCCCAGCAACATAAGTATGTTGGCATGGCTTGGCATCAGTGTGGACCTAAAATGAAGTTAGATTCAGGCGGATATGTTGGTCTCTAGGGTTTGATTAGGGAAAATCACACCCTCCTCTCCCATGAGAAATGGTAAGGGTGGACGCAATGTCAGACTGAAGATGGAATCAGAGTGTAACAAGATGTTAGTTCTGTCTGATATCAGGCAACCTTTTAGAAGTTTCTTTTTGTCTTTCCCCACAAACACAACATGATGCATAACATTATGCTTGGGTTCTCATTTAGTCAACCATACCAAATACATGGATGTAACCTCAAGACAATGAGTAGCAGAGTATACTCAAATGTGTTCTTGGGGCTTGACTTCCCCTGAGTCAAAAGTTATTACATCCTCTAAACAAGATGAGGCGGTCAAAGTGCACTCTTAAGAAGTCTACAAGAAGAGACTAACTAATACGTTTCCCATAAAGGAGGAGGAAAGAAGGATAAGAGGAGATTCAATAATATTAAACTCTGCTTAGTTTTGTCTAACCTGCTTTGATTTACCAATTCTGCTTGGTCACCGTGCAGCCAAATGAAATTCCCTCTCGCCAGCCTGACCCTACTTAACACCAATTATCAAGCATCCAGCAGCTTCTCTCCTCTCCTTTTTTTTTCTTCCACTTACTCCCTTTCTGTACCCATGTCAATTGTCTCTGTCATATCCTTTCTTGCTCTTCTCTTCCCTAACCAGTTTTCCTCACCACTTATGTTTACAAAACAAATTTCACCAAAGTATCATTTCCCCTCCCTCTTGACACTATGATATCAAAGGAGTTGCACTACGGCATGCCTTTTCTCCTGTGGAATAGCCCGCTTAGAGTCCTTTATGCATGTGCAAAGAAAGTAATTACTTGGATGTATTCAGGATACTCTTGGGTAAATGGCACCTCATAGAGTACTCACAACACCTCTCAAGGTGACAGACAGGTAGAAGGATGGAAGACCGGATGAAAGATTGTGAGATAAAACCTCTTCAGCTTGGTGATTTGTGTCAGAAGGTGCTTGTCTGTCAGCAGCAATACATGCAGAAGTCTCAAAGAGAGCACAGAGAAAGACTGCCAAGGCTGTGTGTGTACGTCATCTGCAAAAAACTGAATACTGTGAGTGTATATATATATATATATATTTTGTGGGTATTCCTGACTCTGTTCGGCTGATTCCTCCTTATTTTCCTTCCACGCTTCTTCGCGTCCTCCAGCATCGGTATCGGAAAAGGATCTAAGAATCGGCCCAGGGCCCCAAGGTAGCTGTCTAGATTGAATTTCAAATCAATGTTACACAAGTTGTCTTCAACCGCAGCTATTTTCAACACACAGGCTGAGGCGCCGCCAGAAAGAAAGGCAAGTTATCCACATGTGTGGGAAGCAGTATGGGTGATATTATCATAAGAATACTGGGACAAAGACTTGACTTGAAGAAGATGGATGAAGGCCTAAGTCAGTGCTTCAATTTCAAAGTTATTAGATACTCATGAGCTGGGAGAGAGTGTGGAATTGATATGAAGACTGAGCGAGATTATCAGCTTTCTGCTGCATCAAGTATTCAGTGTGTGTGAGTGTAGAGGTGCTAATATCTATTGATTGATCTTTTATTGGAGTAAGGTACCCTGGGGAGTCATGCAGTTTCATTAATGATGTGCATTAAAGATATGAGCCATTAAAATGATGATTTTTACATTTAGGACGATTATGAGGGAAAGGCTGCATACATTAAGTGATGAAAGGGATTTGGCCTTTGTAGGTGGCTACTGAGAATTCGTCATTCTCATCGGCTATAGGGTGTGGATTAACTTTTAGCAACTGCACAGTATACTCATAATGCATGTGCTTGCTTGCCTTCCTAAATAAATGTGCCAGTATTAAACTGGAGGTAAAGACAGTAACAGTGAGCTGTAGTGAAAGCGTTTGGAGCTAGAGTCATTTGTGACCAACAGCAAAAAAAAAAAAGAAATTGTGAGTTGAACATCCATCCATCTTCATCTGCTTATCCGCGCCGGGTCGTGGGGACAGCAGGCCAAGACGTCCCTCTCCCCAGCAATGCTTCTCAGCTCCTCCCAGTGGACCCCAAGGTGTTCTCAGACCAGATGGAATATGTAATCCCTCCAGCGTGTTCTGGGTCTGCCCCGTGGCCTCCTACCAGTGGGATGTGCCCAGGACACCTCCAACGGGAGGCGCCCTGGGAGGCATCCTGATCAGATGCCCGAACCACATCAACTGACCCATTGCGACACGAAGGAGCAGCGGCTCTACTCTGAGCTCCCTCTAGATGTCCGAGCTCCTTACCCTGGCTCAGCTCCTTCTTCAGGTGCAGTACCCTGCACAGTAACTCTCTCCCAACCCGTCCCAAATGAACACCCAAGCAAAAATGTGGACAGTGGTTAGGGTGTGCCTTCCTTTCTGCACAGCACAATCTGTCGAGATTAACTCTGATACACAAGTTTAATGTTACAAAACTACCAAACATCACTCTCATGCTTGGTCACCATTTTGACCGTAACATGAGACTGAGCGATGTCTGACTGAAAACAAATGTTATCTGCTGCTGCACAGATCTATCGTTTTTGCAACTGTGTGTAGATCTGTGCCAATATTCATTGATAACAGTTACATTACTGCATCCTGTCGGAAAAAAATGCAACCTTTTAATATAGAACAGGGTTAATTTATGTTCATATTTATGACACTAGACCAGGAGTCAGCAATCTTTACTATCAAAAGAGCCATTTTTTGCCCAGAATTTCTAAAAAAAAAAATCGCTGCAATACATATTTGTACCTTATAGTGACGACAACACAGCCTATTCAATCTAAATAAGCCTATAAACATTCCTAATAGGTAAAAAATGAGCATTCATTGATATGTCGCTATTGAGATTTGGCAAATTTTAGGAAAAGGCATAGAGGCCATAGACGAATGACGCACATAGTTGGCCAGATGACATTTTTTTCCTCAGTATATCGGCTACACATTTCTACATTTAGAAGATATAAGAATTACTTTAGAGCTACAACAATGATAACAAAGCCACAGGGAGCCAATGGAGAAGGGCTAAAGAGCCACAGGTTGCCCACCGCTGCACTAGACAAACACTGACGTCCAAATCGAGTAACCATGCCCACCCTTATCCTTGTATCCTTGTGTTTTACCCACAGAGAAAATGTCAAGTAATAGACGATTTTGTCAGTGGCCTACGCAGGATTCTCATCACAAGCAATTTATAGACTCATACAAAAGTAATCCCTCTCAATCAACACTCATGACCCACTAGAAGTGTGTGGTGGTGTATTTTTCTCTGCCCTCTGCCTGTACTTTCTTATTTTTTTCTCATTCTTATTTTGCTATGTGTGGGATGTTCCTGGGTACAGCGTGTAGGTGAGGTCGGGACTTGATGATAAAGTAGTCACCAGGTGTCAGACTGTAAGCAGCATGAATCCAACAGGAAGCTACGAAAGTCACAGACACTGCACTGAAAACAAAATACTGCTGCCTTTCACAGCCTTTTATTGCCACCGACTGTACATTTGCATTACTACCCATTGCAATCACCAAAAATGTGTACCACATCACCCGTGGTCATGTAGATGTGCATCATGGTGTGTGTGTGCTAGAAGAACACAAAACAGAAATAATAACATTTAATCCACTTGCAGTGAAATGTAGTGTTGCAAACCACTGGCTGTGTATTTCTGAGATTAATGTAGCTGAAAGTTTTACTGTATATAAGGACACGATAAAAAGTACAGCCTCACTTGTGTATAAATGTGTAGCAACACTATGTGACAAAGCCACTTTACAAATTACAAAGAAAGCCCCTGCAGCCCGACTTTCTCTTAAAAAGTCATACAGTGTGTTCTGTTCTCTATCTTCCAATTATCTCATTCACTTTAATCTCACTCATTCCTCCTTTCCCAATTATCTCCAGTGCCTTCACTCTCTCTTAGCTGTCTGACCTTCTGTCCATAATAAAATCCGCAGGCAGACGCTCAGGCCCTGAATTTGGATTCTAAATGTAGGACTTTGAGGGAAGCTGCATAGCTGTGGGCTAGGTCACTATCTGTGACCACCAGAGCTCTCTACAGCAACCCTTGAGATAGATGACAAACCCTCAGAGTAAGTGTAAATCGTGTGTGTGTGCGCGTGCGTGTGTATGTGTGTAGTCATGTTGAGTCACGATCGAGAGTCAAAGATAGAGAATGTGCCTATCCAACTGTCTCATCTGGCCAGATGGCTGAGAGTCCCTGTCGGTATATGTCAGGGATCAGGCCATGGCTTATGTGTGTGCAAAGCCCTGCTGCTCTCTAACTTCCCTCTGTGTATACAGACTACACAGGGTGCTGGGAATATAACACACAAACATACTATATGACTACTGACAGGCTGGGGATCGGGGACTAAAACAGGAGCTCAGCTTCAAAATGAAAATATGAACATTAAAAGCTCTGATCAAAATATGATTGTCAGTGATTGAAAACCCTTTAATGCCCAGAGGGAGGGGGATTAGTGCGCAATAAAAGACACATTAACAGTGCAGCACTTCATAAATAGAACATGAGTTTTATCGCAATCCCTGCCCACTATTTCTCTCTGCTTGTTTTAGTCTGGAGAGTATAAGGCCCTTTTCTGCCAGTGTGATGAAAAAAGAGACCCTGCAAGTTGTTATGATGAGTTACTCTCAAAATAATGACTTAGTATCTCAAAATAATGAAAAACTTAAAAAAAAAATAATGACTTGCTTATCTTAAAACAGCGAGCAGCTTTCTCAAAATGACATATCTCCAAATAATGACTTATTTGTCTCAAAATACTGATTCAGTATGGTTTGTCATTATTTTAAGATATGAAGTCATTACCTTGTGATGATTAAATCATTATGTTGAGAAAGTTTCTCATCATTTTAATACAAAGTCATTACTTTGAGATACTGAGTCATTATGTTGAGACACTAAGCTGTTATTCTTAGATACTAAGTCATTACTTTAAAATACTAAGTCATCATTTTGAGACACTTAGCTGTTATTTTGAGATACTAAGCCATTATTTTGAGAGACAAGTCGTTATTTTTTGACACTAAGTCGTTATTTTAAGACACTAAGTCGTTATTTTCAGACACTAAGCCATTATTTTGAGAGACAAGTCGTTATTTTGAGACATTAAGTCATTATTTTGAGATATTAGGTCATTATTGTGAGACACTTAATAGTTATTTTAAGATACTAAGTTATTATTTTGAGACAGTAAGTCATTATTTTGAGAGACAAGTCGTTACTTTTTGACACTAAGTCGTTATTTTAAGGCACTACGTCAATATTTTGAGACACTAAGCTATTATTTTGAGAGACAAGTCGTTATTTTGAGATATTAGGTCATTATTTTGAGACAGTAAGTCATTATTTTGAGAGACAAGTTGTTGCTTTTTGACACTTTGTCATTATTTTAAGACAATAAGTCAATATTTTGAGATACTAAGCTGTTATTTTGAGAGACAAGTAATTATTTTGAGACACTAACTCCTTATTTCAAGACACTAAGTCATTATTTTGAGAGACAAGTCGTTACTTTTTGGCACAAAGTCGTTATTTTGAGATATTAAGTCATTATTTTGAAACACTTAATTGTTATTTTAAGATACTAAGCCATTATTTTAAGACACTAAGTCATTATTTTGAGTCATTAAGTCATTATTTAGAGTCACTAAGTCATTGTCATTATAATGACTTTATTTTCAACACATAAGCTAAGCACTTGAGCTTGTTTCAGTTTAAAGCACACACCTCATTTAAAGATGCCCTTCAGACATGTTTGAAGACATCTTTTAGTGTTTAGTTGTTGTTGTCAGAAAACCTTTAATGCCTGGTCACCATGTATTGTATGTGAATGTTGCAGCTATGTAGGCTGAATTGAACTTCCTTTGTCTCAGTGTCTGCTCTATATTAATCTGAGAACTATTTCTGAAATGACTGTGAATACTGTCCTTTTTTTCTCCGCTGGCCTTAATTGACTGGTGAGACATATTCAGTCATTTTCCCCTGGGCATATTGCTCCATAGAGCTCAGCGTTTAAAGGCTGAAATTGCTGTAAAGACCTGATGCAAAGCTGCAGAATTATATCTGGGCTTGTGAGATCCCTTCCCTACAATCATCTTAGTGGGCTCCCCCTAGTTGTGAGCACACTTGCAATGTGTATGAAAAACTGGAAATCTTATTAGTATCACTGCATGTTTTTCATTCTCACAAAGCCGCATTTTAGTGAATGCATTAGCGCTTTTCTATGTCAAAATAAGTGTTGTGCTTGTTACTCGATAAGCGTATTCACTGGTGGCTTTCAGTAAGAAGTGCCAGTAAATGGCAGCTTTCTGATATCAATGGACTAAATGTTTGATGACTCAACCGCTTTTCAATCGCATTTCATTCACTTAATCAGAAAATAGACCTCAGTACAGTTTTTGTGACATTACAACAGCTTAACATTGGAGGGATTTTTTTTTCACTGCAACGGATGGAAGAAAAAAAGAGATAGTTTTAGTCAGTGTAATTATGAAATTCGACAATTTTTCCTTTTGAAAATAGGCATGTATCATTTTGTATCATAATTATTTAACACTTTTACATTACAGGTATTCTATATACATTCACACACACTAATTAGGTTTGCAGTAATTATAAAACAGCTTTTACAGCAGTAGAAAACAGCAACATGCTAGACTTTGTTGGCGTCGAGGGAATTAAAGAGGAACTCATACATAATTCATACATGTTATTCCTATGGTCTAAGACGGCCCAAAAATATTAGTAAACATGAAAAACTCTCTACCAAATGCAAAAACTGGAGTGCTAAAACTCAAATGTGTGATGTCATAGGGTATAAAGTCTGAGGCTGCTCCATAGATGATGAATTGGGAAGGATGTTATAGACGACACTGAGAGCACCCAGGGGAATGTTCTGAGTATATGGGTGCATTTTCTGTTTCGGAACTGAGAACACGACAAGAAAGCAAAGCTCATTTTGGTATGAAAAAGCAAACAAACATTCTGTGGGTCCACAAAATCAAACTCCCTTTCATTGTCTATGGAGCAGCTCCAGACTTTGTACCCATTGACACCACAAGTTTGAGACTTACTTCTCCGGTTTCTGGCTTCGACACAGAGAGTAGCTCATGTTCACAAATATTGATTTGACTTTCTTGGGCCATGGAAACATACTGGAATTGTTAAGGGGCGGCTGCGGCCCAGAGGAAGAGCGGATCGCCTGCTAATCTTAAGATCAGCAGCTGGATCCCCGGCTCCTCCAGCACGCATGTCGAAGCATCCTTGGGCAAGATACTGAACCCCAAATTGCTCCCGATGGCTTCAATCAGTGTGTGAGTGCGAGGGAATGGTTAGTGAGTAGCAGGTGGCACCTTGTACGGTAGCCTCGGCCACCAGTGTGTGAATGTGTGTGTGATTGGGTGAATGTGGCATGTAGTGTTAAAGAGCTTTGATTGGTAGTACGGTCCATTTACCATTTTACTATTTAATTTAGGTGGTGTTCCCCTTAACTTTTTCATTCTATCTTTACTATGCTGGATTTATACTTTCTGTGAGTGTACTTTTGTTGAAAGCAGTTATTTATTATGACACAAAAAGGGGACTTGGAGGAAAATATTTCCAATAGGAGGAAAAAAAAAATTGAGGATCTTGCAAAACATTTTCACTTAGGTCAAAGTACTTTCAGGTCACTTGTTCACCATGGAAATGAAAACAATGGAGTAACTCATACTTGTTTTATTTCAAACTTGGCCTCAAATATTTAGAAATCAAATCAGTGCCTTTCAGTAACTACAGTTTTACATACCAGAGAAGCACCCGAAGAAAGTCATTGTCCCAAGTGTTTCAATGGTATATCAAAGACACGGTGCACCGTGGAATGAAAATTGACGATAACCATGCTGTGTACGTTTGCTTATGTATGAGAATCTCACCGTTAAATCATTAATTTTTACACGTACTTCCATTAAAAAGGGGTCTCAAAATTCAATAAAGTGTTTGTTCTGCTAGAAAATCCCTTTTGTTTTCAGTCCTTTATGAGTCTCTGTGACTGACAATAAAAATATGTGTAACATCATATACCGTGATACCAAGAAACCTAAGACGGTTATCATACCATGAAAACCTCACACCATTGCAACCCTACTTGGCACGAGGTGACATTTGTGTTGCAGACTGTAACATTCCTCCAGCCTGGCAGACCTTCATCAGACCAGCTGCAGCACTCAGTTTTGAGGGTCCTGATGAATGTGAGCTAAATGCCGAGAACATAGACTTTGTGTGAGGAAAGAGGATTGGCGCTGGCTTTAAGGAGTTGGACCCCAGGGGAGTGTCATTAAGGAAAGCAAGACATCTCAGCAGACGGAGCCAGTTTTTCGAAAAGGGCTGAAATTCATCTGGCTCCTGGGCTCCTTTGATAAACTGAAGCCATACAACATTTGTATTAGTCCCTGCACTGACGTCTTGTCAAGTAAAATCATGGAGCAGGAGAGGAGGGTGGGAGAGAGACTGAGAAGGCGTAAAAGGTGAAAAAGAGTGATGGAACTACACAGAAAAAAAACCTGAAACAGTGTGGGTTATGTGCATTTACTGTATGTTCCTGTACTGGAATTATAACGCTGTTTTCATGTATGTGATGCATGTGGAATCACTAAGGGGATTACGCACTTGAAGGATGGGACAGGTCTTTGTGCTCATGGTTTGTCTCTTTCCCACACCGTCACACACAACAGACAAAACACACATCGGTTTATCCTCAACAATCAGGAGTGTTCCAGCGATGCAGAGCCACACTTGGTCATATTTACATATCCATCCACAGAGGATTAACTGTTTTCAATAGCACAAGTCTGAGGCAATCCTTCACAGGGTGTGCAATTCATGACAGGCTTTGCACAGAATATGAACTATGAATTATGCAGAACATACACAAACATCAAGGGTATTCTTGGGTCAACAGCGATTAGACGTCAAAATGTGCAAGCTTGGGGATGTTCAGAACAATGAGCTTCAACATGTGGCGGAGTGTGTTGACGCTGCACACTGACAGGATGTGATTCTCTCCTGCAGATTTCCTCGGTATATTTCTACATAAATACCCACATTGGATCTTGAATAGTACTTTTTTTTTTTAAAGGCCAACCACCTGCTCCAAAAAAGTCTTGAAAATTTGACAGCTACACCAAACTGAAGATCCCAACCATAAAAATGAGGTATGTAAAGATTTACCGGGGAATGTAAGAATGCTGTGGGTTCTTATTACCACAAATATTGCAACCAACTACACTTAAGTGTCACAAAGAGTGCTAACAAACATGAACAGGGGAGCACAGTCTCTCTACGATCTATTCCAGCAGGAAATTCCTCCAGAAAGCCTCTGCCAGTTGTCTCTATCCCTCAGAGCCGCACAAGTTGTGAGAGAAGCAGGGAGGCGTAGATAGGGGTGGGGGGTGGAGGCTTCAAAGAATCAACAGCCAGATTCAAACCACATAATGTGGGAAAAAGTAAAAGGCGGCAACCACCTTGACACTTGTGTTCTAACAGAGGCAACAAACCGTCAACAAAGTCTGCAAAGGCCGACATCACTTCCATAATGAAAACAAACTGGATAGCGCTCCGCCTGTTGGGATCAATGGGGATTTTAAGAGCTTTCCCTGTATATGTGTGTGTGTGTGTGTGTGCCCAAGTTTTTGTTTCTGCCTGCACACAAAATCAATGGGCATTACCATGAGTCTTCATCTCACAGGGACTGAGTAACAAGCCCTGGTATTCAGCATGACATGTAAGCTGAGGCTGATGAGAGGAGGGAAAGAAAAAAAAAATCCCACTCTGAGCGTGTCAGTAAACTGCAGAAACTGCAGGGCTAGCGAAAAGTAGTTCTCTCCACTCAGACTGAGGAGGATTTGGGGAAAGATACGAGAAAGCAGCTTCACTTTCTCCTCTCAGTTTGAATTCCCTCTGATTGTTCTCCGCACTCGACTGTCATCCGAAACACCACGGGTAAATAAAAGGGTGGATGCTGCCATGCCTCCAGTTTGAACACATGCGAGGTCTTCAAAGCTGGAGCAGTGCTCTGTTTCTAGGATGTCTGCATGTTTTCTCTTAGTCATAAGATATATTTGAGGTTATAAAAGGCTACAAGAAATCTGTGACCGGGGTGAAAATGCAATCATGTTCTCCTCTAGGGATAAAATTCAAAGCAGATTCCCTGAGTGGAAATTGGCAGATGAGCGGGCCAGAATGAGTGCTGAGGAAGAGGAGACTGGACTACCTGCCAAAACCATATAAATCAACCCTTTTTAAACTGAGAATCTTTACTGAGAGGCTCTCTATAAAATGTCCATCCTCCAAGCTAGCCTGCGGTACAGGCCATTAAGATTTACTTGATTATCGCTAAGTAGTTGCTGAACAGCAAACACCAATTAGAGCAAATTATGTTAAATCCTGGGAAGCATTAATTTTCCAGACCCACCGCCCCAACACGCTCACACACACTCATACACACACCAACACACCACTCTCAGCTAGGACATGGAGGATTTCTGTATGGTTTGAGCCAAGAGAAGTTAATTGGATTGTGAGTAAGCATTTTGGACGTCCATTATCTTTGCCCATCTGTGGGGGGGGGGGGATATCTTGAGGTGCCTCTTCCAAAACAATCCTATTATGTTGACCCAGAGATAAGCAAAATGCACACACACACATTCTCTCACTTGCACATACATACTGTATAAAACCATGTTTAATAACACCTGCTGCAGCTGTTGGAGACATTTCGCTATCCAAAAATGTTCACATCATCCATCCTTACTCAGAAATTATGTGCCACCGTATGCCTTGTTTCCAGGGTTGTAATGGTGTTATGGTGTGATGGTAATGGTTTGCAAAGTTCACGGTTTGGTCCGATACGACACAGTAGTGTTGGTAAGTGCCAGGGAAATTTCCTTGATTTTATTTTTTTAAATTTATTATGACTAACATTGTAAAATACAATGTTTTTTTATTTTAATGTATTTTAAACATTAAAGTCAAAACGCATTGAATAGAACTGATTTTGAATTTCAATGATGGAGCTATACCCAAGTGACCCTTTTTCTTGGTTGTCTTCCTTGCAGCATTTAAAACAAAAGTAGCTTCTTATTAAATATAAAATATGGTATTGTAGTTATAAATAAATACAAAGAATTCTGTTTCTGTGTTCTGATATGCTCATTAGAACTAACATTTTAATTTGGGCTCTTGTTCTGTGTTTACAGTAAGAATTACTGTCTGGCTGAAACAGGTTCATTAAGGAATATATTGTAACGGGGCTCAAATACATTGAGCATGTTTGTAACACCTACATTTCCCACTACAGAGCCAGGTCTCCTACCTGCAGCTGCAAATGTACCAATCACTGCAGTGCTTTCCTTTACCCTGTCTGAGTCAGTTGGGAATGTCTGCTTAAATGCTGTGGGGATGGTTAGTTTGTAACATGTGTTACTTCTTGTTCTCGTCCAGTTGATGTAACTTAATTTACTGCTACACGTTAGCAGTTGTGACATACAGTTGTATTTTTAAAGTCCAGGCGAGTCAACCAGAAGTCCATGCATTCCTACGACAACCTCCATGATCACCGATGTGTTTGTGGAACTCCTCCTTCCTTTTTTTTTTTTGTCCAGAACTTGCTTCAAGTATGTTGAAAAAACTGAACCTTTGCAGCAGATTTCAGACAGTCCATTCTGAATGAACCCCAAGTGATTCACAAAAATGCCAAGTTTGTAAAAAACACACTTTATTTTTAAGTACAGTGAATTTCCAGCAAAGAGCTTTTATTTTGAAGCGCAGTTTCCTGTTGTAAAGTGAGTGACTATCGGACAGCTGCTTGACAGAGACAGCAAACCTGCTCAACAACATGGCCAAACGCCAGTATGACGCTGAATATATTAAACTGTGTGGACCTTGAACCCTTGACTACGGGGAAATCTGGACTGCATGGCTGGACCAGTCGGGAAACACCGATATAGAGTGCCTTCGTAGTGAATCATTTGTCTTGTGACAAAATATTTAACAAAACTGGCGGAACACCTCACAGGCCAACCTCCCCACATATTTGTAGGCATGCATTATTGGTCCTGGTTTTGTCTCTGTACTGCTCCATGTGCATATTCCACAAGATTGGAGGGCAAAAAACACTCAAAATGATCTTTTCTGACATGCATTTCCTTGTTTTGCACACCAGGGGTTTAGTCCATATACTAAAACTGTGTGGAAACAAGGTGTTAACATACCCCAGCTATATACTAGTCAGGCACGTAACCACAAACACATCTCCATCACTTTCCTCCTCTTGCCTCCCCCTCCTCTCACCGTCCTTCTGATTTCCTTTTCTCCTGAAGGACAGTGTGGCTGCCGGCCAGTCACTCCCTTCCCCATCTGTGTTTACTTAGACTGAAATGTGGACACACCACAAAAGCAGATAAAGACTGCACACAGCAGCAGACCCACAGAGGCCTTCATTTATTTTTGATTATCTCAGAAGACTTTTTCCCTAATTAGTCCGATGTGAGGCTTGTTAAAATGCCATATTCCAGCAGCGCATGACTGATGACAGAATACCATTTGATTTAGTAGCGCTGTCTTTTGTTTTTAGCTCCCTAATGAATGTGTTTATTAATTACCTGAGAAGCTTTGGGGTAGTCGTAACAACCTGTTCTGCTCAGCGCTAAAAGCTGCTGCAGTTCATCCATCACTACACCCAGCTCAGAAAGGGAACAGCTCAATTTTAGCAAGCCGTCAGTTATTTTCAACGCCGCTTTTCCTCACCGTCCCAAAATGGATTGCACACCGCCGAGTGAAACCTAACTACATAAAACTCAAAAACTTCGATACCCCGACCAAAGAAAGCAATCAAAAGAGTCTTTCCAGAGCGGTATTTTGCGGACGAGGCCCCCAAATCGAAGCATGGGCGTTTGTGCTTCGCTTCTCCCACAGCTGAACTTTTCTATTTAGACCTGTCAACAGTCTTGTTGTGCTCGGTGGTTTGCGGTCAGATGCCGTTTCCTAAATAGAAACCATCTATCAGGGGCTAAGTGGTGGCTGAGAGATGTCATTGTGGTCATGAGTGGGTGATGGCGGTGGAGGAGGAAGTGGTGAAACCGCTGGAAAAACAGCTCCGAGGGTTGCATTTATCCTTGTGTAAGAGCTAAGTGGGACGGAACGGGTCCAGTGCACTTGAGGGTAAATGGAGTTAATTTGTGTGTGAAAGGAATAAGGAGGAGACTTGGGATGTCTTTACAGTAGAACTAAGAATACATTTCTGACAAAGTTCTGTACATTCAGTATCCATCAAAGACACATTACAGCACATTTTCTACTGATGTTCACAATAAGAAGCAAATGAAACTCTGGCTCAAATGTAAAAAGGAAAGAACCCGAGACACAAGATATTCTTCACTGTTACTGGTCATACAGCAAATCATGAGGCGCTGTCCATGCATCATCGTGTGACGGCTGCATTCTGTAATGTGACCTTTAATGTCGCTGCAGACTGTGTTCATGCATCATCTTGTAATCGTGATGTGTTGTTGGTGCATTTGTCCTCCTGGTGTATATACAAGGAGGGGCACAATAACAGGAACATCTTACAGTATAATGCAATCCAATAAATGACACACACACACACACATACAAAAAAAAAAATCTACAAAATAAGTAAGTATTTTTGCATGGCTTTTGCACTGCGTAGTATCACAGTGTATTAGTGCCACATCGAGAGGAAAAGAATCAGAGCTTTCAAGCATGAAGTCAGGATTTCGGGTGTCGCGATATACTGATATTGACAATAACCATGATTTTTAAAGAATACAATATTGACATCTTAATGATACATGTATGATAATGTCGTGTCAGTAATCTAGCACCTTTTAAATCATTTGTTTCTTTCTATTCTCACTTTGTCTCCCTCTCCACCTCCCTACACTTGTGTGTTGAGTGTAATTAATCCACCAAAAAAGAGATAAAACGCACAATAAACCAAGTTTAAGATGTATTTGGCTGATTTTTTAATTTTCTATAAATATCGCAATTATATCATCATTGTGAATGATTTTGGCCATGATAACCCTGTATTTAAAATCTGATATTGTGCCAGCCCGAATTGGGAGAATAAAGTTGCAATTTTAAGAGTAAAACTTTGAATAAAACTCATGAATTCACTGCCAAAAGATCAGGTGACATAATATAAAGCGCAATAGAGCCTTTGCCAAGAGGAAGTCTTGTTGGCTGAATGGGTCAACTGAAGCACTTTCACCTGGGAGAACAGAGTTTGTGTCCTATATGAGTCAAAGTTGGATATTTAGCTGACTCATTATTTTTTTGTTTTCAGGATGTATAAAGCTGCTGAATGCACACTGTGTACAAAAGCTGGGTCAAGCGACATTTGCATATTTGGTTTTTAGTCAAATGTTTTGGATACACTGCCATGGAATTTGACACAGATATCCAAATGATGCCCAAAGGAGGAGTCCTAATGACTAGTAACACCAGCAGCTCAATGTTTTCATTTAAAAGGTAGCATCTCTACATCTGCTACAGGACATGTATTGACACAAAATGTTTTAAAGACACTCCTTCCACACCATGTATCCTGCTGACGACGTGGCTGATAGGTTTTTTTGGATACAAACTACATACAGCAGTGGTTTGAAAATGTGATTTCAAACAGATTTGTACAGTAGTGTCTTTGTCAAGCCACTTTGGCCGCGCAGTTTGGATTTCAAAGTGTCTTTTTTTGTCACTGGCTTTGTGATACACAACAACAACATGAAATCCAGAGTGATGTAAGTGCCGAGCAGAATCCATGCTGCTACCAGCTGGGTCCTATGGAGGACAACATGGAGAGTGTGACAAAGGAGTTCAGCTTTGGGACTTGACAGAGCAATTGTTTGGAGGATAAAATGATGGACCTCCATTTTTCATGCTTGCTAGTTACTGTACACCTACTGTATCTGTCATCAACACAGCAACCAATGCAGATAGGTTGGTGATGTCTAGAAACACAAATCCAATCCAGTCACTTGCAGATAACAGCACAGACAGTCTGTCTTAAAGATCTGTTTTATGAAACAAATCTGGTTTACCTGCAGCTGAATGAAGCCTGTTTTATAAATTTGCTATGTTGACTAGTAACAATTCATAAGCAGTAAGCACACTGTATGAAAAGCAGAAGATGCCAAAGTAGCGTTGGCTCAGGGAGGAAGATGAACACATTTTTTGCTCCTTTATCTGCTGTATGAACCCACCACACATATAGAGGGGGCAGGCTGTCCACAATGCAGAAACAAAGAGGGGTATTTTTATCTTTTAATACTCCTGTTGTTAGACTCACCACCTGCCCACAGGTTGACCGGCCCACTGGGAGGACAGCTGTTACTTGAGTCTGCTCCTGTCTGTGGATACATACTGTCTCTGTCCATATGTACTAATGCTGCTGTGTCATCACTCTAAGTGATGTAGAACATGGAGAGGTTGTCTTTTCCCAGAAGTAAAAATAACTAATATCATATGTCTGAGAGCAGGAAATGAAAGTCTATTCTGTTCCTTGTTACAGTGGACAATTAAGAAAGGATTAGAGTCAGTAACACATGCAGACAAGACTTAAATTTATGCTTTTTCATTCAGTCACATCATACACTCCTTCTGTGAACTGACTGAGAGTCTCCCTCCACCTCAAGCACAGAGACTCCTCTGTTTGCATCGCTGCTGCCCAGAGCTGTAAAAAGGAGGGTGGGAAGGGAGAGGTGACCCAGGCAAGCCCCTGGATCAGGTTCCTGCCTCCCTGGTCCGGTGATACCAGACCTGGGCACTGCAGCCCCTCCCACATCCTGCCCTGACAATGGGCAAAGCCAGGCAGAACCCTCCTCTGGTTTAATTGTTAGACAATGATTGCATTCTCCTCCCCTTCCACTGGCCTCTGTCAGGGGCATTAGGGAGTCGCACACAGCCTAATTGCCACCTTGCATGGGACAGGCTTAGACAAGCACAGGCCTTGGCCACAATGGATGTATTAACCTTTGTGCATGCTATCACAAAAGGCCCAAGTTACAGAGCCACAATGGTCTCCCTCTTTCTCTCTGTCGAAGAACTGTTGTTTCATTCATTCGGCCCGGAGAGACATTCAGGTGGACTGTGATAGATCTACCTGGGAAAGGTCGTTATCTAATGACTGGGCTCAGTTGTGAGGGGTGGCGCAGTGCGTGTGGTCCCATTGTTAAGGGCAACAGTTGATTTAGTGACAAAGTTACAATGAAGCATGTGTGCTCTGTCATTTTCAGACTGCTGTACGGAAAAAAAAAAGAACCATCATCCCCTTTTTGTACCAAACAATTATCCTCATTATAGCTCCTGAGAAAGACTAGAAATTAAAAACATCAGGGCCATTAGCAAGATTTTTATGTCGTACAGCAAGTTGTTGTCTAACTTGTCAGGGTAAATTGCTTAAATGCAAGGTCTTAATCGCAGATGGTGGATTCACCAAAGCACTTAGATGACAATTATCCCTTGATAATTCCCCTCAATTAAATGCAGCGTTCCTGTGCGCTCATTAAGATAACCAACCTGAGACACTTTGTGTAATTTCAGCAGATACTCCTGCTAAAGGTACACAAAATATCACTGCAATAAGTCAAGGATTGGCTCGCTTTCCTCGCCTCATAAAAAGAGCTGCTCGTTTGAGATGTCTAGAATTCACCTCCTGGAGGGAAATGAATTTTCAGCATTCCAGACAAGTGCGGTAGCGACATTCCTAGCGGGAAGCTCAGGAATTCCCCCATACAGTATTTTAGACGATAATGATACGTTAGGATGGCTGAGCAACATAACCACGCAAAGCAGTGACAAAAACAGGGACAGGGACCACAACAAGCGTGCACAATTGGAGGAATGTGATTCACTTGGATGTGGCGTAACACAGAAGAGCAGACACGCTCTGGTCTTAACCGCACACCCAAAGGCATGGACACAAATGCACAAAAACACACACACATACAGCAGTCTGCGATTCAAATATCAGGAGCAAAACTTTTGGTTTGGAGAATTAACAGACTTCTTGATCTAGTCATCAAATATCAATCATTTCAGCCCACTGTATGTCTGTTCAAGACTGACTGTAGAAAACCTGCTCTGACAACTTCAAACCACGTCATTGCTCAAGGCGTGTGCAGCTGATGCAAGCTGGTGGTCCATTATGTTCTCATCACGAAGTTTCAAAAGAGTTTACTTCATTTCAAAATGTACACAAGCAAACACCCATGTTGATACATATACTTTATAAATGGACTTCCTGGAGTCTCTGAGTGTTGCCTGGCAACAGTGACAACAACAATTTACTGCACAGACTATTATAGCTACTATAAACTATTCTAAAATCCAACACATAGTCCAATCCAATCCAACTTTATTTGTTAAGCACTTTAAAACAACCACAGTGCTGCTGTACAGAATAAATAAAAGACATAATAAATAAAATGGATCCTAGCATGTATGGGCAGCCAGTGGAGTGAGGCTAAAATGGGGGAAATGTGCTCATGTTTACGTGTGCCGGTTAAAAGACGTGCAGCAGCGTTCTCTACCATCTGGAGACGGGCGACAGACGATGCGCTAACCCCCACATACAGTGCATTACAATAATCCCGCCGAGTGGTGACAAAGGCATGGATTATTGTCTCAGAGTGGTGCCATGGGAGAATCAGCATATAATGGTAGTTATACAGTGGTAGAAAATTGAGCCAATAACTCAAAATCTACACTTTGAAGACTGACTAGCAGTGATTCCTAATTGTTTCCTTATTTGCCTTAAAAGAATACCTCACCCGCAAAATGACCATTTGTGTATGAGTTACGCACCACATGTTAAAAACCTTGTTTGTCACCCATGCATCCATGGTGAATGGGGAATCCAAAATAGGCAACAACAGAAAAACTATACAAAAACATCATTTTACAAACTCTCACATGACTCCTGAAGTATAACTCAAGTCCCATTTATCAAGTCGTATTGTCAGTACTACTTGTGTGAGTGTATGTAAACAGAAGTTTTGATATAGTTTTGCTGTTGTTAAACTTATCCAAATGACTTCAATTCAAGAAGAAGGTTCGCCTTTTTTGGATTCTCCGTTCACTGTGGCGGCATGCCAGAAAAAACAAAGCATTCTTCACAAATTCAAGGTAACATGCAGTGAGAACTGGTATACAAATGGTCACTTTGCGGGTGAAGTATTCCAAATAAGTGTGTAAAAAAGCTCACAACCTCATGATCATGTGTCTTAATTCTGTTGGACTTCAAGTACGTAACTAAACCGTTGTAAACGACAGCAACTGGGGCCAAAAAAATGGATTTTCCTTTAAGAATGTTATTCATTATTTGATGGTTGTTTATTAGCTGATTTAACACTAACCTGATGTGGCACATTGTTTTGTAATGAGATGCTACATCAAGGTATGACTTCAGCTGCTAATGATTGGGGTCACTGCCCATAACCAAGAACTACACACACACACACACTTGCACACACACACCATTCATAGTATCATCTCCAGCAACTCAGTTGGCCTGTAATCACATTACGATTAGGGTACTCACAGCTCTGCCACATTACACTGTGAGTGCATAAACACTTGTTAGACGGAGAGAGAAAACGGAGAGAATCTAAAAATACAGAGCAGAGAGGCTAGGGACAAGCCGAGGATTAGTACCGCCTCAGCGAATCAAACAAACAAAGTCCAAAAAGGAGCGTGAACGGGAGGTGGAGACAGAGAGAGGGACGGACGGAGAGAGGAGAGAGGAAGGGAGGGATGGTGACGAAAAAACGCCACTTCCTCAGGAGATGACCTAGTAAAACATTCATGAGAGATGTCTTTATGTGAAGCGTGTGAGAGCGGGGAGGGTGTGAGGGGACTTTAAGGCTCTGGAGTCTAAAATAAGACAGTCCTCTGTGTTTCAGTGTCTGTGTGTCCAAAAAAAAAAAGAAGAAGTGATTTGAGATTTGAGATGATATACAAGCACGTTTAGTGCCAGATGCCGTGCTGACGACCTCTGGAATCAAGAATAGACACGGTGGCGAGACACAGACAAGCGTGACACACAGGCGGAAAGAGGAACATAAAAAGATATAACTTCTTTTGTGAACAACCAGCAAATGGAACAGAAATGAGTCAGACAGATGTGAATGATATAAAATGACTGATTGCAGAAGACCCAAACACACACTGTAATGACGAGACGTTTAAGATAATAAGCAGAACACACATTAATGATTGACACTTCAATTAAAACATTACACACCGAAATTCCACAGTAGACTTTATAAAGACTTTACTGAGCTTTATTAAAACTTCACTAACGCAAATACTCATCTGAAACAGTGTGTGTGCTGATGATGAGGCAGATGTGACAAACCGCTGAATGCAGCTGGTTACACGACTGTTAAAGCATTGCACTAATTAACCGGCTCATCTCACAGCCTACAAGAGGTCAACGCATCACAGCGCCCACACTCTGACTACACTGGACACACACACACACACACACACACACACACACACACACACACACACACGTACATGCATGGTTAATCAGATATAAACACTCCAAGTTCAAACACATGCAAACAACCCACATCATTTGCTAAGCAACATCACAGTGTGAAGCCGAGAGAACGAGAATTTCATTACGTGGGGTTGTTTACACGGTTGCCTGAAATAGGAAAAATATAAATCAGAGTGTAAATGAGGGCAACGGAAAAACAGCGAGAACCGACATGATGGTAGAAGCGATGCTGAGACTGGTGACGTTACAACAGCCTGAAGCGGGACGACACAAAAGTCTTTGATAGCGTGAACAAAGGAGGCGAGAGGTCAGGATGGGGATGAAAGAGGAGCAGGGAGGTGGGGGGGGGGGTCTGTGTAAGATGAGCAATCCTCAGCCACATTAGAGCAGCTTTAAAACCAAATTAATCTTAAAGACCTGCAGAGGGAGTCGGTAATGCCCAGAGCCTAAAGGAGAGCCGCTGGGCCTGGCCCTCTCCGGCTGCCTGGCTGAGAGTACAAAGCTGCATGAGAAACAGATGTTGTGAAGGCCTGACACCGCAACACTCTCACTCTGTGTGTATGTGTGTGTGTGTGTGTGTGTGTGTGTGTGTGTGTAAGATAGAGAAAATCAAATGCAGTGCAGACGCAGCCGATAATGTTTGACAGCAGAAGTTATCTTTGCCTCGGACGTTTCTCTGTGTCTGATTTCCCTGTTTCCCAAGTTTTTGGGGGTCGTGTCCACCAAAGCATTTTTTCCTGAGGCCAGTGTTTTTCCTTAATTCTTCCCAACGAAAGAGTATTTGCGCTACGCTACAAACGCCAGCAGCATGATGACGCACTGGAAGTCTATTCTGTGCTAAGTGCTGCACGTTTGGCTTATTTTTTCTAAGCGTCTTTAGGCAGGACATTTGGTTAAAGTTAGGAAAAGCTTGTGATTAGGGCTAATTGAAAAGGCAAATGTTAATTGCAGGTCTGTGATGACATGCAAACTCCATTCATTTCCATCCAGCACACCCTTACTTTCTGCCTCACAATACAAAGGGCACACTACTTCCTGCATTGAACACAAGTTGTTAAGTGAAAAATCATCCAATATGGATGTAATTGACCTTTTGCTAAGCCACGCCCCTTTGTGATGGTCCAACAAGCTGTCGGAGTAATCATGGAGCCCACACTGTAACTAACTGCACTCCCTATCATACTTTTGTTAAAATGAAACAGTGATTCCAGAGAGAAGCAGACAGAGGGTCTACAGTCTGTGTTTGAAGGATATATCCAGGATGTCAAACTGACTCAGCAGCAACAACAGGTTAAAAAGACAAAGATAGTTAGAAGCTAAAGCCCAACTATAGGCTACAGATCACAGTGTAAAAGTGAACCACCACATCACTGCTGATCGACACAGAAGACAATGAATATAAAGGGAAACTTTGCTGACACTGAACCAGCTGTGTGGCATCGCAGCGTGTGCAGATGAACAGTGTTTGGCTTCCTGTGCCACTGCCAGCACCTGGACCTCCGCTGCCGGACGGGCAGGGATCACCAGGGGAAGTCAGACAATGTTCATCTGCGCACAATATGATGACACACAGCTGGTTGAATATCAGCAAAGTTTCCCTGCTTCCCTTCACTGGTTCCTGTACAGCAGGGTTGGTCTTTGTTTCACTGTTATAATCATTACAAAGCAAAAGCAGCATGTGTATACATTCAGTAGGCTATATCTTCAGTAGCTAGCTAGCTAACCCTACACTTTTCAGGGAAGAAACGTATATCTTTTTCCAACCTTTCCAGGTAACGAGTATCATTAATACACGACGTGCCCCAGGCACAACATTTAGCTCCAAATCCACAAAATCTGGAAATCTGAAACAATTGCATTAGAGTCAATGGAGCACAGCTGTGTTGTTGTCAGACCCTGGTCTGAGCTGGCCGGTCTGTGTCCGGGATGGGACTTAGTGAAGGATAAATTCTGGCTGCTAAAGCACAAACTCACAAGATCAAAGATTTAGCCCTAAATTAATCAGGCACCCCTGTCTTTATTAAATACTGCAAATGCTTAAGTGTTTTAAAATAATAATCAAACCATTTTTATTTTTATTCCCTTTTAAAAATTGCACTAATTGCACCAAGAAAAAGTTACAACTAACCTCTACATGGATGTCAACACACTCAAACTGTTTCATTACACTTTTGCTGGGAAACATTGTAAAACACTCTTAGGCAACTGTTCCTGTCTACTTCTGTCAAACAGTGCAGACAGATTTTCTTTCAAACTGTCTCACACATCTTACAATATCCTGCTTTTCTCTTATTTTGCTCTTTTTTTTACTATTTTCTTTCTCTTCTGACACACACACATCTACAAATATGGAGACATGTCATCAATAGTCGATCGTAGACCTACACGTTGACATGCACATATACAAACACTGATATGAGGATACAGAAAGAGAGTAAAAAAAAAACACCTACTGGATAAACAGATATATAAACGTACACACTTTACTCCAAATGTACAGCCCCCTCTATCACTGCCACCTCGTGAACAAATCACACCTGCTCTCTACAGCCTGTCACTGATTTCAGCAGCCAGGTCAGATAAATGACTTGGCATCCTGAGCTGCTCTGTCCCCTGCCAGCCAATTGGTCTTGTGTGCTTGCGTGACAAGAGTGGACTTAATGGTGATGACTGCGAGGACAATCTGATGCCAGGACGGCCCTGCTGAAAACCCAGGGAGCACCGTTCAACCAGAAGGGCTGATGAAGCCACAGTTTACATAACCTATCAGCACGTGAAAAGATAGAGGTGACAACTCAGCTTTTTCTAATGTGCAAAATCGAGGTCAGAATCATCCCAGCAAACTTCATCGCGGACTACAGGATGAGGATGTTAATGTGAAAAGATTTGACGTTTCATCACATTTAAAGTCTCTTTAATGTGCTTCAAGGCTTTTTGACTTGTCACAGTGAAAATCATTAGGGAAGTGTTAAATGGTGAGCAGTCGCGAGTGAATGAGCTAGTTTTCTTTTGTGCGTGCAGGCAGAGTGTGGGCTCGCAGTCATCACCTCCTGTGTAATATACCCACAGCTCTGAGTGAGCGGCTACAGCTGCGTCTTGGCTCGCAGCTTGCGGATTTTCCAGTACCAGCCCTGGGTGATGGAGGGTGCACGAACTCTGTAACCCCCACGATGTCCTTCTCTTTGCAGCTTGTGTGCATATGTAAGTGTGTGTGTGTGTGTGTGTTTGAGCGTGTATGTGTGTGTGAGCCACAGCTGTGCGAACAGCTGTCTATAGTAACATGCTTCATCTGTGTACACACCAAAAGATGAGCTCACACTGCACCTCTCAAAAGTGTGTCTAACTCATGGGAGCCAGCAGCATTCTTATGGCCCTTGTGGGCAGGGGTCAAGGGCAGTTTGTTTAAAAGCACCTACAATATGACGCCTGCGCGTGCACGCACGTGCACGCTTAAACTGCGGCTGGTTTCAAAGGTTATGTAACCACTGTTCCTACGGTGGCAAGTTTACATTCATTAGTCAACTATAGACCTTTTTATTGGCTTTCTGTTGCTAGGGCAACAGCTTTGACCGCTGTTTACTTTCCATCAGTTACTCCATTAACAAACACTACAACAGGAAATACAAAGGAACCTATTTAAAGCTTGAAACAATGTCATCACGTTGAGAATATCAAGCCGCAGTCAGCAAAACATCAGCATTATTGGATACCATAGTAGGCTGCAGTTAGCATGACATTTAGCGATTTAGGCGAATGAGCACACCAGTTGAAAACGTTGGCATTGCACATTTCTGCAAACCATGAATACATTTGCACATTTTATACTTATATCAATGTTTCTTAAGCATCACAGTGCTGACAACTGCCAAGCTGTAGACCACTGTTTGAGATCAACAAACAGCAAAATTGGTTGTAATTGTGCGAGTAAAAGCTGTGTTTCCAGCAGCTTTTTAAGCACAAAAAACAATTGTTTCGCCTAAAACATGATCTTTTCCTTACCATAAACAAGTGGGTGTTGTGCCTAAACCTAACCACTTAATAACCAAAGCATTGTTTAAATGTAAAGTTTCAACATTTCTGCTACACAACAATGTGCAAAGGTAACACCCGGTCCATTTTGCCTGCGTGAGCATGTGATATGCACAGTTTTCAGCAAAACTCTACTGTGAAAATGATCTTTTGATGATCATATTGACGCTATACCGCCATTCACTACAGTTTTAATGTCTTTATCTGTGACAGACATAAAAAAATATACACAAATATTTCTTTTTTGCTCTACCTTCCCTGTTTCTGTTCCAAAATAAAAGTCATCTGACATCATTTCTTTTGAAAGAATCCCTTCATTTGTCAACTAAAGGCTTTTTATTGTGAAATATTTGCATGACCATTATGTGGAAATGCTGTAGTTACATCAGCAGACAGTTCTGTAGCAGCATCAAAGCAACAATTTTATTTCTGTTTGTGCTCTTTTGCTACCTCATTTCCACCAAGCAGTCCAGTTCAGTTCAGTTCTGTTCAGCACACACAAGAACAGTTATTTTTACATTTTGATTGTCAGAAGTTGTGGATGGTACCAACAGAACAGTTCCACTTCGCACCGTTTTTCCTTCATCCCTCTGGTGAGGTTACTAGCACACTGTTCCACTATTAAAAGCTGGAGCTAGAAACCCCACAATCCCTTGATTGGTCAGTCTGACTACAGTGGACTGTAACCACTATTCCTTTGGTGGCAGCTTTCCATATATTAGTAAACTATAACTAGAAAATTAAAGAAAGTTTTGCTGCCTTTTAATCTTTATCAGTTAATGGTTAGCAGCTATAGTCTGAGAAGAAATACTTCAGTTCACTGTGCTGCTCAGACGCTACCAGCAGCTACCAGCATCTTTTAAGATGGAATGTTTTCTTGCATGTCACTCAGTGCTCAACACACCTCATACAATATGACAACCTTGACTATCCCGTTTGTCATACTGTGTCTCTTGCATGACAAACACTCAAGTGATGACTGGGTATTCAAGCACTTAAAAAATGTATGACTTTGATCCAGAGTATGCAAACTGTAAATATTCTATTGCCTCATGTGGACGAAAAAAGTGGCAGAGCGCACCAGAACGATGCTCTGCCACTACACCTAGAAACACTTTTACAAAAGATACCACCAAGAAATAAAATGAAATTTCTATGACGTGAATACCTTTCCTTTAAGGGAAAAGATGATGAATTCAAAAGGGGATTTTGTGTGTTTGTGCAGTGCATGCCACGAAAGCACACGTGTACATATGTAAATGTACAGTGTGCATCTGTGCATGCATGTGTATGTAATCGTGCTGTACTCATCCATGAAATTAGATTTTCAGGTTCCTAACAATGGGACTTCTTTGGATCAGGATGGATCTTCTGAAGCTCCATGTGATGGCTTTTGTGAAAACCATCATCCTTTCATTGGATTTCTACTCAGGATTGTAACGCCTGGTGTGAAAAACAGGGACAACTCAATCTGTGAACCAGTTTCATGGTCATTTGGTCCACAGATGTGTGTTATCATGAGTGTACAGGATTGTCATATCCATGCTTGAAGAAGATTAACTGCAGGTTGCAGGAAATAATTGTAAGCAGCAGGTGAACTCTCCAGCATCGAGCTTACCATAAGAACCACGGCTCAGTGTCCTCCTGCACTTTACATGAATGCATTTGAATCAATAATACAACCATAAATCTTTCATGATCAGATCAATAACCAGAGGAGAGAGGGGTGCTTGAGATGGCCTCAAAATTCCCCATCTACAGAGTGGATCCTTGGAGGAATGTCAGTCATAACCCAACCGGGGCGCAGTAGGTAAGATGAGGCCCTCAAATGGAGTTGTGGTTATGAAACAGCACAAGCAGCCTCTTGGGTGTGGCAGCTAAGAGGCTTCACGACTAACTCCACTGGCTGTTCTGGCGCTAAGAGCCCAAGCTTGTCAAACCTGATCTGGTTCATGCAGATGAGGATGTCTCCCGATTCCCCACGGTGCCACAGGACGGGCATGCGCGCCCTATATATACAGTATGTTCTAGCGCATGTGTTTACATGCAATGAATCTTGTGTGTTGATATAACAGCTCTCGGCACGACTGGGGCGTGTACACAACAAACGGGGACGATCAAAGTCGTTTCTGCTATTCTTGCAATGCATAAACCATTTCTGAACTGTGAGACTATCAACGAAATCAAAGCGAGGAGGGTGGAAACAGGCTTGTCAAACAGCGTGTGATGGAGAAATTAATTCTTTCTTTGCATATCTGAGGCTTACACCTCCTTCTTCAATCCTTCAACCCTCCATCTGACAAATCCAATTAGCGTGACATGAACATTGTGGTTCTGCACACACACCACAACCAGGATCTTGGCAGGGGATGGGTAGGATGGGGCACCAGGGACTTGAGCCAGACAGACATGGAGGCCTGGCAATGGAGGGGTCTCTGCTCGGCCTGTAACCTGGCTCCAGCTGGGAGACCCAGTTTCTTGACAGGTTGGCAGTGCTAACTGCTCTCCTACCCTCTGGTCTATCTCCGCTTCTCATCTGTCTTCCAACACCAGCACTCTCTCTTTTCACATGCCACTTCATTCCCCTCCATCCTTTAAAGCCTTTGACCCTTTTACTCCCATCCATCTGATATCCTCGTCTTTGGTTCAAATTGAATCTATTTTGTATTAATGTTTGTTGGCTAACGCTCTAACACAACACTATGATTCATCTGCTTTTTTACTCTTCGGTAGTCACGGTATTATGACCTGCAGTTTTTCATGAATTTGCCTCATTTACAATATCCATAACTGAACTATGTTTGTGCACGTTTGATTGTCAGATTAAAATTCTTGGGAGGATCACAAACATTTGGCTGGCACACAAATCAGAGGAGATCCTTTTTTGTGGGGGAAAACAAGCCGTCGTGACCTAAAACATTTAACCAAATTGCAGTTTGAAAAACTAAACGAGCATCTTCTACCCCGTTGCGGGCACCCGCTTTAAATCACCAAACACAATCACAGAGTTTGTCAGACAGATAAAACGGAGCTCCAAACTTTTTTTTTTCCCAGAGCTGTGCAGAGAAAACATCGTGTGGAGGTGTCTGGCAAGCTGTCAGCTTGTGCAGTCTCCTGGCCCATGCCAGTGTACAGATTTGCATTCGGCTCAAAGGAGGCCCGTAACATCAAAGCCTCTTTGAAGCACCACTTGATGCTGCACAATGGGACAGGTGAAAAAAAAAACAAAAAACAATGCAACACAGCGTCACTCTGAACTACTGTACCCAGAATGCACCACAGATCCTAAAATAAAAGTGGGACACATCAATGCAATGACAGAAACAACAAAAACTCATGATGTGCGTTAACAAAAGTAGAACAAAGGTTATTTTTCTACATTATTTCTCTCAGAAAACTCTGATATTTTTGTATTTCCGCTCCGAGGACTTTTGTATGATATCTGTAAACACTGGAGACAGATGACTGTGACAGTCAAAGCAAGGAGTTTGAATAAAATATGACAGGCTAAATAAAGAGCTGCAGGAATCTGTAGCATATAATTCAGAAACTGACATGTAATTACTGTCAAAAGAGTTTCTGACAGCAACTGAAAGACTGTTTTACTTGCATCTACTGTATGAAATGAACACTTTTCTTTCACATTTTTACACAACATACTGTTATATACACAATCCCTTTAAAGTGAAACTCAGAGCACTTACAGTTCAAGCATTTACTTTCTAGAGTCTCAACTCTGAACCTGAGGCTTCAATCTTTCAGTCAGCTGTAGGTAGAATGAAAAATGTGGCAACAGACAGGTTACTCTAATACTCAGATATAAAAGTAAACCTCATCATCTACCAATGCCACTCTAGAGACACAGCCTGTATAAATACATAAACACAAATATATACAATTTTAACTCTTCTGTCATGAAAATAATAATTTCAGTGACTTTTTCAGCACTTTTCGAGAACTGATCCACAGTTCAGCTTCACTCTTCTGGCAGTTTGAGCTGCCGACAGTCACTGTTTGGACACCACAACATGGCTAGCGGAGATAATAACTACTCTTGAAAAGCTAGAGTTTGGCATTACTCCTGGTCAAAACTAGTGGTGTCAACAGTTCACTGTTAATCGGTTGACTGCTGAGAATATATTTGACCTGTTACGCATGTCGATCAATAGGTTAACTCTGCTTCTCTTCAGTTTACTGCACTGTGGACCACCTCGATCTGAGAGACAGACAGTCGGTGAGCCGCATTAAATGCAGAAACATAGCACCCACTGCCCACCCTCTGATCTCCACTGGTTAGCTCGCTTTGGCCGCACTGCACTGTGCACCATCTCAACTCTAATGAGTGGTGCTTTGAAATGTGGCGCTATGGCTCACTTAGTCACTAAAGCACTACATCATTTTGTGTGGGTTTTTGTCTTCTTAAAAATTAGCAGTCAGGCGTTTGAAAGCAAACTGACAGCCCTTAGCCAACCTAACTTTAATATTACTGCAATCTAGGGATGCACGATGTTGGATTTTTTACTGATACCTACCTAATATTAGTGATCATCACGTCTCTTCTGTAGCGGTATTAACACCATATAATGCATGTATAGTCTTATTGTGATGGCCCACCAGCAGATGGAGACATGAAATACAATACTTTTCAGTTGATTTAATATTTATTCATTAGGCAAAATAACAAAAAGATGTTGGCTGATTCTGATCATTTTAAAGACAATATCAGCCGATACTGATGACGTGCCAATATTATCGTGCATCCCTTCTGAAATCCTGTTAGTAATGTGTTATACTACTTTGTTACTGCTAAAAGTGTTATATTAATGTAAAAAAATATAATAATAATAAAAATATAGCTATTTATATAACTGTTTGAAAGTACTACATGTTTGTGTTTTTCTCCTTTTGCACAGCTTCGTTCATTTTCTCTAGTTTTTTTTTTTGGGGATTTTGCCAAACATATTTTTGGGGAATTTTATTAGCTATTTGTACCAGCATTTGCCAGGCATGCTAAACAAGAAACATTAGCGGGGAAAAAGCACTCTCTGAAAGGGTGTGCACACATTGGATTCACTAAATACACTGCACAATGTTGAATTTTTTAGAGAGTCAAAAAAAGGTTCTCTCACTTTTAAGGACCTGTTCACACCCAGGCACTTTCAAGTTCTTGATTCTTTTTTATCCAAGCACTTTCAAGTACTTTCCAGACCCCTGGCAACCCTGTATTTATATTGTCGTGCTGACATTTCACATGTTGACACAACCCTCACTCCTAGGGGACTCGTTAATTGTTTTCTGTTTGACAAAACACAATGAAACCAACTTACAAGCGCATGCACGTAAAGCAAGACATGGCATAACTGCTGATAATATTTTTCTGATTATGTTAATACCACAATGCACAGAGCAACAGAGCCACAGCCGGACCACACCTCACAACATTCTCTTCCTTCTTTGGCCGTTCCTGTGATTTCATTTGCACAGCTCATACATACACCGCACATATTGCCCATGTTGCCTAGGAGCAGCCCCTGAATGCCTAGTCCAGTCAAATATCTATTCAAATTTACCCCCATCACACGCACACACACAAACACCACAAACACGCAGAGGGTTATCTCCGCTCTTGTCAGATATGACTATGCCATTGATGCCTGCTGGGCACTGTTGTTGACTTGAAAGGTTTGCGTGTATGAAAGCTACAATAGATGCTCAGATTGCTATTGTTTGGATCATATTCTCTGCGGCTAGTTTTGTAAACAATGCCACGATCTCATAATTCAGTCACTGATTGACCTTGAAATGAAATGCCAAGTTAGGACACAGAAAAATGACTCGTGTGCAGCTCTGAACCGCCACTGCTGCTGTTTCAGTGTATATATTAAGCTATAGAGTTGCACTGCATCCAGGTAAAGAGGAGCTGAATAAGGGATATGAGCACCAAGCATTAGGTGAATAAACTTTGAATAAACTCTGCAGACTCTCCATAAATCAAGGCCTGACAGTGAAAAGATATTCAGTAGCAAGATTTCATCATTCATTTTCAGGCTGATGTCGAACTCGCAGGCCTGAACTCCTTATCCTCCCACTCATGTGGCTCTGGCTGGTATGGTAATGGGTTTGGTTCGCTTGAAATAAAGAATCATCACAAACTATACCTATGCAGGTTGTCAAGATGTGCCACTCTGAGCTTTCACAGGCTTCAATTACACAAACACACACTCCAAAAACACACACAAACACCTCTCTCTGGCCGTCTCCATGTCTCTCTCCCAGAATCTAATACTCTCCACTGAGGCTCTCTCATGTAGAAAACCATTCTGCATTTCATAGCAATCACACCGGGCTCCTGAGCAATTACTTCTGATCGCAGCCCAGTTGGCCTGGACGCTGTTTATCTGCGTCGGCATGGGAATTCTTCGGGCAAAACTCAGACAGCTGAGAGGGAGAATATTTCTTTTTCATGTGCCACGCGCCTTTGCTAGCATATATGCCTCCCAAAAGACGTCTTGACAATGGCTCAATGCTCATTTTAATTAACACATAAGCCTGTTGATGTTAATTAAAAAGCAGACAGAAAAAGATCACACAGAGGGGAGAGCTGTGTATCCGAACGCAACCAAAGATGCAGCGGCAGTGCTTGGCACTTCAGATGAGCAATTCAGATGAGATTTCCCGTAGCCCTCTTGAAACATATGCATCACAAGTGGGCGCATCAAACCAAGTGTATCAAACAGATTTTTGATGTTAGTTATTTTAGGGGGGGAAATGCAAATTTGCTGAAATTTGAGAAATGTTTCAAGCAGAGAAAACGCTATTAGATAGGTACTCTAACAATGATAATATCTGCGATAACCAGATGATGCGGTGTAGTTGTATGTAAATGTAGTCTACTTACTTCATGGGCTTGAACAGCGCTTGTCCATAGTTTTGGAAAGTCATGATCAACTTCAGCTGGGTGCCTCCTGATTTCATGGCTGAGAGGAAAAACAATCGAAATGTTAGATTAGTATTTGAAGCACAAACAGTAAACACACACACACACACACACACATAAACATTAACACACAGAAATACACACACACATATGCACAGCTGTTTCATTATTTGCCAATTTGGAGGACGCAATTTTGCATGACTGCATAATAGAGCTATCACATCTGCTGACCAATTTGCCAGACACTATACAATCAAAGAGCAATTGTGGCAGTTAGGAGCTGGGTGTGACTGAGAGAGAGAAGTGGTGTGAAAAGCATCTGCTGACAACTACGCCTAGTTCTGGGTTTGATGGAGGGATAAAATTGGAAATGGACAATTTTTCTGAGTGTAACGGAGTAGGGTTGGACAAATGTATTGGCCATTACAGGTTGTTTTGTCGGGGCGAGCTTGTGGGTGATATTTTTATTTTGCTAATTTCATGGTCTGCCTCCAAAGAAGGAGTCAAAGCCGCTCCTCGGTGGGCAGACCCACAGCAGACAGAGACAGCGGGGGAAACAGCGTGTAGAGCCGGCATATTTTCACATCTAACTCTGTGAATTAAGGGTGCATTTAAACCAAAGCAGAGTTAGTGGTTGTTGAAATATTGAATAGACTAACCAAGATGATTTTGGTGAATTACATTTTTTTTGACAAGTTTGAATGAAGTGTGTTTCATGATGAATTATCAAGGCAATTAAGCTAGTCTTAGTTTGAAAATAAAAACAACAACTAGGAAACCAGTTGCCCTGATAAAGGTAAGTAACTATAACTATTGATGCTAACTTTATTTCTAATTGTTATATTTACCAAAAATGTAGTTTTATTTACTTGATTTTGTGAATTTGTTGCAGCTTAAACCATGACAAGTGTAACTAACCTGTTCTAGTGTAAGCAACTTAAGTAAACCAAGTTAGTCTGACTTAATTGAACAGTTGTGTTTACTCAGTAGACTTCGGGAAATGTATTGCCTGATATAAATAATCCCGATAACTCCATCAAACAATCTATATTATGCACGTGTTTTAAACTGCAAGAAGCAAAATAACACTGTAAGATTAACTGTATGTTTCCATCTATGTGCGAATACTGCGTAACAGACCTGACTCTGACCAGATGTTTCTCTGTACACATTGTCAGGATTTGCTTGGGCACGTTGGACTCTCCATAACAACTTCTCCTCTTCTACCAAACTGACCTCCTGCACCCCGGGAGAGGAGCCAGGGCACATGTCTCTGACTATCAGTCATATCCACGGTGTCTCCCAGGGGCTGACGTAGACTCTCCGTGAGCTTCCTGCCTGCCTCCGACTTCAACAAAGAGACCGCCAGGCCTGTCTAAATGCCTTGTGTTTCTGTCATAATGGACAGGCTTTCGGGGGATTTGCCCATTTATTACAGCGCATTAACTTGAGCATATTACACAACACAGCGCTTCTGCCTAACCCCAATATCAACATAAGCCCCCTGTAGTGGACCCTCTTACTAAATGCCTTGCTGGCTGAGTAGCCGGCTTCACTCTACCCCCTACACAGAACTGTCTTTTGTGTTTATTGACTCTCTTGGTGTTCCTTTCTTTTTTTTTCCTCCCCCTTGTTTGTATATGTCATCCTTTTATTCGTATTCTCTCCGTTCTGCTCTGTCTGTCTCACTTTGCTTTACTCACTACTGGCAAGCCTCCCCATTTACCGTGACTCATTTTCAAAAGCTTTTGGATTTTACATCCACTGTTGCACAAAGTACAACCTACGTAACCTCGGGTCAGCGCCTCTTCTTCACGACACAGGATGGGTATTGAGTGAAATCAAAGCCAAAGTATGCGCTGAGAGCATTAGGCCTACACACGTGCCAGATTTGCTGCAGCCAGGTCAAGTGGATGGTGCCCCCGAGTAATCTTTAAACTTGGTACAGCTATACAGCAGGCCTAAAACCTTTGAGAGATTGCAAACGACCTGACCATGTTTTAATGCTGTGACCTTGAACCCGTAAGCCACAATCCTTGAGGAGCTGACCTCAATTCTCTGCTCTGTGCTGGACGTTTATAAAATTTAGTTTCTAATTGGAAACTACAAAAGGTAATCCTCCGTGAAAAACCCTGGCAAAGCTCAGCTGATTGTTTCTCTGGATTGTATCTGCGCTGACATGCAATCAAACAGGACTTGAACAGCAAACTTCAACAGGACATTCTTCTGATTCTCCTAAAGGCCATCTGTCTCAGTATCCACGTGTGTGAATCTATGTGCCTCTGTTGATCTAACCATCCATCTCTTGCTTTGTTTCTCCGAGCGTCTGCAAATGAATCGATGTCTTTTCTAAACCATCCTTGTTCTCTGGTCTTTCACAAAGCTCCCGGCCTCGCCCACCATCATCAGATTCCCCTCCCATCCCCGTGCTGTGATGATAAATCCACCCGGCTCCCACCTGTGCCACCTCACGGCACTGTGCGCATGATTTATGAGTCCGGCTGAAGACTGGACAAAAGGCCACAGAGAGACAGACACAAAGGAAGGGAGGCACTATTGCACAGAAAATGCTGAACACAGAAACTTTCTAATGCTGTCTCTGTTTTGTAATTGTACCGAGACAGATAAGTGGTGAGTGCGCGCGCCAATTATGGGGCACAAAAGCTGTAATGCATGCTTCCACTTCCAGCCACACACACACACACACACACACACACACACACAAACTGCACTGGGTTTTCTTTTCAGCAGGCAGACAGTGTTTTTATAGGTGTGTCTGAGCACAGATTGATGGTTTATATATTACAAACAGAAAGGACCAAAAACACACAAACTACTAAGTATAGACTGATACGTGTGGCATGAATGATTGCTGCCTGTGAGGGGCTCCTGACAATGAGACAGTGGAGACAGCGAGAGTAACAACATGCACCAGTGGACGATATTTTGATATTCACTGTCCAGTTTTTATGAAGCCACGATAGCAAAAATGATAACGTCTTTTTAGGAGACAAAAAAACTACGATATAGTATATTTCTAGTATCATTTACAGCAAAACCAGTGGAAAAAAAATACAAATCAGTCTTTTCCCAGGCCTGTTTCTTTAAAAAGAAAACAAACAGCAGCTGAATAATTTGCAGGAAACTTTTTTTAATGACACCTTTGCACCTTGGCATATTTTTACTTTTCTGTTTTTCAGAACAGAATTACTCAAAGCTCATCTTGATGCTCAAGTTCACTTACTGCTGCATAGAATTTGCACTTAATATTCATCCGTTTTAAAAGCGAAGTGTCTCCAAATGGATATCTGGGAATGAAAGCAACATTTAGACATTCAGACTTAGTAGAGGAAAATTCTTCTTGCATGTTTTTCTCTATTTTTCCTGCCATTAAGTTTGCCTGAAAATGTTTAGAAGCTATGTGAAGCTGATCCTTCACTTCTACCCCTCTGTTATCCATCCTCACTTTTAATTTAGGGACATAGCACATGTTTTGAGTCAAAGGTTGAGGTTGATCAGGCGAAATCAAGCGCTGGTTGGAATTTTAAGAATACAGTCATTTAGCAGCTGTAACACATATCTTAACCAACATGCTGGCCGAAGCACACGTGCTCTCACACATACCTGCACATTATTCCATGAACATAGTTTGTTAGAATCTATAGTAAGCTCCTCAGGGGAAAAAGCAGGCAGATTTGTAAACTTGCACGCATAAGCAGAAATGCAGATAACGGGCCAGATGTGTGTGATAGTGGCCTCCTTCCCACACACATGCGCACATAGTCTGTACAGTCAGGAACCCACATGTTGGGATTCGTTGTGCACTCAAGGCAAGTCAGGTGCACACACATCACTATAGGGCTCAACCTGTTTGGGTTTCTGATGGCTGATACAGGTTTTCATTTTATTGTATTTAGCCAACAGAGTTTTACTCTTGCAGGGTGAGAGGCCTCTCACATGTCATCATACCACAGGATTGTAAAACTTTCCATTGAGACATACATAACTGTCATGGAAATATTTTTAGGGCTACTACTTCTTCAACCCACAGATTACAAAATAACATTTCATTGGCAGACTCCTCTCAAGTGTTAGTGATGGGGAATAACCCTCCATCATGTTGGTGCTGGATAACACAAGGCCAAAACTTGATAGGTAACACATCATCAGACTTCAGCGTCTTACTTATACACTGACATATGCACACGCACAAACGCACACCGTGGTTACATACAGCTCTCCCTGGCTGACTCACCCACGCTGGTGATCCTCTGCGTGACCAGGTCCTTTAGCAGGGCATCCAGCACCAGACTGTGTCTGGAGTACAGCTCGTAGCGGTTGATGCCGATGTGGAAACGTAACCAGTTGGGGTAAGATTCAGCCGTCACCTCTCCTGTGGGAGAGAACTCCTCCTCCTCATCGTTCCCCTCCTCATTGTGCCTGAAAAGCAGGGATAGGAGAGGAGGTTTAACAGGAAGTTGTGCTGCAAGCAGATTCCTGATCAGATTATTTTTAGTCTATGTAATTACAGTATTTGTTGCAGTCTCTTAATATAGACTAACTGCATTGGCTCAGAGCACTTCATTCTTGCAACACACTGATTTGTTAGTATCATGAAGCTAAATGCAGTTTAATTGACTGGTATAATCTGAGAATATTAAAAAGAATAGTAACTCATAAGTTGCGTGCCTGAAGAGATAAGATGGCATGAGAGTCAGGAGAGATGGGTGGATGCAGCAGATGGATGAGTGGACATTATAGTGGAGGCAGAGAAAACTGACTGGATGGATGGAAGCACCTGTCTGCTGGCTGATTTGATGATATTCAAACAGACAGGCAGACAGATAGACAGATAGATATGTGCACAGGCAGATGTCTCATGATTTGTAGGCCTGCATGGACATTATGAACAATATGAAGTGCACCAGCATCACAAAGCACAGGAGCTAATATTTAATTCACTTCAGTGTAGATATCAGATTATTGTCTTCATGGGGCAAACATGTATTATCACCTTCTTTTGGTCCCTTGCTTACATCCCATTACAGTCAGATATGTTTTAAAGCAGTGTGTCCCACTTGTAACCCTTTAAGTTTAACACATCCCCATCAGCTTACCAGCCTTGGTTCCCTGTTGCTCTGGGGTAAAACCTGATGTCTGTGTTCACGTTAAACAAAGTGTCATCGTCCGTGAGGGAAGGAAGGTCAACCTTGTATAAAGGATGCTCAAACAGAGCAGACAGCCGGGAGCCACCGTGGGCAGGGACGGTCCGACCCCCGCTCGCGTCTCCGATGAGCGGCTTGTGGTCCTCCGGCTTCCCCGCCGACGGTCTCATCCGCCTGAAGGACTCTGCTCTGTCCCCGGCTGCCGTGATCTTTTCCAGGGAGTGCGACGTGAGGTTGGAGCTCGGCTCGTTGCTGAAATCCTGCAGGATTCTCAGCGTGTGCTTGTTAGGCCAGCCCGCTTCAGCCGCCGACATGGCGCGCTGCTTCCCCCAGCCCTGCGACTCCCCGCCCGGGTGGTGAGCGCACTGACAGCCGCCGTCCCCGCTGTCCGCTCCCGCCGCCCGCTTCTCGAGTTTCGGTAACAAGTCTATCATAATGTGCATGGTGCACGCTACCAAAAACACCATGAGTATGAACACTCTGAATTTACGAAACAATATCATCTTTGTATATTTTTTTGTCTTTACGCAGAGTAAGCTTTAAGCGCAGCGCACCTTACGGCACCGACATTGATGTCCAACACTGTTATGCGATGACAAAGCAGCGATGTTGGCTTGAAGATTTACTGTGATCATGGCACACATAATGCGTGTCAGCCTATGTTAACAACTCCATGATGTGCTCTGTCTTTATTATTATTATTTTTTTGTTACAATAGTCCGAATTCTTCATTCCCAGACAGGTGGACACACTGTGAGCTCTGGACACTTCACTGGCAGCGGCTCAAGAAGTGCTCCTCATTCATTGCCTTGTTGAGCAGGATACAGTGTCAGGAGGACGGACCACTAAATAAATCGTTAAGAAGAGGTAACAGGAAGGAGGGAGGGAGGGGGGGTCCTGTTAAAAGCACCGATATTCTCCCTCAAATCTGCTTCCTTGTGTTGCTGCCAGCACGGAGTGAGATGTCAAATGTGTCATAACTGGAAAAAGTGACAAGACAGATCAATATAGTCCCCCCAAAAAATCACAGCCTTCCTTATATTTAGGATGAACTGATAATTAAAAAAAAGAAAGTGAAAATTCCATGAAAAAGAACAGGTGATCCGCTGAGATGCTTGGATGCTGTCCCGCTCCTGCTGTCTGCAAAGCCTCGTTGAAGTCAAATCAGAGACTGGCTGGCAGGTGCAGGGATCCTGGTTGTCATTTGTCCCCCCCCACCCGTTTACACCGCCTTGTCTTCCTTCCAAGTGTTCATCCAGGGTGGGTGTGTTAAATATTATGATCGGAGCCCTCTGAGCCCAGCCTCGGTGGCGTCACGAGGAAGAGGTTGGCTGCGTCTGCACATACAGCACTAGTGACATGAAAGGCGAGCTTCAGGGAGGAAAAGCTGAAACCTTTTGAGGCTGCAACTCCCCTTTACGCAGCCAGAGGGCGTTGGCACAACCTGAAACACCATCCTGGCTATGTAATATATGATCTGAAGGACAATGTGTGTGTATACCTACAGTATGCCAGTCTGGGAGGATGAACCAAGGGGTCACCAGCAAAACCAGGAATCATTTAAATCCACTGTAACATTCATGAGAGGCTGACACGTGTACAGATGACAGATACAGAGGATTATATTGATACCAGACACAAAAGTCTGTTTCTTGAGAGAAAACCAAACATCCTGGCAAAACACACTCGCTCACACCGACACACCCACATTCTTTGATAAACATAGATTGTCGGAATCTATATCAAGCTCCCAAGAGAAAAGGCGGCTGATTTATAAACTCGTACACATCAGCAGAAATACAAAGTACCAGATGTGCATGATTGAGACCTCCTTTTCACGGTGCATGCATGCTCCAGTGTCTAAAAGCCTTGATCATTTGTGTAACATATATCATTTCTGAAAACAGTGTGAAAGAAAAAATCCACAGAGCCAAAATGCATTCAATTAACAATGATGTAAAGCAGGGAAAAGCAGCTAATTATCACAGCTAAGAAGGTGAAATCAGAAAATATCGGACATTTTTTGATTAATAACAAAACAAAAGATTATCAATCAATACAGCTGTCAGTTTATTCTCAGTGGATCTTTGGAACAGATTAATACACCGACCGTTTCTACACCAACTGTATGCCTCTAATGCACAACACTACAATACATAAATAGATAGATAGGAACATAAATAAATGAAACATTCAGAAATGTCTGGTTCATGAATCTTCCAGCAAAACCAACTCTAAAATTTGGACTGCTATAGTTGGTTTTAAGACTCCAAAACAAACTCACAGTGCATATTCCTGAGATACTTTCTACAGCTTTCTACATCAGTGCTAAATACCTTTAAGGTATCAACTGAAATAACCTAGTACAAAGCATAGACTGCATGTAAAGATAAACAATGTGCCTCAAATTACCCCTACGGTACAAAAATGAAGCCAAAATATTCTGGATGTCCCAGTTATTTGGAGCCAGTTTGCACAGTAGCAATCGAAAAGTATCAAATTCCTGTCCATACATC
This sequence comes from Cephalopholis sonnerati, assembly GCA_019142605.1. Lineage (NCBI taxonomy): Eukaryota > Metazoa > Chordata > Actinopteri > Perciformes > Serranidae > Cephalopholis > Cephalopholis sonnerati. The sequence continues at coordinate 26,543,140 of JAGQAX010000016.1, forward strand.
CTTCTGACCAATGATCGCAAGCACACCAGTTTGCACACGTAGCTATCAAATATGATATCAAATGCCCTTTTTATAGTGTCAATTAACTAATAAAATCTTATCAGAAAAACAAACACTTAAACATACATCAGTGTGATGAGAATAGTTCTTTAGGAAAAAATTATTTGATGTGTACTCTGATCTTTCAGTTTGGCCCATGTTCCATCTGCTATCATGGAGGGGGCGAGGTTTATGATCTATACTGCAGCCAGCCACCAAGGGACGATCAAGATGTTTTGGCTCCACTTTTGGGGAGCTGTCATGCTGTCCCTCTTTATATACAGTCTATGATACCAAGAAGTTTCGAACTACTTCGTTTTTGTACCCCTATCTGCCACCAAAACCTTAAAGTATGGCTGTACTGCACACCTGTGGTATCTGGTGGTATTTTACGCAACCAAATGCTTCAATTACTGGTACTGGTATCGTAATTTTTTTAAACGCTACCCAGCCCTAATACTTTAATATCTTTGTCCCTATTTTCTACTTATGCATTCAGGAGACAGAGCAACATGGAGTTGGAGTTATGTTATTGGCCACCAGTCTAGAGTTTGGCATTTTGGCCTTTGCCATCTTGTTTGGAGGAGCAAGGGCTGGATCTGACTGAGAGCTCGAGGATATCAGCAGACAGCCTGTCACTAGACGTGGCCTGCCCGTAATTATGCATAGCAATAAGCCTTAATAACATTTAAATGGGTGTTACCTAAAATTCACCCCCCGCACACTTGTCATGAACAGGGATATTAGCTATAGAGACCAAAACCTTTTTTTTTTTGTGCCAATTTTTGGCACCAGTTTATTTCAGCTGCAGAGGTTCCTGCTTTCTGGTCATAATTAGTCCAATATTTAATTGTATTTTAGCCCTAGTTTGGTCTCCACCAGCTCCTTAGAAAATTAGTTGGGTCTTAAGCTTTTTATAGATACTTGACCTTCTTTACCAAGCATACACAGTTGGCTTGTCTTTGCTCATCCTATAATGCGGTGCTGACTGTACATACTCTATCACACACATTTGATTGTGTTTCAAGTCTGTCTTTAGAAATCTCGACTCATGCTGCGCCATCCACTTAAACTTTATTTTTAGACTAACAATTCCGTTTTAATCAAAGAGTCTCTAATCAGATTATTTATCGTCCACAAACATTAATCCTCTTCCACGGATGTTTTGCAGTCAAAACACATCTACCTGCCTTCTCAGAGGCTATTTTTTTCTATTTGCTGATAAAGTGAAACACACCTTTCATTTAAACTGCAGGGGGACAAAACACTGACAGCAATTACTGCAGCCGGCACTTATAACTGAGGCTGGAGCAGATTTCTCTGAGAGTTTGCAGGATTAAATGAATAACATTTTAAGTGCCGTGGAGTTCATTCAAGTTGCGGATTGCAGGCCTTCTAACTGCCAGACAGAAATATACAAACACACTCGGAAAATCTATCTAGCCATTTTGTCACAAAGCAGCTGGGGTACACAGTGTTCGATGGGAAGCAGGAAATGTCTTCAGCTCAGTGGCATCACAAAGTAATAAAATGAGCAAATTATACATATTCTTTTGGCTTGTGTGTGCGCGCTGTACAAGGCTCACCAAGTGGGCCCGGTTGGAAGAGCTTCACTTGGCTTCTGCCCCTCCTCCCAGAGGCACAGAGTTGGAGTTCATGCCACTGCCAGATTTGTGCATCTAAATAAAACAGGATCTTAAAGCTAACAAGCAAACAAATTGTTCTCCCAAAGGCGAGCCTGCTGTCCCAATTCATCTTGTGCTCCAAACAAAACAAATTGGCACGTGCAGACACATTAGAATCCACTGATACTGAAAAGGTACTTTATGAATTATATCATTTGCTTCGGCTCAAAGAGGAAAAATAAAAGGTTAACCACATATGAGGGATTTTGTAAATTTTATGGCGGGAGCAGTCTGAGCCTGCAAGCGTGCTAGAGTTGCTCTTGGCTCACAACATCAATGTGCATTGCCAATAAACCAAGACACAGCCTATATCAGCTGATGAAGCATATTTGTAATGGCTTGCTAGAAGCAACTGCAGGTGTCTGCTCTCTAAACCAGACATTTCCCTCACTGTCCAGAACTTCATGTTTAAAAAATGACACAAAAGAGGTTTTGTTTTCACCTGTTTTCACAACCTGGTCATCACATACTGATGCTTTGTCTGATACCAATGCACAAGGCACCCTTTAGCATCTGTATGAGATGCACCGAGCTTTCACTGTACTCCATGTAATCCCATCCACAGCAATAGTAGATGCTCAGAACAACTGACATAGTATAAAATGGTATATGTCTACATACAAAGGAGGTTGGGGTGGATGGGTGGGTCAAACAAATACAGGACTTTCACCAGAGAGACCCGTTTGTGTCTCTTATGAAACCAAGAGTCATTGTCATTACAACCCAAATCATGATCTTTTACTAAACCTAACAAAATAGTTTTAATGTCGAAACTTGCGTAAGTTTATTTTCAAAAGACTGTATGCATGTAATGCGCAGAAACCATATTATTTCTGTTAACAACTAAGTTTGTTGTAAAAACACATTGTGTGCGTGTAATGAGCGGAAATTCACATGTTGGAAACTGACGCAAGAGCGTCATGCTGCCAAATTTGATGAGTTGGGATTGAGAACCTGCTGATTTTTGTGAAAACAAAGCAAAAGAATAAACACGTGTCTAACAGTTACAGCAGGCATTGTGACAATAGTATTCCTAAGTGACAAATGTAGACCAGGTAGAGAACACAGTGCACCTTCACTACGCAATTATCTGCTAATGGCAGACATTAGAATTTACTTCTTCTGTTAAAAACTTTGCAGTGACTTTATCACATCATATATATTGTGTTAATAATTAATCCATCTCAACCAACTGATATGGCAATAGTTCTTTAAGTTTACATATACTATCTTTCTTGGTTCCAGAGCTTCTTTCCTAGGGCAGTTTCTTTGCATCAGATATATTTCCTCTGGTAACCTTTGACCCAAGGAGGGAAAAGTGACTAAAAATGGAGTGGTGCAGCTACACAGAGACCCAAAGCCTTTCTGCATCTTACAGCTGAAGCTGGTCTCATACCATTTTGATTAGCCTTGGGTATTGAAGAATGATTCACCTTGTGTTTAAAATAAGATGGGTTGGGAGGAGAGGGAGAGCCACATGATAAGTTAAAAAAATAAAAATCAATGCTTACTCTGGATTCAGGTCTGACTTGGCCCATTGGAATCCACAAAGGAATATTTTTGTGTCTGCCTGTGTGTCTGAATGTTTGACCCCAGGGCTTGTCTGTTCCTCAGGTCGGAAGGAGACTTTGCAAAGTTGAGCTTGAGCTCCCAGACCTCACCAGTGTCAAACTAGTCCACGAGAATCAAGGTTATACAACAATGTAGACCGGTGACTTTAGCTCTAGATTAAGGCACACGTATTTCTGAGTCCAATGAATCAAACATTCACAATGTCTCTCTGGGGAGCGATAATAAAATATATATATTCATTTTTATTGCTGCATTCCATAAAAGTCCATAAGCTCAGCCACATCAAGCCCTGTTAGGCAGTTTTATGAGCCTGATGATTTGTTAACAGCTAATTTCAAGCTGAGGCATAAATGGCTGCGCAAATGTCACAAGTATAGAAGTTATAATTGGAGAATAATGTGAGCGAGTAATAGCAATCAAAATGTTGTTTTGACAAATGGCTTGTCATCCGGCGCTGCTGGTGGGGTAAAATAAAGGAGGGTGTGGCCGAGCGAGTCAGAACTGGTGACAGAGAGGGAGAGAGGGGAGAGTGTGAGGGAGGGCGTTGAGTAATGACACATTTATTCACTTGACTGGGAACAAGCTGAAAATGGACATCTTTGGGGACATGTGAGGGGCATTGTGTGAAAAGGAGCCATCACTGACTGTAGGTGTCTGTACTTTAGGCCAAAATAATTCCACCTACAGTGCTACCTCAGTATAATGTTCTTGCTAAAACCTAGTCTCCCTCTTTTTTTTATACCCTGAAAATAATTTATTTTCCTTCATGTGCCAACATCTGCCAGAGAGACCTTCATCGTATGTATGGTAGACACATAATATTGACATGAAAGAGCTAGTGGCCACTGAGGCCGACTGTTGGGCTGCCTCATGTTGCCTGTGTCCCGGCCAAAAAGTTGCACTTGAACACACCGCAAATACTAAAGCCAATGTCCAACTAGCACATACATTCTGCGCCTGTGTGAGAGGAAATAACTCTTCATAGCAGCAGGTGGCGGTGGTCTGTAATTGTCATTAAAAAAGGGAAACCGGAAGACCAACATGGCGGCTCCAAGAACAAATGATACATTCTGTACGCTAGTGAACAACGCAAACAATAATGAACTGTTTCTGCTTTAGCGCTCAATGGAAAAAAAAGCAAACAAACAAAAAATCTAACGTCATACTATATGTTTGCTTCAATCTCACGCCCTCTTGACATTAGCCATCTGCTTGCTTTCCTGTCTGTTTCTCTTCTCGTGCACTGAGCTGAACTGCCCATCAGAGAGGTTTCCCTCACTGTTGGGCTTCACAGTCACTGATTCGCTGACACGTTGAATCGGTCAAAAGAAAGACGACAAAGGCTGACAAGGGCTGACTACTGCCAACAGTCTGGAAACACCATAAAAACGAAGGCGATAGATGCTCATCTACGGTCCGACATTGACCGACAGCACACTGTCGGCTTGGTGTGTCTGGGACCTTGAAGGTACACTATGCAGAATTTTACAGAAAAAAAAATGAATAGAATAATTTAAAAAAGCACAGACTCATACAATAAAAAATCCGTCTCAACCATCGCTTATGATCCGCTACTGTGTGGCAGTGTATTCATCTGCTAAGACTTTGCTCTCCGCCTGTAATTTCTTATTTTCCTCTTATTTTGCTGTTGTCGGGACATTTCTGGGGACAGCGCCCAGGTGAGGTCAGGACTTCATAAAAAGGTTGTCACCAGGTGCCAGACTGTAACCAGCATGCATCAAAGAAGAAGCAATTAAAATCAGGGGACACAGTGCCCCCCCAAAAATTCCAACAATTCCTGCTAAGTATACCTTTAAATTTGTGACTTTAAACCTGACATCATTACATGCTTTCAGCTTCTGTGACTGAACAATAGAGTTAAATTGAATTTGCTGAATATATTGACGTTACAGGCCATAATCTTTTTAATGTGTAAAATGAATTTAATGTAAAGCATCACTCTGGCACATGGACTGCGTTAGTATTTCAATTGGACCCTATGCCAATCACAGCACGACACAGAATTAGAATAATGAGACTACTGGCGTCATGCGCAGCTGTACAGTGGTCCCGCTGTGTTGATCTCTTTATCTCAAAGACTCAAAGAGTAAAACTGAGCTTGGGGATTTGAAATTAAAGGGTGCTAGGGGGTGACCTTGGAAGTTAAGGTACAGGAGGAATGGTTTTGTGTGCTTTTTGTGATTTGATGTGTATGGATGGACTATTCCTAAAAGAGACATGACAGTGTTACAGCAGCTGCCGGTCCATCTATCATCAGAGTGCTCGGGTGGTGAACTCTCGTCTGTCCATCATCTGCTGACAAAGTACTTGACACCTTGTTGTCACCCAAGGTCCCACTTCACACCACTATCAAAGGCCAGATGATAGATGTCTGACTTTTCCTTTTACTCTGAGGTGACTATCAATATCAAATGGGCTCAGTTTTCAGGATGATGGATGATGAAAACTTTGCCATTTTATATGCAAAGACACCCCAATTTTCCACAGTATGAAGAACTGCAACTCACATTAACTGAGGATTTCAATTGCCCACACAGGGTGTTAAGTGAGAGTATTAAAGGTACAGTTCACCCCCAAATCCAAATTAAAATTTTTTTTTTATCTGTAGTGCTGAGTATAAATCTAGATGGTTTTAGAGGCCTTGTTTTGAGCAATTCCATGTAGGAATTATCTTCTTTCTATCCACCAACACCCGACAACCATATCACAGCGCAGAAGGAAGCGTACATCTTCTGCTGGCTCACCTACAATGTATTGTAGCCAACAGAACCGCATCATCTGCAAACAGCAGAGATGCAATTTTGAGTTCCTATGGCAACACTGAGCTAGCTACCATTACAGCTCAGCTGAAGAGCCATTAATGTTTACGTCTCACGCTGTCGAGAGCATTAGCTCTCGTCCATGAGTAGATGCCCACTTTATTCTGTGCTGTGATACGGTTTGCAGGTGTAGAAAGAACATAGTTTGCAGATGAAACTGCTCACAACAAGGTCTGTGAATTATCTTGAGTAAACGTTCATGATCTGTAGAAAGAGACACTGCTGTTGAGTTTTTCAAACTCATTTTTTTTGGCACTGTGAGCACCATCTTAAGTGCCATCTTGTTCCAATATATTTGAGAGAAGGCAGACAGCTCAGAGTGATACCTCCAACACTTGGCACCTTACACCAAAACAATCTAGACTGATAAATAGCAACACAGGTAAGAGGGGAAATATAATATTTTTGATTTGGGTGTGAACTGTCTCTTAAATCTCTGTATTAGCCGTGCAGTAGGCTGATTACTTTGTGCCACTTAGCCTGCACCGAGGGTATGCTGGGATATGCTCCAATATTTCCCCAAATGGTGGAGTTGAGATGATGCAACTTGACATAAGTGAGCAGCACTCATGTTTACCAACCCTGCTGAGAGATTGCTTAAGAGCAAAAGATACCAGGAGCTCAACAGAGGGAAAACATCTTACAGTCTACCTTTCACTCTGTGGAGTGCTTCCTCACTGAAATATATTTCTTTAAAAATATTTTGCTCTTGGTTCAACAGTTCCTGCGACATCTATGACAATATAATGTTATTTAGGCACACAAAATAAATGTAAGGCTCTCTTCTTCGCTGTAACCTCTGTATGTGATTTAGGCCAATGCCTTCAAAATGCCTGAGAGAGTTTTCTCCACTGAGCCACTCACCTTTGAGGACAGTTGGCTCATGACAAACATTGGCTATTGTTTATGTAGCACCCTACGACCTAATGTCCTGCTCACCTAAAACACTAATATTCTGTAAATGTACTTATTGGAGCAAGTGTGTCTAAAATTATCTGACCAAACTCAGTGTTCATGATCTTACCAGTTGTTTAGATAGATATAAAAATGTCGATAAGACTATGAGCTTTTGATTACGTGTTCCCATTTTCTCCGCTGAGGTGGCCTAAGGGAAGTTGTATAAGTTCTCTGCAATTTCTGCAGTAAGGAATTTTCATACCATAGGAGTACTTCAAGCCTGAAATATCACCTCAATGCAAAATGTTTAGCAGCAAACCTGGAGTTCTGAGCTAGCACAGCCTCTGATGCTAATGTTAGCAGCCAGCCTCGTCAAGCCACACTCGACCAGGCGTCAGAGGCAAACTGAGTTAGTCTATTGTACCTGTCACTATCTCCCTTACAAGATGGACTGCAATGGACTGTAGTCCAGTTTCGGTGGAGGAGGACAGGGGGACAACTGTGTCCAAAATCCAGCATCTTTACTACAACATACTTTCAGAGCAAAAATTGATGTATTTAATTAATTTAGGCTAATTAATTATAGAGTATGTAATTAATTAGAATATATATTGTATATGTGCATATATATGTACAACTGATTGTTAGAAATCAAACATAGGGTATGGTATGTGTCCCAAGAGCTTATTGATGCCAGCTGTTGATGGTGGAGTCTCCTGACTGAACATCTTGAACACTAATTGTTGCACCTAATACCTGACTAATTACCGAATAAAGCATCGTCTTTCCTCCATTGACAGCAGATGCTAATGCACCTGGAAGAGAAGCAGAATAATGACTGAGTGAGCTGTGAAGCTTTTGATTGGTTTGCCAGAGATAAGTTTGCATCTG